>OU911090.1:7210000-8410000 GCA_918358865.1 Melinaea marsaeus rileyi | reverse complement strand
TTGAAGAAAAGAAAATGTTAAATACATGTTTATTTATAACTACTAAAAAATTACAAAAACTGTGATTAATAATAATACAAAATAGTAATATAACTAAATATGAAAATAAACTAAATCAGTAAATTGTAAACAGCGCCATCTCTCGGCAGTAATGATAAACTAAATCTGTAAATGAAAAAAAAACGCCATCTCTCGACAGTAATGAAATTTTTTTCCTGTCCACAGACATCCATACATCCATCCGAGACAAGTGAAAACAATACAGAACGAACAAAGTTCGTTCGTGAACATTAACACTAAACCTACCAAGTACCGGTCAAATTGAACGTTATTAAACTTTTGTGAAACTTACACATTTTTAAACGTTATAATATCGTTATCAAACTACATGACAATTCTTAGAATATGCATATAATATTTTCTACACTCTTTACTTTTGTTATTTCCATTATTACCTGCGTTATATAATAAAATAACTTTTAATTAACGGAAAATTTGACGGCGTGCAGTAGGAACAGGTGTACAAGAATTGTCGGTAGGTTTAGTGTTAAAAATAAAAGACGGTATTTTTATTGAAACTATACTACACTGAATTAACTGATATAAATATCTAGAACACCTTTGACTATCACGTATCAGAAAAACTGTAACCTTCTATAAGGTAATTAATATTAAGCATAGAGATATATATTTGTATTTAAACAATATTTGTATGTATGTTGTCTGTATTTATTTTTGTATACTAAAAAAAATACATTTAGTTTAAAACTTGATCCATATTTTAAAATACAACAACTATCCTCATAATTATTTTTTACACGCTATATATACCTTAAGATACCAACAATTTAAACTTAAATAAAATTATCCTCCAAAAAAAATATTATCCTTACATAATTACTATTTAAAACGACGATAAGTTGCGATAAGCAAATAAAAAAACTTTCACTCGGAACGAAACGAAAACGAAACGAAAATAATAAAAAAAAATAGTTTAAAATAAAAAAATGTGTTAATATAATTAAAGTCGCGGTAATTTTCTAGTCCATCATAATCTATATATAAATATGTCGTCTTTTGAAAAACTTTTATCGTATATTTTGTATTCACTATTCAATACCTCCAAGAAGAGTCGTTTAATAGTAGAAAAAAACTAATATAACAATATCCATAAATTGTAATTGTATTCACAAATTCCTCAACAATGTTAATAGATGTGTTCCTATTCTTCGTAACGTGTTGGATTGTGAGTATACAAATTATTAAAGTTGATACTATATGTAAAACCAGTGAAGATGCAAATACCCATGGTGTTAACCGAAAGAACTTTGACGAAATTATAAATGTTAATAAAAAAAACAATAGATTTTTAAGTAAAATGATTTTTATTTATTGAAGAAAAGAAAATGTTAAATACATTTTTATGTATAATTACTACAAAATTACAAAAAAGTGTAATTAATAATAATGTAAAATAGTAATATAATTAAATATGAAAATAAACTAAATCAGTAATTTTTAAACAGCGCCATCTCTCGACAGTAAAGAAAATTTTTCCTGTCCATACATCCATACATCCATCCGAGAAAAGTGAAAACAATATAGGACGAACAAAGTTCGTTCGTGAAAATGATTCCTCATAGTAAATGATTATTTAACATTCATTTCAGACGGTAACTACAGCGCATTTCCATTCGGGACTGCTATTGAACGATGGAAATATAATACCACCCATAGCTTTTGGAACCTTTGGAAAGGTAAGTTGCATAAAGAGGTGAATAAAATGCATATACACCTAAGTCTGTTTTTACACGGTCATTTTTTACACGGTTTTGAAATAACACGGTTTGAAAATAAAATATTTTTATTTTTTTTACACGATTTTATTCCATTTAGCACGATTAAAAATTTTTTGGGCTTAATTTTTTTTGTCAAATTTAATTTCTGCGAAATATGTTCATATTACAAATTTAGGGGAATTCCCTTTTTGTGCATACAAGCAAATTTACTTACTGGTCAGAGAAATTGAAATGTTAATATTTTGTGAATGATCTTTTTTATCTTCAATAACTATGCTTGTAAAAATAAACATTGTATATGTGATTTCATTAAATAAACATGAATACTTGTTCTTAAAAAATCCTTGTTTTTCACTAATTTTAATAGGTTTTAGAGATTAGGAACCAATCACCTATTTTTGGATACGATCAATGTCTTTTTTTACACGGTTTTTTCTGGAACCAATTTCCGCATAAAAACAGACTTAGGTGTACATGGCTCTAAAATTTTATTATATTTCTTAGGTCTCTGATATCGATAGTGTCGGTGCCGCCGTGGTGACAGCTGTGGAAGCTGGATACAGATTCATTGATACAGCATATTTTTATAGGAACAAAGAAGTCATAGGTAATGCTATTTTAAATGTTACCAAACGCGGAATTGTAACAAGAGAGGATCTATATATTTCTACCAAGGTAATAAAATTAGTATTTAACAATAAAATATGATGATCACTGTTATTAAACTAATATCACGGTTTAGCTTGACAAAATTACTGGACGAGAAGTAGTGGTGCCAGCCCTAAGAGAGTCTTTGGCAAAGTTGAAACTAGACTATGTCAATCTTTTCCTCATACACGTACCAACAAATCAGGTAAACGATAATTGGGTTATTTTAAAGTTTTTTTGACTACAAGTACTAGTTTATTAGCTACATCCTAAATAATCTGACTGGTGGTTAAACAAAAAACATATCTTTCAGACAACTGGAGAGGAGTACCCTTATTTAGATGTATGGAAAGGAATGGAGGATGCTAAAATGCTCGGTTTGACAAGATCCATCGGAGTTTCTAACTTTAATTCCACCCAAATTAATAGAGTCCTTTCTAATTCCAAGATACGACCGGCTATAAGTCAAATAGAGGTAGGTACCTTTGGAAACAATGATAATAGTAACTTAAATGAATTGATTCTGTGTTCATCGAACATTTTAACACTAAACCTACCGACAATTCTTGTATACCTGTTCCTACCGCACACCGTCAAATTGAACGGTAATTAAAAGTTATTTTATTATACTAGGGGCGCCAAAAAACCCTCAATTTCGACTCGTTGCGCTCGCGAAATCTCGGGTGCCGTTTGCATATTGAGCGAAGCGAGACCATTGTATTGACTCATCGTTTCCCATTGACTTCAATGGGATATCGGTTTTTTGACATGGTATTAGAAAAAAAATATATTTTTTTTGAGGAAATTTTTCAATTTTTTTTTAAACCATCACCTAATGTGTGTCTTTTTAATTGCAAAGTTTCATAATTTTCCGTCAAGTAGTTTCTGAGCCAATTCGTGACAAAGAATGTAAAAAGTCTCCAGTAAAACGTTCCACTCACTTCGTTCGCTTCGCTCAATAACGCAGGTAATAATGGAAATAACTAAAAGTAAAGAGTGAAGACAATATTATATGCATATTCTAAGAATTGTCATGTAGTTTGATAACGATATTATAACATTTAAAAATATGTAAGTTTTACAAAAGTTTAAGAACGGTCAATTTGACCGGTACTGGTAGGTTTAGGGTTAAGTAGTTCTCTCAATCCAATTAAATGTAAGACCATAGATAATAGAAGCACGTAACTTGGATGTCGTGTTTAAACGGCATTTAGACAGTTACATAAAACGCTAACTTCATACAAGTATCGATGACAGTAAAATTATCCACTATTTGCCATAGGACCAGTTCTAGAATATTATATCTCCTATATATAAACTTCAAACATACAAAGACGCCTCCGCATCTTAAAGATAATTCCAGTATCTCCATGCCACAGTCTGCTTGATATTTCAAAATTATAAGACAAGCGTTGACCTTCCTCATAGCTCGGCCACGCTTTGTATTCCCGGTATAATTGCAAGTGTTCAATAGTGATCACATACTATCAGATGACCCTTATGCGCATTAGTCTTCATAGCATCCATTATTTCTTTTAAACGTAGCACCTTAGAGAAATTCCAAAATCTATATCATGGGAATTTAACCTAAAGGAAAGTTTAACAAGTTTTGATAAAAAATTACTATTTTAGGTTAATCCAGCGATGGCTACTATGGGTTTAGTCGCATATTGTCAATCCGAGGGTATTCGAGTGATGTCTTATGCACCTTTCGGCTTCGCCGTGCCCAGAGCTTTCAACAATAAAACACTATCGCCCTCATTTGATGATCCTATATTAGTAGAAATAGCCAACAACTATGGTAAATCCACCAGTCAAGTTATGTTACGATACTTGGTAAGTTCTAAAGCTACTAAAATATTTATTACACCAATCATACATCATCATCTTCCTACCCTTATCCCATTAATGGTCGCTACAGTATATTTTTTCCTTCCATACTCTACTGTTACTCGTAATCTCTGTACACATTCCCTTCTGCTCCATATCGTCTTTAACGCAATCTATCCATCTTTTCTTCGGCCGTCCTCTACCTGTCCATCCCTCCACTACCATACCTAGCACTCTTTTGGTCACGTGCCTTTCATCCCTCCTCATAACATGCCCATACCATGACAGACGGCTACCTCTAATCATACATTGTTGATAAATATGTTATTACTTAAATGTTAAATGTAATTTACATTTTTGTTCGTTATTATTTTCAGATAGATCGTGGCACGATTCCAATACCGAAATCAACAAACAAAGCCCACATAAAATCAAACTTAGATGTCTTTGACTTTGCTCTTACTCGTAAAGAAGTGTATAAAATCAGTGAATTTGATAAAAACACAGCTGTCTATCTTCAAAACGGATTCTTTCCACCCGAATTATTTATGTATATATTTGGGGCAACTCTAGAAGAAATCTATCAGATGTCCTAGATGACATCTTAAACATGAAAAATCAGTTACATCGGCCAATCATTGTTTTTTGTTTATTACAATTATTAATTAAAAGTAACATTAAAAAATATTCTGCTACAGTAAAGAGTTCCTTCATTATCTTTTTGATTTTCTTTTCATCGTAACTTATCACGAAAAAATAAGGTTTTAATTTAAAAGATGACATATTTTATTTTACGTTTTAATTTGATTTTTTTAAATTAACACCCTCGTGAAATAAATCTCTTTTAGACATACCTTTTAAAATAGAAGTAATATTGTCTGTTACTTCTATTTATATTTTTCCTAAGGATCTTTCACTGTTAAGAATATTTAAGAAAATTGCCTAGTTTTAAGAATAAGAAAAAATATAGCACCTGGATCAGGATCCGGTGCTAGCAATTTTTGAAAAAAAAAATAGAACTTTTGCATGAGGCATAAGTAGGTATTTTAAATGCGTTGCGCGTCGTGTTTACCGCGGCGAACCATCTCACTAAGCTGCTCCAGTATCGCGAATCGATAAATCTTTAATAGATATAAGATAAGACATTAAATTTAGTGATCTTGAATGGTCGAAAATCAAAGACTTGATTGACAGTCTGCAGCCATTTAAATTGACTGTAGATGCCCTATGCAGAAGAGGTATTAATTAGATTTTATAAAGTTATTTCCGAAAATTTATCTATCTGTGAAAGTGAAATCTAGGAAAACTGATCTACTCGTTATACCATTAAATTTTACTAGTTATTTACGCTACTAGATTTTAATTGTTTGCTTGTTGTTTAGCCTAAAGTTATATATATAAAATAGAGTTGTTAGACGGGGAGAAGTTATCTTACCAAAACTGTTCACCGCTACACTGGAAGATGTCTTCGAGTTCACGAACGAGAGCAGGCTCGGCATCAATATAAATGGCGAGTACATCATTCACCTTCAGTTTGCTGATGACATAGTCGTACTGGCTGAGACTATGGAAGACCTAGCTACAAGTCTCGATGATCTCAGTTGAGCCTCCGGGCAAGTAGGCCTTTAAATGAACTAGTACATGCTGATGTCTAATGCCCATGTCGTGCCTAAGTAGTTGTCGGAGATGCTACGCTCGAAGTTGTAGACGATTACATTTACTTTGTTACAGGTCCAACTTCGAGAGATCCGGAATTTCCGAAACATCTTGTCGTTCAAATTATCGCAATATCTGAAGACGAAGGTTTTTGACCAATGATGTTGCCAGTGATGACTTATAGCTCTAAGACGTGGTCGTTTACGATAGGACTTATAAGAAGGCTAGAGTTCACCCAAACACCTATGGAAAGAGTTGTTCGCTGCAAAATCGAACGAGAAACGTGGAGATCCGCAGTAGAACCAAGCCACCGACTCCACTCACTCCACTCCATGAATGCTCGTCTGAAGTGGCAGCGGGTGAGGCACATCGTTCATGCATCCGAAGGCCGATGGGGCTGAAAGACGAGTGGCGAACGCGAACCGGAAGTTACTGTGTGGGTGGGTGTGTGAGCCACCCACTAGATGGACTTATCCAAGGTCGCAGGAAGTCACTGGAAACGGTCAGCGCAAGACCGGGCATTATAGCGATCTTATGGGTGAAATATGCCTTGGAGTGGCCGTCTACAGGCTATGACTTTCCACGAGTATTGAATTTTTAAATTAAAAATAAAATACAAATCTGATTTGGAGTTCCAGAAATTTATACTTTATAACAAACAAGACAAAGATTTGTATGACGTCACACATCAAACGTCAAACACTTGTTTGACGTTTGACATTTCTGTTTGCGCCTAGATATTATTGTGATAACCTATTCTTCATCCTACTCTTTAATACGAGGGTCAAACTGAAAGTTCTTAGAAAATCAAAAACTAAGCATCCTAGCAAGTTATTAGTTTTATTGTAACTTTTCAAAATAGCGTCCATTTACATCAATACATCGCTGCATTCGATGGAACCATTGAGAAAAGCACCTTGCCCACTCGGCCTTAGGGGTCTCTTCGACGGTGTTTTGAAACGCAGCCACTGCTTCTTCGGCGTCTATAAAACGTTTTCCTCGAAGTTTTTCTTTTATTTTCGGAAATAAATAAAAATCGCAGGGTGCGAGGTCGGGGCTATACGGCGGGTGACCCAGTAATTCCACGTCTGAGGTCACCAAATAGTCGATCGTTTGCCTGGCGGTGTGCGACGAGGCATTGTCGTGATGAAGGAGGATCCTGTTGCGAGGTCGTTTCTCTCGAACTTTTTCCAAGACAAGTGGCAAACAATTGTTAGTATACCACTCTGCATTAACCGTTTTCTGATCCTCTAAGACTACTGTCGCGTAATGACCTGTCTTTCCGAAGAACGAGGCCACCATCTTTTTTCCAACACTTCGACCTCTCTTCACTTTAGTTGGCAACTCTTCGGAAGGAAACACCCACTGAGCAGACTGTCTTTTGGTTTCCGGATCATAACAGTATATCCAGATTTCGTCACCCGTTAGTATGTCGAACACAGCATTTGAGTCACCTCCGTTAAATTTTTGGATCATTTCTTGGCACCAATCAACACGGCGGAGTTTTTGAGCCTCGGTCAAATTATGCGGTATCCAGCGGGCACAAAGCTTCCTGACCGCTAAATGTTCATGGAAGATTTTGTGCACTTGACTCATACCTATGCCTAGACTTGTCCGAATCTGCTGATAGGTCACTCTTTTGTCAGTCTCTATCATAGGCTGCACAACACTGATGTTATCTTCAGTCGTCGCTGTAGAAGGCCGTCCCTCACGCAAATCATCGGTGAGATTAGTTCGACCACGTTTGAATTCATTAAACCAGTTGTAAACTGTGGCACGAGATGGGGCTTCATCGTGAAAAGCCAATCGAAGTCTATCATAACTTTCTTGTTGACTTTAATGACATCGAAAGTCATAAAAAATCATTGCACGAAAATTTTCTCGGCTTAAATTCATTCTGACGTGCACAGACAATTTTCAATTTGCCGCCAAATCGTAAAACAAATGACAAATGAATGAAATGTACACTCAATAATATTGGTAAAGAGTTCTATTTTCAAAATTTAAACTATTTTTTTTAATATAATGCTTTTAAGTGGCCAGTTCTAAAAACTTTCAGTTTGGCCCTCGTACTGTTTATAGATTTTTTACTTCTATGATGACAGAATAAAGTTTTGATAGGGTTTGAGAAATATAATTATTGACTAGATGTAGTTAACGTTGTTTTCAGTCCTTTTCCTTTCTATCCAAGTGTTAATCATCTAACATCATAAAAAATTTACTTAACTGTAAATCTACTACAAGACTGACTCATATTTGCCTCGTCCTTATTATATTCCTTGTCAAAAACATTCTACCACTAACTACTCTCAATTTCCTACTACTAAATTTATTTAAGTAAGTCTAAATATAAGTGAATCCTCCAATGATAGGATGAGGGAAATTAATTACACAATTCAAATATTAATATAAAACTAAGTCGAGATAATAAAGTTTAACAGTAAGTTAATATGTAACGATTAAAAATGAGATATCTTAGAAAGTGACATATATTTATTTATTTATATACTTTTATGTGTACCACGCAAAAAATTATTACAAAAGAAAATAAACATTGGAAACATACGAAAGGCGGTCTTATCGCCAAACAGCGATTTCTTCCAGACAACCTTAGGGTTAAAAGAATTGTAGACAAATCCGGATGATATAGGTAGATGCAATGCAATATAACAATAGACATACATATACATAAGTACACTCTAATACGTAAACCTAATACATACACTCACCGGCACATTTAACCGCCCACCTCTATCATTCGTCACCCTGTTTGTTTACGTTTATTATGGTTTATCAACTGTTTTGTTTTTTATCAAGTGGCTACTCTAGCAATAACTTAAACACTTAAACTCATAATTCGTTTCCTGATTTCGTGTCACCGACAGGTTTTTGGAATTTAGTCGTTATTTGACATTGTTGCCGTTGTGTTCACGTGTTAACATTTCCAGTTATTTTCTACCATAGTGTGTGAATATTGTTTAATTTAAGTTTCTAGTGTTCGCTTATTGTTTGTAACTGTAAAAAAATAACACTCCATGCAACTGGTGCAGCTAGGGCAGTAGCTTTGTTCAACGCCAGGTAGAGCCAACGTCGCATCGTCCGTACACTGGGTGTGCCTCGAACTACGGGATGCCTTCAGACGATTTCGGGAGACAGGCTCATAAACGCGCAGGCCAGGTCAAGGCCGATATCGATGCACTTCAGCCCGAGATGATCGCTTCGTTATCAGCAACGTGTTGAGAAATTGCTTTTGTACGGCTACTGAAGTTCATACGCGTGGTTTTGAGGTGAGAAATGTCAGTGTGAGTAAACGAACACTTAAGAGAAGACTGGCAGAAAGGAATCTGAGGGCTTTTCGTTCAGCTCTTGCCCCACAACTGCTCCCACAACACTGTAGAGCTAGATTTGCTTTTGCTCAAGAATATGCTAACTGGTCTGTTTGGGAATGGAAGGACGTACTGTTCTCAGATGAGAGCAGAATAGCCCTAAGAGGTCCAGATGGACGTCAGCGTATCTACAGCCCCAAAATGTAAGGTTTGCTACATGTGCTATAACCGAAACAGTGGGTTACCAGGGAGGATACGTAATGGTTTGAGGAGGTATCTCTTATGAGGCTTGTACTAACCTTGTTGTGTTCGATATAGGCAGTGCAAATGCTCAAAGATACGTGGAAACTGTCTTACCAGACCATATCATACCTTTTCCACCATTTATTGGTAACAACTTTTGATTAATGCATGATAATGCACGTTGCCATACCGCAAGTTCCGTCATAGAGTACCTTAATAAGGTCGGTATTCAAGTTTTACCATGGCCGACACGTAGTCCCGATCTTAACCCAATTGAGTACATTTGGGACAAACTCAAAAGACGTGTTCGAGCAAGAGTACCAGCACCTACGACACAAGGAGAGCGCAAGACGGCTGTGGTAGAGGAGTGGCACAATATCCTCTAATCAGATATCCAAGATTTCATGGATGGGATGGCAAACCAGCTCCAATAAGTCATTGGAGCCCAAAGCAGCAACACCCATTATTAATTTTCAATTTTCTTTTTGATCAGACAACTTTTTATAAAATTGAAATTGTTAATTTTTATCGAAAATTTTCCTAAAATCGATTTTTGGAATTTACCGTTTAATAAAACCCCTCGTTTGAAGATGTTTGTTTTTTTTTTCAAGACCTTAAAGGTAGCTTTCAATGTACCTCTCATAAAATGTGGTCTAAATTTGTCGATTTCTGTAAATTGAAGGAAATACAAGGTGGGCGGTTAATTGTGCCTGTAACTATGTTTTTTGTTATATTACATTGTAGTAAACTATTTAACTATTTAAGATAAGATAACATCTACCATTAGAATAATAAACAAATTATTTGCAATAAAATAATATAACGACTATGAATTGAGATGAAAACTATCCTTTTTTTTAAGTCTGATCAAAATGCACGTGGTGTGTAAATTGTATAAAAATCGGTTAAGTAGTTAGAGTCCATCGCAGACAAACAACGTGACACGTAATTTATATATATTAAGATAATTATGTACTTAATAATAAACTAAGCAATGTAAAAATAATAAAATATAAACAATGTATATGTAAATATAAATGGTGATAATACAAGACGGAGAAACCTCTCCTGACGTAGTTTTGACGTACATTTCGTGTTTCTGAATCAGTCTTATTCTAAATATAACAGAGTGCGTTTACATAACAATGGAATAAACAGAAAAAAATAATATCAACTATTCTTTTTTATATCTAATTTCTAGTAAAAAGTTTGACCTGACCTCGTTTGTATTTTATTATATTCATAGATAACAAAGAAACAATCTGTCCTTTAAGATAAAAGGTTTTAAATATTTGTTTTTATTATTGTGTTTACGGAATTATAACAAAAAATATTATACACATAATCAAAAAACCTAACGTTAACTCTGCTCAAAGAGTAATGAACACTTTTGTAATATATTAATACATAGAACGTATTTCTTCGTTCATCCTTTGAATGCCATTACCTTTTACGAGCTAGAAGTAGCTTTAACAACGAAAAAATAAATGTTAAAAAATGTAAAAAAAAATGTATTTATCAGATATATAGAGATATTTTGATCCTCATTGTGATCCCAATCGTAATTTTAATTTAAGGTTCCCCTTCGAACCTACCCATATAATATATATATATATATATATATATATATATATATAATATATATATACGCCTTCATTATATATACCTTCATTATGTATAGGACTTCATTCTATACTGAAAGAGTATAGTTTTTACTATCCGTCAGGTATCGAAAACAATATTGTGAAAATAATTGTTATTCAAAACCTTAAAAAACAGTTATCGTTCCCTGGAATTAATATTACTAATGAAATAAATAAATAAATATCTATATAGCACGCATTTCATTTATCTAAGGATATTGAACTAAATTATAAGTAATTAAATGTTATCAGTTATCACCCAATACTATTCAACATTTAGGTATGTAGAGCCTAAAAACAACAAAAAATATTTAATATATTTTATTATATTTTATTCGAAAAACTGCTGTCTTGAAGCAATATTCTAATATAAGTCGAATTTTGTCGTGTTAAGTAATATCTTCTTTACACTGATAAGGTTGACTTACATGTTAATTAAGTTGGTATTAAATTAATTTATTTATAAGATGATTTCAATTCACATTACCTACAATATAATTTACTTAAATCAGAGAGTAATGTGGCATATTTTAAGGAATGTTACGTATGAAGATTAGAGTAAAATATTTTCTTTAAAAATTTTTGTTGCGGCAAAAAATTTTCTAAGTACCCTCCAGATTACAGATAAAATTTTATATTGAAAGCGAAGGGCTTTTATTCAGAATAAGTATGTTTTACATCACTAAAATTTATTTGACCTTAAAATTGTAATCAGTAAAACTATATAATTAATTACTGTAACTGTAAGTATTCAGTTTAACTTATCATTTTCTCTTTAACTAACGTCGGTAAATGTTGTAAAGAAAACGTAGTCTGAAAGTTATTTATTTTTTTATACAAAATGATAATAACTCGTTTCATTTTGTTCTTAACATGGGTTGTAAGTATTTAATTTGTTGACTGTGTTATTTTATTTGTTAATTATTTGATGTCTGTCTAATTTTATACTAGGATCCGCCAACCGTGCGCGGCGGGTGTTGAGCTGAGCACCTCTCCTTTCTTCTTTTCTTGATAACTTTTGAATGCCTAAACATTTTTTCAATCTGTTTTCACTATAACATCCGCGTTCGGCTCAAACGTACATGAGAAAATTTTTAGCTAATTATCTCGTCGCATTCTGGAGACAACTAAACACAAAAAAGGTCTTCCAATCGGTTAAGAGTTTCGCTTACACTCAGCTCAACAAAGAATAAATAGAACTGTTCCAAAATGAAATGAGGCCAGCATTATTATTATACAGTTGCCCATACTTTCTGTAATTAATAGCTGATTTATCTGTATTAATATGTTAATTGTTTGTAATATAATAGATGTTGACTACAGCGAATTTTCATATGAGGAGTATAAAATTAAATGATGGACACAGAATACCGCCCATAGGCTTTGGTACTTTTGGAAAAGTAAGTAGCATGAAAAGGTAAATATGACAGACATTCATTCATTCATTCGACATTCAGCTGAAAGTAAGTGCAAGAGAACACAAACAGAAGAATTTTATAGCTTCTTTGCTCATCTTGTGACGTCATCGTTTTGCTTTAAAATATTTTCATTGCAATACTAATCTAAATTTCATTATTTTGTTTGTTAACCTAAATTGTTTTTGTTAGGTCTCTGATATTGAGGATGTGGGTCCAGCCGTGGTGACTGCAGTGGAAGCTGGATACAGACTTATAGATACAGGTTACTTTTTTATGAATGAAGAAGTTATTGGTGAAGCTATATCAAATATAACCCGTCGGGGCATTGTGAGGAGAGAAAAACTTTTTATTACTACCAAGGTACATTTATTATAGAATTAATAGTTTAGCAGAGATAAGTTAGTTTAAATGAGTTGTAAGAGAGACAGGGGGAGGCCTCGAGTGACCTTCGAAACCGCAGTATCTATGATACTTTAGGAAGGTCCGGGACCGTAGCGTTTGGCGCTCCGTCGTCTCTGGCTATCCCGCAAGGGATATGGCGTGAAGCTAAAATAAAATAAATAAAAATAAAATAAATAGCAGAAATAATTAGGTTAACTATTATCATTATTATTATATTCAACTAATATCATGATTTAGCTTAGGTTATCCAATGGACGCGAAGAAGTAGTACCAAATCTGAAACGATCTTTGGCGAAATTGAAGTTAGATTATGTGGATCTTTTTATCATGCATGGTCCAATAAACCAGGTAACCAAACATTATATTACTTTTAAAGTTTTTATCACCGAAACATGTTTAATACTAGGATCCGCCAACCGAGCGCGGCGGGAGTTGAGCTGAGCCCCTCTCCTTTCTTCTTGTTTTGATAACTTTTTAATGGCTGAACATTTTTTCAATCTGTTTTCGCTATAACATCCGCGTTCGGCTCAAACATACCTGAGAAAATTTTTAGCTAATTATCTCTTCACATTCTGGAGACAACTAAACACAAAAAAGGTCTCCCAAACGGTTAAGAGCTTCGTATACGCTCAGCTTAATTACTTTCAAAGTTTTTATAACCGAAACATATTTAATAAAAGAATATATATTTCAGACAAATGGCGAGGAATATCCTTATTTAGATATCTGGAAAGGCATGGAGGATGCAAAGATGCTTGGATTGACAAAATCGATTGGTGTTTTAAATTTCAATTCTTCCAACATTAATATGATTCTATCCAATTCGAAGATACGTCCGGCTGTCAGTCAAATTGAGGTACTTGTAACTGTTAACTTCATAAGATTTTATTACTATACGAAAACAATTGCTAAGGGTTTGTACTAACTGAAGTTAATTATTTAGAAGCAAACTAAAAGTTACTAATTAAAAAAGGGAGCGTAGTGTTTAATTGTATAAACATAAAAATTACTATTGTTTGAAATCAAACAAATCATTTAAATTTGTTTTAAATTTTAATAACAGCTTTATTTCATTGAAATTGAGTTTCATAAACTAAATCTTTACATACTAGGGGCGCCAACAAACCCTGGATTTGCACTCTGTGCTCTTGAAATCTCAGTTGAGGTTTGCATATTGAGCGTAGCGAACCCAGTGTAATGACTCATCCTTTCTGATATCCCATTGACTTCAATGGGATATCAGTTTTTTGACGATTATTCCTCAACGACATGACAGTTTACAAAAAAAATTTAAAACCCTCACCTAATGTGTGTCTCTTTGATTGCAAAATTTTATAATGTTCCGTCAAGTAGTTTTCGAGCCAATTCGTGACAAAGAATGTAAAAAAGTCTCCAGTAGAACGCTCGCTTTGCTCCATAATGCCTTACTTGACAACACATTCGTTTTCACCAAAATTAAGAATATTTAGTAACACATGTTAGAAGTCTGTTCCGTGAAGTATTTCACAAGGCTCCCTGATAACCCCCACATTGTTTCTTCTACACAGAGTGCATGATATAGACAATGCTCCCAGGAGTAATCTTACCTTATGTGTTGCTGATTTTTATTGCACTAGATACACTTTATTTGCTTATCATCCCTACTTTGAAGAAATTTAGAAGAAAATTTCTTTCTCTTAATCCAACAAAATCTGGAATGAATTTTCTTCAAATAGCCAGTAATAACATTAGTATTATTAGTATTAGTAGGAAATTGTTTTAAGTTGTAATTGTATGGTTATTGTAGATAATTATTGTTTTAGGTAAATCCAACGAAGGCTACTATGGGTTTAGTCGCATATTGTCAATCTGAGGGTATTCAAGTGATGTCTTATGCACCTTTTGGCTTTGCCGTGCCAAGGCCTTTCAACAATGTCACACTACCGCCCTCGTTTGATAATCCTACATTAGAAGAAATAGCCAAGAAATATGGCAAATCTACGAGTCAAGTGCTTTTAAGATACTTGGTAAGTTCCACCGCTTTATAAATATAGACAGAACAGAGACGAAACTTCTTAGTATTCCATTGATTCACCGTGCGGGTGCCGGGCCCGTCGCGTTGCAAGAAAAGAAGCGTAAACAATACCTGGGACTTGAGACCCAGGTGTAAGTTTAAGGGGCCCATTTACTATGCGCATATACGCTCACCTTCACTGTTCACGCTCCTCTCCCTACCTAACCAAATATAGTTTTTTATCTTTTTATCAAATACGTAAATATAACATTTATACAAAATTATTTTATATGATTTTTTTTCAGATGGACCGTGATACAATTCCAATGCCAAAATCTACAAACGAAATGCACATAAAATCAAACTTAAATGTCTTCGACTTTGCTCTTACTCGTAAAGAGGTGTATAAAATCAGTGAATTTGATAAAAACACAGCAGTCTATCTTCAAAACGGATTTTTCACGGAGGAATTCTTTACTTATATATACGGAAAATCTCTACAAGAAATCTTGGATGAAGATAGGATGTCTTGAATGTATAATTGACTACTTTCTTTTCATTAATTCATTCAAACAATGGTTATTTTCTATAATAACGTTAATTACCTTTGTTATATTTGTCATCATAACTTGTTATTGTAATTTATAAGTGTTATTACTAGTTCAGATTAACAGATCAAAATTACTTATATATATATATTAAATATTTTTTATTCTTACATTTGATTTTAATTTAAAATTTAGCCACCTCAAAACATTTAACATTCAATATAATAAGCAAAAAATAATACATTTTTTTTTATTTTTAATCAGAATGGACGAAACAAAATTAACGTTTTCCATCGACTAACTTACAAGCTAGAGCCAGCATCCATATAATATGAATTTTAAACATTTTCGTTTAAAAATTATATAGGGCAAACCAATTTTTGTTTTATTTTAAGCATAGTAACAAAAATCTAAGGTCCCATAGCAAAATCATAAGATTTGGCTCCAGAGTTCTAATTCTCTTATTACATCACACTACAAATGAAACTGTTATAACAAAACAAAGTTATTTTTTATCTTTTCTAATCCAAAGGGTATAGAAATTAGATTGAAAAAAAAACTTCAATATTATAATTCTATTCCTTGACCGTGGATAAACGCAATAAACGCAAAATTTCTCTTTTTAATTAAACAAAACAGATATTTCTAGATATAATAAATTCCAAGATAATACCTTCAAAATAATGGCTGTGACGTTGGCATGCTTTTATAATTACAAATGTTAAATTATAGTTACATAAACCGTTTACATAAATTAAAAATTTGATAAGACCAAAAACACTACCTTGAGGAACACTGATCACTTGTGTATCAAATGGTGGTGTCCGGAGTATGATACTATCAAAGCCCTTAAAGACTCCAATTTAAACAGTCTACAAGTATTACTATACTCAAACTCACTGTATTTCACTGTTTAACAAATGTAAGTATATTAACACTAAACCTACCATGTACCGGTCAAATTGACTGTTTTTAAACTTTTGTAAAACTTACACATTTTTAAATGTTATAATATCGTTATCAAACTACATGACAATTCTTAGAATATGCATATAATATTTTGTTCACTCTTTACTTTTAGTTATTTCCATCATTACCTGCGTTATATAATAAAATAACTTAATTACTGGTCAATTTGACGGCGTGCGGTAGGTACAGGTGAACAAAAATTGTCGGTAGGTTTAGTGTTAATATTATTAACTAGAACCATCGCAATCAATATAATAAATTAATGATAGGAGAAGGGATATATGGCAATACAAGGCGCCATTGTTTTTTTCTATCCCTTTTTATAAATATTTTGTTAAAAAAAAACAGTATTAACTATATGTATGTATGTATGACAGACACACTCCCATAATTTCTTTCTCACAACCCTCTCAAACTCCTTTTCAAAATCCACAAAAGCCCAGAAAACCTTTTGGTTTAGGGTCAAAAACTTTTCAAACAAAAACTCTCTCTACTCTTCCTGGTATCACCTAATGTGTGTAATAATTAATAATTTACCGTCAAGTAGTTTTCGAGCCTATTCGTGACAAAGAATGTGAAAGTCTCCAGTACAGCGCTACGCTCGCTTCACTCAAATAAATCTAAACATTACCTGATATATTTTTATTTGTTTTTGATGGCGGAATAAAAAATTTTTGCAAAACTTATAATATATAGGATAGCTTCTCTTCTATAACCTTCTTCAGTTTTATATCTTGTACAAAGTTTTATTTGCATTATTTCCTTTGATAATGAATTCATATTTTTTTGTCAGTTCTTCAAATAACTTCTCAAAGACTTGTTCTCGTCTCTCTTTTCAATACTCTTTGTAAAGTAATTTGCATATGGCGTAAATTACCTCACACTTTATTTTCCTTCGAGTTTTGAGCCTGAAAAATATATAAACAAAATTAAGTCGAAGCCTAACATTCTCTAGACGAAGTCTCATTAAGTTAAATTTTATTAAAGACCGCGTTAACACCTATAAAATACTTTTTAAATTATTAAAATTGGACATTCCATTCTAAAGTCCACTACCAAAATATCTATTTAAGTATGTGAATCCGGGGGGCATTGCTAGTTAATAATGAACAGACTTTAGTCTCCATTTCTTAATTTGGACACAGCAAAGCATATAGCAACTTAGATCAATTGGTTAATTCAGATCAGAATCAGTAAGAGCAACTGTTGAGTTTGTGGTCATCTCTTCTCAGCAGAACAGCATTCCGAGCTGGTACTGACTGACTACACTGACCTTTTATTTTGTAATAATAAGTGCATGTAAATATCTACTTGAATAAAGAATTGAATTTGACATGTATGAAGAGGTTGATGTCTGTGGTCGAGGTGAAAGAGGTATGCATGGACCGTAGTGATTAACGCTCCGTTATCTCTGGCTACCCCGCAAGGGATATGGCGTGAAGATAAATAAATAAATTATCTTAAATATGATAACATCAATTTGTTACTTTTGTACTATTCATGAATATTTTAATATGAGAACATTTTATAAAATAAAATTTGTGTGGAAGGAAATATGTGAATACATACCAACTATTTCTAAAGAAGGCTCTTTATCAGTTGTGTGATCAATAGTATGATGAGTATGGTTAATGTGGCATTTCCCGAAGCAACTGTTCCATGTTTAGTGTTTACAATATCTAAAAACAGGTAATTAAAATTAGAACTTTATATACTTTAATTAATGTAATTGAAGTTTTGACCAAATTGGTCTTAATTTTAATTATTAATCTTTTTGCAACATTACGCATGATTTTCTGTAATTAAATTACCAAAATCTAAGTTTATTTTTTAGAAGAAATCTCTAATTCAGTAAACAAACTCGGATAAGCACTTTTTGATCTGTTTATTGAGAAGTATATTCACAAAATAAGTACAAATTTTGAAATGTTTATAACAAACATTAAATTTGTATATAAATCAGCATCGACTATATGTTGTTCCATAATCTATTCAACGAACTTTCTTAGCTGTGCGTGGTCAGGAGGCTTCAGTTCTTGAGTCAATTGAACTTTGCAAGCATGAAGATGCAAATCTTTCGTGAGAATACGCTGTAGAGAGCTTTACGAAATATCCAATTCTTGACCATGGCGCCCAATTGATGTTCCTGGATTCTTAGCAACACTCTCTCGAACTCCTTCAGGACGGCCAGACTGTTTAAGATCACTAATTTAGAGAGACTGGATCACTCTCAAAATTTTTTAATAAGTCTCTTTATAGTTGATGAAGTTAAATCACTATTCCGACCATATTTTGTACGAAACTCCAAACGCCAAACTCTCATTATTTACAAAATAATAAATATTGTTCAACAATAACAATACGTTTTTATTTTTTGTATAGAGCTCGATTCTTAATAACCCTCAACTGTCAGCTGTCACGCTGTATTTATTTTTGACTGGCAACACTTTACCGCACAAATGGCGTAAAATTCAAATCTTGCGTGAATTTTGAGACGCTCTATATCTGTAATCTCATACATAATAAATTTAAGCCAGTCTCTTGTTGTCATCTTTAAATGGAAACATGAAATAAAACATCATCAAAAATGAAATAAACTGTGCACTGGGGTACAGATATACAACCCTTGCAATATATTTTTAAAATATCCATACATTATAATTGTAAATTGAAAATGACGAAAAATAATCGACGCAAACACTTTTCATGAAAACATATAGTGCTATTTTATAGTACTCAGCGACAACGAAATTTTTGAAATACAGATACAAGATAGAAAATACGTACTTTTATCTTGTATTTAAAATATCTTTTTAGATCTTTAGGTTTTTGTATCTTGTATTTAAATACTTTTGTTTAGTATCTTAGAATTTTATAAATATCTTTCTGATATAATACTCATAAAAGTAAGGAATTATTTGGTGTTATTTACAAAATAAATGCCTAGAACGGAATGTGCCATTGTTATTAAAAGAAAAAAATTATAGATGGCAACTCTGTCTACAAATTTCACCGGCTATTATAAATGAAATGAAGTTTCAAGTGAGTAATTTTTCGTATTTTATGTTTTGTGAAATTCGAAATCGCAAATATGGAAACGTACCTTTAATTTTATTCAATTATTATATATTTTTTTGTACTATATACTTAACCAGTTTCGCAACAACCTGAACGACAAAAATATGTAGGTATGTAACTCGAACAATGAGATGAGATTTGATTTTAAATTGTTTGTTGTTATTCTAAAATAACAACTAACAAATTGAAATCATCAATGATATTTTTACTAATTAATTAGAAATTTATGTGATTGTGCTTGATTAAATTTATGAATTCATAAGTGTCAGTCGTATCAGTGTTCGTTGGACCACTTACCTTCTTGAAATAGTTTCTTGTCTTTTTCTAACAAAGCTTGTTTGGATTTTCAGGAATCAAGAATAATTTGAGTACACTACTAATAAATAAAAAACTAAATAATATTGAAGCATTGCTAGATATTAAACAAGTTGACGGAAGTGAGAAAAATATATCTGCAACATGTTACTACAAATGTCCTCAATCATGTAAAGGTATTTATACAGATATATATATTGTATTGTATGCTAGATAACAAAAACAATTTTAATTATTTACCAACTCCATAACTGTTGTATTTATAGACATTTTTGTCATGAAAAATAATGAAGTTGAGAAATTCTGTTCTTTTTATATTATATTATATACATACTAATCTTTTCTTTTATTTTATTACAGGGGTAAAGTCACAGATCTGCATTATGACAAAGTTAAAAAAACATAATAAAAGAAAACTTAGTATAGCAGTTAATCAATCTGCTGAAATATGTAAGAAATTAAAGCAGCCTACACTTACTGATGTTGTTCGTTCAAGATGTGTTAATATGGGCACGTAAACTTGTTGAAATGTCACCAGTATCAATATTGGGGGAGTCTTAGAACTTTGATGTCAATTGCACAGTAACTAACAAAGTCTCCAAAAGGTTCAAACTAAAATTAGTGATGATTACAATGAATATAAGACAAATATTAATGAATTGAATGCTGTTGATATTTGGTCTTACTTTAGAAGTTATAGGGGTTACAGTGGGTTGAAAGTAAGTATGAGAGAAAGTGTGAATATCACTTGCAGAAGATTCAAAGGGTTATATATAAAGTTGTGATATATATTAACACTAAACCTTCCGACAATTCTTGTATTCCTGTTCTTACTGCGGTTAAATTGACCGGTAATTAAAAGTTATTTTATTTTATAACGCAGGTAATAATGGAAATAACTAAAAGTAAAGAGTGTAGAAAATATTATATGCATATTCTAATAATTGTCATGTAGTTTGATAACGATATTATAACGTTTGAAAATGTGTAAGTTTTACAAAAGTTTAAGAACGGTCAATTTGACCGGTACTTGGTAGGTTTAGTGTTAAAATTTTAAATAATAAAACATTGTGAAAACATTTACAGATAATGGAATTCAGAAACAATTCAAAATGAATATATTTTACATGAGTTTGAATCTTCAAACTCATGAAGAATAAATATTTACTTTACTACAAGTATTTGAAGATATTTCATTAAACTTAGTAAGTGATTTCATACTACCCGGACCTGCAAAAAATACATTATTATATTACGTTTTGTTTACTTTCAGATAAAAAAAATTAACACCACTAGGGATGTGTACAAAAAAGAGAAAGTTGCCGGAAATCAATCATCAGGTACAGGAGAAGAAAAGAAGAAAAAGTATGAATATTTTGAAATACTGATGATGTGGTTACCGCGCCTTCACCTATCACAGCACTGCCATTACCTACTTCTGCACCTTACACCGCTGCCGTCTTTGCGGCTTCGACAAACCATCAATGCAGCATCATCAGCACCATCAAGACTAAAGAGGAAGAAGGCAACATCTAAGTTTGAAATACTACAACAATATTTGAAAAGCAATCAGCTAGAGTAAGAAAGTGAAGATCCAGTCATTGCTATCTACTCTTAAGCGACTTACAAATTACCAGAAAATTATGTTTCGGACTAAAGTAATGCAAATATCTATTGATATTGAAATGCCAAATATAAACGAGGATCCGATAACCGTGCGCGGCGGGTGTTGATCTGAGCCCATCTCCTTTCATCTTCTCTTGATAACTTTTGAATGGCTAAACATTTTTTAATCTGTTTTCACTATAACATCCGCGTTCGTCTCAAACATACATGAGAAAATTTTTAGCTAATTATCTCGTCGCATTCTGGAGACAACTAAACACAAAAAAAGGTCTCCCAAACGGTTAAGAGCTTCGCTTACGATCAGCTCAATTATTCAATGTCAGGAAGTCGTTTTATAAAAACACTACTAAGTACTCCTAGTCCCTATCCTATCCCCAATACTAGTGTTTGTGACATGACTATTCTTGCTTACAATACAAGCTACGTGACTGGTCCCATCATCATCATCATCATCATCTCCATCCACAATATATTCTGTTACTAACAAAACAACACCAGAAGATATTACAACTGGATCTGAGACATATTAATAATTAAATTATTATTATGAAACCTTCAAATTTAACATACTTTGAGTGTATTCAATCATTGTTACATTACATTAAACATATATTTCTGGTTACCTTATCTATGATACTTTAGGAAGGTCACGTAAAAAGCATGAGGACCCCCCGAGGACATGTATGAAGAGGTTGATGTTTGGCCGAGGTGAAAGAGGTATGCAGGGACCGCAGCGTTTGGCGCTCTGTCTCTGGCTACCCCGCAAGGGATATGGCGTGAAGATAAATAAATAAATTACCTTATCGTACTTTTTAATTCACAAAAAATAATATTTAATAGAAAAGTTTAGTCAAGAGTACCTTAAAGTAACTGCTAAAAACTCCTTAGGACTTATTGCGATTCATCCTAATATGGATACAGCCATTAGAACTTTGTTCGTTCTGTATTGTTTTCACTTTCCTCGGATGCATAGATGTCTGGACAGGAAAAGTTATCATTACCGTTGAGAGATGGCGCTGTTTATAATTTACTGATTTAGTTTATCATTACTGTCGAGAGATGGCGCTGTTTATAATTTACTGATTTAGTTTATTTTCATATTTAATTATATTACTATTTTGTATTATTATTAATCACACTTTTTTGTAATTTATAAGTAATTATAAATAAACATGTATTTAACATTTTCGTTTATTCAATAAATAATAATCATTTTATTTTAAAATCAATTGTTTTTTTATTAACATTTATAATTTCGTCAAAATTCGTTCGGGAAATACCCTTGTTATTTACTTATTGACTGGTCATTATTAGTTTAGTGGTCGTATTATTTTATTTTGATAAAAAGTATATATTAAATGTATTTTCAAGTATATCAAAATTATTTTCGTTATTGGACAGAATATAATGCACCAATCCAGAGAAGTTCATATGTTACTAGTATTTGTTAATTTGATGTCAAGTTATCAGTTTTAGTAAATATTCTACCAATTTGGGAAATTAATGTCCTTGGTACTGATACGGAAATTGATAAAGCAATGAAATAACAGAAGTTCCTTTATTACTGTAAAGTTGTAAGTTACAGTTGTCAACAACATTACAAATTACTATACAATTAAGAGGAAAAAGTACAAAAAAAAATGTGTTGTTTATCTTACCATTAAACAGACAAGTGGTTCTTAGGTAAATTAAAACCCATGTGGCATTAGTTTTTTTGAGCGAAGCGTTCTGGAGACTTTCACATTCTTTGTCACGATTAGGTTCGAAAACTACTTAACGGAATTTATGAAATTTTGCAATCAAAAAGACACACATTAGGTAATGGTTTTAAATATATTTTTTTAATGTTATGTCGCTGAAGAATAATCGTCATAATCGTCAAAAAACTGATGTCCCATTGAAGTCAATGGGAAACGTTGAGTCATTACACCAGGCTCGCTTCGCTCAATATGCAAACCGCACCTGAGATTTCGAGAGCGCAGCGAGTCGAAATTGAGGGTCTGTTGGCGCCCCTAATTTTAATAATCATGTAAAAATTTTTTTTTTAATCATGTAAAAAGTTTATTGTTTTATTTTTATGAATTTATACACAATTTGCTATAGGGTACATAGAGATGTACAGAGGTAAATGAGAAACAATTTTGAAACAAAATGTGTAACTTTTATCTTTTTTTAAAAGTGGTTTGTTGAAATTACAATACTAAAGTTAGCTCATACACATTTTTGACAACACAAATGTTGTGTTCACAGACAGACGAACAGTACATAGTTCTCTTTGACGTGAGGAAACTTTTAGGAGTTCTTTTATTTGAGATGAATACTATAAAAGGTGCATACAATTTTAGTTGTTCGTGAATTCTGCAGATTTATAAAATCTTTTTCATACATTATAACTGTATACATAGGTTTTATAATAAACAATACGGGAGTATATACAACATGTACAGAATGCAAATTATACGCATTATCAACATTTTATACCCATAAATTGCAAGAATTAAAAACTGTAAAATAACTAGGATCAGCCGCCATGCACTGCGGGAGTTGAGCTAAACCCCTTTTAAATAAAATATAATATTATATACATTTTTTATGTAGTAGTTTTATGTGATGCTTATAAGCGTATTTCTATGTTGACGATCTTCGACGCGGAGATTCTGATAACGTTAAGTCTATGGGAGAAACAGTTTTTTGACCATAATTTATGAACGAAATGAGATATTTTAATGTTGTATATTTAAAAACATGCTTATTCCTACGCTCTTCAGCTCTGACAATTTTCATTAAAATCGGTTTCCCAAACGGTTAAGAGCTTCGCTTACGCTGTGCTCCATTACAAAGTGATCCAAGAAAACATAAGAGAAATAATATCAAATATCAATCTGTTTCTAGGTGCCAAATATGGACAGTGATTTGCTTATATTGATAACATAATATGTAGGCACACAGATCTATCTTTGTATCTATGTATCTATTTTAACCATTACCGTGATATAAAAATTGAGATAAACTAATGAGCATCATTCGAGTCACGTCTCGTCTCGTCTCGTCAAAATTATATTTTAAAGGAGAATTAGAAATACTGTTCTTATATTTTTATATTGAAATCTAGTGTGGCTTAATTATATTGTTATTCTATTGTAGATTCAAAATAATCACCTTATTATACTTGGTGTTTCTAAAGGTTTGATGGTTTTAAACCCGCTGATTGCAAAACGTATGATAAACATTTCAGTCGAAATAAAGATTGGCCCTGCTACTGCCTTCATGTTTTTTTGTTTCTTTGTGTCATATTTTTATGTACAAACTAGCAGACCCGGTCACGCGTTGCTGTGACTATTATTTTTGATATATTACATTGTACTAAACTATTTAAGGGGTAACGTTCAGAGTACATCTGTCATGAAAACCATAATGTTTTCTTATAGTCGATATTAAGCAAAAATCAAAACAAAATAATTATAATTATTTTTTTAATTTTATCCAAGTTTATAACACTATTTGTATATTACAAAGTTTTTAGTAAATAACTTGGAACACTAAACTTACGAATGAGGTAGGTAGGGTAGATATCTCATTCGTAATTACTCATTCCAGTCAATAGATACCGCCATCTTTTAGAATTGTTAAGAGCTAACTGCAAAATGATAAACTAATAATTTGCAATAAAATAATACTGCGACTATGAATTGAGTTGAAAATTATTATATCTTTTAAGTTAGGTCAAACTGTACGTGGTGTGTAAATTTATTTAAATCAGTTAAGTAGTTTAGGAGTCCATCGCGGACAAATAACGCGACACGTGATTTATATATATTAAGTATTGTGGTGGATTTTTTTTATCATTTAATATTTTAAATAATATAATAAATAAATCGTAAAATTTTCCTTTTTTTTAATATGTTACTTTATCATTTTATTAAGACGTTCATAATTAAAAGTATTTGGTGGTTTTTACTAATACATACAATGAAAGTTAAACTCAAAACATTTAAATTTTAAAAGATTTTTTTTTTAATAAATACAATTTTTATACAACTCGGCAGAATTCGTTCTGTCAAATAGATTTGGAATGTGGCAGTTTATATTTCGACCTTTAGACGTTTTTACTCTGCTGATCCTCACACATCGCCCTATCATCATGGTGACGGTTCTGTTCAGGAGAATTAAAGAAAAAGGTCAGCTCGGGTGACTTAAGTATCTTAGCTTCCACGAACTTTGGTCACCCTTTTGAGACCCACTAAAAACCCCGATTGGGATGTCTGCCAGAGGGCTTCAAACCAAGAGGGGAACTTAAGGTTCAAACCTGATTGAAAAATAATCTAAAGGGATAGTGGGAACCTAAAGGTGACAAATATTTATAAAGTGGGTGCTTCAATTACAAAGTATAGAGATAATTAATTATTTATTACTATTATTATTAACATAGGGTTCATAACCGATGAAATAAAAAATAATGAAATAAAACGTACATAAGTATTTTCAGTAATCGCGTTATTGTAAATCCAGTGAATCATAATTATTAACAAAAATCTGTTTTATTTTTATTTTAGTGCTTTATGATACACAATGTTTTTTGTTTGATTACCTGGTGAATATATAAATAAATCTGATGGTTTTCCAACACGGGAACAGGCAACATACAATTGACCATGTGAGAAACATGGGTTTTCTAGATTAATACCACAAACACCTAATGATTGCCCCTGGGACTTATTTATGGTCATAGCAAAAGCAAGCCGCACTGGAAATTGTAGTCGTTTAAATTCAAATGGTACATCAGTCGGAATCATTGGGATGCGTGGTATCAAAACGTTTTCTCCTTTATACTTTCCTTTCAGTATAGTTGCTTCTATCACGTTGTTCAATAATTTTTTTATCGCTAACCGTGTGCCGTTGCAAAGACGCGGTTGGTTGATATTTCTCAACATTATTACTACCGAACCAACCTTTAATTGAAGATTGTGAGGTGGCAATCCTGGTAAATCCAGCGAGTTTAAAAATTCAGGCGGATAGTTAACGACATCATCTTGGTTAGTAGCCGAATCAACTGATTTATATATCCTCAATTCGCCTGTAATTTGTTCTTGAATTTTGAAATTTAATTCACTTACATCTATGTTTTTTGCAGCCAATATAGGCCGTTCGCTCAACCAATCATGGTTTCTATAATTTTGAGCAACATCTGGAAACACCTTTTGAATAAGTTCATCTTTTGATCTAGTTAACTGACAAAAACCTTGAGGAAAGTTAATGCAACCAGTCAAGGTGTCTATAGGAAATTTGCCATTACCAATGTCAATGAGTTGTTTAGAGAATATGTCTCCAGATTTGTCATTTTGCAACTTGATACGCATATTCTTGCTTAAGTGTAATACCTTCACATGTTTCCACAAATTGGAGGACTTTAAACAGGCATTAAGTTCATCAGCTGGCGTTGATCGTGGAATCACTGGCAATGTTTGACGAAAATCTCCTGCTAATAAAATCATTGCACCACCAAATGGGTTATTATTGCTCCGGAGATAAGGTTCTTTATAAGATAAGATTGTAAGGTTCTATCTAAAGCCTCCAAAGATTTTTTATGTGCCATCGTGCATTCATCCCAAACAATCAATCCACATTGCTGCAAAACCTTTGCCATTGCAGAGTTCTTCGAAATGTTGCAGGTTGGAGTTTCGTTGCTTTGCATGTTTAATGGTAATTTTAGTGCTGAATGAGCTGTTCTACCACCTTCAAGCAAAGTTGCTGCGATTCCCGACGAAGCGAGTGCAAGTGCAATTTTATTTTGTGAGCGAATTGTTGCTAATATCAATGAAATCAAAAAAGTTTTTCCTGTACCACCAGGTGCATCTAAGAAGTAAATCCCTCCTCTTTTATCATTTATTACTTTCAAAAGTGTATCAAATACATACTTCTGTTGTTCATTCAATAGTGGAAGATTCGTTTGAATTAATTCTTTCAAAGTGTTAAGATCATACAGTTTTTCTCGGTGCAACTCTTGGTTAAAAGCATCATGCATTGGACGATTGGGTGCGGCCAGGCCTAATTGAAATAATAGTTTGTTTGACATCATCAAGCACATGTCCTCAATTGAAATCAATACTTCATTGTAAATTTCTTCGCTTATTTGTATATTTGGATTTCCCCTTCTAATCCGTATTTGATACAAAATATCATCACACATATTATCTTTGTACTTGATCCACAAATCCTTTGGGTTTGATGGGAAGCATGTAGATATGATTATAGAAAACAATGTTCGTATTTGATGAGCTTGTGATGATATTACAGCATCATTGAGAGTTTGATCCCAATGAGCATCATTGTCTAGCAATCGCAAACGTTGGCAAGCTTCTCTATATGATCCACACAAATCACCATTAACAGTTCGTACATGTTGGAACGATGTTGGGCCACGTTCATTGACTAATAGCAGTCGTAAATAAAAACATTCATCATTGCTTGGATGTACTGAATAAATTCGACCAATCGCATCGGTAGAAAATATATCTGGGTATCCTGTAACTGGTTTTCCTTGTTTCCGTCGTATAAATCTTCTTGAGGATTGATTCCAAGTATAATATTTTGGCATTTCAGAATATAACAATGTTTGAGCAAAATCATCGTTTTGACATATCTCAAAAAATCTGGTTAATGTAGTAGATGGTGGCTGTAAAGCTCTTTCTACTGCGTTCTGTGCTGTAAAATATACTCTTTGTCCATTTTCTAAATGCACAGCTAAATGAACAACAGTAGGGTGTCTTTCATGAATAGGAAAAGAAAATATTCGCCAAACTGCTTCATTACTACTAACATAGCGACCCATTTGGTATTGGGTAACTTCATCATTGGAATTCTCTGCATTAATACCAATCACAGCCATATCACTCCCTTTGGTTACATATTTGCAAATGTATTTAATAGATTTTACTGAATGGCAAGATTCAACGTTGATGTGCGCTTTGAAGGTCTTTGATAAAATGGGTGAATATGGAACAATCCAGCGATTATCTATTTCAATATCTTGTTGATTTAATTTGACAATTGTTGATCTTCCATTGTCTGCTGTCGATCGGCGACGATACAAAGGATAACCGTCATTACCAGTGATTGTTTCAGATATTAATGTCCGTGGATATCGCTTTGAACATTTACCATCCACCATACACGGTGAATTTTGATTAAGAGTTCCACAGGGATCATGTGTCATGTTTTTAATAACTACCTCATGCAATCCAGGATCTACTTCTACATTAGGAATTTCAGCTGATATTACTGCATCAACTTCATTTGGCCTTATCTTTTCAACTAACCAAATCAAAATGTGTGCATGTGGCAATCCCCGTTTCTGCCACTCCACAGAATACATCCAGCAGCGTGTCTCTCCAAACACATAATGTTTCACAATGAAATCCATTAAAGATTTCAACTTTTGTCTAAAGACTCTGGCTGTAATATCATGACGATCAATAGGTGATTGCCCAGGGAATAACTCCTGCTTGATTTCTATCCAGTGTGGATTGCATGTAAATGTGATGAACAAATCTGCTGTACCATAATGACGAACATATGACATGGCATCTTGAGAATATTCATGCATATGTCGAGGGCTTCCGATGTATGTTGCTGGAAGAATAGTCATCCGACCAACATTCTGTGCATTTCCATCAGTATTAATCGCATCTCGAAGGTGAATATACTCTTCAGATCTGAGTTTGGTCTGATTCAACCTGATGAATGTTAATCTCTCCGTTTCAATTTTAACATACATGTCTACAACATACTTGTGATATAATCGCCGACATTTGAGTATGTGATTGTCTTCATTTTCACGAATCATTAGGCGGTAGGAATAATAGTTCATTGAACTGACTTTTTTGTTGGTTTCGGAACCTGAAAATAGATTTTTGTTTTCATAATATTGAAAATTAAAAAAATAATAATATAGCGACTGATAATATAGCTCCATAGCTAAACTAATATTTTTTATTACCTGTAATGGGATTTATCATCTTGTTTGAAAAATCATAGCCATCTTCACCTTGCCAAAATATAATGGGATATTGCAGTGCGTCATATGAGCGGTGTGTTTCCTTTATACGTTGTAATTGATCATTCCGACGATGTAAAACAATATCACGGGATTCCAAGTTTTCTCCAACTACAACGATGGCAACTTCATCAATAGTTGGTGCATTAAAACGTCTTGCATGTTGGCCAACAGGTGTTTTATCAGCTCTGATTACAATTTTGTGATTATCAGATGGCATCCGATCCAGTGCAGTTTTAAACAACATAACCAATTGATTGTACTCATGAAATAAAGTTTGTAATTGTTCTACAATAGACCTCTTTAGTGAATTGTTATGTGAACAACGCATATCAATTTCTCGTGGTGAATTGCCCATGAAATAAATTTGCAGAAATTTGTAATTGCTATCTGACACTGGTAACAGTGAACCTGCTCTATGATATATTTGGCCTTGTATCTGTAAATTAAAAAAAATTATTTTTGCCAAATAGAAATAATATTTGTTCCTAAAGAGTATATCTGTCTCTTAATTTGAATCACCAAATAATAATTGATATGCTTAGGTATGTCAATATGTAATAATTAGTTGTAACTAATATCCATCATCAAATAATTATATTGTGTTTCAAAATAATAAAAGTGTTGCTAATACTGAATCACCAAATAATATAATGACTAAGTAATATATGTTTTGGGGTTTAGGAAACTGAAGGTTAATGACACATATTTACTTAGTTAACAGGAAATTTTGTTCATTAAAATAATAATGATTAACTGCTATAATACATACCTTAAAAGTTGGCATGAAATTTTCCCGAACTACGTTTGTTGCCCCAAATGATGTCATTTGAAAGCAATTGTTATATTGTTGAATATTTGACAAAAAGTGTATGGAATCTGGTTCTATTCCTGAAACCAATGAGTACAATGGCTCTGGTGGTGGATCCAATGGTATCAATTTCACTTTCCCATTTGCGCAACACAATCCATTTGCTTCATTTTTGTATTTCAATGCCTTACAATAAGAGCAAACCAAGTTCATAGATCCAATAGCAACACATTGGTGGTTACTGTAGTCAATTGACAAATCGTAATTGAAAGCAGCTCGATTCAAACTTTCGCGATTATTAGTTGAATCTCTCGCTCTCGCTTCCCGCGTTCGTGATATACGAATTCTTTCGCGTTCATTTCGGTCGTCACGTTCATGTGCAGTATGATAAGATCGGTAATTCATTTGGTTTGTAGCATTTCGGGTTCTTCTACTTAAATTACTTCGTCTTATAGGAGGCATATCGTATATAATAACCTAAATTTATTCACATGAAATAATTATTAATCACAGGTATTTATACAATCAAAATTAATTATTAAATATTATAAACGCTTTTTAACGCAGTTTGTTTGACAGATGCAATGACGTGAAAACTGATGACAATTTATGTCGCATTCCGAAACTAAAACAAAAGAAAGAATATTCCAAGGCCAATCAAATCTTACATTTACTTTTTTTGACTTTTCAATTTGGTCGGGTGTACACATTCATTTGATTAAATTTGAACGTTGTGCAGCGACAATAAAGCGCGAATTGACTCTTTGACGTTAGCAAGACACCTACATTGTTTAGACAACAATGAGTGCTTGTAATTTAATATCAACTTTATTGAATAGCAATACAGTTCAAATTGACTCTACATTTAGTTATTTATTCTACATTTAAAATATTTGTATAGGAAAAAGAAAAGGGCTTTTTTAGGGTTTCCCTGGAAATTATTCAAATTTTTCTCGCCGTTAGAGCCATCCTTGGACTTCAAGGAACATTTAAAAAAAAGAATTGTTAAGATTGGTCCATGCGTTGTTGAGTTATGCGCTTACCAACACATTTTGCGATTCATTTTTATATAATAGATTATATTTGACATATCAATATGGTTTCATAAGAAAAGGAAATTAGACTTAATATAGTAAGAAAATATAATTACATGAAAAGTATCCGCTGGTAGTCAAAGCAGTTGCATTTAGTTCTTAACACTTAACCTACCAAGTACCGGTCAAATTGACCGTTCTTAAACTTTTGTAAAACTTACACATTTTTAAACGTTATAATATCGTTATCAAACTAAATGACAATTCTTAGAATATACACATAATATTGTCTACACTCTTTACTTTTAGTTATTTCCATTATTACCTGCGTTATATAATAAAATAACTTTTAATTACCGTTCAATTTGACGTCGTGCGGTAGGAACAGGTATACAAGAATTGTCGGTAGATTTAGTGTTAAATCATTACAACATCATAAGAATATTTGTTTTTGTTATTTCTGTCTTGTTTTGCTTTTTGTAAGTTTTTATATAACTAAAAAACAAACATATGACTAATCTAATTTCACAAATGATAATCTAATTTCACAACACAAAACCTTGTATGTAGTCAAATATATGTATGTATGTATGTAGTCAAATGTATATCATGAAAAATTCTGTATTAAAAATATTGTATGTAAAATTTTTCCAGACCCTATTTTGCATGGAAAATTATAATTCATACATTGTTGTACTGCAGGATGCTTTTAATACTTGAATAGCAATAATACCTAAATTTACTATTAATTACTGAAATTTATTTACCATACATGGTCTATTTACCTTTATTATGTACACATTCTAAACATTGGTCTAACAAATGTCACATTTAGCTAACAAAGTTGTGTATCTGTAAATTTACCTTTAATCGTATTAACTAAAACTAAACAATGTTAATTGTTCAGTTTAGATTCTATAAATATTTGCTTTGTTGTGAATTGTTGTTGACTGTAAATATTATTTCTCTTCAAACTATTCTATACAAATTGATGCGTGTTATTTATTAGTAGGTTCATATAGTTTTCTATTAAATGCTAAGCATTTTAATTGAGTGAAGCGAGCGGAGCGCTCTACTGGAGACTTTTTCACAGCCTTTGTCACGAATATGCTCGAAAACTACTTGACTGAAAATTATGAAACTTTGCAATCAAAAAGACACAAATTAGGTGATACATTTAAAAAAAAATTGAAAAATGTCATGTCCTTGAGGAAAAATCGTCAAAAAACGGATATCCCATTAAAGTCAATGGGAAATGATGAGTCATTACATTGGGCTCGCTTCGCTCAATATGCAAACGGCACCCTAGATATCGCGAGCGTAGCATGTCGAAATTCAGGGTCTGTTTGCGCCCCTAGTATTTAGTTGTCATGACATTAATTTTTAGTAGTAAATCGTTTTGGTACTATAGCGTATATGTTTCTAACAAATAGCTCAATTTTCAGGCAAAATAGTTCAATTTTAATCTGTAACATTTCGCTGGAATAAATCGACAGTTATAGTACAGTTGGTTTCGGTCGACATATCTTTAGTGCTGAAATCGCCGACACTCTTAACAAACTCAATTTTTCTTATCATACAAATATAGTGAAGAGGAAAACAAGTCTTGTCGAATGTTTTGGTAACATAAATTACTTTTTAAATATAAATCGTTGAAGGGCTAATGCATAAAATTATATCAAAAAAAATATTAATGAAATTAATATATGAAGAACAGACGAACGTAGATTATTGTGATATCGTAAAATGGAGCAAATACAATCAACGCAATCGCTAACAACATCTTATTACAAGTAATACTAATTTTGCCACCATATGGTGTTTCAAGAAACGGCTGTAAAAGAATTTTTAAAAGTTTAAATAGTGTTATATTTTTGGAAATACAATATATATGTGTTAAAAGAAAAAGTAAACAAAATAATCTGAAGTTCATAAAGAAATAAGGTGTTATGAATGTTATAGAATGTTTTAAATTATTATAAAAATAAAATAATTTAACTTAATAAAACTTAGAACTTTATCAATATTAATTATTATATAATAAAAAAATTGCCTTGTATCGAACTGACATTCGGAGAAAAAAGCTCCAATTCACCAAGTTAAAGGAAGGCGACAGTCTGCATAATTATAATTGGTTTCTCTGAGCATTGCCCCACTAGACTGATATTAAAAGACAAAACCTTTTACTCTGTGGAAGCAAATTGCTCTTTAGTTCTATTCTAGTACTTACTGCTAGATATTTTTATATTTTAACTTTTCGTTGCATTTTTATTGCAATGTTGTAACAAAATTTTATGAGTAGATCTTAAGACCTTATAAGGTTGATGAATTGTAACTCATCACAACTAACAGGCTATTTAGAGATGTTTGAGTACATATGAGTTTATATATATATACATATATATATATATATATACTAGCTGACCCGGCGAACTCTGTTTCGCCTTTCCAGACAATTTTTTTACCATACTTAACCAAAGACAAAACTACGTTTAGCTGTCATTTATGTTTTGTTATTCCACTGTCATTTGCGTTTTGTTATTCCATGTTAGATGCATTTTGTTATAACACGTTTCATAGTGACTTGACGGAAACGCGGTCGAACGGGATAAAAAGTATCCTATGTCCGTCTCCTGGTTCTAAGAAACCTCTCCACCAATTTTCAGCCAAATTGGTTCATCCGTTCTTGAGTTATAATTAGTGTAACTAACACCACTTAATATATATATAGATTCAAGCAAACAAAAGTTTCAAAAGAATTCATAACATACATCTCCCACATAAAATCAAAGTTTCTGTAAATGTAAGACACAATATAATACATCGTTTCAAGACATTGAAGAAAGGTTTCTACTTAATTATTATTAAGGAAATACTTTGGTTAGGATCGTTCGGATTGATCTTTTGTATTCAAATTCTGTTGATTATTATATTAACTGTTGTATTTGGGGGTGTTCACTTAAGAAAACTTGTTTAACACTAAACCTACCAAGTACCGGTCAAATTGACCGTTCTTAAACTTTTGTAAAACTTACACATTTTTAAACGTTATAATATCGTTATCAAACTACATCACAATTCTTAGAATATGCATATAATATTTTCTACACTCTTTACTTTTAGTTATTTCCATTATTACCTCCGTTATATAATAAAATAACTTTTAATTACCGGTCAATTTGACGGCGTGCGGTAGGAACAAGTATACAAGAATTATCGGTAGGTTTAGTGTTACATTTTTCATATTGTGACTCTGTTATTTTATTGTTTAGAATTTGTCTAATAGTTAATGATCCTGACTGCCGAGTTGATCAATCACACATAATTTGCCGGTGTGGTAAATTACCATACAGGAAAATTGTGTGTGGTATTCTTAGAATTATTTTTATCAACCTGAGTGTATTTTGTATCTGTAAGTTATTTTGTTTTGAACCCTTCCTTGACACATGATTATTATTACTTATGAGGGAGTTATAACAAACTTATTTGATAATTTTTCTTTTATGAAACATGCAATAAGGTATATATAAAGTAATCAAATATTTTTAAATATTAATTAAAAATATTTAACCGGCGTTATATGTATTTAGTATCTATTCTACTAAAACCTTCATAAATTGATGTCAATCATGTCAATCAACCCATCAATTCTGTCAATAATTTTTTTCTATTATTGTTTAATAAGATATAAAACATAATTTGTGTGTAATTAATTAATTATTGTTAGATATATCTGGAGATAACTGTTACAAATGATATCATTATATAAGATGATAAAAGTTGTGTCAATACGTATATATATATATATATATATATATATAATTTTATATTAAAAACAAATCGTCAATGTTATAATTATAATGAATATATAAGTAGTATTAGTTATATTAAATACAAACTAATATAAAAAACTATTATTATCTAAACAGTATTTAGTTCATGTACACATTATATGCATATATCACGTCTCCAGTTGTAATAATTGTCGTCTGTATGTCATTGTCACATAGGTTTGAAATATGACGTGTCTAATTTATTTGTATACATATACTAGTGATAGTTTCTGACATTACTTCATTTACCAAACTTTCTGTATAATACTAGAGGCGCCAACAGACCCTCAATTTCGACTTGCTGCGCTCGCGAAATCTCGGTTGCCGTTTGCATATTGAACGAAGCGAGCTCAGTGTATCCATCGTTTCCCATTGACTTCAATGGGATATCAATTTTTTGACGATCATTCCTCAACGACATGATATTTTTCTCTTTTTTTTAAAAACCATCACCTAATGTGTCTTTTTGATTCCAAAATTTCATAATTTTTCGTCAAGTAGTTTTCGAGCCTAATCGTGACAAAGTCTCGAGTAGAACGCTCCGCTTTCTACGCTCGCTTCGCTCAATAGATATTTCAACATTTAAAAATGAAATATTTTTTCTTCAATCTTTGTTTTGCTTTCATCAGAATTTATATCAGAATCAAATATTATGAATTCGCTAGCAAAGTAAATATTTTAACTGGCTGAGGCCAATAACATGGAATTTGTGTACCATGTATGTACATGTTTATATATTAATTAAACAGTGTTAATATACTAATATTTGAGTATTATAATAATCTTATATACAAACAATTTTACCACATAAAAGATGTAGTTATTAAATACATTCATATACTGCTCTTTAAATATTATATATATTTGTAAAATGTTCTAAAGCGATTGGATCATTTATATATATACTAGCTTATTCCCTCCCGCTTCGCTAGGCACACTATTAATTTGGATGTGAACTTACGTTGCTATGGTAACCTTTGTCATATTATCCGTTGTCATCGTAACCGTTGTTATAGTAACTCTTACCCCTGGGTTAAGTGTATAGCTCCTACAGGTTTAAAAATGAAGATTCTCGTAAGATTTACGCATTAACATAGTTATTCTTTTGTACTACGGATTTATTTGGACTTTATCTTGAACTATATATAGTCATGTGACTTTATTTGTTGTTATTTTTGTAACGGTTTATGTCCAAGTAATTCATGTTTAACTTTTCTCGTTAAAGGCGGTTTAAATGGAATATTAAGAAAGATAAATAAGATACTTTTGTATTGAATATACAATTGTTATATTTTCCTATCTCAATGTTTTAATCTGTCATGAAATGAAATAGTCACGCCAAAGAATAAAAGCTTTCATAGTATTATCCTAATAAGGATAAGAACGTTGCTAACGAGAAAAGGTCTTATTATCACTAAAGAAAAAGACATTAATCTGCTGCTAATTATTTATTTTGGCGCTTTCCTTGTATATTGGAACTTTTGGCTTAATAATAAATAACGCTGTGTGTCGCTTTATGTGTATATACATAACTAGGGGCGCCAACAGACCCTCAATTTCGACTCGCTGCGCTCACGAAATAGCGGGTGCCGTTTGCATATTGAGCGAAGCGAGCCCAGTGTAATGACTCATCGTTTCCCATTGATTTCAATGGGATATCTGTTTTTTGACGATTATTTCTCAAAGACATGACATTTTTCATTTTTTTTTAAACCATCACCTATTTGTGTCTCTTTGATTCCAAAATTTCATAATTTTCCGTCAAGTAGTTTTCGAGCCTATTCGTGATAAAGAATGTAAAAAAAGTCTCCAGTAGAGCGCTCTGCTTGCTTCGCTCCATTATTAAGTTTTATTGGCTTTAAAATCATAATCCTTTCTGTGGAGGGGTAAATATTTTATAATTACTATAACTACGTATTTTTTACACCATTCCTATCTTTCACTATACTTATCATCATCATCATACATTCGTTATATAGAACTACTGGTTTCGATATCGGAACCAAGGAGCTCTGTTTCTAATGGTCTTAGTATTGTCACCACATAGGGTTCGGTTCTCAAAGGAGATTGATGATGTGGGTTTCAAGACATTATTATTAGAAATGTTACTAATAGTGTAATAACAGTATAGATTAAGAATAAGAAGAATCTGTATTAATTATTATATTTAATAAATAACAGTAAATTTGTGATTAAAAAGTACATACAAATATTATATATAGTTATTATTATATAATAATATATGTTTTTATATTCAATACAATATACATTTCGATGTCAAATTCGCTTTATTGTTAAACGGTTAGCGGGACGATTTACACAGTATGGCCGAGAAAATTATTTATAATTTCTTGTTCATAATCTTATTTTATTTGTAAAATACAAATGTCCCTATAGGCTGGAAATATGAAAATATCATTAAAGTAAAATTTGTTACTATCTTATGCTATTTGACTTACATTTAACTTTCTACACAGGAAATTACATACTCTCATACAAGATACTTTACTCTCTTTCAAGATACTTTTACTTCTTAATTTATTATTAATTTTTTTTTTTGTATTTTAATGTTTAATTAAAATTCTCGGGATTATAATTGTCGTACCAATATAACCTAGAGTAGGACAGCATTGTTTAACTAATGAAAGCTGTCCGAAGAACTGTTAACTTAGTTAGAACTGTTAAATATTTTGAACAATGTATTGTAGATAGAAAATAATTTAAGCAACATTATACCAGTATCTATTATAATAAATGGTTGACATTAAAGTGAAATTCCTTAAATTTTAGTACTAAATTACTTAAGACTTTAATTTAGACATTAAGTAAAAGCTTTCAAAAGCTTAGAGTTTCTCTCTTAATGGTTTGCCTCAAACAGCCTGATGAAAGGTTAAAAACAAAATATATTCAAAATGTTTTCTCTTAATCTATTAAAATATTACTAAATTATTCATTGAGAAGATATATTTACTGACTGATTAAATAATTAAATTCAGTATTAGTTGTGAATAGAATAATTTGATTGCTTGAATGCATATATTATTAATTGATAAAGCTAAAGCGAGAGAAAATTGTCTTATGGGTCATTCTAAGAACTTAACGTGTCAAATAGTTACGGTTTCATTAGCTGTTGTTGGTTAATTTTGATATAACATTTACTAGACGTTAGATGAAATTTAGTTTAAATACATAAATAAATAAATAAAATTGGTAGTTTATTTTTGTACAACAGCAAAACCAATTTTGTGTTAGTTTTTACAAATTATGTGTCTGTCCATATTTTTCCATATATATTCCTATATCGAAGTTCTAGTAGAGTCGCAGTTGACGTTGAGTTCTGTCCGTGTCTACATGTGTACATACATATTCATGTTAGTTTGGATACCTTCCTTTTATTCTACTAAAACTCTGAATTAGTTAGTAACCATATTTTAGTGGTTCATCTTGTTTTGTTCCGAATCGAGAAGGCTCCTACTTTAACATTATTGGTTTTCTTAATATTATAATGAAATAAAATGAAAAAGTCCTAAGCCTTTCAATGACCATTTATTATTGGTTTAAAAGCTTTAGGTACAAATACTTAAAAGATTTTACAATAAAAATACATTGTATTTGTGACGAAATAATAACATTAAATAAACTGAACACGTATAAATATTTGGGTATGTTATATGACTGACACTGTATGCGTACAAATTAATGAATTAAAATAATACTACCAATTAAATTAAAATATTGCATCGATAAATTTTGTTAATACATCCATAGTTGGTAGTATATAAAAACAACTTCACAAATTTGATCCTGGATATCTGTTAGTCTGGTTTGGTGCATATTTTAGAAACATTTTCTTATACCTTGACAATACACCTACAAAAGTTTGATAGATTAAGTTTGGGATTTTTTTTTAATAATTTTTAAATGAACTACAAACATTATAGCAAATTTGCATAGATTTTATATATATATTAAAATAGATATAATTTTTCCGATTTTCAAACGTATCCACACAAAAGGGAAAGCCAGTGAGTAAGATTAGCATTTACTGCTTATCAATAACATAAATCAATCGTTTAAAAAATTATATAATTAATAAAATAAAATCTTAAACATGAATACTGCCATCTATATCATTAATTTATCGACCCAATACTATAGTAAATATAACTAAGCACCTATTTTGGCTTTTAAAAAGATTTTCCGATTGAAAAGCAGGCGAGCAGCGCTGTTTAGAGTTACCAATTATATTTATGTTGACTGCCTTCATTTAACCGTAAAACCATGTATGTTTTATTAATATTTATGGTAATACTTAAAATAATTAGAAACAACCACAACTGTAAATATACGTAGCCATAATCACCAGTCTTTATTCAAACTTAATCCATTTAGTTTATGTGAATTATTTTAACTATATAATTTATATAGATACAATGTATTGAAAAGTACATACTTATTATAGATCGTATTCCTTAATAAATACTATATAAAGGCAGAGATATAACAGATGTAAATAAAATTTTAATCTGAAACCAGTGAAGATGCAAATTCCCAGGGTATTTTCCGAACGAACTTTGACGAAATTAAAAATGTTAATAAAAAAAACAATTGATTTTTAAGTAAAATTATTATTATTAATTCAAGAAAAGAAAATGTTAAATACATGTTTATTTATAATTAATAAAAAATTTCAAAAAAGTGTGATTTATAATAATACATAATAGTAATATAATTAAATATGAAAATAAACTAAATCAGTAAATTAAAACAGCGCCATCTCTCGACAGTAATAATTTTTTTTCCTGTCCATAGACATCGATACATCCATCCGATAAAAGTGAAAACAATACAGAACGAACAAAATTCGTTTGTGAAAACAAAAATAATCAGAGCGTCGATAAAGCATGCTGCATAGGAATTTTTATTATTTTTATCCGCTTTCTTGTTCAAAAGCAATCAAGCAACTAAATCAAGCAAGAAATTGCTGATCATGATTTCGCCTTTGTTAATACACCAATTTACGAAGTGGGATAAAATGATCGTGAAAGAAAATTACAACGTAATTACATGCTATAAAAAGTCTAAGGGACCTTGTTTTCTCTTTAAATTAATTTGCATTCAATAAACACAATAGTAAAGTAGTATTAAATAATATTTTGGAAAGTTTTTCAGGAATGGTTAGTTAATGCAGAATGTTGTTGGGTTTATTAAAGGTTCTTTATCATAATTGAGCTGAGCGTAAGCTAAGCTCTTAACCGTTTGGGAGACGTTGGACCTTTTTTTGTGTTTAGTTGTCTCCAGAATGCAACGAGCTAATTAGCTAAAAATTTTCTCATGTACATTTGAGCCGAACGCGGATGTTATAGCGAAAACAGATTGAAAAAGTGTTTAGCCATTCAAATGATATCAAGAAAAGAAGAAAGGGGAGGGGCTCAGCTCAACACCCGCCGCGCACGGTTGGCGGATCCTAGTACACTTACTGCTGAAGTTAAGTTAAGTTTAAAATATTACTTATAGACTGTTATTTGATTTAAATTAAGTTTTAGGTTTATTGTCTTCTACTGGTATTGTAAATGTATCAAATATATTTTCCATAACCACATTTTGAATGTATAACGCATTATTATGTAACTTTAATCAAGATACATCTAAATTAATGTATTAACACTAAACCTACCGACAATTCATGTATACCTGTTCCTACCGCACGCCGTCAAATTGACCGGTAATTAAAAGTTATTTTATTATATAACGCAGGTAATAATGGAAACAACTAAAAAGTAAAGAGTGAAGAAAATATTATATGCATATTCTAAGAATTGTCATGTAGTTTGACAACGATATTATAACGTTTAAAAATATGTAAGTTTTACAAAAGTTTAAGAACGGTCAATTTGACCGGTACTTGGTAGGTTTAGTGTTAAAATATTACTTATAGCCTGTTATTTGATTTCATTTAAGTTTTAGGTTTATTGTCATCTATTAGTATTATAAACCTGTCAAATATATTTTCTATAATCACATTTTGAGTGTATAAAGCATTACTATGTAACTTTAATTAAGTTACATCTAAATAAATGTATTAAATATTGTTAATAATTGAAGTAAGAGGTTTAGAATGTTTAGATGACACTGATGATGACTGTGTATCATTTGATTACATTTGAAACCTCTTTGATTAGTTTATCAAAAATCAAATCCATTCTAATTTATAACTGACTTAAAATTAATTGTATTAAAATAAAGGTAGACTTTTGGATAATTTTTATTTTTTATATATAAGAAGGCTTTTCTTAGGCACCTAGGCATTAACTCACATTTTAATATTTTAATTCAAACTTAAATTAATCCTTTTATGGCTTATATTTTAATGTCCATTACTAACAACTAAAATTCCTCTGACATAGCATAAAGCTATTGCAGAATCCATTCGTTCAAAGTTACCTATAAACACTTATAAAACATATGTTTCAATAATAAATCATTGAAATGGTATTGACAGTAATAATTCACTAAATTCCAATATAAAACGTTTTACTCAAGAAAATTGAATAACTTACAAATATAGTTTTATTTTTTGGTTTAAATTGAAATTTAATGTTTTTTTGAACATGTTTAATAAATATGTACTATTATTTAAAAAAAAATGTACCATCCAGTAATATACATTCTTTCATTTAAAGGCTAAAGGGTTCAGATATGGGTTTATTATTCAAGTGTCAAGAAGATGAATGTCGGGTTATTTATGAGGTCACAGAGAGAAAACAGTATTAATTTTAATGTAATTTGTTGAATATAAATAAGAATAATGTAATAAATAAGTGATACATTACATTATAGTTATTTTGCACGAATATAGTATTCGTTTATAAATGTTTAATGAGTGTATTCATTGGATTACAGATCGTTTTCCCATTATGAAACCTGTTATGAAATATCTACCAAAGGTGTTGTTTTTCTCACAATATTAGTATTTATAAAATAAATACTTCAAAGTACTTTTTATTATGTATTAATTTTGCAATGACCGAAAAAAATAGAGTTAACCGTCAGTCATGGTATCGGCATGTTATGAGGAGAGATAAAGGGATGTGACCAAAGTGTTTGGTATGGTAGTGGAGGGATGGACTTGAAGAGGACGGCTGAAGAAAAGATGGCTGCATTGCGTGAAAAATAGGAGAGAGTATGGAAGGGAAAAACATACTGCACCGACCCCAAAATTGGGATAAGGGCAAGAAGAAGAATCAAAGTATTTTTTTAACTCTAAACTTTGATCCAGAAAAAATTGACAGTTATATTTCAGATTATATTAGTGATCGCAATCACCATATCTCGCCGATACTCTTAATAAACGCCATTTTTTCTTGTTAAAAGAAAGAAACATAATAAACGTGGGACCGACATTGCGTCATCCAACTTACTCGTAAATATCGGATAACGTTTTGTTAAGATTCGTGTACTTTTTAAAAAGATGAAGATAATTTGTAAAGAAACAACATTATTAAAATTAAGATAAGATAATAAATAAACTTTTAGGTAAATAGGTAAAATTTTATGTGCAATGCAATTTAAAACATTTTTAATTAAATAACTCACTGCTTTTCTTCCAAATTAATATAAAAAATGGTAACTACGATTTAAGCAAAGGTCACAAATTGAATAGAAATTTATGCTTAAATACTTATACTTAATTTAATTTTCATATAAAGATTTTTTTTTTCATATATGATATTTTGAATTAAGTACTAAACAAATTATATAAAAAATGTGTTTTAATTTTAGTGAAAACAGATTTCACCATTAGTCGTCGTTTGATCGTTGATTTGAAGGTAAAATTTAACAAATTACTTAGAAGTATTACCTTTTTTGGTTAAAATTTGGATAACGATTGAATATTCTAAAATGTCTGTATCATATAACTTTATATTTGCATATTATGGTATATGTTCCAAACTGTATTTTCTCTACTCATGAATATTTTTAGTCTCTTTTGTAAAGTTTTGCACAAAGAGACTTAAACATTGTTTAGAATATTTATTTCTCAATATATATCTTATCTACTTTTGGTTTACGAAACATATAACCTTAAAATGAAACATTAATACGTTATGTATTCTCTTGTTTTGTTCATTTATAATAAACGATTATTGGTATGTAAAAGTATAGAAAAATTTTATGAATCTGAATTGTATTAACTTACGTATAGGGTAAGAATGACATAAGCATTCACAGCATTTAATATGAATGTGTCTAATTAATATATATTTTATAAGTACATAATAAATAATTAGGTATCTCTTATAGCATGTCGAGTACTGCTAGTTAGTAAACTTGCTTATTCCCTCCCGCTTCGCTGGGCACACTATTAATTTGGATGTGAACTTAGGTTGCTATGGTAACCTTTGTCATACTATCCGTTGTCATCGTAACCGTTGCTATAGTAACTCTTATCCCCGTGTTGAGTGTATATCTCCTACAGGTTTAAAACTTGGCGAAATGGAAAAGGTTGACATCCGTTGGGATAGGAATTCCGTTAAATCCGTCCTTAGTGGATGTCTACGTCACAAAAGGATTAACTATGTAAAATTTTAAGTTAATCGGACATATAGTTTCGGAGATTTCGTGATGAGTTAGTGAGTGGTAAATCGCTTATATATATTAACAATTATAACAATATTTTTATTCTAATAATAACTAAAGTGATTCAGGTGTTATAATTAATATAATCGCGTTTTATTGTTATGTTTGTCTCACTGAAACTAATAGTAAAATTGTATATAGATAAATACATAAATATGAACCACAATTGTACATACATATAATATAATATATTTAATTATTTATTATTATTTATATTCATTTAAATTTGTTTAATTTTATTATTGTCATTATTATTATTAATATTTTAAATTAAGTTAATTTTCGTTAGTTACTAACGTCTATTGTGAACCTACTACACCCTCTCTACCAACTCTCTCTCTCTCTACACTATCTCAGTCTCTGTCACTGTCTCTACACCAACGCCACGGTTCGACTGGTAGAGAATGCCAATAGGCATTAAGTCCCTTTGTATTCCCTAGTTTTAGGTTAATATAATAAAGTTTAATTAAATAAATAAATATTATTATATATACATATAACTTAGTTATTTTATTGCATAGTAGATATGGAAGGCTGTTTAATGTATGTAGTTTAATGACATAATGCTAATAGCCTTGCTTCCTCAACTTGCTAACTCTATCTCGTTATTATAATTGCACAATTTAAAATGTTTAACACAGATGGCATTTCTAATTTTAGTTCGAGTAAAACTGAAACTTTTGATATTATGTGTAATTAACTAAGGTTCTAATTTTAAACATAGTTATATTAAATAAATTAATAAACATTATTACCTTCTAGAGTTATTAGTTGTTATTAGAATTTGTCTCCAAAGTTTATAAAATATTATTTATAAGAAAATCATTAAAAAACTTAGCAAATATATAAAGTTTTAACTTTAGATTTCTATTTAAGATTTCTGCCTCGGGAAAAGACGGACGGATGTTATAGCAAAACAGATTGAAAAAATGTTTAGCCATTCAAAAGTTATCAAGAAAAGAAGAAAGGAGAGGGGCTGAGCTCAACACCCGGATCAATCAACGGATGGCGGATCCTAGTATATAAACTATAGTTTTTCGGTGTTTTATTAATCCAATGAAAAAAACAAGTATAATAGTTTAGTACTGCTTTCCACCTTTGGAGTTAAAATCTTTTAAAATGTAGTAATAATAACAATCTGTGTTCCATCATTGGCTATCTTCATTTTAACATTTTAAATTGTACTGAAACACTTTTATATAAGTAAGTATATTTTAGCATCAACACATGGTATCCATTGATTGACTCTCCATACATTCTAATTTGACTTAGATTATTGCAAAGTAAGGTAGATAGATTAATAGTACTTTATAACTTCAATTTTTATAAAGATAAAGTGTAAGAAATAAACAAAAGTAACCGCTGTTTGTAAGGATCAAATAATTTATAACGATTATAAGACACTGCGTGTTGTAAATTAACCAATGTAAGATGTTATAAGATTATCATATTTCCTTACCAAGATTCGAATCAAGTTTTCTCTATGAATATTCAGAGGAATTAGCCGTAGTCAAGTTTTTATTAGCGCTGTCAAGTTCAAGTCAAGTAAAGTATAAACTGATTTAAAACTACTAAACCTTAAAAGTATTTCATGGCACTTTATAACATAATTGTTATTGTTACAAGTCTAATTTTAATATTGATAGGAAGAATTAAAACGATACAAGTTATGTTAAGTTAAACACAATAATATATAATAATTGGAAAGATACTCAAATCTCATGTAAATAAAAAATCTGTTGATCTTGATATAATTTAATTAATTGACAGATCACATCACGTAAAGGTAATCAATAGAGGTGCTAATTTGTTTGTTGTAAATTCGAAATAAAATATATATAATTATATACTAAAAAAAATAATAATAATTGGAATTCCTTAATATATGCATATATGTATGTATGTCTTAATATATGTATGTATGTATATATTTTAAAATGTTTTAATAATAATCCTGTTCAATGACATACTTGACAATATTACAACATTATAATATAGCCCAGAACACCATATCTTGAAAAACTTAAGGTAGTGATTAAAACTTTGAATTAATTAAGAGTTTCCAAATTGTAATAATACATGAAATTTCAACTTTAAGTGTAATTCCAAAAGTACTTTATGTAAATGTGTCTTATCCTTATTACAGTAATTTGAACCGTATGTGTTTTTATTGTTTTGGTAGCTTTAAGTTCGAAATGGGTGGTACCATCTTTTCCTATGACTTTGTTGGCCAATTTTTAATCCTAAGTTTTAAAATATTAATCATCTTAATCAGATTTAATATTATTACATTCTAAATAAAATTATATTTATATTTGTTCGAGAAATCAATCGGTGTTACAAAATATAGGCAGACAAATTTATAGAAAATAATGTTCACAATGGTTTAGAATTTTTTGAAATCACAGCATCTTCGAGAGGTTTGTCCCAATCAATGCAGACTTCTCTGTTTGTTCAGCAAAATATACCTTCAACAGTTCGTAAACGATGGAATGATGTTGGGCCACAAACTTTTGTCCTTGTTGGGTTGGACTGAGGGTTACCTGGAACAACCCGTTCCAGGTTACTCTTGTTTCCGTCATTGAAATTTTGTTGACAATGAATTCCAGGTATAATATATTAGTCATCCATAAGCAACTGTGGTGGTCAATAAGCAGCTATGGAATCCTACATTGCGGCTGGCCCGGTACGAAGTTCGCTGATTTTTTAAATCATTGACTCTTAACATATGCTATTAAATTTATTATGACTCTAGCACGAGGCTTATCAATTATTTACAGACGCCCATAAAGGTGACGGATATTTAAAATGTTTTCAGGCGTATTTTGAGGGTCTGAAGTTGATACAAGGAAGCCTGTAGGTATTGGATGTCTCTCGATAAAACTTATCAAATTTCAAATATTACATTCATCAAGGCAATAAAGACTTAATAATAGAGATCGCAAGACAATTCTACTTATGATAATTAATTTGTCATCCTTTGCTTATTAAAAAACAAACATAATAATAAATGGCCTAATTTTATTTAATTTATCTTTTTAGTATTAGTAATATTTTGAGCACTATTTTGTTCTTTGTTGTATTTATTACATATCTTATCTAGATATTTGATAAATTTATCAACGAATTTAGAACAACCTGCTCCAAAATATATTTAAAAAAAGTATTGACTACTATAATTAAATTTTCAAGGGAATACAATGTTCTGAATATCTCATCACACCTTCTTTACTACCTAACTATCAAACTGTCTAACTCGGCACATAGGAATGTTTTATATGAATTAATATTACAGTAAAAAAGGCCTTATTTTCGTATAAATAAAGTTTATTTTCCGTTAACAGTCATCGTGGACTTTATTTCAATATCAGTTCCCTTGATATTATTACCGTGTCTGAGTGACGGCTTGCGAATCGAATGACGTCCTCTTTATTGATCTTTCTCTACTGCGATATAATATGAATTATCGTGCTTAAGAAGTTTATCAATACAAAGTAATTTGCTTAATATAACGGACGGTTCTTTACCAATTATTTAGAGTAAGCAGCACTTACAATGACCTATACTTTCAGTTAGATCTTTTCAATTTGAGCAGAGATCCTTTTAAAACGCAATAAAAGGGGAGAGATATATATATACATATAAATATATTAACATACAGTTATGCTACACTTACTTATACACCTACAAACACACACAAACACACACACACACGGACATACACACGCATACGCACACGCACACTCGCACGCGCACGCACAAATAATCTTACTCACATACACATATTTTGCACACATCTTTTGCATCTTAACATTTATATCTTTCGATGAAGTATTTTTATTATGTTCTTTTTAAATCGGATTTGAACATATATATCATATTAGTGTAATCCTATATGTTCTTAGTCAAACGCAAATATTGTACAGATCTTTAATTTTTTAACACTACTAAATAAATAAACACTTTATAAAGGTTTTTAGTTAATACTACGTCAATATTAAAAATATTAAATTAACACTATTTATTTCATATATACTTTACAACCTGACATGATACTTGATTGGAAAAAATACTTGCTAACCCAGAAGATATATAACAAATTATATTCATACTGGAAAACAAAATATAATACATAAACTATTACGATAAGATTGCCAATTTATTCCGCAATGTGCAATAGGAATTTCATATAAATACGAGTATACGTGATGGCGCTGAGATTGCTGACGACAATAACGCGAATAGCGTTCCATTTCAAGACAATCTAGATACCAAATTACTTGATACTTGCAAATGGAATCCATTTAATTATTTGCAAGACTTCTACAAAATTAAAACAAGTAATATAGTTAAATAGTTGCTTAACTAGGGGCGCCAACAAACCCTCAATTTCGACTCGCTGTGCTCGCGAAATCTCGTGTGCCGTTTGCATATTGAGCGAAGCGAGCCCAATGTATTGACTCATTGTTTCCCATTGACTTCAAAGGGATATCAGTTTTTTGACATGACGTAAAAAAAAATATTTTTTGTTTTGAGGATATTTTTAAAGTTTTTTTTGAGAACCATCATCTAATATGTGTCTTTTTGATTGCAAAATTTCACAATTTTCCGTCAAGTAGGTTTCGAGCCAATTCGTGACAAAGAATGTAAAAAGTCTCCAGTAAAACGCTCCGCTCACTTCGTTCGCTTTGCTCAAATAATGATGATATATAAATAATGATCAAAGACTAGAAATTAATTGTTAGAGAAATATGTATTTCATAAAGAAATCGATTTAAAAAATTGTCAATTAAAATTAATTAAGGCGAATGGTTACAATTGAGGTTAAGATTCTGTGCGTGCTGATAATTTACTTAGTAATATATTATGATTTCAATAAACCCTCTTAAGATTGAATACAATGATTATGATTAACCACTCCTTCGTGTTTCATAAAAATACGATTACTTAAAAATACGAAATTCGAAATAGGAAAAATAAGCGTATATAATAAGTTATACATTGAAATAAATTATTATATTGATCTAATAGCTATATTTTTATTATATAGATTCTAGCTTATTCCCTCCCGCTTCGCTGGGTACATTATTAATTTGGATGTGTACTTAGGTTGCTATGGTAACCTTTGTCATATTATCCGTTGTCATCGTAACCGTTGCTATAGTAATCGTTGCTATAGTAACTCTTACCCTTATTGTATAGCTCCTACAGGTGTAAAACTTGTCGAAATACAAAAAGTTGAAATCCGTTGGGATAGGAATTCTGTAAAATCCGTTCTTAGTGGATGTCCACGTCACAAAAGAAGTAACTATGTAAAATGTTAAATTAATCGGACAGATAATTTCGGAGATTTCGTGATGAGTCACTGAGCGGTAAATCGCTTATATATATATATATATATATATATATATATATATAAATATTTCAATAGTAACCATAATCACTAGTGTTGTCTTTGATATATTTTTCGCACTATAAATATATTATATTATTATACAAAATGACATCTTAAACACGCAGTACTTTTTTACGGTATATTTTTTATAACTATAATTAGTTATTTTAATTTTGCTACCACTCTTATAATAATTTTGACCTTACTATTGGGTGTGTATATATATATTTGTTTCAAATCAAGATTTAACTGTCGATAATTCGTAGTATTCACATCACTGTAGGTCATATTTGAATATTGCTGTGAATGTATTATATGTAATGTAGTAATGTGTGAGAAATACACCTTACATATAAGTCATACATTACATTCACTTACTGACTGTCCAAAAATGGGCAAACTGCCGCATCCACAACTCAAAACAGAAAACCCTTCTCATGTCTTCATTAATAAATCAATGTCTATTGTTTGAAGTTTTCGAGTAACATAATAAGAACGATGGCTCCCAAAACTCGGTAATCCTTTGTGAAGTTTGAGTATTAATCTTGGGTGAATACAATGAAAACTCTATTTAACTAATTTGATACTAATCTGTTTTAAAGACACTTTTACGATATAGAACAAAAGTTAATCCAACGATGTACTTATCAATATGTACAGAAGTTTTTTCTTTACATAGATACAGCGTAATTGATTTCGGAAAAAACTGAGAGAAATAGGATGATAATACGCTACGATTAAATATTTATTAACTATTTTAATGGAAACAGTTTTTAGAAATTATTCGTTTTAATTGAATAAAATATATTTATAAAAAACGCTAAGACTTTCCAAAAGTAATAACATTTTTTTGTTATACAGTATATTCAGAAATACAGAATCACATTTTTGTTGCCTAATATGTGGAATACCGTGAAAAATATGTTTGAAAATTCCTTAAAGTTTCACAATAATACAAATAACTAGCAAATATTCAGCAATGTTGCATTTTTCTATTCAATCCGGTTATAATAAGAGAGTTTATAGAAAAGAGAAGAAAAATAATTGAGCTGAGCGTAAGCGAAGCTCTTAACCGTTTGGGAGACCTTTTTTGTGTTTAGTTATCTCTAGAATGCGACGAGATAATTGGCAAAAAATTTTCAAATGTATGTTTGAGCCGAACGCGGATGTTATAGCGAAAACAGATTGCAAAAATGTTTAGCCATTCAAAAGTTATCAAGAAAAGAAATAAGGAGAGGGTCTCAGCTCAACACCCGCCGCGCGCGCAAAAAAAATTGCGAATGTGAATTAAAAAAATATTTACACCAACTTCCAACTGACCAAGCTTTCTCAGTGTTATATGTAATTGTAATTGAGCTGAGCGTATGCGAAGCTCTTAACCGCTTAGGAGACCTTTATAGGAGATTTTTAGTTCAACAAAGCCTGTGATAAGTTTTGACAGTATCCAAATAAATGCTGCTTTTTGGCGACGAAGCTTCAGTGAGTCAATTTCACTTTACTGGTTTTGTTTATAGCAAAAACTTATTCTTTACATCTGACTAGGAAGTATCTACAAAGATAACAATTTATAGTTTATAATGCGATTATTATTTTATAACTTTAAGTATTGTATTATAAGAAGATTCTTAAAAAATTAATACAAAATTAGGGTCGCTTTTAGAGATAGTAAATTTTTTTCTGGAATATAAAATACCGAATTATGCAGATAAAAGATGAGAATAGGAAATTTCAAAAGAACAAAGAGTTTATGGCTTTATGCAGGTGTCTGAAATATCAAATTCATTTCGTAGTAAACAAAAATAATTTAAAGCTTACAGTCAGTGTCCCAAATTTATAGATTTTTTTATGTTAGAGGAGGGAAAACGAGCTTGCGGGTCACTGTTGAAGTGTGATCACCGCCGCCCATGAAGTCTTGCAACATCCGAGGATTCACAACAGCGTTGCATTGCGTTGCATTGAAGGTAGGAGTAAATGCTTGCATTGAAGGTAGGAGTATATGCCTTTTTTAAGGTACCCATGTCGTATCGATCTGAAAATACCGCCGAAGGAAGTTCGTTCGTTCGTTCCAAGAAATAACAGGTTTTGGGAATAAAGTTAGTTACTCAAATTGAGCTCAAACGATATTATCATTGCTTATTTTTTAATGCATGAGAGTTGTCGTGTTCATATCTTTTTGTTTTATGCCAGACTTTAAACGATTATTAATAAATTTACATTGTATTTTGTTTTAATTATAACAATACCAAAATAAGAAATTTAAATGGTATTGATAAACACTCACGAAAACTCGCGTGACCAGTCCCATTTAATAAACCTGAAGAACTCTATTTCACAACATTAACTGGATATTAATCCTATATTTATATTGAGTATTGAGTAATGGAAAATAAAATAGGTCATCGTTTACGACCGCATATTGTACGGTCTTTTCTCACACTCTCTCTCTCTCTCTCTCTCATCTCCCTCTTGTTATCTCTTCATCCATTTTACATTGACGATATCTCCTCGCATATATTTGAATAATGTAAGTTGATGGATGTCAAGGATGAATATAGCGATAGCCATTCTGATCATAATTCTTGACCCTGACAAGTCATTTACGAGAACTGATAATCATTTAACGAGATGGTCTGGCATTAAAAGCAGAATCTTTAGGTTAAATATTTTACTCTCCCTAAATTTATATATTTTAAAACTATAACTTTATGAATACTAAAATGTTAATATGTTAGTTATAAATTATTTTAAAGGACACACCATACAACACCAACTCTAACCAGAGTCTTCTAATATTTCTCCGAGTGGTACACTTTTATAGAAAACAAAATGTACTACATAACTTCTGTTATATAATTAAGTTAATTACATAAATAAACTTTAAACTTTAGTTTCATGTTCCTTGAACTACTTGGAATGAATTTTAAGCTAAGTTTAAAATTTTTAAGCAAACATTTTTATACGATAAATAAATTTAAATAATGTTATATCTTTTATATTATTAGTATTGAACTGGAACAATGGACATGGAACTGCCGTTAGCAATACAACTTGAATAGTTATAGATATAGAGCTATAGAGGTAGAGCTTATAGCTATAGAGGTTTCATGATGAGTGTGTACATAGATGGAAGTAAGAGTTACTAAAACAACTGTTACAATAGCAACGGTTACCATAGCCACGGTTACCATGACAACGGTTACCTGGACAAGTAGTAGTAGTAGTAGTTACAATAGTGTGCCCAGCGAAGCGGGGGGGAATCAGCTAGTTTTATTATATTAATGTACCCTACATTGAACTTTCTCACTGAACAATTTAAATCGATTGACTTGAATATGTAATCGCGCTTTGCTTTAACGGAGCTTTATAATTTTTTTCCCTATACTTACAAGAATTTTCGTTGAATAAAAAAAGATTATATTATTAAAATAAATAATATATATATATGTTTTTATTGATAAACCAAAGTATCTAGGACTAATTATTAAAACTATGTACTAAAATATAAATTGAGAATAACTTTTAATTTATTAGGACCAGTAAGTTATTATTGCCAAAGCATAAATCTTGTATGAAATTAAATTTAATATATCAACATATTTTAAATTTTAATCACTTGGGGATGACTTATTAAGTTTTAAATTAATATAAATTAACACGTTAGATTTTATAATGAAGAAAAATATATCAACTATAAAGAGGTATAATGAAATCATATTTGTGTAATAATAACAAAAACCGCTATTGTATAATAATACTTAACATTTTACTCAATGGCAGGGTATGACTTTGATTTTTTCCGAGTCATTTTTCTAAGATAATGAGGGTAATGGAGCAGAAAGTCCGTCTGGCGATGAGAGGTCACCGTTGCCTAGACATCTGAAACATAAAAGGAAGTTTAAGAATACTTTGGATTTACATATTCATTTTATATCTGTAATATATATTTATGATATATTATCATTATTATTGTTATCTTAATAAGAGATAAAGTATAACCAAGCAGAATTGTGATAGTATTTTATTTACTTATATTTCAAAAACGAAGAAATCAATAAAAGTTGATTACAATTAAAACTAAAATGACAAAAATTACACACTAATATTTACAATTTAAACACGTTGATTAATGAGTTGGTAATTTGACCATTTTTTAAATAGGATCCACAAGTTGTTCCGCAGATGTGAAGACAATACTTGGGAAAGATGTGATTAATACCAATCCCATTATTTTCATAATGGAATCAGTCCTTTCGTTATTACAGCGTTTTACCATTATTAGCAGATGATCGTCTTTGATAGATAACTGCAATAACGTTTGGAACACCTGCCTTCTATCAGGTCTTGTCAATACCAGATGGGCGTTACCCAAATAGGCTTTAATGTCGCCACACGATGTGTAATCGTAGTTACAACACCTGGAATATCTGAAACAGTTTCTGATTTAGAAAAAAGAGCTAGACTTTCGTTTTTTTTCTTTTTTTTTTCAAGAATACTGGCACCATATACTCAAGTAATATTACCGACTGAAGACATGTGTATGAATATTGATTAATTGATAAAAATTCTCCTTCCATATGATGATACTGTGATTGATTGGTCTTGTATACATAACGAACAAAACACACCAAAACAAATATATATTTATATATTTGTACAACAAACATACACCTAACCGTTCTGTTAAAAGAAAACGTCCACCCGTTCAATGGACTCTACCAGGAAAGCCATTAACACTAAACCTACCGACAATTCTTGTAGACCTGCTCCTAACGCACGCCGTCAAATTGACCGATAATTAAAAGTTATTTTAATATATAAAGCAGGTAATAATGGAAATAACTAAAAGTAAAGAGTGAAGAAAATATTATATGCATATTCTAAGAATTGTCATGTAGTTTGATAACGATATTATAACGTTTAAAAATGTGTAAGTTTTACAAAAGTTTAAGAATGGTCAACTTGACCGGTACTTGGTAGGTTTAGTGTTAATACAAGAGATTGGGTATTTAATAAGTTTGAGAGTAATCATTATAATTGTCTGTTTTACGATTTTTACTTTGACGAATTGATATAACCTGATGGTAAAAAAAGTCAAACGCCGCTACCCCTTTTTATTAATAAGCAGATGTAAACCTATATTACAACAGTTTCTTATATTCATTTTAATCTGGGCATAATACTACCATTTTCTTTAAAGTCAAACAAAGATAGGTAATATCAAAGTAAATAGTCTCACATACAAAAACAACACAAAAATACCATAAATGAGAAGTCTCATATTAAAGAATAAGAGTTTTTTATACCACTAGATGACTCAGTTCGGTCAATATTGACTTGGGATAGATCATGTGACTAATCCTATAAAACTATTTGTTCTCACTATTGAAGGTCTAGTGCTGAATACTTTTCGCTAGTCAAATAACATTTGCATACGCAAATATTGTCTGCAGGCGCAGGCAATATTTCCGCTGCGGACCGCATTTGAATATTGCAGACAAAACGTTTCTATCAAAATGTAGGCGTTGGATGCATAATTCTGCTCCAGAATATTAAGTAGTTTGGGTAATATTTAATAAGTTGGTAAATATACTTTGATATAAAAATATAACAACTAAACTTGATGTTTATTGCTTATTGCTTATTGCTTATTGTTTATTTTAAACATAAGTTACAGACAAATATTTTAACACGATCCCTAAAATATCTGGGATCAATAGTTGTATTAACCTGACCGTTTCCTGGAATCAGAACAGTAGTTAACATAAAATGAGTGTTGAACAATACATGTGAGGGAAATTGAACATTATTAGAGGCCTTCAATTAAGCTTATCTGTTTTAAAAGTCGTTTAACTTATTTATATAAAAACCTTATATTCCCATATTTGAGCGAAGCAAGCGTAGCGAGCGGAGCGTTATACTTGAGACTTTTCCACATTCTTTGTCACGAATAGACTCGAAAACTACTTTACGGAAAATTATACAATCAAAAAGACACATTAGGTGATTATTTAAAAAAAATATATAACTAAAATCTAAAAAAAAAAAAAAAAGTTGTAATTATAATTTAAGAATTAATAAAAAATATAGTTTTTGCTAGTATTTATTTTATTAAAAGAATATTTTATACTTAACTTTTATTTAATAGTAGCAACTTACATATAAAACTCAAATTATATCGATCAGTTATTAAACACATGACACTTATTTACCCTTCCAAGTATTTAATCCAAGTATTTGAGATAAACATTCCTATACTTATATATAATAAGATCGCGATTAAAATTATATGTTAAAAATAATATCAATATCTATTAAAAGACTGTTATACACGTACAATTTTATCAATGTCAAAGTTGCCACCAGCTCGGCATGTTATTTGCCACAGACCTGAGATGAACTAGCGATAAAACTTAGCAAGCTTGTCCTATTTTACTTTTTTATGCCATTTTTAAAACCTTAATTATATTTAAAATAAATATCGAAGTAGCCTCGTAGTGAGAGCTTCATACGCAATATTCGGCAATTCATATTCGGCAATATTTTTGTATGCTAACAAACGTTTAATTAAAGGATAACAAATAATTAATTACTTAATCTTACTTTATGATTGACAAATTTTATGAAAAAGAGTATATGATCATTTAAATTATTATATAAATGTAATATCTATGTTATTAAATATATTACTAGCAACTCAGGAAGATATTGTAGTGTCGAGTAAATTAAAGAATTCTATATTGCAGCTCCGTTTGATGGATCCAATTGTATATCTAAAATATCTCAACAAAACATAATCATCAAATAAAATTTAAATTTAATTATTTTTTAAATTATTTATTTTTAGAACTAATATAGTACTAGGTCACGCAAGCGTGGTTGTGAGCTGAGCTAACTTTTGCTCCGTGCACGGCAGGCTATTTACTACAATGTTCTTTAGGTTAGACCTTACAAAAGCTACGAGAGTTAAATGGAAATATAGGATATTATCAATAAATCATTTGCCAAACATGTCAAGTTTGATATTCGTTTCAAGTCTTTAAATGAAAAATTTTCTACAGAATTGCTCATAACACCCTTCTTTTCGCTATGGCATCACACTGAAACAATCAGGTCCACTGCGATACTATTGATACAGTAGAAAGCATTCGACCTCCTTGGGGATAAAACGAATTATTATGATGATATCGTGGCACGTTCTCAAACAGTAACTTTGTCAATTCCATATGGCAGATTCACATAGAGTTCCTAGCAGACGGCTCTAGATCTTATTTAGTGATTTTTTCATTTAAGAATTAAGTTAAAGTTACGATAAGCTAGCTAGACGCATAATATTACCCAGGCACGTCTTAGGTATTCTGTTTAGTTTAGCATAGTTTCGATCTGTGTCACCTCTTGTAATTGTGGTTGCACTGCCCCAGGATCCATAAAATTTTCTGCGGTGAACATTCTGGTTGTTCGAATGGAATAGCATGCAGAGAAAGTATAGGGAACTCCTGCTTCTTTTAAATCGGTTCTTGAACATTTAGAACAAGAAACGTATGCCAATTTTTCTATTTCTTTATTGAATCGACGCTTATTTGCTACGATATTAGGAAGCGTGATATGTGTGGCTGCACTATCTCGATACTGTTGTGAACGGACAGAAGTTGCTGTGTATTGCGATATGCCACTTGCAAGCCATCTGCCTCTTCCTCTGCTTCGTTCACGTTCCATTTTATGATAATGAGCAATAATTAAATGAAATAATTAAATACTGAGCAATAATTAAATGGAAGCTTGATGAAACTCGATGAAATGTATAGCAAGTGGATATAAAATATTAAATTGGGATAGCAAAATGAAAAATAAAAGTCACCTTGCCTGTTCGAAGCCTCACACGCAACTGAAGCGTTCGTTCAGTTGTGACTTCTATTTTGCTATTCTTTTAACTTGGTATGAGACATTCCATATCATAAGTCTATGGACAATTTTCTGGTGAATTGAAACTTTTTTTCTGTAATTCGAAAACTTACCATTCTTTTAGTGTGCTTCGAGCTCAATGTGAACAGCATTCTGACAAATTTATAGTCAGTTCTGCTATGTATGAGAGTAGTTACAAACTTTCTTAGATTTCAATCCACTTGTAACTCGTGCATCGAGCAGGCGCGCGCTGTTGAGTCACTAATCGAACTAAATTAGTTCTGTTAATTGTTCAAGATCTGTCGATCGAAATTATCCGAAATTTTGCACAGTCATAAAGCAATGTGGCATCAAACACCATGCCGAGTTTCGAAACTGTGGTATGAGTAGTTAAATGATAGCTAGCACGTAAATTGTCCAAAACTGAATTAGCAAATTATACTGAATTTAGAACTACGATTTTTTTAAAAATAAATATATGCTTAGCGCCTTATGCTGGCAATCGTTGTGGCGAGTTTCGTTAACGTAGCTCAAATAGTTTTTAAGAACAGAGAGTTCGCAGTTTTTGCGATCTGACCAGTAAAGAGCTTCGCTTCGCTCAGCTCAATAAAATAAAATAAATAAAAATGAGCTGTAAGAGAGACAGAGAGAGACAGGGGAGACCTCGGGTGATCTTAAAAAAAACAGTATCTATGATACTGGAGGAAGGTCACGTAAAAAGCAGGAGGACTCCCCGGAGGGCATGTATGAAGAGGTTGATGTCTGTGGCCGAGGTGAAAGAAATATGCAGGGACCGTAGCGTTTGGCGCTCCGTCATCTCTGGCTACCCTACAAGAGATATGACGTGAAGGTAGGTAAGTAAGTATAAAATTAAATTAAAAACATGTGGTACAACTGAAACTTTTCTCCGATAAAAAGGAATGTCTCATAAAACTACGTTACTCGTTACTATGGAAGGAATTTTAATCCTAGACTACCGTACTTTGAATACGAGCATACGTAGTATTTTAAATAAACTTTAAGATACTATTTAATATATACATTTAAGATAAAAATACTCGACTTAATTGCAAACAGTAAGAAACATAAAAAAAAATATTTTTACTTCAGCAGATCGCACAATTTTTCAAATATTCTCGTTACACTAAATTTACAAAATTTCATTAAAATAAAGTTTATCAACATATTCAATTTCATTAACACTAAACCTACCGACAATTCTTGTATACCTGTTCCTACCGCACGCCGTCAAATTATTCGGTAATTAAAAGTTATTTTATTATATAACGCAGGTAATAATGAAAATAACTAAAAGTAAAGAGTGAAGAAAATATTATATGCATATTCTAAGAATTGTAGTGTAGTTTGATAACGATATTATAACGTTTGAAAATGTGTAAATTTACAAAAGTTTAAGAACTGTCAATTTGACCGGTACTTGGTAGGTTTAGAGTTAAAGTCAACTCAGTTTATAGTTTAATATAATATATAAAATGGTGTCCTCTGACATTGAAACCCTCGTAGTAATTGACATCAAAGTATATACAAGAAATACACTGCACAATTTAATAGTTATAATATCTAATATCATATAAAATACTCTCTATTATATAACTATCAATGATAAGTTAATTGTTTACGGAATTCCATTTTAATGGTTTTATTTTTCCGATGGCCAATTCCGATTGCAGTTGTCGGATCTTTTCGAATGATGTCACAGAGCGCTTTGGGACCGGGAAAATGTTGAATTTGATAATTCATTAAAAGTAACAGTTGCAATGGAATGAAGAGCTTTTACTTCAAATTAAATATTAAATATATTAACCTATATAACGTTTAATAATTTTATATATCATAATTATTTATTTCATACTATTATTTCATTACTAAACCAGGGTATTGCCCGCACGAACCTTGACGAAATTATAAATGTTAATAAAAAAACATTCGTTTTTAAAGTAAATTGATTATTATTTATTGAAAAAAAAATGTTAAATACATGTTTATTTATAATTACTAAAAAATTACAAAAAGTGTGATTAATAATAATAATACAAAATAGTAATATAATTAAATATGAAAATAAACTAAATCAGTCAATTATAAACAGCGCCATCTCTCAACAGTAATTAGAATTTTTCCTGTCCACTGACATCCATCCATCCATCCGAGAAAAGTGAAAACAATACAGAACAAACAAAGTGATTCGTGAAAATATGTATTGTATGCAATATATATGTTATTATTATATCATTAAAAATGTTAAAAATGATAATAATACCATTATCGCTAATAATAAAAGAGAGATAATAATTAATTTACAAGTTGATTATATGAATATTTCAATTTAATTATGGTATTGTTAATATATATGTAAGTGGTAAAGCAATAATCTGTACTTACTTACCTTCACGCCATATCCCTTGCGGGGTAGCCAGAGACGACGGAGCGCCAAACGCTACGGTCCCTGCATACCTCTTTCGCTTCGGCCACAGACATCAACCTCTTCATACATGCAATATAGTTATAGTTGAATTACAATGCCAAAATTTCATTTACTTTTGTTAAGTTTAAAAAGAAGGAGCACATTTTGGTTATGTAAAAAGAAAACTTTATCTAATTAATAAAAACAACTGAAATAGTAAATAATTAAGGTTTTAAGCTTTTTATAAAATAAGAAGAAATTTTATTGAAGCATTAAATCTTTCAAATTCAGAATTTCCATAATTAATGGACCGTATAGTTATTCATAACCCAAAGCTCTTCTAGACAATAATTTACCCGGAGCTTTTATTACGAAACAGCTTTAATGAAAGGTCTCTGAGGGCTGAACATCTAACTGGCGATAGCTTAACAAATACTTTGTTGTGGCGATTAAATAATGAAAATGAAAATGGAATAGATATTAACAAAGGAATCATATAACGTTTATCTTAACAAAGTAGAGCATATTACTTCTATGTTTGTTCGATATTGCACTCGAGTCCATGTTTCTAAAAAAATTATATCGCTGTTTAAATACAATAAAGATACAGTTAAACTATACTTCATGGTCATTGAGCAAACTAAACCAGCGTCTTGCTCAGCGTCTACTTCAATGAAACATAAAGAAACTTGTGATTAACACTAAACCTACCGACAATTCTTGTATACCTGTTCCTACCGCATGCCGTCAAATTGACCGGTAGTTAAAAGTTATTTTATTATATAACGCATTTAATAATGGAAGTAAAGAGTGTAGAAAATATTATATGCATATTCTAAAATTGTCATGTAGTTTGATAACGATATTATAGCGTTTGAAAATGTGTACGTTTTACAAAAGTTTAAGAACGGTCAATTTGACCGGTACTTGGTAGGTTTAGTGTTAACATTAAGATATAAGATTAATTAATTTATCACAAATTTATTTAAATGCATTTTAAAAGCAAAATTCATAATAATGAATTTGCCACAAATTTATTTGTCATGAAAGTGCTATTTTTAATGTGATATTATAATAAGAGAGGTTAATTACCAATATTATATTTCATTATCGGAATAAAAATAATGATGACTTGAAAATTACAAATAAGTACTTTCGTCTTCAGATGCCTAGAAAGGGAGGACGAATAATTTTATGTTATGACGGGTAATTCCAGGCAAATCGGTGTGGAAAATTATCTATAATACCGGGTATATGTGTCTCTAGCACCTGGCTGAAAAAATTATTAGCATTGTTGCTTTGAAAATATATAATTCAAAATGATACTTTTACTGATGATAGCTTTTGTGAATTGAGAAATTTTCGTGAAACAATCATAACTTTAGTCTAATAACTGACTGTGAAGTCGAGATAAACGAACCTTATCGTCGTTTATATTAATGTAAGATTGGAAGCTTTCGGCACATCGTCATTTTACCATAAATATATATATTTTTAGTAAATTTTATTTCTTCAAACAAACATACATAATTACATTTAGGCTATTTTATTTAAAAATGATTATCAATTTCCATAAATTTATTATTATTTGTTTCCTCTACTTATATTACTTATTTTATATCTTACATACTTATATTATTTATATACAACAGTATATTATAATATTCATAACCAAAAATTAAAAAGTTATGGAAGAATAAGTTAAGGGATAAAGTTGATTATTTATACCTATAGTTGATTATTTTTAAACAAACGGAGTATACAAAATACAATATGCGAAATTTGTTCCACTCGAGTGCTTATTTTTAAAGACTTATTTCACACGACTCGAGTAAGAAGTCAATAATTTTAATGTTTGAATTAGATTAGTCATCAAATAGCTTTCCAAGACAAAATATATTTCTATTTCGAGAAAACCTTTCAAGAAAAGTCTAGACAAAAGGAAGCGAATATGCACATAGAAGCGCATTTATAAAAGACGTGACTGAACTTTCAAACATAATAAGTAAGTGACATATTGTGTTGCTAACAAAAGTTTTTTTTTTATCATAAAATAAATCATCGTAATCCTCTTATGAACTTACAGAATGCCATAAAATTAATAAAGTATATACATGTAATATTCATTTCATATTTTTTTATTATTACAATTCTTATTTTCTCACTGACAATAGGGGTTAGGTTAGTTAGGGGTTAGGTTAGGGGGCTATTGTTCAGATATGAATGCAATAAATTATTCGATTGTGTGTATTTATCCTACAAGTATGCCTGGCCTTGATCAGAATCAATGTTCCCGGACCGTCGCGAATATATTCTGGGATAAATATCACATTACTCTTTCACAGGACACAAAAGATCTTATATTCAAAAAATATTTTCTTAAAGATATTATATTTTATAAAGAAAAGCTTAAAAATAAAATTCGAACAAGTAATCAGATTTCAAAAAAATTCTCATTACGCTCTTCCTTAAGATTAATTGCACTTCGTAGAGAAATTTATAATTTACTTCAGAACTTGAAATAACCTTTCAAATTGCATCTTTCTTTCAATGTGTTTTTTATCCATTTCATTTGTTTTAATTATTTTACTTGTTTGTCTTTCTGTCTTTGTTTAAATATTCAAAAGATTCAACAATGACAACATGAATTAAATGGGATGTAAAAAAATACAATTGATATCTTTATATAAGTTTTTTTTATATTAATTCTTATTAAAATTATAATATTAACTGCGACAGCAACAATAAGATATAAAAATCGAATACTACGTTTATATTTCACAGAAATAAGTAGAGCGTATGGCGACAATAAATTCCACTTACTGCGCGACCCAAAGATTTAGATGTAACTCATAGTTATAAATCGGATACTACTGAAAATAGCTCTGCGGTGAAGCCTGGTGTGCGACAAACATGAAATGTTGCTCCGTCGCGCCATTAAGAGTTAATGGGGCGATTTGAGAAATGTCGTCTTCTTGTAAATACAGCCTATTATTAATTTCTATTTGGCTGCAAACGAAACCGACTTCTTACTGCTCAAATGGATTTGAACATTTAAACACCTGTAAATATAGGTTATTTATGTTTATTTAAAACTCAATTACATAAAAGTCTTTTTTGCTTATTATGCTGCAGAAATCTTGAAATTCTGATGTGTTCGTCGTGACGAAATGCGATAGAACATTTTCCACAACAAAGTTATACATATATGTTCTGAAAATCTGAAGGCGACGCTAGCAGATATCATACCTTACGAACACGGAGATCCCGGCGTGAGGTATAAAACAATGTTCGAGATTATACCCGGGATATGCACGACAAATACGCTGGACGGGCAGACCGAGAAAAATCGGAGAATGATTCACCCGATTTTGCTCAAGGTTCTTCAACGCGTTCAAAGCCGTTACCCTTCTGGGGTATATTTTTTTAAAGTAGCGCTAATCACCAAATGAATTTCGTTACTACACCGCAATTTTTACTGAAAAGTTCTTCTCCGGTCAAGCCACCCGAAAACGAGCTGCAGTTTAAACATTTAGAAAATAATTAAGCTCAACCCTAATAGTTTTGGTTCTTGTCCCTTGTTTGGTCATAAAGATTGTTATACGAGGGCCAAACTGAAAGTTTTTAGAACTGGCCACTTAAAAGCATTATATTAAAAAAAATAGTTTAAATTTTGAAAATAGAACTCTTTACCAATATTATTGAGTGTACATTTCATTCATTTGTCATTTGTTTTACGATTTGGCGGCAAATTGAAAATTGTCTGTGCACGTCAGAATGAATTTAAGCCGAGAAAATTTTCGTGCAATGATTTTTTATGACTTTCGATGTCATTTAAGTCAACAAGAAAGTTATGATAGACTTCGATTGGCTTTTCACGATGAAGCCCTATCTCGTGCCACAGTTTACAACTGGTTTAATGAATTCAAACGTGGTCGAACTAATCTCACCGATGATTTGCGTGAGGGACGGCCTTCTACAGCCACGACTGAAGATAACATCAGTCTTGTGCGGCGTATGATAGAGACTGACAAAAGAGTGACCTATCAGCAGATTCGGACAAGTCTAGGCATAGGTATGAGTCAAGTGCACAAAATCCTCCATGAACATTTAGCGGTCAGGAAGCTTTGTGCCTGCTGGATACCGCATAATTTGACCGAGGCTCAAAAACTCCGCCGTATTGATTGGTGCCGAGAAATGATCCAAAAATTTAACGGAGGTGACTCAAATACTGTGTTCGACATACTAACGGGTGACGGAAGCTGAATTTACTGTTATGATCCGGAAACCAAAAGACAGTCTGCTCAGTGGGTGTTTCCTTCCGAAGAGTTGCCAACTAAAGTGAAGAGTTCGAAGTGTTGGAAAAAAGATGGTGGCCTCGTTCTTCGGAAAGACAGGTCATTACGCGACAGTAGTCTTAGAGGATCAGAAAACGGTTAATGCAGAGTGGTATACTAACAATTGTTTGCCACTTGTCTTGGAAAAAGTTCGAGAGAAACGACCTCGCAGCAAGATCCTCCTTCATCACGACAATGCCTCGTCGCACACCGCCAGGCAAACGATCGACTATTTGGTGACCTCAGACGTGGAATTACTGGGTCACCCGCCGTATAGCCCCGACCTCGCACCCTGCGATTTTTATTTATTTCCGAAAATAAAAGAAAAACTTCGAGGAAAACGTTTTATAGACGCCGAAGAAGCAGTGGCTGCGTTTCAAAACGCCGTCGAAGAGACCCCTAAGGCCGAGTGGGCAAGGTGCTTTTCTCAATGGTTCCATCGAATGCAGCGATGTATTGATGTAAATGGACGCTATTTTGAAAAGTTACAATAAAACTAATAACTTGCTAGAATGCTTAGTTTTTGATTTTCTAAGAACTTTCAGTTTGACCCTCGTATATATATCCAAATCTATTGAATTTTGGAAATAAGGCATGGCAAGTTTTTTAAATTTCTCATTAGGTATAAAGTCGTTGCTTACGTAATCTTTTACAGATCATAAAGGTTTACTGGCACTACTGAGTACTGCGCAAGGTCTTCTATAAAACAAGTTCTGTTAAACTCAGCGGCTACCCGGATGTGCAATTTAGCTTCACGTATATTCAGTAAATAAGTTGTGCATTTTACACAGAAAAGCGATTCTTCCGGCACGTGAGTTTTCTATCTAATTCTAAGTTTGCTGATCATATGTTCTAAGTTTTTCATGTTTTATTATACATTTTCCTTTCCTTCTTCGGTTTTTTTGTAATAATGTTGTTATAAAAAAACTAATACTATGTAAATTATGTTTATCAAAAAAAAAACACAGACAAAAGTAAATAAATATTTGTTTATGAATTCTGTTTCCTAAACGAATCATTATGTTATAATAATAATATATTTAATTATATTATGTTTTAATTAGACAACAGTTTCACAACAATCAATATTACGGAATATTTGAAAACTTTTTATGACATATTTTATTTAAATGGTAGCAATGGTATAACACATCATACCCAAACCTAGCATCTGCTAAAACTAAAATATTACACATAGTAAATCTTCCTGCATTTTAGGTCTTCACGTCATTAGTTCAGTCCTGCTGCAGTCGGATAACGAAGCGAGTCCACTTGCGGGTAGGTGGACTTTAAAACATTTTATCATAAAGTCGCCTCTAAAAATATATAAACGTTAAACGAAAAAACACCTTATGATACATTCATTTAAGTCTCAAATTTCTTGTCGTGTAAACGAAACAGAGAGACTTAAATAAATATTATTTTATGAATACTGTATCTCGCGTACTCAACTCTAGTGGATACGGTGAAGTACGAGTACCTACTATACTTGAGTCTTCTATAGAGATTTTTTTTGTATTTGTTATCTTTTAGGACTAACTAATGATTATGAAAACAATTAATATTATTATAGAAATTGTTCCAAAGATAAAATACAAAGAAGAAGAAAGTTTTCATAGTAATTGTAAAATATGTATAAATTATTTTAGATCTTGAAATGTAAATGTACAATTGTTTTTTATTTGAGTTTAAAAAAATATGTTTATTTGACTTTAAATACGCTAGTTTTAAAAAGCAAGTTTCCCCAATCACATAAAGTGTTTCAGGGTTTTTCCACTATCTTCTAACCACTATCTCAAGCAACCGACCACATGTTGTTGATACGTTCTGTTTGCTTTGCTTACTTTGCTGTTTTTTGTATCTTAACGTTTAATAAAACTGAGTTTTTAAATAAAGACGGGTTGCCTAGAAATAGGTCATGATATAATCTTAAGATTTGCTCTTTATGGATAAATTTAGGTGCTTGATAATGGTAGATAGTAAGATAAGACTTGGTAAATATAAAGATCATGAACAATTTTAATTATTCAAAATTAATATTTATTGATTCTAAGATAACTGCCAACATAAAATAATGTACTGAGACACTTTATAACGAACTAATCAAACTGATATGTTATGAAAAGTTTATTCATAATATTATTTCCTTATTTTTTGCATAATATTAAACGATCTATCAGATCATTAAGTTTATTTGGAATTTATTGCCAGTTGCTATTCACAATGCGGTGTTATTCCCCGAAGCCTTGTTATTAAGGCAAGATGCTCGTTATACCCATTTAGTAGAAAAACAAAAGCCAACGAAGAACTGGAAGTTTGAGCTGGAATGAAATTCATAAATCACAGATACCAAGATTGCAGACGGCGCCGTTTGGTGTTCTTAATGCCCCTTGCATATGAAATGCTTGAACTAAAGAGCAGCGGGTTATTTTACGCTCAAAAAAGAATATTCCTTTATAAAAGTGTTTTCACTTGTAATTGCGGACAATGAATTCTTAATCTTATACATAATATGTTTTTTCAAAAAATTATAAAGTAAACCGTTAAGGGTCTATTACCAACATGGCACCACTTTCTCCTTATTCTGATGTGATTTTTTTTAATGTGATACCCTTGATGCCCTTGTTCCATCACATGGATGCAACATAACGAATTCATGAGTTCAATTCCGGAATAGTTTTATTTGTTGTATCATTCCAATTCTATTTTTACTTTATAAAAGTTAAAACCTTATTCGACATTGTAAACTCTAGTTCAAATTAATTCTGATGGTCAAATGTTTAAAGTTTTTGAGATCTCTATAATTACTAGGGGCGCCAACAAACCCTCAATTTCGACTCGCTGCGCTTGCGAAATTTCGGGTGCCGTTTGCATATTGAGCGAAGCGAGCCCAGTGTAATTCACTCATCGTTTCCCATTGACTTCAATCGGATATTAGTTTTTTGACATGATAGTAAAATTTTTTTTTTTTTTTACATTTTTCAATTTTTTTTAAACTATCATCTAATGTGTGTCTTTTTGTTTGCAAAGTTTCATAATTTTCCGTCAAGTAGTTTTTGAGCAAATTCATGACAAAGAATGCAAAAAGTCTCCAGTAAAACGCTCCGCTCACTTCGTTCGCTTCGCTCAATAAAAGCAGTACCCATTTACAATGCGCTTAATATTATTTTCCAAATTCTTAGTTAGAGTTTCTTTACAGACTTTTTATTGGATTACGCAACGTGTTTTTTAAACCCATGAAATTAATTCGAGTCTTATAGTAAATACTCCATATATATTAAATCCAAATTGTACCTGCCTTTCTTTGTGTCAAAAATATCATGGATGTTATTTGGAAAGTAATAGAATACAAGGGATATTTGAAAATATATATTATGAAGGTAGTGGCGCCGTATCGCAGCGGTGACAGTTATTGCGTTTTTCATATGTTAACCCCTAAACAAATTCTATTTACGGCCGACAATGTTGACAGTAACGTGAAAATATGCGTATAAAGAACGAAACTTTGTGTATAAACTCCGAAGGTATTTTCCTCTTAAGTTTTTCTTTATCTCACACCAAATTATGGTTTTATTACCAAATCTATTAAATTTATTTCATTGTTTGATAAATTCATTTATATAAAGTATTTTGATAAAATTGTTATGTGAGTTATTTTTTTATAAATAAACAGATTTTCTTCCTTGATTGTTAATACTATAAATCACAAAAAAACTATATTATATCAAAAAATATTTCATATAAAGAAAACCTAAATCAGTTTAATCGTTTATTAAAATTAAAACTTTTTAATACTGACAAATTTTATAATATCCGTAAATAATGGAAAATGGATGAATTACTTTTTTTTTCAAAATATCTATAAAAAAAAGCTAATAATGCAAAGGGTATTTGATTTTATTTTGAGACTTAATAGTTCTGGGATTTGGTCCTCTATATTTCGTAATAGTTTTTTCCCATATTCATATATTCGATTCCCTTCTATAATAAGAAATATGTTAAAAAAAAACTAAACATCTAAATAAAGAAGTGAATTTAACTTTATCTTCAAATATATGTATATGTATAATAATATAAGGTCTATTAACTCCTAATCAAGGGCTAAACGAGAAATCTGTTTACCCAAGTATTGATTTAACTAAACCGTGTTTGTTACACTAAGTGGAAAAGGAAAGATTCGGGCATAAACTTAACTTGTATTTATTACACTATTATCTAAGCATTTTAATTATTATACTGTCGCAAGTCTGTTGTTTTTAGATGTTATATTTTATTTTCCGGTTCGATATCTTTATAACCTTAATTAGTATTTTAAAGCTATTTACTATTATTAAAATATGTAATTGTCAGAAAGTGTATTTTTATTTAATTGTTAGAAAGAAAATCCAGTTAATATGAACCACGAACCAGAAAAATAATGCATCTTTCGTTGATGAACCTGATGGTTACTTTCCCAAATACGAATATATATGATATTTCGAATTACGATTAAGAATAGAAAGAATAAAAAGTTATATTTAATCAGCAAATGGAAATATTAATCCTTTAGGTTAATATGGAAAAACAACCCTATGAATAATCAATAAACATTTAGCAATGAAACCGACAAAGTAATAAATTTCAGATATTTAATCATATAACGGCTCAATAATTTTCCATTGAACGAAACGGAAGTTAAAGGAAATGTTACTTAATCATATTTCATTTGACATTCAAATGGTAACTGTGTGCGAACGATAAGGTCCAACGGTCCACTGAGCCTGAGCCAAAAGACGTGAATGATTATTGCTTACAGTAATATACTATACAAGGGAACTTCCCGGCCCTTCGGGCCAGGAAGGGTCAAAGGTCACGTATGAGGTTGGCACCTACCCTATTTTGTAGCCTGATTCAATAGCTTTTTTTTGATGTATTACACATTATTGTGTGATTTGTGGGTGATAAGTGATGCGCGTGCATACAGAGTCATTTAGATCATTATTATATAGTAAGGATTATCTCAGAATAAGCAAAGCCAAAGGCATTTACACTGAACCTGCGAAAGTTATATCTATTGTAGCAGTTTTTTTTTTATTTTTCATTCGAATACTTACATGCACCCTTATTAATACTGCCAAATAAATAAACAATTCATTAAAATAATTTATTACATATTAATTTTTTGCTAGGCATAGAAAATTAATACTGAAAAATATGTCCTATGATTCTCGAATTACACCAGATGCTGGCGCTTATTAATGAGTTTTTCATAATTTGGAAGCATTCATGGTTATAACTTAAAAAATATATTTTATTGTCTCATCCCGTGTCGTCCCGTTTCGTTTTGTTCCAAACACACTGCTTTAAGACATAATGGATATGTTTCTTAATATCATCCTTCGAGCAATTTGATGTATGGATCCCCATCACACTTAAACTTGTTTGACGAAACGTGCACAAGCAGTCTCATCAGTGCTACGTTATTTCTCTAGTCACATGATGGTTAAACTTTGTGTTAGTATATGACTCTCTTATAGCCCGATAGAGTAAATACAGTAAGAAAATTCATCCAATATTACAATATAAAACTAAACATTATAGTGTATATACACTTTACATATCATGAATACATTACTGTAATGTGATATTATATATGTTTTTTTCAACAAATCTTTCCTTCCCAGTCAAACATCCAATTACATAACAAATTTTATTAATAAATCCTTATATTTTGTATTACATTCTATTATTTCAATTCAAAAAACCTTTTAGCCTTGATAGAATATTCAAAGTGTGGCAGTATGTGGCTTAATTGGGGTTATATTATGCATTTTTGCTTCAATATTCATCGACGGTAAAATAGCCTTTAAAAAGATGGTCCATTTAAAATGATTTGGGGATTATATGAGGAAATCTCTTTTATTTTTGGCAGTTGGCACTAAAAATATTAGTTAGTATAATAACTATATTCGTTTGGTGTTTTTAATATAATAAAGACAACAAAAAAAAAGAGAATAAAAGCAAAATGTAAGCAAAATAAAAAAAGATGTTGTTACGTATACGTATTTTAATAATATTTTTATTTCATGAGAGTTTTTGGAACGTGTTTTAAATAAGCGTAAATAAATATTATATTTCAGGATTAGCTGAAAGGCTTTGTACCGAGTACCATTTTATATTCTGCTTCGTTTTGTATATGTAATTAAATTTACACATTTTGAAAAGTCCTTTGGACTAAAATCTGAAATTTTAGGCGTCGTTCAAATTTTTTCCTTTAAAAATAATTTGTGAAATATATAATATGAAAAACGAGTTCTTGAAATAAAATACCTATTATATAGTTAGAAATAATCTCAAACTTCCTTAATTTAGATTCACTTAAACTAACTATCTTATCGGATAACATTTCTCGATATTAATAATTAAGGTTACTCTTACCCCGTAACTAAAAAATTCAGTTTTAACATTTTATTATGCATAGTAGTTATTATATATTTTTTTAAATTGTAGTATTTGAACTCGTCACAATAAAACACGATAGTAAATATAACTGTTATATTTTTAATAGATAATTATATTTTCCAGAAATAATAACTTTTTTACCTGTACATTTTTTTATATTTAGGTGTAATCAAATCGATCTCATATGAAATTACCAATCTCATGTGTGTTATATAAATATTTAGGTGATATGGAACAGTTTTTTTTTCTACTATTTAATGTTTAATCATTGCAATACAGATAATGAATCTACGGCTTAACACAATGTCGTCTTAGAGATTGCTCTCACTGTACATAAGCCCTCTGCTCTAAATGTAAATTCAACTGTAAATCTGGGTCTTTACGACTGGGCTGTAACAATATACTGACGGTGGCCTGAATAATTAGGTATTAGTTATAGAGAAATACTATATTATATAGCTGTATTATACAAATAAATTTATATTATTTTTCATTTTATTAATTCGTATTGATACTGCTTATCAATCCAATCTATATAAAGAAGATATTGCTATGAATATTACTTTATTATTAGCAATCCTTACATTTCATATTATTATCGTTAGCTTTGATCTCGGTATCAAAAAAGACTATTTGTAATAAATTGAAACCATACTGAACAACAGAACACTGTTGTTCAGTATGAACACTGTTGTTCAGAATATTTAATTATATTATTATAAAAACGTTACATAACAATGTAACGTTTTTATAATAATATAATTAAATATATTAATTAAAAATTAAATGAAAATGTGATCAGCTGTTATTTCAAAACCATGAATATTTAATTTTAGTTTTGTATAATCGTTAAATAATGTAATATACTAACTAAATGTGCCAAAGAGCTATTAAGAGACGTAAAATAAACACAATAGAAAATATGCCAGTCAGACCCATTGGGTTACTTGAGGTGAACAACTCAAATACTTTTATTGAATAAGATTCTTAACATCATCGTTATTCTCTCTTAAATTAAAATCATAGACGCAACTGACAATGAACACACAAAGACATATGTATGTATGTCTTCGGCTTTGTAGCCCTTATTGGGCAGTACAAGAAGACTGCAATCAAAAACTAATTCTTCCAGTATTAATATATAATGTTGAATAAATATATGTAAAGTTTACGTAACAAAATAACTTCGTAACATTTTATCGAGGATCAGACATTTAATAGCAGGCTTCGCATTCAGCTACAGATTAGTAAACGTACATCCAGGTTGACCCGTGATAAAAAATATTCTTCCTTATAAGACATCCTCATGTAATTAATAATATACAGGTTATCCTACTAAATAGCACTAATCACTGAGTAATCTATTAAAATAATATCACTTTATGGAGGAAAAAGCTCAACATTCAACGAAAAAGCAAAACAACAAGCAATACAACAGCCCATGTTGATTCCAATTGTCGAAACAGGACAAATACTGAAATTATGCAACATAAAGCATTACATAAAGTTATGAAGTGTATTTACATTTAAAATAAATATAACATATTCTTTGTAAATTTTCCTTTACAAAAACAATTATCTACATTAATATTCAATAAAGGTAAAATTTGTGAGTCTATACTACAGGGTGGGCCATGAATTAGTTAACATTTGAAAAAATCGTATAAAAAAAACCATTTAACATATTTTAGAAATAGTTTATTTACGAGAAAGCTAATTAGTTGTAATTTATTTTTTAAAATTTTTTTCGTCTAAATGACCACCGTTTCGGTTTTTGCACTCATCTAAGCGAGTCCTGATGTTTTCGAATACTCTTCTGCAAAGAGACCGCGAGATCGCCGACATCTCTTCGATGATTTTTTCTTTAAGTTGACGGAGTGTATTCGGTTTATCAATGTAGACACGACTCTTTAAATAACCCCATAAAAAGAAGTCTGCTGGGGATAGATCTGGACTTCTGGGCGGCCATGGGATATCACCTCGTCTGGAAATCAGCTTTTCCGGAAACATTTCTTTGACCACCGGCAAGGACTCGTTCGATGTGTAACACGTGGCTCCATCTTGTTGAAACCATGTGTTACGATTATAGCCAGCAAATTTAAGTAGCATCGGTGCTAAAAACTCCCGTAACATTTTCACATACTCGGCAGAATTAACAGTAACTGAACGGCCGCGAGAATCTTCAAAAAAGTAAGGTCCGATGATTCCTTTTGCTGAAATTGCAGCCCATACAGTTACCTTAGGAGAGTGAAGTGGCCTTTCATGTTTAGCTTTGGGATTTTCGCTGCTCCAATACCTGCAATTCTGTTTGTTTACATGTCCATTTAGGTGGAAATGGGCTTCGTCAGAAAATAAGACGTTGTCAAAATTACTGAATCGAGTTAACATTGTTTCGGCATATGACTTACGCAAATTTAAATCATTAGGGTTTAGTTCTTGCACTATCTGGATCTTATATGGATGTAATTTCAAATCTAATTTCAAAATACGGCGTAATGATGTGCGGGATAATCCTAATTCAGCCGAACGTTTGCGCGTCGATAAATCTGGATCACGTTGAACAGAAGCGGAAACTTGCTGCACGTTCTCTTCGGTTCGAGAAGTCCGCGGGCCGCCGGTTTGTTTCACATTTAGTGTAGATCCCGTCTCTTCGAACTTCTTCACCCATTTCTTTATTAAAGGAGCACTTGGACACTGACTTAAGTCGTGTAAACCATATTCAATGCGAAATAAGCGTCTCACAGTAATGAGCGAAAAGTTGTTTAAATAAAACTGTTTCACACAGTAAGCGCGTTGTGGTCCCGTGAAGCGATCCATTGCGACTAAATTTCCAAGAAGCGAGCTATTGCCTCCGCCCGCGCCCGCGCCCCGCGCGGCAATAGTTTGCGTGGTAAGTTACATTTAAATGTTAACGAATTCTTGGCCCACCCGATATATAATATAATGATGTCTTTCTGTGACGTATCAAACCATTATCTCAATTTAATGGGTTCTTTCACAATCACTTAAAATGGACTGGATGACAATTTGTAGGAATGTTAGAGATAAGGACGATAGAATGAGTTAAAGAATGAATGAATGACTCTATGATTAAGGTATATCTAATGACTCTAAACTCTAACCGAACCGCTAAATAATTTAAACTTTAAATCATTTTAAAACTGATCACTGTGATATGGTGAAAAATGAATTTGAGAAATTAATGTTTTTTTTTTAATTAGATTTTTATTATGTGTGTATGTTTTGCAACTCATTTATTTTTGTAATTTAATTTTTAATTTTGATATTATTTTAGTTTTGTTTGATTTGATTTAATTTTTAATTTTTGTTGTCAATTTTAATTTTAATTTTAATGATGATTTTGTTTTTGATTTTTGTTTGAAATAATTTAAATGCCGTATATCGTTACTAACACACACTTTTTTATGGATGGATAATCTGAAATAAAATGCTTATTACTATTATTATTATTATTATGAATTTATTATTCTATCTTGTATAAATTCATTTGTGGTGAGAGAAATAAATAAATAAATAATTTCTCTGTGGAAGTGGAACTACCAAAATTCAAGCTTCAGAATAAGAGCGTTCAATATATTTTAATTGTACCAATAAATTATTTCTATTAATATTTTCCACTCCATTTGTAATCTATTATATCTTTGTATAGATAATTGAAGTACATTCATATTTTATAAAACCATTCGCTCTCCTATGAAGTGTAACTGATTATTAACTCAAGTGTCAATTCAAAAGTGGACAAATTTTGTACAAAGACTATTTGTATTTTTTTTTTTCTTTACATTCCATCCGTTCAAGGAAAGTTCCTTCTCGTAGTCTACGACATGACCTCTAGGTCATTTTCCGATCAGTACCTTTAAATATATATAAATAAGTTTTAATTTAACCATTATGCTTTATCATTACAAGAATATATGGAATATATTCGTTATTAATACACATTTTTTTATATTTGTAAATTATTTACATATATAAAAAAAATATGATTTTGTTTGCGTTCGTATAATTAATTATTTTCGCAATATTTCGCACTTCAGTTGATGATACAGAACAATAGGTAATTATCGTAGATTGGGTAGATATTTTGATGCAACGCTTGATAAGAAGTCAATTATTGATAACAAAAATTTTTCCTATTGCTTGCGAAATTGATTCCTTGAAAAATATCATGCACTATAGTACATACGTATATTTATATATGTTAACAAACATGTAGGTATGTTTATTTCATATGTACTATTAGAATAAGAAGATTTTCTTTTCAAGGACTTTTTTCCAAGTACAACTCGAAAGTGGAACGAACTTCCTTTGGCGGTATTTCCAGATCGATACTACGTGGGTACCTTCAGAAAAGGCACATACTCCTATCTCCAAGGCTGGCAACGCTCTTGTGAAGCCTCAGATGTTGCAAGAGTTCATGGGTGACGGTGATCACATATCAACTTTATCAACGTTTATCTTTCCGAAATTGCTGACATGACACGTTTATTCGTAAGTACATTTTTCCATATACTTTTGAATCGTCAATTGTTGTTAAAGTTAAAAAAAAGTTGAGATTCACTTAAAAACAGATATATGGCTATAACTTTATTGAAGATGAACTGATTTTCTTTTCAATTGAGATTCTAAACCGATAGTTGCTGAGCATGTTATAGAGCAATATTATATGTTAAGTTTGTTAGCATTAAAGAAGGGGAGGGCGCTCAGCTCAACTCCCGCAGCGCACGACAGCGGATTCTAGTATCTCTTAGTGAAAACTTCATTGAAATATAGTTCTCCTTACTAACTGGAACAATACTTGCAGTTGGGAATCTGTTCGTGGAAATTTGATGCGATCAGCTGAGTCGTAATTTCAGATTTTTAGTGCTTAAACTATTTTAAAGTAAAACAGGTTATGATTATAATAAATATAAAAATATTACCTGTATTATTTAACCGAGATCGAGTAAGAGGGAAGGGGGCGGGGAACATTGACATTGTTGTTAAAAGCTGATGATAATAAAACACTCAAGTAGGTACTTATATTAAAAGGTACTTCAGTTAATGATCTATCAAAACAAATAGTCAAAAGCAATGATTCTCTAGAACTTTCTGTATAACAAAGATTTCAAAAGTTAATGGATTTTATTGTTGCGTAATATGTAAATCGAATCACTTTTATGTTTATGTAAGATTGAAATAATGAAAAGATAAAAATAAAACATAAATATTTTTACTAATATACTAAAATAAAACCCAAAATACAAGTTAGGTTTTGCTTCCACTAAACTATTATTATAGTACTTTTAAGAGGAAACAAATAATTTAGTTTTTTTGAGGTAACGAAAACTATATTATTTGTTTAACCTTTTTACGGTCGGAGAAGGTTAACAATATTTTGATATTTAAATTTATATTAAAAGCAATCATACAAAATCACAATAAAGATGCACCGCACCCCTCTCCATCGGTGCCTGTCATTAAAACTCACAAAAATGAGAAACACTTATCATCTACAAAAATGCAGCGAGCAACGAGCACAGGAATATATTTTCTAAAACTAATAACTGCTATTTAAGGTCATCATAGCAGGTTGATCAATAAGTTTGTGAAATGGAAATGAAAAAAAGAATTAATATCCATAAAACTTTCTTCTCATTTAGTGTAATATATAAAAAAAGAAAAATATAAAATGATTGTCGTTAAAAAATGGCTACAGGTTTTTTAAACTATTTGTTTGATTTTTAATATTCATTCATTTTGTATTCTCATTATATACAAGGAGACAATTGAAGAGTTATTTAATAGTGTATCGTCTGCTTGCTAACCCCCAAAAAATAAGAAGAAAATGAAGTCTTTTCTTTCTTCTCAGTTTCTTCAATTTATATTTTTAGTAAATATACATATTTTTTTACTTTTTAGGTCATTCTGCATATGGAGTTAATTTCTCGTTAGAGTGATTTTCATTCTCTTCATTACAGTTAACTCTAATTAATCTGGGAATTTCTTCGAAATTTATGTAACTTCTTTGGAAGAAGTTCGAATTTATATTCATTTAATATTGTTTCTATTTCATATATTTTTCTTAGTGAGATTAAAATTGCATTGTGTATAAGCAGTACCTTATCAATAAATAGTTTTTATCATAAAATCAATATCTATTAAAATCATTAATCATTAGGAAGGAATCAATTTCACAATCAAGTGATAATATTTTATATATAAACAAGCTACGTTTTATTTTGCATGCAGTTGTTAATATATGTGAGTTGTGTACGCACGTGATATACTTAATAGACAAAGTCAAGCAAATAACTTGAATATGAAAGGTAGGTACATTTTTGTGACCCATTCTAGTGTATCTTCATTGTGGTTTTATATTTCTTTATAATTATAATATAATTTATTTTATGAATATCTTTAAAAATTATTTGTAAATTCTTTTAATCATCAACATCATCATCGTCATCATCTGGAAATTTAGGATTCTTCTTTAGATTCGTGTTTCCGTCTGTTTGTGTTATTTCGTGTAAAAATTTAAGATTAAGGCTCCTTATTTTTATACTTTATTTTTCTTTATTGACTTGCAGCTTTTGCCTGCATTTCTATTCATGGTCCAGACAACTGAATTTGGAACACTTATAATATCATAGGAATTAATTTAAGAAACCTAAAGACTATTTTTTTGCAGTCAGTAAACAAGTTTGCAAAATCACTTCAAAAAATTTCATACGAATATCTATTTTCATACAAACTGAACTACTCTATTTCAGTTTATTAGTGATTGAATTAATTTCCTAGAGATATCTTAAAGAGTAGTATCTCTATTTCTACCCAGAATTTTTTGTAACTACTATTTACTGTAGAAAATAAAAGATTTACCTACAAACGTTCAACCCCTAGTAAATATTTCAAAATTCTATCTTATTGCTGTTATATGTTTTAGTAGTAAAAAAATCTTATTCTACTTTTTATTTTATATTACCATCTCTTAAACCGTTATGATTAATGGCTCTGATTGTTTTTATATTAATCCCTTGCTATAAGTCTATACATACAATTTCATGGTTTTATTTCAAATTAGCACTTAATCTTCCTATTTAGGCTGCTCCAAGCTTTTTAATTTCAAGTAAGGATATATTGCATTTTTGCAAAGTCAGAATATCACGGTTTCTAGCGTAGTACCAGAAGAATTTTAAATTTAAAGCCTTTTATTGAAGAAGACTTTGATCCAATTAAAAACAATTAAAATATTCAAAATAATATTAGTTTTATAATATTATTTTGAATAAGAATGCAAAACACAAACTTTGGGCAAGATTCAAATGAAGTAACGTGTGCAGACCTGTTAGCTAATTGATTATTGTCAAAATTCCTTATCATTAACATAGTCCTTAGCTTTAATTCCAGTTAGTTTTATAACAAGCTGTGGATACAAGAACGTATTGTATTTAAAACTACAGTATGTATGACACGCCGCTGAGAGATTTATTGTTAAAACGAAGTAACTTTTTCCTGACATTTAATGTTCTAGTTAATTTTAGTTCTATTTGGATAAAATTTGATACAGCAAATGTGAGAAAATGTTTTGTTTTTATTCATTATTAATCAAAGAGTTATTTATATTATTCAGATCACTGAGTTATCTTTTATGTGTAAAAGTTTCGTATATTTAATTTTAAAATAAAAGAAGTATCATCAGCAAACAAGATTTTATATTGGTTGTCCATCAAATATATAACAATGAATATTGCACAAAGATTTGAAGATAACAAGTTTATATAATAATATTTTTTTGTTTTATTGATCACCTCTTCTTAGTGTTCACACTATTTGCGAGTTTTTTCTTAACTGACTTCATTAAGAGACTTTATGTATTAAGAATAAAAATGGCAAGAAATCCTCCTTTAAATATGCAAGTTTTGAAAAGGAAAACTTAAAGCGTTGAACCACAATTACAATACAATAAAATTTATATTTATCTAAGTCGACATATGGGATATTCAATCTAAAAAACTTCAAACTTTCGGAAACTAAAAGAATGGGGTACATTTAACACAAACATAAAATAATTTGAATATATTTTAAGTTTTGATAGATAGCTCCTAAGATAGGGCATAAAGAAAGGATGGGGGAGGTAAAGTTCCTCAAGTTCAGCATTTTTGCCATTTCAGTTTCGTAATTCCATGGTATTATGAGACGATATTTGCTTGGAAATATACATTATATTTATTGTAATTCTTTTTCACTCTTTGCGAATGTGAGAGCATCTTAGAACAAAATAAATAGCAATAAAAATTTTCTAATTTATATTTATGAAGCGGTTATTATAGTTATTTCACGTGGTATGAGCCAAAAATTGACTGGTAGAAAAAGTCACGTGCTAACTCTGTCTCTTTCGAAATGGTTACAATTTTGGGATAAAGGTTCGAGAAATAGAAACGTATACAAACTTAGAAAAGCTAATCAATATTGCTTTCACCAAAGATATCTGTTCATTTGTGTCACATTGTCACACTCACAACTTAAAATTTCGATAGATATATTTATTTTGACACTAAACCTACCGACAATTCTTGTGTACCTGTTCCTACCGCACGCCGTCAAATTGACCGGCAATTAAAAGTTATTTTATTATGTAACGCAGGTAATAATGGAAATAAGTAAAAGTAAAGAGTGTAGAAAATATTATATGCATATTCGAACAATTGTCATGTAGTTTGATAACGATATTATAACGTTTAAAAATGTGTAAGTTTTACAAAAGTTTAAGAACGGTCAATTTGACCGGTACTTGGTAGGTTTAGTGTTAAATAAAATATTTATCGATATACTATTATCGATATTCATTTTTTTTCACTTTACACTGAAGTACAGAACTAAGGTCAAAAGACCTAAGCGTCAGATTTAGAGCTTTTTTTATATTTGTACATATTTTTTTCTTTGTTAATAGTTTATGCAGTATCGTTATCGTTTAGTAATACTTCTACTAGATTTTTGGTGTCACTTTTTGAAAATGTACAAAATTCGATAACCGGATATAATATTTTTTCATTTCCATTCATCCCGCTTTCACAAACTGGTCTATCATTTGGCTTGAAGATAATATAAGTTATCTCACTAACTTAGATACTGTCGTCTTGTCCAGCTTGAACATCGGAGATGCCTTTGTCCCCTGTCATGATGCTCCCATTTTATAACTATTTTCCTTAGTATTTTTCTCTTCATTCTACATTCTAAGAGAATGAAAGTGAACTTACTTCATTCAATAAACTCAACGACAACGCCTAACGATCTTTAAAAACTAAAATATAAAGTATAAATACAATACCAAATGTATTCTATATTGTATGACTTAGACGAATAAATAAAACAATATTTTGCTTCCTTTGCTCGTATGTAAATTTATGTTTCTATTTAAGTTAATATATAGTATTAAATTAACACTCAATTCTCGCTTTTTATGAATAATTTGTATTCTACTTATATATATTTTTTCCATTTTTTCTAATTATAAAAAAATATTTAATTTTTCAGTTGCAGTACTTCTGATCTGCGTGACGACGGTTGTTTTGGGTAAACAAATAAGTCAAAAAAATAATGAACAAGAAAAATGCAATTGTAATCCCGAAGAAGCTTCGACTATTTGTGCTAAGTCCGAATCCGACGGAGTACTCGTAGCACACGAACACTGCAACAAATTCTATAAGTGCTCTAACGGCAAGAATGTCAGTCTGTCATGTCCTGAAGCATTATTATACAACCCACCCAAAGAATGGTGTGACTATCCTGCAAACGTTGACTGTGGCGACCGCATCATCCCGGGCCCTGAAGAAGATGACAAAGCACCCGGAAAAGGGAACAACGATAATAACGCCGGAGGTAATAACGGTAACGACAACGACGGCAATGGACCTTGTAACTGCGTGCCGGGTGAAGCGGCTTCTATTTGTGCTAAGGCCGGATCCGACGGAGTACTCGTAGCACACGAACACTGCAACAAGTTCTATAAGTGCTCTGACGGCAAGAATGTCAGTCTGTTATGTCCTGAAGCATTATTATACAACCCACCCAAAGAATGGTGTGACTATCCTGCAAACGTTGACTGTGGCGACCGCATCATCCCGGGCCCTGAAGAAGATGACAAAGCACCCGGAGAAGGGAACAACGATAATAACGCCGGAGGTAATAACGGTAACGACAACGACGGCAATGGACCTTGTAACTGCGTGCCGGGTGAAGCGGCTTCTATTTGTGCTAAGGCCGGATCCGACGGAGTACTCGTAGCACACGAACACTGCAACAAGTTCTATAAGTGCTCTGACGGCAAGAATGTCAGTCTGTCATGTCCTGAAGCATTATTATATAACCCACCCAAAGAATGGTGTGACTATCCTGCAAACGTTGACTGTGGCGACCGCATTGTATAATACCTAGCACAAATTAATAAATAAATACAGTTTAATTTTATAAAATTTCTTATGAAATACATTTTGATTAAGTTTTTACTAAAAAATATTTTTTTTGTGATATTTGCGTTTGCAAGTAATTATGTTTTTTATGGAATTTTGTTTATCGTATATTTATTTTCTATGTAAAGATATGTTTATCAATCGATTTATTAATGTTATTTTAGGAAATAAACATTTTGCACCTGTGATAAAAACTATCATTTAAGGTATACTATTTTGGATACATTATATTGTAATGATAAATACTGACATTATTGTCATATTGTCTTTCTGAGCAAGAAAATAATTGTATATTGTAGATAGTTTAGAAGTATAAGAATAAAAAAAGAAGATTGACGATCTGCTTTCACAGACTCCCTCCGCCGAAGTCGTAGTCCTAGGGGACTTTAATGCGCACCATGCCGATTGGCTAGGGTCACGTGCCACCGACTACGCGGGGAGATCTGTGTTTGACTTTGCTCTGGCAAATGGTCTGTCCCAGCTGGTAAAGACGCACACTCGTCTACCAGACGTGGACAGCCACACGCCCTCTTTGTTGGATCTTCTGCTGACTACACATCCAGAAAAGTACCAGATCACTGTCGAGGCTCCCTTAGGTTCCTCTGATCACTGTCTGGTACGGAGTGTAGTGCCCATTCAACGGTCGGCTCGCACAACACCTGCGACTCGACGCGTTTGGCACTACAAGTCAGCGGATTGGGATGGAATGCGGTCCTTTTTTGCATCCTACCCATGGGGGCCGATTTGTTTCCCTTCCGATGATCCTAGTGACTGCGCTGCGGCTGTAGCTGATGTGATACTACAGGGCATGGAACTATTTGTACCAAGCTCTGTGGTACCACTTGGTGGCAGATCGCGGCCTTGGTTTGATGCGTCTGTCAGGGCTGCAGCAGCCGGCAAACGGCAGGCTTATCAAGCTTGGGTCAATGCGTTAGTCACTAAGGATCCGAACTCTAGAGTTCTGAAGAGGAAATATAATCGTGCCTCCAGATTCTTCAAACGGCAAATCGCTAGAGCAAAGTTCAAGCATGTCGTCAAAATTGGGGATCAGCTGGCAAAGTACCCGCCTGGCACGCGCAAATTCTGGGCGCTTTCAAAGGCCACTCTGGGAAACTTTAGCCAGCCGTCCCTACCGCCGTTGCACATGGGGAATGACTCTCTGGCCCACACGGCAAAAGAGAAAGCCGATCTCTTGGGCACTCTTTTCGCCTCCAACTCGACTTTGGACGACCAGGGGAAGACACCGCCTATCATCCCGCGGTGTCAGAGCTCAATGCCGGAAATAGTTTTTCGGCAGAAAACTATTAGGCAGTCTCTATTTTCCTTGGACGTTCATAAGTCGAGTGGGCCGGATGGCATTTCTCCATTGGTGCTACGAACGTGTGCCCCTGAGTTGACTCCAGTGCTAACGCGTCTATTTCGGTACTCCTACCTTAAAGGCGTAGTCCCGGTCACATGGAAGCGTGCCCTTGTCCATCCGATCCCTAAAAAAGGTGATAGCTCGGACCCAGCTAACTACAGACCTATCGCCATTACCTCTCTGCTCTCCAAAGTAATGGAGAGCATTATCAATAAACAGCTCCTAACCTACCTCGAGGATCACCAGTTGGTCAATGACCGGCAATATGGCTTTCGCCATGGTCGATCGGCTGGTGATCTTCTGTTGTATCTTACACACCGTTGGGCAGCTGTTATTGAAAGCAAGGGAGAGGGTCTGGCAGTTAGTCTGGATATGGCGAAAGCCTTCGATCGTGTATGGCACAAGGGGCTTCTTTCGAAGCTACCTTCCTATGGGCTTCCCGAGAGTTTATGCAAGTGGATCACCAGCTTCCTCGCTGGGCGGAGCATACAGGTCGTTCTCGACGGTTTTTGCTCGGACCCCAAGCCCGTGAACGCTGGTGTACCCCAAGGCTGCGTGCTATCCCCAACTCTGTTCCTCCTGCACATCAATGATATGTTGGATATCTCCAACATACATTGTTATGCGGATGACAGTACTGGGGATGCGGTATATTCCGGCCGTGCAGGTCTCACTCGGGAAAACGTCGACGAGTGCCGAAAGAAACTTGTGTCTTCAATAGAGACCTCCCTGGGGATGGTCTCTGAGTGGGGTGAACTGAACCACGTTCAGTTCAATCCCCTAAAGACACAGGTTTGCGCGTTTACCACTAAGAAAACCCCATTTGTCGTATCACCGCTCTTCGAGAGCACTCCCCTCATTGCCTCGCCAAGTATCAGAATACTGGGTCTCGACATTTCGAGCGACTGTCAGTTTCGTGGTCATCTGGAGAGCAAGGCCAAGTTGGCCTCGAAGAAATTGGGAGTGATTAATAGAGCGAGGCAGTACTTCAGTCCTGGCCAAAGACTTGCGCTCTATAAGGCGCAGGTCCGGCCACACATGGAGTACTGTTCTCATCTCTGGTCCGGATCACCCCAATATCAGCTTCTACCATTTGACCGCGTACAACGGAGAGCCGTTCGAATTGTCGGGGACCCGGTGTTCTGCGAACGGCTGGACTCTTTGGCATTGCGTAGAGACGTGGCTTCTTTGTGCGTCTTCTACCGCATTTACAACGGGGAATGTTCCGAAGAACTATTCGATCTGATGCCTGCCGCCGAATTTCATCACCGCACAGCGCGCCATCGCCTCCAATACCATCCTTACCACCTGGATGCGTGGCGATCCTCCACTGTGCGGTTCTCAAGGACATTTTTTCCACGTACCACTCGAATGTGGAACGAACTCCTTTCGGCGGTATTTCCAGATCGGTACGACATGGGTACCTTCAAAAAAGGCGTTTATTCCTACCTACAAGGCCGGCAACACTCTTGTAAATCCTCGGATGTTGCAAGAGTTCATGGGCGGCGGTGATCACGTCCATCCGTGACCCGCCAGCTCGTTTGCCCTCCTCTTACATAAAAAAAAAAAAAAAAAAAAAAAGTATAAAAGTATCCATTTAATAAAAATAACATAAGTAATTAAAAAATTTAATAAATTATTTTTAAATAATCATGCTTGTTTCATTATGACTAATGCACTTTACTATGTCTCTAATTTATTATCTGTTTTTTAGAAGTTGACACAAATTTACAAAAGAATATATGTAATAATTCTTTGGAATGTTTGAGCTTCAAACCAAATTTTGGTTTATTTATTTATATCTTTTCCACTTTAAATCAAAAGTGACAGACAAGTGATTACTGGAATCACTTGTCTACATCAAATGGGAGTGGACAGCCTATTTTTACCATGCTTATCAAAATAAGCCCTTCTGTAAAGACACTCTCCATCTCCATCATTAAAATAAGGCTTCGAGGGTGTCAAACGTTTACTCAATAAACTCAGCCAGGTTTTTACTTACAACTAGGACCATCGCAATCAATTTGATAAGCCGACCTAATGATTAGTTAATAATAAAAAAAAGAAATCCGTGGCTAGCAAGACGTTGCCGCTCATGAGCATAACACAAGGGTAAGCCATCACCCCCATATTTGAGGTATGAGGGCACCCCGGCCCCTAACGCTACCAAAAAGTAAGTAATTTCTAAGGCGGCTATGTGATGCAGCCAGTAGATCTAACAAGAGTAACAAATAGCATCAGAAAAAAATTGCGTAGGTTACTAGTTAATCACTGAAATACAATTCATTCCCAGTCCATACCGTCTTTAATTAAAGGCTTTACTTTATTGTTTACCGTAACAGTGTATAAAATTAACAATAAAGGAATTACTTACTTTATAGGGCCTAGTAATGGGCATAGCAAGATTATTTTCGTGTGCTTTTTACATTTATTTAATATAATAATATGAATAGATCGACTAATAATATTAATATTTAAACTACAATTTTGAGTGTTTTATTTATCCAATGACAAAAAAGTGCTGGTTTCCAAATGTGAAGGTAAAATCTTTAATAATTATTTGTACTCCATGATTGGATGCCTCTGTTTTAATATTTGAAATTGTGTTCCTGAAAAATCTTTTAAATAAATAAGGATATTTGATTCATCAATATATAATAGTCATTGAATCTCCAAATCATTTCAATTAAAGTCAGATTATTATAAAGCAAAGTATACATAGTAAAGAACATCAATTATACTTTTTAACTTGTAAAGTAAAGATCAACTTTGAGACACAAAACAAAAGTATCCACTATTTGTAAGGATTGGATAATTTATAACCATTTTAGAACATGCGTGTTGTAAATTAACCAATGTAAGATGTTTTAAGGTGATTATCATATTTCCTTACCAAAATTTTCGAATTAAGTTTTCTCTATGAATATTCAGAGAAATTAGCCGTAGTTAAGTTTTTATTATCGCTGTCAAGTTGGTGCATAGTTATAATTTGCAGTTCAAAGTATAAACAGATTTAAAAGGATAAAACCTTAAAAGATTTAGTGTTGCACTTAACAACATAATTGTTATTATATTGTTATATAAATTGGGAGTGAGCAATAGAGCAAGGCAGTATTTCAATCCTGGCCAAAAACTTGCGCTCAACAAAGCGCAGGTCTGGCCACACATGGAGTACTGTTCTCATCTCTGGTCCGGATCACCCCAATATTAGCTTCTTCCATTTGACCGCCTACAACGGAGAGCCGTTCGGATTATCGGGAATTTAGGTTAATAGACGTTGCTTCTCTATGCGTCTTCTACCGCATTTACCACGGGGAGTGTTCCGATGAGCTATTTGATCTGATGCCTACCGCCGAATTTCATCGCCGCACAGCGCGCTATCGACTCCTTTACCATCCCTACCACCTGGATGTGTGGCGATCCTCCACTGTGCAGTACTCAAGGACCTTTTTCCACGTTCCACTCGCTTGTGGAACGAACTCCCTTTGGCGGTATTTTCAGATCGGTACGACATGGGTACCTTCAAAAAAGACGTTTACTCCTACCTTCAAGGCAGGCAACACTCTTATAAGTCCTTGGATGTAGCAGAAGTTCATGGGCGGCGGTGATCACCTCAATCTGTGACCCGCCAGCTCGTTTACCCTCCTCTTACATTAAAAAAAAAAAATCCAAACAAACCGTGCAAATATATTTTTACTGTAGCAGATCACCAAATTAAAAATAATCTTACAATAAACTGACAAAATCTCGTAAAATAAAATTCATTAACATATTCAATTTCATTGAAAGTATAAAAATATGGAATTCACTCCACAATTAAACTATAATATAAGGTTGTTCGGAAAATAATTTAGTTTTTTTTTCTGGAAATTAAAGACAGCTTTAATATAATAAACAAATACCCTGTTAAAGTATATATTGAACGTTCTGGTCCAATACTTTTTGCCATCTTTTTGGTAGTAGCATAATTCCACGCTCATAAAATTTATAAAATTTTGGGTCTTTGGTGGCAAAAAAACTGAACGAGGTGGTTTTTGACCTCCTCATTTGAAGTAAAGGTTTTACCGTCTAAAAATTTTTAGAGTGACCGGAACAAACAATAATCCGATGGTGCCAGATCTGGAGAATACGGTGGTTGTGGTATTGTATACCATTCTAGCTGTAAAAGCTTTTGGCGAGTGACCAAACTTTTGTGAGGTATCACGTTGTCTTTTTTAGCCTTTTCTCTTGAAGTACATCATTCAGTTTATCCAGCTGATGACAGTAGACTTCAGAATTAATCATTGTGTTTTCCGCTATAAGCTCAGAAAAAAGGCTTCCTTTAAAATCCTATCAAACAGACAGCATCACCTTTCTTTGGTCTATCTCAGCTTCGGAAATGGTTTGAGCCAGTTCATCTTTTTGCTCCATGACCTCTTTGTTGTATACAACCCAGTTCTCGTCCCCAGTGATGATGCGCTTCAATAACGGAAAATTTCCTTCACATTTAACAAGCGAACTGCAGATGTCAAAACGGCGACACAGGTTTGTCTCTGTGAGAACATGAGGAACCCATACATTGAGCTTCGAAGATAATCTCAGGCGAGAGGAGCCACCCCCCTCTCTCATCAAGGCCTACGGCTGGAAGAGGAAGCGGCGGGCGTACTCCCGCTTCCTTCTCCCAAGGCTCCCTCGGCGGAGCGGATGAGAGGGAGAGGCTTTCTCCCTGATCCGCTCCGCGACCTCCTTCGCGGCGATGACTTGCTCGCAGAAAGAGAACTATGCGGCCCAACATCTCTCGCGGCCGATCATCGCGCCAAGAAAGGCACGGCAGCGAGAGGTCCCCGCCAACCACGGCCACGAGCTCAGCGCGCTGATGGCCCCAGGCTGCGCACTCCGCCACGGTGTGACGAGCCGTGTCGACGGACTCGTCACAGTGGTGGCAAGATGGGGCCGCCTCCCTTCTTGCAATCTTGTGCAGGTACTTACCGAAACATCCGTGCCCCGTGAGCACCTGCATAAGACGGAACGTCAGTGTCCCATGTCACTGGTTGATCCAACGATCCAAGTGGTGGCGAAATCGTTTTGATTTTGTTATTAAACTGTATCATGATATGCAAAATAGTGAATTAGAACGGATAGTAATGTGAATACAACGATTACATTTAGTGTTCATTAATTTAATTTTAATACATCGGATAGAGATCAGCATAATGGCCTAAAAACATGGTTTTAATTCATCTGATCTTAATACAGAACTACTTGAAGAGAAAGAGAATCCTTCCAATTACATGCTCAGTTGAAGGTTTTCTTCTGAATCGATGATATTAATATAATGGAATTTTATATTAATACATTTCATTTCTTCCGGTTTCTCCTCTACAATGGAAATAACCTAATGTTATATTAATGTTACTATCACGTGGATGTGTTCATACAAAGAAAGGATCATATTAATTTCTTTGTTAGTCTTGAGAAATATACAAAGAATACATTAAACCTATAATTCCAGGAGTTTTTGTATTAATATAATATTATGAGTATATATTTTTTTTGTTCGTTGTCACTTTGTTGCAAAGAGCTTATTAATAAGACATAAATATATAACCTTAGTAAAAACACTTACAATTTAAGGAATATAAAATATATGGTAATACACAAATAAAGCTGTGTGATGTACTTTAGAACCTCCTTCTATTTTGTTTAGTAGATATTAAGGTTTAAAGAACTTCATTCTCATAAAAACATTAAGTTCACTTAAAATGAGATACAATAAATTTTCTAAAAAATAGTATAACAATAATTTCCCTCTGGAGCGACAATTCAAACATTTGTAAAAATTATAACAAACACTTTTAAACTTATTTAACAACCTTGATTAGATTTTATATACATATTCCTTTAAGTTAGCTTTAAATACACTCATGCTCTTCTCACCTTTAAGATCATTCGGTAAGTTATTATATAGTTGCACTCCCTCAAACAGTATCGTTTTCTTGCCACTCTTAGTGCGCACACCACTTAGTATAAGTTTATCTTTATTTCTTAAATTATGTTTAGTTATTTTTTTGTCAATTTTAATGTTAGAGTGTATTGAGTTGGTGATAATGTTTTTTTATCAGTATGCAGGTGTAATAGGTGTATAGTTGAGTGATATTTAGTAATTTTGTTTCGTGATACAATTTTTTGGTTGAGGTGAGATAAGGGTAGTGGAATAGCACTTTAATAACTTTATTTTGAATTCTTTGTAAGGTTATTAAATTTGTCTTGGCGGAAGGTCCCCATACTTCTATTAAATATTCAATTTTAGATTTAACTATGCTGTTATATATTATCAAACGTACTTTCTTGGGAATACAGTTTTAGACTTTTCTTAATGCACACAGTATAGGTACTAATTTGTTTCTAACGTGTTCTATGTGATCTTTCCAAGTCAGCTTAATTAATTCATTGATTCTTCAAGTTGATATAATGAACAAATACCCTGCCAATTATACATTGCCTAATGGAACTACGGTTGAGTAAAGTACACGATCATGATTTGAACAATATTAAGCATGCATATAACATATGCATGCTTAATATTGTTCAAATCATGCATGCATTCATGCATATAGCATAAACGATATGAAGTAGATGTGTCTCAGCTATAGGTCATAGGTAGCAAGCAATCTATATTATATAACAATACTTCTTGCCTTGCGAATTCTTTACATATAACGATTTTGACTGGACTTGACTTGGACTTATAGTAAGTTCGAACTATTCTGCCTGCAATATTCGCTCACTTCTTATTTGAGATATTAAAGACATTCTATATAGACAAAGAATTATCTAGGAATCTATTGAAATTTAAACATTATAATTATATTAGTTACAGTAATTGTAGTCTATCTTACACCTGACTGAAAACTTATTAAGAATATAAAATCATGTCTCAGCCACCACGTCTGATTGCACTGTGAGACCTTCAAATACAAATAGTGTATTTTGTGTTTTGTTAGTGCATTTTATGCTACAATGCATTCGAAATGTCGAAGTGTCAACTATTGTGTAGGCACATTGTAATTTGTTAAACGATTCAAACTAGATATAGATTTACAAGTGAGTGGTCTATAGACTGGGCAAATATCAGAAGTCTAGTTAGAAGCCATGGCCATTAATTATTGTAATATGAGCTTTATATAATATTATTATCTTAAATATGTACTTATGCAAATATTCTTTAAAAAATTTTATGGTGTTATTATTATAAAAAAGAAATTAAATTATGTAAAGTGAAAAATTTATTGCACAATTAACAGCCAATTAACATTTATAATATTGTGTTCCTAATTACGTTAGCTAAGTTAAAAAGATATTATTCTAGTAATAAAGTTACGGTACCTTAAAAACTGAATAAACAAGTAAGAATTTTTAGAAAACCTTTGAAAGTAGACATTTCATTCCTGTCACACAGTATTGCTATACAACTTTCTCTGCATTCAAATGTAAATTTCAATAAGATACTTCTTTGTTGTCAAATTCAATACTTTCTGAGTATCCGTGCATTGTATATATAATATAATGCTTCTTCAAGGGTAACTGGGTTTATCTATTTTGAATGAAGATAAGAAACTAAGAGTTCTTGGTACTTTTTAATTTTATCTTTCTTATCACAAATCATTTGAAAATAAAATTCTTTACAATATATATATATATCTATATAATATAAGATTTAAAAGACTATTGAAATATGGGTGTATAAAATGTCACTCAACTTGCATTCCAGAAAAAAACATACGAAATCACGGAACAAAGAACAAACATACGAAACCAAAGCAATGTTACAGAACAATATCCTTCATATAAACACGTCCACTATCCAATAAGCTTGTAAGCGACAAGACACACATTGAACAATGAAAGCGCATCACGAGACGTTCGCCTCAGTCAATATTGATTCAGTGCAGAGCATCTTGCAACTAATCTTATAGAAGTGTTTTCTCTCACTATAGGCTGGCAGTAACATCTTTTCACAATTTAAATATTATTTGCATATTATATTTTATCGTTTGGTTGTTATTGAATATGAAACATGAGTTCACGAAACTGAATGTTTATCTTTTTTGTTTAATATATATGTATTAAGTAGACTTACTATAACTTTTAGTACATATAAGTGTACAACTGCGGAAATGGAACAGATTGTTTTCTATGATTAACATTGTTAATGCGTATTTTTTATTTATTTATTTATTTATTCTTTTTGTACACCACAATACAAATGAAATAAAAAACTGTAACAATGACATGTACAGAAACAAAAATTATACCATACAAAAGGGGGGTCTTATCGCCTAATAGCGATCTCTTCCAGACAACCCTGACCCTAACGATGTCAATCAGGGAACTCAATGTAACCCTGACTTACGCCTCAATCTAAATAATATAAAGAAAAACAATATTGGTTAACTCGTTACAATATTATACAGATAATAAGAACTATGTAATATTTTATAGGTAGGTTTTTGTAAACGTGTATGCATAAAAGGATTAAATAACTCTTATTAATAATATAATTTCTTTTACACTCAATTTAATCAATTTTTTTTCTACATATAACTGTATTTTTAATCTAATACTACAAACAGATGCATTTCACTTATATAAAAATGTCAAATATATGAGTATGTGTGTCAAATCCGTTGTATGCTTAGTGAGGGGTGGAAATAAAATTAGATTTGTAAAGAAGCTCAAGCTGTGAATATATAACTCGGTGTGTAAGATTTTCAACATTATTTAAATTCCTTGTTTTAAAAGAAATAGGTACAATAATAGTACCTATTATGTTCTTTTTTTCAAATAATATTAATAATAATAATTGATACTAGGATACGCCGCCGGGCGCTTCGGGAGTTGAGCTGAGCCCTCTCAGTTTTTTGACCATCATTTCTGAACAGAATTAGATTTTATAATTCCGTTTTTTAAAAACATGCCAATTCCCAGCTCTACAGCTCAGCCAATTTTCATTCAAATAGGTTATTTTGGGTAGACCTCGAAGAATTCGGTCTGCCCATTCATTTGTACCCGACTTTTGAATTTTGGAAAAATTTCTTCACAGGAGGTCTTCTTATGACCCCCTGAGTCCGAAATGACCATTGGTGAAAATGTTTATATATATATATATATATATATATATATATATATATATATACAAACTTAGGAGTGGGGGTAAAAAAACCGAATTTTTTTGGAAAAAAAATCATAACTTTTTTCTGGTAAACATTCTTATATCACAAGTATTTTTAATAGAAAGGTTATTTTTTACTCTAAATTTAGGTACCAAAAGTTTTTCCGTAAAAGGTACCATTTTTGAGAAAAAAAATAAAAACCACTTTTAGCTTGTAAATTTTAGGTAGGTAAAACCACGGCAACTTTTTTCTGGTAAACATTCCCTCCTCGCAAATATTTTTAATAGAAAGGTTATTTTTTACTCTAAATATAAGTACCAAAAGTATTTCCAAAAAAGATACCTTTTCCGAGAAAAAATTAAAACCGCTTTTTGCTTGAAAATTTTAGGTAGGTAAAACCACGGCAACTTTTTTCTGGTAAACATTCCCTCCTCGCAAATATTTTTAATAGAAAGGTTATTTTTTACTCTAAATATAAGTACCAAAAGTATTTCCAAAAAAGATACCTTTCCGAGAAAAAAATTAACACCGCTTTTTGCTTGAAAAATTTGATGTAAACAACGGCATCATGTATTATTCTTAGGTAGTGAGTTATATTTTAAATGAGTTACACACGAGGTCTACCCACGCGTGTCCCCCTGCGGGCACGGATTTTTTTTATGTGATTTTGCTTCAAAAAGAAGTTTCCCAAACGGTTAAGAGCTTCGCTTACGCTTAGCTCAATTAAGCTTGTCAGTATTAAAATTAATGTTGGTGTTAATAACTTTCAATTCTATTTATTGTTATATTATTAGTATATCTGTATGTCTCCGTGTCTATGTTTATTTACAGAAGACATATAAAGCAACCAACCAACTATTCAACTAAGAAACGAGATTTGTATAAAGATGGAATTACATATAATAAATAAATGCAATGGTACTTATTTAAATTATAATCAAATTTGTAAACAACACCGCCATTTGATGTTACAAGATTGTGATTTTCAAATTAAAATTTTATTTGTAAAGGTTTCTTCAGATTGTTGTCTCAGACAAGGCTTCTGTAAATATAATTTAAATATTCTAGGAGTTGTAGGGAAGGCCGAGTTTGTTTAGTTTGATTATTTTAAATATCATTAATTATAAAAGGAGCACGATATTCTATATTTACCAAGATATTTCGTGGAAATTAATTACCTAGCTTCAGAATACTCCTTATTCTTTGACGTTGCTGGTCGTCTTTTTCTTACTCCTTCTGAATCTAAAACTTAATACCCAATTGATACAGTGTATGATTAATATAAATAAAAATATTGACCTACAAATTAATCCATAAAGACCCTCGTAATGGAGGGTTATCTTATTAGATAATAGTAAAAATAATTTAATTGAATTAATAATATCAATAATATAAAGATAATTTATCTCAAACATTTTGCAATTTATAATGTTATGTTATAATAAGTAAGTGTATTTAATAATAAAATATGTATTTATTTGAATATAAATAATAATACCCTTAAAATGACAAATAAAAAGTAACACAAATCGGTATTTTCATTTCCAGAATTCCAAATGACAGAAGAGAAATTTTATACTATGACGGGAATTTCTGAACAAATCGGTGTGGAAGCAATCTATCTTTAATACCGGCTATATTCGTCCCTTGCACCTTGATGACTAAGTTGTCTAAACTAAAAAGATGTCTATAGAAGAACAAACAATTTATATGTATTATATTTATACAAGCTTTTTATATTTTTTGCTTAAATATTTTGCAATTCAATTATTTTATGTATGTATTTAAAATAATAATACATAGAATATAAAATTAATAAAACAATAGGCGACCTTATCACTAAATCTCTTCTCTAAAAAAATACAAAAAAGTACAGGGTGGGCCAAAAAATTTTTGCAAATAGCAACACTTGATTTCCCCAAAACCGTGAGAGCAAGGGGCGCGCGGGTGGCGGGGAATCGTGCGTCTTTTAATGCAATTTTAGTTACGATGGAGCGCTTCACGGGACAGCGTGCTTTTTGCGTAAAACAATTTTACAAAAACAACGATTCCTACGTTACTGTACGACGCCTCTTTAGAGTTGAATACGGATTACAACGTGTAAGTGAGTGTCCATGTGTTAATTTAATTAAAGCTTGGGTTAAAAAGTTTGGGCAAATGGGATCGACAACGAATATTAAACAAACTGGGCGACCACGTTCAAGAAGAAGCGAAGAGAACATTCGGGAGGTTGAAATTTCTGTAAGGGACGATCCAGAATCATCTACGCGTAAGCGGTCGGCGGTTCTTGCTATACCAAGAACTAGTCTGCGGCGAATCTTGCATTTGGACCTTAAACTGCACCCATATAAGCTTCAAATTCTACAGGAGATGAAACTAAACGATTACATTCAACGCATGTTATTTGCTGACACTATACTGGAGCGATTCTCTAGCCTTGAGAATGTATTGTTTACGGACGAGGCCCATTTTCACATTAATGGTCACGTAAATAAACATAATTGTCGATATTGGAGCACGGAAAACCCTCACTATAAACACCAAAAGCCTCTTCATTCACCAAAAATGACAGTGTGGGCTGCCATATCCGCAAAGGACATAATCAGTCCATACTTCTTTGAAAATAATCAAGGAAATATAAATCAAGGTAACTGTGAACTCAGTGGAATACGTGAAAATGTTGCGAGAGTTTTTGACACCACAGTTGCATGAATTTGAAGGATACAATAGCCGGACTTGGATGCAACAAGATGGAGCAACATGCCATACATCAAACGTGACTTTATCGGTGATCAAAGAAATGTTTCCTAACAAATTGATTTCTCGCAGAGGTGATATCCCATGGCCTCACAGAAGCCCGAACCTTACACCTTGCGAGTTTTTCTTGTATATCTGAAGAGTCGAGTATACCTTAATAAACCGACGACCATATCCCAATTAAAAGAAAACATCCACGAGGAGATAGCCGCGATTCCTCGCAGCATGTGTCAACGAGTTTTCCAAAGTTTACGTAGTCGATTGCAGGAGTGCCAACGACGAGACGGAGCACATCTCGACGATGTCATTTTTAAAAAATAAATTTTAATAAATGATAATTACGTTAAATAAATCATAAACAAAAGAAAAAAATTGTACTTTTATTTCTAGACATGTTTCAAAAGTGCAAAAATTTTTGGCCCACCCTGTATGTATGTATAAAAATTTATATAATTTTTAATTAATTTATAATCACTTCAGATATATCATGTATTAAATTATCTATTGTTGTTAAATTTAACCGTTTTAATTTAATCCTCATAGCTAAAAGACGTGACAATTAAAACTGTATTAGGTCAGTGCTCGCAGAATAACCTTTAGAAGGATGGTATGTAATAGTTTAAATCATACATTTATAATAGTAGTATTTCTCTGTATGAATTGTAAAGTTAAGAAAGTTATGTTAACTTGTAATAGGAATTAATATTGAATTCACAAAATACATAACAAATAAATTTAAAAGTATGTTGTCACTGTGATATCAGAAGATAATTTATTTTAAAATATTGTTCGCATTTGATATATATCTTATAAACAAATACAATTTTTAAAAATAAAATTGCAACAAAAATATATAATTAATGATAATATTTTTCTTTTCTAACATCGCAAAAAATCGTTTTCTTAAAATTTGTATATGAATAAATTATAGCTATAATAACAAAATAACTCTCTGTTAAAGGACAAACTTTCGTGAAACAATCACAATTTTAGTCTAATAATGGACTGTGAAGTTGAGATAAATGAACCTTACCGTCGTTTATAATAATGTATGTAGATTGGAAGCTTTTGGCATATCTTCAAAAGAAAATTTTATCATAAAGCTTTAATTTTTTTAGTCAGTTTTTTTCGTCAAACAAACATATTTAGTTAAATATTAGCTTCTCTATTAAAATATAATTCTCAGCATATAATTAGTAATAATCGACATAGTTCCTGCACATCAATGATATGTTGAATATTCCCAACATACATTGTTATGCGGATGACAGCACTGCGGGTGCGGTATATTCCAGTCGTGCAGGTCTCTCTCGGGAAAAAGTCGATGAGTGCCGAAAGAAATTTGTGTCTTCAATAGAGACCGGCCTGGGGATGGTCTCTGAGTGGGGTGAACTGAACCACGTTCCGTTACCTAAAGACACAGGTTTGCGCGTTTAACACTGAGAAAACCCCATTTGTCGTATCACCGCTCTTTGAGAGAACTCCTCTTATTGCCATATTATCAGAATATTGGATCTCAACATTTCGAGCGATTATCAGTTTCGTGGTAATCTGGAGAGCAAGGCTAAGTTGGCCTCGATGAAATTGGGAGTGATCAATAGAGCGAGGCAATATTTCAAACCTAGCCAAAGACTTGCGCTCTATAAGGCGCAGGTCCGGCCACACATGGAGTACTGTTCTGATCTCTGGTCCGGATCACCCCAATATCAGCTTCTACCATTTGACCACGTGCAACGGAGAGCCGTTCGGATTGTCAAAAACCCGGTACTCTGCGAACGGCTGGACTCTTTGGCATTGCGTAGAGACGTGGCTTCTTTGTGCTTCTTCTACCGCATTTACAACGGAGAGTGTTCCGAAGAACTATTCGATTTGATGCCTACCGATGAATTTCACCACCGCACAGCTCGCCATCGCCTCCTTTACCATCCATACTGCCTGGATGCGTGGTGATCTTCCACTGTGCGGTTTTCAAGGACTTTTTTCCGACGTTCCACTCGAATGTGGAACGAACTTCCATAAATTATTTCGGTATTTTCAGATCGATACGACATTGGTACCATCAAAAAAGGCATATATTCCTATTTCCAAGGCCGGAAACGCTCTTATGAATCCTCGGATGTTGCAAGAGTTCATGGGCGGCGGTGATCACATATCAACGGTGACCCACAAGCTCGTTTGCCCTACTCTAACATTAAAAGAAAAAGGTTTTTTCCTTTACTTATTTTATATCTTACATACTTAAATTATTTATATATAAGCAATATTGTATTATAATATAATATTCATAATAAAAGATTAAAAAGCTGTGGGATAAGAAACTTAGGGATAAAGTTATTTAACCAATGGTTGAACATGTTCAAATAAACAGAGACATTGTATACAAAACTACTTAAATGTGAGAAATTTGTTCTACTCCTGTGTTTGTTTTTAAATTTACATCTATTTATTAAAACTTAAAGTCGAAAATTTCTACGTTTGAAATATAATAGTTTTGGAAATCAGAAGTAGATGTATTTAAAAAATCAATTTTACTACTTAACTAAATTATTTATTTCTTAAAAAGTAATTTTAACAATAATCAACTAAATAGAAGGAACAAAATCTTAATAATTAAACACTCTAACTAAACAACACGACCGGTGTGCACACTACGAACGCTACGAGCTAAGTGGCACGCGGCGGTTTGATTGCTCATTTTATAAAGAAAGGTGCAAGTATTCGTGAGGGTAGTAGCTGACTGCTTATAATAGTTACTCGTCATTAAATAGCGTCTTAAGATATGGAGAGACTTCTATTTTGAGAAAACCTTTAAAGAAAAGTCTAGACAAAAGTAAGTGAACATGCACACAGAAGAACATTTATAAAAGACGTGACTGAACTTTCAAGGAGGATAGGATAGTAAAATAGAGTCTTGCCTCCACAAGTTATATGTCTATTTTTTACCATTTAAAAATTTATCGTTACCTTATGAACAGTGCCGGCGTTAGGGGGGCCCCAAATTTGGGAGGCGCTGAGGTCTGGGGCCTCGGCCTTCTGCCTTCCGCGCTGTGTACCCTCAATACTGTGCTCTATGTGCCGTATTCACAACTATGTTCAGTTGTCAGATGATTTGGTTCAGCAAAAAATAAATACTCGATATTGATTTTAAGAGGGCGCCTAAATATTTTTGCCCGGGGTGTCAGTAGCCCTAACGCCGCTGCTGCTTATGAAGTTACATAATGTTATAAAAGTATAACTGGAGTTAACATCAAATATAGTAATATTCTTGTTAAGATTTCCTTATTATTAAAATCCTTAGCTTCTCAGTGTCTATAGGAGTTGTATTATATCAGATATGTATAAAATAATTTATCTGATAGTACGTTTTTATCCCATAAGTACGCCTGAATTTTATCAGAATCAATGTTCCCGGATCGAGAGTATATTCTGGGATAAATGTCACATTACTCTCTCACAGGACACATTAAAGTTTTTTTATGTTCACGAAATGTGTTCTTAAGATGTTACATTTTATAAGGAAAAGCTTAAAAATGAAATTCAAGAAAATCCTTAGATTTCAAAAATTTTCTGTTAAGGCTCTTCATTAAGATTAATTGCACTTCGGAGAGAAATTATATAATTTACTTCAGAACTTAACGTAAACTTTTCAAATTGCATCTTTCTTTCAATGTGTTTGTTATCCATTTATTTGTCTTAATTATATTTGTTTATTCCAAAGGGGGATAAAACTATTAAAAAATATACTTAAAAGCAGAACTATGTGTTCTAGTAGTATTATTAAACATAGAAAAAAATACCTATATTAGGATATTTTTAATTAAATAATTTGAGCGATTGCTTCATTATAATTTTATGATCTTATTAAATGATGTAATAATGATAAACACATTATATAAATTAATGGATTTAAAAAAAAAGCAATCGATGCCTTTAAATAAGTGATTTATATTTATTATTATTATAATTATTAATGAAATTATAATATTAACAACGATAGTAGCTATATACATACAAATTGAATATCAAGCTTATATTGCATAGAAATAAGTAGAGCTTATGGCGACAGTAAATTCCAGTTACTGCGAGAGCCAAAGATTTAGATGTAACTCATAGTTATAAATTATCGGATACTACAGAAAATAGCTCTGCGGTGAGGCCTAGTGTGCCCAAACAGATGAAATGTTGCTCCGTCGCTCCATTAAGAGTTAATGGGGTGATTTAAGAAATGTCGTCTTCCTGTAAATACAGCCTATTATTTATTTTAAATTTGACAGAAAAGGAAACTAACTTCTTACTGGATTTGAACATTTTAAATACAATAAGGTCTTTTTGGTTATTACTTATGTATCAGAATGTTAAACATTTGATTCAGGTTTATGATAACTTACTGTATGGATTACATATCCAAAATGGCGCACGCAAGTTGCTTCTGGCTTATCTGTATTTTGTTAGAATAATTAATATGGTTGTCATTATATCTCTATCTATTATTAATATACATAATCGACATTTTTATGCTTTCATGCTTTTTACGTGACCTTCCTCCAGTATCATAGATACTGTATTTTTTTGTTTTAAATTAATATTAATTTGTCGTAATGGTTTATTGCCCCACATCGCATATAACGTCCGTTACTATACCTAAAACCAAAATCGAGAATACCTGATATTATTAGAACCTGTGCAATTATCAATGAAATAATTAATTCTAAAACTGAACCATCAAAATATCAATTGTTAAACATTCCATTTTCAGTAAACCTTAATAATATGACATAATTCCCACAACTTATGCTGTCAGATAATTGCCTTTTTATTGATAAATCAGATTATTCTTCTCCAAGGCTTCTAGTCTTTACAATATACCTACTGTAATGGCGAACGTGACTTGCAGATGAATCTTTATATGCTTAGATGGTGTACATTACTCTTGCGGGCCAATTTGCAAAGGAGACAAAGACAAAAGACTCACTGTTGAGATTTATTAAGATCGCTAGATCGTGATATGTATGCCTAATACAGTTGAAGAACTTGACATTCAGTTTACCGTGATTGATTTATTTATATAAGTTTTTAAATACTTCATAAAGAACTTTTTTTTTTAGGCATTTTAGGCGTTAAAATTTAGAAGATAATTAACCCTAAACTCTATACTAGAAAGTTTTAAGTTATCTATTAATATGTAAATAAACATACATAATAAAATAAAATAAATGAACTTAAGCTTATTAAAAAAAATCCGTGCCCGCAGGGGGACACGCGTGGGTAGACCTCGTGTGTAACTCGTTTAAAATATAACTCACTACCTAAGAATAATACATGATGCCGTTGTTTACATCAAACATTTTTAAGCAAAAAGCGGTTTTAATTTTTTTTCTCGGAAAAGGTATCTTTTTTGGAAATACTTTTGGTACTTAAATTTAGAGTAAAAAATAACCTTTCTATTAAAAATATTTGAGATGAGGGAATGTTACCAGAACAAAGTTGACGTGGTTTTACCCACCTTAACTTTTCAAGCTAGAAGTGGTTTTTATTTTTTTTCTCGAAAACGGTACCTTTTACGGGCAAAACTTCTAATACTTAAATTTAAAGTAAAAAATAACCTTTCTATTAAAAATACTTGTGATGTAAGAATGTTTACCAGAAAAAAGTTATGAATTTTTTTCCCAAAATTTTCGGTTTTTTTACCCCCACCACTAAATTATTGAAGTTAGGTTTTCCGTTTATCTACATTAGTTATAGGTATTCATCAAATACGTCATATAATATAAACGCGATTGATCTTCTTTGTATAGGGAAAAAGTTATGGTCGAAAAACTGAAATCAGAAAAAGTGAGGCCCTAGCGCCCCCTGTGGCCGAATTTCTCTGGTTAACGAACTTGACCTTCATTTTTGGATGGTTGATTTTTGTGCAAAGTTTGAAAGCGATCCGAGCGAAACTGCGGCCGCTATCGTGCTGACAAAAGTCGAATCTGGACGCACGCACGCATATATATATATATATATATATATATATATATATATAAACTTTTTGACCAATGGTCATTTCGGACTCAGGCGGTCATAAGAAGACCTCCTGTGAAGAAATTTTTCCAAAATTCGAAAGTAGGGGACAAATGAATGGGCAGACCGAATTCTTCGAGGTCTACCCAAAAATCCTGAGTCCCTGGCTTGGTCATAAATTGTTGTTATATAAATATTCAAATGTATTATATATGTTAGACAAGATCTGTAAGGAAGATTTTGTTTAATTCCTCAATAGGTATATAGAAGTCGTCTATATAATCTTTTACAGATCATATATGTTCAATGTCATTACTGGGTGTGCAAGGTCTTCCATAAAACAAGTGCTGTTAAAACCATCCGCTATTCGGATGTGCAATTTAGCTTCACGTATATTCAGAAAATAAGTTAGTGCATTTTCCACAGAAACTTTCTTCTGGTACGTGAGTTTTCAATCTAATTCTTAGTTTGCTGATAAAATTTTCTAAACTTTTCTCCTTTTATTATACATTTTCCTTTCATTCTTCGACTTTTTTATAATAATGTTATTATAAAAATGAATAATATGTCAATTCTATTTGTCATTAAAATATCATAGACGTAAGTAAATAAATATTTGTTTGTCATTTTCATTTCTAAAATAAATATTATATTATAGTTAAAACAAATGCAGATTCAAAACAATAAGTATCTCGAAATAATGGAAAACTTTTGAATTTTTTACAATATATGTTTAAAGCTACGAGTAAATGGGTTAATTTTGGTTGGACGATACTAAAAGTAAAATGTTACACCTATCAAATCTTTCCGCATTTTAGGTCTTCACATAATTAGTTCAGTCCTGCAGCAGTCTGATAGCGAAGCGAGTCCACTTGCGTGTAGGTGGACTTTAAAACATTTTATCATAAAATCATCTCTAAAACTATCTATGCGTTAAAGGAAATAACACCTTTTGGTATATTTATTTAAGTCGCAAATTCTTTGACGTTTAAACGGAACAAAGGCAGATTTTTAAATAAATATTATTTTGTGAACTGCATCTCGCGTATTCAACTCTAGTGGATACGGTGAAGTATCTACTATACTTGAGTCTTTTATACAGATTGTTCTATATTTGTTACATTTTTAAGATTAAATACTGTTTATTAAAACAACTAATATTATTGCAGAACATGATTCCATTACTCTTAAAATGAAATACACAGGACGAAAAGTTTTCATAGTAATTGTTAAATATTAAAAAAAAATTTTTTTTTGAAATATAAATATAAAATTGGTTTATTTATTTGAGTATAAAAAATATTTTAAATTCTATATTCTTATTTGATATTAAATAAACGAGTTTTTAAAGGAAGGTTTATTAATTACATAAAGTATTACAGTTTTTTTTTCCACTACCTTCTAAGCATTTCTTAAGCAGCCGACCACATGTTGTCGATACATTCTGTTAGCACTCCGCCATTTTGCTGTTTGCAGTATGTTAAAGTTTATTAAGAGTCAGTTTTTAAGTAAAGACGAATTCTTCAGAAAGAGGTTATGATATAATGTTAAGATTTGATTTTTATGCATCAGATTATGTCACTTGATAGATATTAAGAAAATTAAAACCATGAAATAGTAATAATAATTCAAAATTAATATTTAATGATTCTAAGATAAATGATAACATAAAATAATGTACGAAGACAACTTACAACAAACTATCAAACTGGTATTCTATGAAAAGTTTATTCATATTATTTTTGTATTATGTCTAAAGTTAAAAGAAAAAGTTAACAATCCTTCAGATGATAAAGTTTATTTCCAATTTCCCAGTTGCTAATCACAATGCGGTGTAATTCTCCGGAGCCCTGTTATTAAGGCAAGATGCTTGTTATCCCCAATTAGTCAAAAAACAAAAGCGAACGAAGAAAGCTGAAAGCTTGTTACAACTGGAATGAAATTCATAAATCACAGATACCAAGATTGCAGACGGCGCCGTTTGGCGTTCGTTATGCCCTTGCATATAAAATGCTTGAACTAAAGTGCAGCGGGTTATTTTACGCTCGTGAAAGTAGGATAATAAAGAATATTCCTTTATTAAAATGATTTCACTTGTAGTTGTGGACAATGAACGGCTTATGTATTCATTGATTAACTACCAGAGAAGCGTCTCTTTATAACGTTTTTTCGTTATATTTCGTTTTCGTTTGTAACGCTCTTCACTATTTAGGATAGCAGGAACGTAATTGCTATAGTTCTGTATTAATTGTTATGCTGCAATAATCTGTAAACAGCGCCCTGAATTTTCAAGTCCCAGATGGGTAGCTTGCCAACTGTTCTCTAATTTTGGCGATATACCTAGAGTTTGGTCTAGCGGTTCATCGTTTGGAGAATATGTAAAGATGGTTATACTTTCTCTTTATAGCTGAAGAACACGAATATTAGATAACCGCCTCAGTCCAGGAACGATACATTAAAGTTTCCAAGGATTATGACTTCGGCAGAGGCAACTATATATCCTCGAATATTGTTTGAATATGATCCTTGAGATGGTATGTCTCTAAATAAGCACTGTGAGTTTAATGAAGAAATGGAGAGAAATCGATCATATCTATGCATAAGCAGGTATTGACAGGGTTCTACCTTGCCAAGGCAATGGTAGTAGACAGTATCCCTCACGAACACAGATACAAAACCATGGAGAATAAAGTAATGTAAAAGTTTACACATGAAGTTCGGTTATAATACCTGAGTATCCGTTAGAGTATCCTTAAAAACAGCGAGACAGGTTGTGTCATCTCAAGAAGGTAGTGGAAAATCTTTCAGTTGGTATGCTATTAAAATATACACATATAAAAATAAGATTTTTACAAGATAGAAAATGTATCTTTATCTATAAGTATTATTACGTTTTGAATTAATTCCTTATCACAAATAATATTCTTTTATAAAAATGATAAAGAGAGCCACTTAGGTTCTATCATCAACACTTTCTCTATATTCTGATGTAAATCTCGTTAAAATCTGATACCATTGTTCCATCAAAGGGATTCAATATAACGAATTCATGAGTTCGTTCCGGAATAGTTTTATTTGTTAGGTAATTTCAATTCCATTTTTACATTATTAAAGTTAAAACTTTTTTCCAACATTATAAATAACTCTATACAAGTTAGTTCTGTTATTCATATATTAAAAGTTTTTTAGATCTCTAAGATTCTAAAAGCAGTATTCATTTATTCGTTTGATGTTAACTTCTAAATTTTGACACTTTTCTAGTGGATTGGGTATAAAATTTAATTAATCCGTATAGTACTCGATAAATTAAAAAAATCTGAATTATACCTACTTTTCGCTGTGTCAAAAGTATCATTTACGTTATTTGGAAAGTAATAGAATACAAAGGATATTTGAAAATATATATTATGAAGATAGTGACACCGTACGCAGCGATGACAGTTATTGCGTTTTTCGTATATTAACTCCTAAACAAATTCTATTTACGGTCGACAACGTTGACAGTAACGTGAAAATATGCGTATAAAATGAGAACGAAACTTTGTGTGAATTGGAAATTAACTCGGGAGATATTTTCCTTTTAAGTTTTCTTGTATCTTACACAAAATGATGGTTTTTATAACAAATATTTACTTCATTGTTTGATAATTTAATTTATAAAATGTATTTTGATGAAATTGTTATGTTAGTCTGTCAGTTTAACTAAATAATATGTTTGTAATTAACAAATAGTTTTTTTATACGTCTTGCTTTATTATTACAAAGAAAGGCATATATAAAATAATAAATTGAAGATTTTAAAAACCAGAGATTATTTACCTAAAATTTGTATTAATACGACGAATAACAAGAAAAATTATCTATCAAAATCAAATCAAAGGCAGTCTAATAGTTCATTAATTTTTTAACTTTTGAATACTGATAAACTATATAATACCATAAATAAAGGAAAGTTTACGATTTTCCCAAAATATCTACCAAGGAAAAGCTTATAATGCGGAGAGTATTTGATTTTATGTTGGGACTATTAATGGGTCTGGACTGTGGAGGTAACCACAATAATAAAACTGTAATAAATTTGTATGTTTGATTTATTAAATTTTATATCCACGCTATAGATATTCGATGGGATTTGGTCCACTATATTTCGTAATGTATTTTAAAGTCATTGTTAGATAGAAAATCCAGACTCGAGCTAATCTGATCCATGCACCAGAAAAAAAATCATCTTACGTCAATAAACATGTTAGGTTAGAACAAATATGATTATAAGTTTTTTATGTAATAAAAATATTTTTGTATTTCAAGATTAAATAGAGGAACCTTATCAAAAAAGTGGCTTAAATGTCCGTATCGTCAAATAAAAAGAATGTTTATATTTCGAATAACAATAGAAAGATTATATAGTCATCCTTATTCAGTACAATGGTGTTATAAAATATACTTAAACTTCAGATATTTGTAAAAACATAACCCTATGAATATTCAATAAACATTTAGTAACCAACAAAGTTATAATTTAGATATTTAATCATAATAACGGTTCAATAATTTTCAACGAAACGGAAGTTAACGGAAATGTTACTTATAATTAATTTAACATCCAAATGGTAGCTGTGTGCGAACGATAAGGTCCAACGGCCCACTGAGCCTGAGCCAAAAGGCGTGAATGATTATTGACTTTTATATATCAGTAATATACTATATTATCACAACCAAAGCCAAATTTATACTGAGCCTGCGAAATTTATATCTGATATTGTAGTACATTTATTTATTGAGCTGAGCGTAAGCGAATCTCTTAACCGTTTAGGAGACCTATTTTTGCGTTTAGTTGTCTCCAGAATGCGACGAAATAATTAGCTAAAAATTTTCTCATGTATGTTTGAGTCGAACGCGGATGTTATAGTGAAAACAGATTGAAAAAATGTTTAGCCATTCAAAAGTTATCAAGAAAAGAAGAAAGGAGAGGGGCCCAGCTCAACACAAGCGCACGGTTGGCGGATCCTTTTTTTTGTCATCCGCATCCTTACTCCAATTATTTTAATACGAAATAAATAAACAGTTGTTTAATACAATTTGTTTGACTTACAATTTTGATTAGGCGTTACATGTGTTGCTCCCCTACTCGCAAACATCAGTTTTAAATTATACAAGGTACTGTACCTCAAGGTTGCCTGGCAGAGATCACTGCTTTAGCGATAAGGCCGCCTCTTGTACATTATTTGAATAAGTTATGTATAATTTCGGTTTTTGTTTTCTTTAATTTCATTTTATTGTTATTTTCTCTTTTGCTTTTGGTGTACAATAAAGAGTATTATTATTATAATTATTACATACACAAATTACATTGAAAAAGTATTTTCCCTTCACGTGCTAGCAATACGATACAAAATTTAAATTGTTGTTCTACTGGAGAACCATAACCCATCTATGAATAAGATATACTATTCATCGCGAAAAACATATTATTATTCGTCAATCAGAAAAAAACTGGTGATTTATGATGTTTTGGAAAATTTTTAGGTTAGGGAAAGTCATGACTATAGCTTTAAAGAAAATATGTTTTCTTATAAGTTAAGGAACGCGTAAGGACTTTTAAGTTTTTAATAAAGGATAAACTGCGTAGAGGAAGGGGTAGAGGATATTTTCGGGATTACGAACGTGCTTGTAAAGCGAGGGATCTCAATTGTGGTTATTGTACACAGCAGTAATTTAAAAAACAATATTAATTTTCAATATTCAGGTAAATTTTATTAATGGAATTTAAGATCATGTTATGGTTTTTAATTTTTGTAATAAGTCTTAATTGTCAAAGTAACAACATTTTTATAAATCTAGAATAAATATTATAAACAGTATGTGGGTTAAATATGATAGTTGCACTGAAGGATGTTTATAATTTTTTAATAAAAAAGTATAGTTATAGAGTTTTATTACAATGTGATTATGTCACCCTTATAATGCATATGATAAGGATAAAGATAAGATACTATTTCAAACTTGTATATCATATGTATGATATAGAAATTATAATTCTTAATCTAGTCTATGTAACTTTCTACTTAATTTAATAATTATTAATTTTATTTAGCACTATTTAACAAGGGTATACTGAAGTAAGTCAAAGCAATTAGTTATTAATTGTTATATTATAAATTGTATTTTGATTTTCATTCTCTGTTTGTTATTTAGTTTAAAGTTTGACAAACTATGTTATAATAAACCTTCCATCCTTTTGCGAATAATAAAAAAGATTATCTTTTTAATTTTAGTAGTAGTTTTTTTTTATATATTTATTTGTCTGGAAAATTATTATTTTTTCATTTAAATGTAGATAAATATACCAGACCAAAGCGTGAATAAAAATAAGTTTGTTTTTAAGTTTGTTTCTAGGAAAGAAATATTATGTAATCAATATAAAACAATTATTATTTATACAGCTTTCTGTACGAACTCAAAGTACATTATTGAAAATTTGCTTACATGTAATGAAAATAATATTTTCTACTTTTTAGTTCTAAAGTTATATTTAAGTTAGTAATTTAAGTCTTGAAGTCGATTTCTATATTTTTTTAATTTTATTCCATACTTATATCATACATTAATTCAATTGTTTTGTTATTTATACAATTAAAACCAAAATCTAAAAATATATATTTTATTCATTGCCGTAAAAATATGCTATTAAATATGCTTACACGACAAGAAACTTGCATGGCGTTGCGCCAAATCACTTGGCGTAACCACGAGTGCGCTCCACTACAGAATGCGACTTCACCATACCTCTTTAAAACAAAGTAGGGTATCTATTTTCTTGCTTTGCTTTAAATATAAAACAATGAATAAATAAGAAATTACAGCTAATTATTTTGTATGTTTGAATCTTCTTGAGAAAGAATACCTACCAATGTTATTAAGCTGTTACTAACAAACTTTATATGCCCTATTTAAGCTCTAACTATAAGGTACCTATTGTAGATATTTACAAGAAAATATATGAAGACTTTATACATATACCTAACAAAATTGTTTCAAACGTCTTGTCGATATTTTGTAAGTTAGTATAAGAATGTATGGATACTTTAGTTTCAATTAATCTCATGTATTCGGGTCAGTCGAACTGAATTTGATATCTTCTACTTTATACTGTACATCTTAAACTTTGGCACCAGCACTTATAAAATATTACTATCGTATAAAATCTGTTGTATAATTTATACAACATAATTTTTTGTCTACAAGATGTTTCTTGAAAGAAAATAATTTAAATTCATAATGACGATTTCATTACAATAATTATCTATTACTTATTTTAATTACAATATTACTTAGTTTTTTTTTTATTTTATATAATAAAGATAACATTTAACAACATAGAATAAATAATAATATCAGAATGTAATAATAAAAAATATGTTGTTATTTTAGAAAAGTGGTTGGATTTTAATGTTTTTTTTATTTCATAAGAGTTTTTGCCAGTGTGATTCAAGTAAGCGAGTAAAAATATTGTCTCAGGATTAGCTGAAAGGCTTTGTACCGAGTACCATTTTATATTCTGCTTTGTTTTGTGAACGTTATTAAATTTACATATTTTGAGAGGTGCTTTGTACAAAATTTTTAAATTATAAGCTACGTCGTTACAAAAGAATTATATACATGTAATTCAATAAAATAAGAAAAAAATTTTTAATATACTATTGAATAATTTTATGTATGAGCTTATAAGAAAAATAATGTTTGGGGGAAAAATAATTCTCCGCTTTGATATATTGAAACCACAGTCGATATCTTTTCTTTCAATACAACGATCCAATGTTTTTCCAATACTATTACCTCAGTTCTTTGAACCCGAGCTCGAAGATAAGACAGTTACTAGTACATAAGATTAGATTTGAATTTCTATAAACAGAAAAGTAGAAAACGTATCTTAAACGTATCTTAACGATTTTATTACTACTAACTAGCTTAAAGAAATATTTCACTGTAGAATAACAGTTTAATTTCAAACAAAGTCCATTTAATAAATCTTCCCCGTACTCTTTCAATCTACCGACGCGACAGTCTTGACTTTTATCTCAACCTTTACAATTAAGATACAACTTTCATAATACATACTGAATGAAAATTTTAACATTGACAAACACATTACAGACATTATTAAAATGTTGAAATAAATTTCAAGAGATCATTATTACTGAATTGTAGGGTTTATCGATTCTAATTTCAATTTCTAGGAGAATATTCATTTATTTAATTTTACAAAGTATATGATGATTATTTTCGTTTATTATTGTTAGAAAAATATAATTATAATCATTCGTTTTGACACAAATCAATAGTTATATTTTAAATTATAATATTGCAGATTTCAGTCATCAGTCTCGTGAACCAAACTCGCTGATACTCTTAATAAACAAGACATTTATTTACAAGAAAGAGAACCTGAGTTTTTTTTAGAAATGCGATACAAAAATCGCTTAGAGGCGATGGCTTTTTTCAACTTTAGTATCGTAAAACGTTTTGGTAAGATAAATCGACTTTATGAAGATAAATCGGTTCATTGAATAAAATATCAAACCATTTCCTGGAAACTTGAAAACAGAATTGGAAAATATAACATAACATAAATGAGAATCAAAGTTTAGGATACTTTTGTATCCTAAGAAATAAAAAGAATACATTATTTTAAGGACATTCATCATTTATGTAAAATTTGGAATCATTTCACAAAAGGCAGCTGTAAAAGCAAAAGTGCTTATGAGTAAAATTGTAATATAATACAAAGTTTCGCTTTGGTAATATTTATTTGCGCAGTTATTTTCTCAAAGTAGTGGTATAATGTAATGTCAAATAGTAAAAGTAACAACTTCATATTGAAACAGCGTAGTTTGCGGTAATATTTTACAGTTGCACGATGATTACAAATATTACACAGGGTTACTGGTCAAAGTCATTCTGACCGACTGCTGTGGCATGTCACTTTGAAGTCACTAATGAAACTTTAGTTTAAAGTTGTAATTAATTCTGAGTAATACTATCTTATATAAAGTATAAACAAAAGCGATCGTTAATTAGTGTCGAATATATAGTTTTTCATAATTTAAGTGTTGAAATGTGAAATAAAATTAGAATGTCAGCTATATAATGTTAATATTAAATTGTATAGTGTACAATACGATAGATAGAATAAGAAATGAGTATATTAGGGGAAGCTTAGGAGTAGCGCCAGTGACAGAAAAAATTAGAGGTAGCCGTCTGTCATGGTATGGGTATGTTAGGAGGAGGGATGAAAGGCACGTGACCAAAAGAGTGCTGGGTATGGTAGTGGAGGGATGGACAGGTAGAGAATGGCCGTAGAAAAGATGGATGGATAGCGTGAAAAACGATATGCAGAAGAAGGGAGTGTGTACAAAGATGACGAGTAACAGGAGAGTATGGAAGGAGAAAACATACTGTGCCAACCCCAAAATGGGATAAGGGCAGGAAGATGATGATACAATACGAAACTTATGAGGTTTCATCAGAATTTCTATAATATTAAGTGTTAGTGTATTCGTCAGAAAAGCTAATTGAAGCTCTTAATTTGAGTTAATTGGAGGTTAATCATTTATTTGGTTGATCACAAAACGTATTATAAAACAATTTTTTATCGAATTTATTATATTAATAAGAAATATTGTATTAGATAAATTAATACAAAATAGTTTTACTTGACTTTCTGTGTCAAATAGGGTCTGTAATAAAAGCAAATCGTCGTGTACCCAGAGGACGGTAGTCGAAAAAGAAAAGTCCAATTTAAAGGAAGGTAGCATTCAGAGTAGTTCTAATTGTTTGCTCTGAGCACTGCGCCACTTACCTGTTCGACCTCAAATCCTTTTTCTGATGGCTCTTTTATAGATAGTATACCCGCCTGGCAACGTCGCTTAATGCTGTATGTAGTGAAAGCATACGTAGTTTTTATTTAATATTTTTTTTACAAAATACTGAATTTATTTTTAACAGGTTATTTTACAAAATGCAAATTTTTTAAAATCATTATTACTACTTGTATAATCTTCCTACTTTTACACTGAAGTAAAAAAAGCAAATAAACTGAAAGAAAAACTGTATTTTAGTCGTTTTAATTTCATTAATCTATTTCTAACGGCTCTAATTAAAAGGTAATTACTGACAATTTGAGTCTGTGTTTGTTGCTGACTGCTACTACTACTACTGACAATTGCTACAATTTATACATTAAAACTTAAAAATCCTATAGATGTTGTTTAAATTACAACATACAATTGTTTTATAAAATATCAAAGCATTATGTCACTTTCTATATGTAAAAAACGAACACAAATACATAAAGTATACTTTATTTAAGTACTGTAATACCCACACATCTTGATATAAATATCACATCAAAAGCATATCAATAACAAAGAAGAAATAAAATAAGTGAAGTCACAAGAGAATAAACAATTCAAGATAAAGTCGAAATAATTTCGTAGCAGAAAATGAAAATTATATTAATGCGTAAATCCCATGAGGAAAATATCATGTAATGATAAATAGCACATCAGGAATATACTTTTATCCTTATAAACAGGATGGTATAACAAAACAGCTCGGAGTGTGTAACTAGAGATATATAACTTCAGTTACAAAACTCGTCAAAGATTTTCATTACACTGAGAATAGTGTCAGTGTGCTTCGTGTTACATAAACAAAGTTGCATATTTTTCAAGATTTTCTTTTGTTTTATTATTTATACGTGTTCGTTTTGTTTCTTTAGTTCTCAATTGTCATTGTCTGGTTTTAATGAAACATAAATAAATTCAATTTTATTATAATTTCTTTGTTCTCTTCTACTTGTAATTTTGTACCATGTTACAATGTACCGCTTTATTTTATACACTGTTGCACATCAAAAGGTAATTGGAAGAGGTAAGTAATCCTTTGTAGCACCTTTTCTTTACTGTTTTTTGTATTCGTTAAATTTGCTGCGTAAATAAATAAAGAAAACATTGTTTAACCATTACGGTATATCTGTCGCATATCTGTTGGGAAGATATTAAATTGTTGAAATAACACCGCCTTGTGCTTGAAGATATTAAGTTATGTAATAATGCAAAAGAGTTACATTCTTTCTTATTTGCATTGGTTAATATTTAACCAACGAGGTCATCTTGTCCTTCTTTTTCTTTTTGTTCTGCTAGAAATGAACAGACTATTGTACAAGAAAATATAATAATTTGTGAATTTCTTTTTTATTTGTAATGTAATATACTGTTTACACATAAAAGTGTATTGTATCAAATATACAATCAACGAATGTGAGTTTATCAAATCATGTTGTTAACATTATGTCTTCCTCAATTTCAATCATTTTGTCAGTATGAACATAGTGTGTTTAACACTAAACCTACCAAGTACCGGTCAAATTGACCGTTCTTAAACGTTTGTAAAACTTACACATTTTTAAACTTTATAATATTGTTATCAAGCTACATGACAATTCTTAGAATATGCATATAGTATATTCTACACTCTTTACTTTTAAATATTTCCATTATTACCTGCGTTATATAATAAAATAACTTTTAATTACCGGTCAATTTGACGGCGTGCGGTAGGAACAGGTATACAAGAATTGTCGGTGGGTTTAGTGTTAAGTAATAAAAACTTTATACATTATAGGTTATTCCTGAAAAATGCACTCTCAGATTTGATTAATCAGGAATATTATATATATATATATATATAATATTGATGTTTGATGTTCAATTTGAATCATATCAGATCTGAGTAGTTAAATTTCTATATCATTAAGGGATTGACTTTAATTGAATAAAAAAAATGCTGCAAAATTTGAAGGCAAAATTCAAAAATATATAATAAACAAAATTATAGAAACCGGCTATAATTTTACATACAGTTGTATTAATATAAGTAAAGGTTTTCATAAATACTAAATGATATGTACATTTTAATTAAAACCTCCATTAGAGTGTAAGGTAAATTAATCCGATTATAAAATATGATTATAATATATTTTCGGTGGTAGACCATAACATCGAGTCGCCGGCAAGGTTACCACCCATCGGGCAAAGTCGTGCCGCAAAGCGACCTAGTCGTGTTCCGGCACGTTGTTCGATGAAGCCGTATATATGGGAAATGGGTCTGAACAGTTGCGTTGCGTTGGCGAACCGGTTCGGCGTTGAGTTGGTGCTTATTGTGTCGGGTGTCTAGTCGAGGAGGGTAGCGGGATCCGAAGCGACGGCTTTCCGCTGGCCGCCCGCAGATAGTTGGGGGCCCAATTAGTGGGCCAGCCACCCACGAAAGGCTGCCCCGCCAGCTGCGTAAAATCCCAGGGTGGCTCCATCGTGCTGGTTGGCGACCAGATGAGGAGGCCCGATGGCGATCCCTGGGGGGGTTCGGGCGTCTCCGCAGTCTCCAGACTAATCTCCCAGTGGCATGACATCACCAATTTCGGCGCCGGGTTTGATACGTACCGCCTCGTTCAACTGCCATTTCTCATCCTATTCACTCTTTTATTTTATTTTTATTATGAAAAAGTCCAATAAAAAGAAGAAGTTTTTACAGCGGTTGCACTCCTCCTCATTTAAAGTGCACCTCACTAACATCAGGGGCTTGCACTCTAATCTCTTACCTGTCCACCACCACCTGGAGACAGAGCAACCGCACTTGCTCTTTTTGACGGAGACACAGATACAATGTCCTCTAAGCGCTGCGTACCTGGATCACCCCGGTTACTCGTTAGAGTACAACTTTCGCTCACGTGCCGGGGTCTGTGTATACGCACGGAACGACCTCTGTATCCTGCGTCTCCGTCATCTTGAAGACCCTACTTTTTCTTCCTTATGGATTTTAGTAGACACAGGAAACGAAAAAATCCTGTATTGCTGTGTCTACCGTTCGCACAGCGGTGATCAGGAGACAACTAAATTATTTGAGTATCTCGGTGAGGCTGCTGATATGGCTCTGCATCAGTACCCTTCTGTGCAGCTCGTCTTTCTGGGGGACTTTAATGCCTGTCATCAGGACTGGCTGTTCCCGTACCAGAAGACCGACCATGCTGGAAGAGAAGCGCGGAATTTTGCGTTGTCTTTCGACCTCTTTCAGCTGGTGAGGCAAGCGACAAGGGTACCAGATGTAGTTGGCCATACAGCCAATTGCCTGGACCTTTTGCTGACAACTGATCCGGACAGGTATCGTGTTGAGGTGACCTCCCCCTTGGGAACCTCCGATCACTGTTTGGTGAAATCTGTATTTACATATTCTCCACCAGCTTTCGAACCACCTGGTGTTAGGCGAGTATGGAAATACAAGTCAGCAGATTGGGATGAGATGCGGCACTTCTTTGCGTCTTATCCTTGGCGGCAGGTCTGCTTCTCTTCTTTGGATCCGTCGAGTTGCGCGGATGCTATAACCGATGTGGTACATCAGGCAATGGAGTACTTCATTCCTTTTGCTGACGTACCCATCGGTGGCAAAGCTCGCCCATGGTTTAATGCCGAATGTGGTCATGCTGAAGACCGAAAACATTCGGCATACCTAATTTGGGCTGATGCTAGAAGCTGCAAAGCTCCGGATGTAAGTTTAAAGAAGAGAGCCTTTAACCAAGCTGCCAAGTCCTATAAAAAGGCATTACGGAAGGCTCGTTGCGATCGTATCGCTAAGAATGGCGAAAAGCTCTCTGTCAGACCTACTGGCAGTCGAGCTTTCTGGTCTCTTGCCAAAGCGATCGAGTCGAACTTCTGCCAACCCTCACTACCTGCTCTGCTGAAGCCGGATGGATCTCTGGCCCATACAGCGACAGAGAAAGCGAATGTATTTGCTTCTCTGTTCGCTGATAATTCATATCTAGACACTGGCAATGCTTCTCCAGCGCATCTTCCTCACTGCGGTATTTCGATGCCTGAAATCCGCATCACTAACAAAGAGGTATGGAGAGCATTGTGTCGTCTTGATGTGAATAAAGCCAGTGGCCCTGATGGTATACCAGCCATTCTGCTCAAGACATGCGCAGCTGAGTTGTCTCCTGTATTGACACGTCTGTATCGTCTCTCTTTCAAGTCTGGAATAGTGCCGAAATCTTGGAAGCTTGCTAACGTGCAACCAGTGCCCAAAAAAGGCAGTCGTGCCGATCCTGCCAATTATAGACCGATTTCAATCACCTCCATACTCTGCAAGATTATGGAGCGTGTATTGAACTCGCGCCTTTTAGCGTACCTTGAAGGTAACGATCTCCTCAGTGACCGACAGTACGGGTTTCGCCGAAATAGGTCCACTGGGGACCTTCTAGTGTACGCTACGCACATTTTAGGCGAGGCCATCGAGAAGAACGGAGAAGCGGTCGCCGTCTCTCTTGACGTCTCGAAGGCATTTGACAGGGTCTGGCATGCGAGCCTTATAAGCAAGCTTTCAACATACGGTATATCTCCTGGTCTGATCGGTTGGGTAACGGACTTTCTGAACCAAAGATCTCTCCGAGTAGTTGTCGACGGGTGTTCCTCGGAACCTTTGACAATAAATGCCGGAGTGCCTCAGGGGTCCGTTCTTTCTGCAACTCTATTTCTGCTGCACATTAACGATCTGCTGGAGCCCGGTATCTATGGGTATGCAGACGACAGCACAGTTGTAGAAAGATACCTGCCGAGTAGTCGGGCTAGTAGAGATCAAGTACAGTCTGAAAGAGAAGCCATGGTGCAACGTTTGAATGACAAGCTTCAGGCAGTCTCCGCATGGGGCAAAGCCAATCTTGTCAAATTCAACGCCACCAAAACGCAGACGTGTCTGTTCACCGCCAAAAGGAGCCCTTTCACCTTGGCTCCTACTTTCCAGAGTGTATCTTTGGAATCCAGTGACCGGCTTCAGTTGTTAGGCTTAGAGATTTCCTCGAACCTCAACTTTGGTCGGTGTATTGAGTCCAGAGCAAGAGCAGCTGCAGGAAAGCTTGCCATTCTTGCGAAGGTCCGTCAGTACTTTACACCGGGACAGCTACTTGTATTATACAAAGCACAAATCCGGTCGTGTGTAGAGTACTGTGGGCATATATTCGCTGGTGCCGCTAAGTCTCATCTTGCGGTTCTGGACTCAATTGAGAGGCGAGCAAAGAGGCTTATAGGCGACCCTGAATTGGTTGAAGCCAACCTCCACAGCCTTGAACACAGGCGTAGAATTGCTAGCCTTTCAGTTTTCTATAGGATACATTTTGGTGAGTGTGCGCAGGAATTACATGATTTAATTCCTCCATCCCCCTTCCATCACAGGACGTTCCGACGCACGGCAGATATCCATCCTTACGTTGTGGACATTCCCCCTGTCCGAACAAAGCGCTTTGCTTCGTCTTTCTTAGTTCGTACAGCGAAGGACTGGAACAGCTTGCCTGCGTCGGTATTTCCGTCCCAATACGATGTAGGTGTCTTCAAGAAAAGGGTGAATAGGTTACTGGGTTAATGCGCCTTACCATCTATGACTACATTTCCACTTTCCATCAGGTGGAATGTAGTCAAGCACTAACCCAGAGGGTATAAAAAAAAAAAAAAAAAAAAAAATATGATTAAATACAGCATACCATTTTGAGTTACATTTTATGCCCCTGTTAATATAACAACAAAATTCTTATGATTTAAATACATAATATAAGTTAAAATTAAAAATATATATTTTTTAATGTATTCTTATATTTGATGTAATAAAATCTTAAAAAACTTAACAAAAATGCATAAACTTTTTAATGAGTAGTAATTGCATTTTAAAGTTATATATTTTTTGTTTACAAAAAAAATTAAAAGTTGCAAAATTTTTTTCTAAATCAAAATATGTAATTTGTATTCAGAATGTTACTACCCCAGACCCTTTCCGTTCCACCACACAGTCCAGACCCGACGACGGAGGCCGAAGGAAAGGGTTCGAGTCCGTAGTAAGGGCAGACCGTCGCATCAGTCATGAACCCCCCCCCTCCCCTCCCATCGATCATAAGTCAGACACGAGCACCTAACCGAGCAACTAAGAAAGAATGTATCTCTTGTGTATGAGTAGTGCCCCAGTTTTTCTGAACCTGTGCTTAGTATTTCAATAGCCGCAGTGAGCCGCTGTGTTTTGTCTGTATAAATAAGTATATCGTGTCCATAAATATATATTTTTTTACTTTTTACTTGGGATATGATATTGCAAGGTATTGGGATATAATATTCGCGCGTTATATAATAACGCTCTGAATTCACGGTAACTGTGCGTCCCCTTTCATCTTCAAAAAGTAAGGGCCGATTGTTCCTCGCCTCGACATTTTGGTCCATATTTTAGGTGTATGTACATATTTCTGATATTTTTTTTGTGGAATGGTTGCACTCCATTAAAATGAAAATGGGCTTCACCTGAAAACAAGATGTTGGTAAACGTCGGAAAATTCTCAATCATCTGGTTAACGAAGTTAAGCCTCGGATCAACATTCTGAGGATTTAATTCTTGCACAAACAATATTTTGTAGTAGTAAAGGTGCAATCTTTATGCAAAATGCGGCGTAATGATGATTTATGCACGTTTAAGACTTATATAGTAATAGATGCTTCCATGCAATAACAAAAAAAAAAATATGAACTTTCTTTTGAGACACCTTGTATTTTTTTTTTGTTTCTGACTAAAACTATCAGCTTTTAATTTCTTCCTATCTTCTTCATTATTTATCATAATATAAAATGGAATAAAATAATATTTATCACTTAATCTTCAGCTTCAGTTACATTTAGTTAAAAGCAATTTTAACTGAAGAAACGATAACATTATAACGTTGATATAAAAATAAATAGAACACAAATAAAATTATTTAATACAATTCTAAAATAACTAGAACCGACTGCTTTAACGCATTTCCGACCATAATTATTAATATTTTTTAATTTTATTTAATTATTAATTTATAAGTTATCATATACTGGAAAAAACATCAACCCAAACATATCTGTGTAAGTTAAATATTTTTAAGGTATTCATTTATTTCTAACAAAATAAACTTAAAAGAGAAAAGAACAAGGCAATTCAAATGGTTTTACAGTCTGTGTTGATGTAATTTTCTGTCCTGCATTTTCAATTGAAGCATTCCAACAAAGAAATTTCTTTCTCGATTTACCTCTCTGATGGCTTTTCGCGTTAAGAAGTTAACTAAAAACAAAACGCGGTTAACCATGCTGAAATGTTAAATAAATATTAATATTATTTGTGTGTATTAATGTGTAATAAATATAAATTGTTGAAGTGAGGGAGCGTTTTACTGGAGACTTTTTACATTCTTTGTCACGAATTGGCTCGAAACCTACTGGACGGAAAATTATGAAACTTTGCTATCAAAAAGTCACACATTAGGTGATGGTTTAAAAAAAAAATGAAAAATATCCTCAATTTTTTTATTTTTTTTTTATTATCATGTCGAAAAACTGATATCCCATTGTAGGCAAACGATGGGAACAAATTGGGATACGATGAGTCAATACACTGGGCTCGCTTCGCTCAATATGCAAACGGCACCCGAGATTTCACGAACTCACCAAGTCGAAATTGAGGGGCCAACAGACCCTCAAACTCGACTCACTGCCCCTAGTAATAATTTAAGTTGATATATTTTATAATAATTTTCTCAATACAAAAGCCAACACAATTATAATCCTGAAATCAAGATATGAATATCAAGTTATCTTTAATGAAGGTCGCTCGGTCTCTACAAAAGCGTCGGTATTATTTTTCATAATTCCTTCTCTAGATCAATTTATAGATATAAGATAAGGACGATACCTTATCTCGATGTCTTAAAACATTATTCTGATTAATGGAACCTTCGGTTACAACATTACATTTAACAAAAGTTTTTTTTATGCAACGTTTTTTTATTCATTATAATGTATTAATATATTGAATTTTTCAATATTCCTTTATCTTTAGCGTATTTGGTCAATATTCTAAGATAACTACAGTTTAAAATATTATCATAAGTTAATACTTATAATATATGTATAATACTTTAATTAAACATTGTAGCAAATAAAAAAAATACCAAAGTATTGATAACAATTTTCACTTATCAATACGTCCCTTGTAATTTATTATCCATTTACTGGGTATTAAACTTCAGAGTCGATCGTGATCACATTATTTATCCCGAAACCAATAATCTTTCCTGATCAAGGAGGAATTTGGTCCCTTTTATGCAAATTAATCTGTTGAGAATTGGATGGAAAATATAATTTCATTTAAAAATATAAATAGGATAAAATTCTACATTTTTATTTTAAAAAAATATGTCATTTATTTAAATTCAAACAGTTCATTCATCATTCATTATTAAACAAATGAAAAACTCAGGATAATCTTGTTATTTCTCAAAGACAATATAAAGACAATTATTTTAAAAAACTAAGTGACTAATCAAATAAAGCCTAATTTTAAGTTGGAGAGGATCTTATGAGGACATTGGAGGACAAAAGGGCTTATTTTGACACATATGATATCGAAATAGGCGGCCCTTCTTTTACTTCCAATTGACGTACACAAGTGATAACTGGTATGGATTCAAAGTGGAAAATATATAAATAAATTAAATAAATAAAAAAGTGTTAAACATGCCTTGTAAGTACCGCGTCAATATTAAAACTTAATAGTACAATAGTTACTGGGACATCCTAGTTACATCCTTAGTTACTTAACTAAGCAGATTGCTTTGGCACAGAAAAAGAAATTGCGGTTTAATGTCAGTCGAGTGTTCCAACCAGAGCTCCAACCAATTATAATTATGCTGACTGCTTCTTTCCTTTAACTTGTTATGTGCATATATTTTATCCTATATTTGTACATATGTTCAAGAACTGAAGCCTTAATTACAAGGTTTTATTACATTTTACTTATAAAATGTGCAGGAGCTCAGTATGTGCAGTATTATAATATTATATTTCTAGTATGTACAACTAATATATATATTGGTAAATATAATGGAAGTAAATTAAATTTCCATTTGAACGAACAAAAATAAATGCTATCGATAAAGCGTTCTTCATATGGGTTACATTTTTATTCGTCTTATTGGTTGAAGAGCAATCTGGCAAAAAAATCAAGTAAGAAATTGCTGACTCCGATGTCTCCTTTGTTAAACTGTTCCCCTTTACTTATCACTAAGTAAATGTTTGTTGGATTAAAATTATAACACAATTATAAACTGTAATAGCTCTACAAAAAATTTTGTAGATTTTTAATAAAATAATATTCAATATATATACCGCAATTTTATTAACTGTTTCTTTGATCTTAATCTAAATGGTTACTTTAAGTAAGATTATTAATATATGATCGTTTTTTGGCAACATGATACATATATAGTGTAAGTAATTAAGAAAAGACAATAATTATTTAACGATATAATTATTAACGAAATTGTAAAAAAGATTATAATTATTAAATAAAAGTATACATATAGTTTTCTATTTATAGACAGTTTTAAGAGTGCTGTCCATAGTTTGCAAGTCAATTAAACCATATCCCGTAATCGCTTTTTGGTTCAATAATTCATTCATGTGTAAATGAATGAAAATACAATACTTTTATTAATTTATCGAAAGTGTAACTACAATATAACAACTATGGAAGTATTTTTAAGTTTTCTATGGTTAAATATTAATATGCAACTGACTGACTGACTCCATTTTGAATTTAATTAACTCTAATTTAGATATACCACCTTCACTACCACTAATAATAATAAATGTCTAAACAAAACAGGAACTTATTAATAATACCTGATAAGGATCGCCAATAATACATAGGGATGCCAAGTTCAGTCATATCCCTTGTTTCGTTATAAGGTTAATGGGTTCAGACACGGGTGAGTTATTCAAGTGTTAATGAATAATGACGGGTTATTTATGATGTCACAATAGACAAAAATCTTATATACTTACTACTTATACTTATTTTTAAGACTATACTATATACTTATACTTATTTTTAAGAATTCCTATGTAATATTATATCTTCTATTCAAATTAAAAATGGTTTCTTCGTTATGAGACGTCATATCAATTATCTAAAGGATATTTTTTTTGCTATATTATATTATATACTCACTACAGGACATTTAATTTAAATCTAATATAAAGTAATTAAAATGACTGACAGTGTTATTAAAATCATTTGAATATAACTATTGTGTGAAATATAATAATTTATTAAACTATTATATCTGCAATTATTTTAATAAGCCTACCCCTAAAGCGTATTAGTTTTATTTTAAATACCTATTATATTCTTTTAATTACCTATTCTGTCAAAAAGTTTTCTTAGTTTTGTTATTATGTATAGAATTGAAAATTTTGTGCTACCATTTCAGGCAATAGTGTTAAATTTTTATCTGTAATATTTCGTTTGAATAAATATACAGTTATTCTTTAGAGTTTATTAGCGGTTTCAGTCGACATATCTCTAGGCTAAAAATCGCCTATACTTTTAATAAACTCAATTTTTCTTTACAACTATACAATTTTAAACACAGTTTGAAAAGATTTCTTGTTTGCTATAGGAAGCCGGCAACAACAACTTGGTAATTCTGAAGTATCTTAATTTAATTTTGAACTGTGTTGACTTGTTGAGCGAAGCGAGCGTAGTGTTCTACTGGAGATTTTTTCACATTCTTTGTCACGAATAGGCTCGAAAACTACTTGACGAAAAATTATGAAATTTTGCAATCAAACCGACAAACATTAGGTGAGGGTATTAACAAAACTTTTTTGAAAAATATCATGTCGTTGCGGAATAATCGTCAAAAAACTGATATCCCATTAAAGTCAATGGGAAACGATGAGTCATTACACTGGGCTCGCTTCGCTCAATATGCAAACGCCACCCGAGATTTCGGGAGCGCAGCGAGTCGAAATTGAGGGTATTTTAGCGCCTAGTTACTAGATTACTATATTTACATATAATTAATTGTACGCCTATGTTTATCTTGTATATAACATATCTTGTAAACCATCATGTTTAAACTGATTATGATTGTCTTTGATGTTTCTTATAATACCATTGACAGTCATAAGTTATGACTTATGACTGTAACAATAACGCTTCAGTATTCGCAATGGGAGAATTAATTAATATATAGTAATTGTTTATGCTCTTATTTACTATTGAATATTAAATTTATGTTTAATATAAATAACTTAATATAAAAAATGTTAAAGTATATCCAAAAAATAGTTTCTAAAACAAAGAAATCCTCAGCATCTTAAGAAGTAAAGCACCGTTATAAGGAATGTCCTCTTTGTCATCTTTTTTTTGTTCTCTTCTTCTCCGGGATTTTATATGATTTGGTCCATATATTTATATGTTCATAGTTTTATCTAAAATACAATATTATTACATATATAATTTAGTTGAATATTTTAAACCACATATTTTATTATAATATATTTAAGCACTTGGTGATTGGTGATTTGAATTATGAATTGGAAATTCAATGATTAAATTATATACTTTGTTTTATAACAATAATGACGTATTAACTAATATTATTATTTAAAACATTTTTCCTTTTATTAAAAACAAAGCTTCCTTAAATTTTAATTAATCATCATAAATAGGATTTCAAACTGCGACATCTGATTTATCGCATCTTTACTCGCCACGTTTCTATGTTAAAATATAGTATAATAAAACAAAGAATTTGTGATCGGACGTAATGATGTATTCAGGCTCATGGTCCGTCCCTGACTCGACCCCATTGTTACTGTTTTAGCGTCCATTCATATTCATATTTGATACTATAATCTCCAAGAAATCCTTGTTGCTTGCTATTTATTTTCTTACTCTTACGTAATGTATATGTAATGTATGTTTAAATTTCTTGTATTTTTTATGTATCAAAAACTTTAAATCGTGTAGGGATTTGAATTAATTAGTTCTAAAGTTGGGATAGAAATATTTTATTATATAGTGTTCTGTTTTTTAATACAATAAAACTATTAATCCAAAGTTCCTATAAAACATGAAGGTAAATAAATCGTCAATCTTACAATTACAATTGTATTAAAAATACAATTACAAAGAAGTTTTTTTTTTCATATCATCGTTCAAAAGACACACAAAGGTGTCTTTATTTCTTATAACTGTATTTGTAATTTTATATGTTTATCTGATTTTCAAATCTTTTCAAAAACAGTAACATCGTAAAAATATCATGTTAAAAATAATGTTCTAATCTTTTCATAACAATTGCGTTAAACCAATTAAAATCTTAACAGCGTAGAATGAAATAAATAAAAATGTCGGCAAATGTTGGAAGTTTTAATCTCGCAGCACTTTTTTCAGTGTAATGAATGTGTGAAACAAGTATGTGCAGCGCTGAGGTCGTGAGGTCGCGAGTCGTGAATCATTTTATACAATGGTACTACAGAGAGCGGTCAGCAACAAAAGAAAATAAACGAAATATGAGGACCGAAAATGTATCCGCTTTTTAACTTATTATTTCCGTAATTCCGTGTGTGCACATTTATATTCATAAAGTTTAGCGACTATAACACTTTAAATATTTAGACTTAATTCATTTTAATATAGAAATCTTTTTGTTTATATATTTTAAAATAATATGAGATTTTTAAAATGTAATTTTGAATTGATAAATGCGATAGTAGACTTTGTTTTTTGGTGTTCGAAAGTTTATTACTGTTTTGAATGCAGATACCTATTTAATTATACAGGGTGTTTTGTAGAGGGTCCGACCAACCAAGTGAGCATACGGATGTAGATAACGAAGATTTTTTGAAGAACATACTCTGGACAGATGAATCAAAATTTATAAGAGAGGGGATTTTTAATCAACACAATCTACACTTATGGGAATCGCAAAATCCTCACGCGACAAGAGTGACCTCACACCAAAACAAGTTTTCGGTCAATGTATGGGCAGGTGTCATTGGGAAAGACCTAGTAGGACCCCATTATCTCCCAGATATACTAAATGGCGAAAATTACCTGGAATTTTTAATCAATGACTTACGGGAATTAACGAGCCACCTGCCGATTTTTGAAGATGACCGGGCAATCATATTTCAGAATGACGGCTGCCCGGCTCACTACCGAAACATTGTACGCGAGTATTTAGATGACTGTTTCCCCAATTCATGGACCAAGAAATAAATGGAGAACTTTTTTAATGCATACTACCTTCAGAATCGCTAGTGGTTTTTTTTTAATCATTGTGAAAGTTGAAATTAGATGTCAAACTTAAACTTATTTTTTCACTTTATGATTTCAGTTAGATAGTTCAGATTGTATCTAATTTTGCTTTTCGTGACTTAAGCATGCATTTGAGACTAAAATTACATGAAAACATCCGGTCTAAAACGGATTTTAGAAATGTTATTTAAGTGAATGGGTACAATTCCGGTGAAAAACTAAAAATTCTTAAAAAAAATAAGAGGTCAGGGATTTTTTTTGGCCAACTTGTATTCTCTAAATAGGTACCTGAACACGCTCACTTGGTTTGTCGGACCCTCTACAAAACACCCGTATATTGTATTTAGAATTTAAGGTATATGATGTAACAGTAATTATTTTAATTTATTAAGCACAAGGCCAAGTACAGTTTTAATGATAACTTTTAAAAATATTAACGTTAAAATCGTATATACTATAAAATATAAAAATAATATTTTGGATAAGTCGTGAACTATATGTTTAATTAAGCGATTAATCTTGTGACATATTTGAACTACATACTCAATATTACAGTCGAAATTTTATAGTAATTGAAATTAAACCGAATAATAATTTATTATTCAGTAATAGGCATATGATTTACATTAATGACATTAGTACACTCGTAATATATATTTAAGTTCAATCTTATAATATTTGTATATGTTAAGTTAAATGCTTACTAATATTTCATCCAAAAATACCTCATATTAGGTAATAACTTAACACGTAGCTCTGCACTTATTACTTTTAGACTTCTTTTTGTCTAATTCCGATTAAAAGTTTCGGAAAACGATGAAAAGTATTTAAAATTTTTAATTATTAAAGTTGGTATGAACAATGAGATGCACTTTCGCTTATATTCGAAAAATACCGAAGTTAAATTCTTCATCAAGCCTGAAATAAAAGGTATGTATTGATGTAATTTGAGTTTTATTGTTTTTTCCATTCCCTCTCCTTCACTAAGAGAATGTATAATTATAGTTGTATAAGATTTAGAAGATAATATACATGCTTAATTACTAAGTACAAATGAACATTACGTTGTAAAAGAAATATGATTTATAGGACCAAGATGAATAAAATTTAATACTTGATTCATAATATACTTAATTAACCAAGCAAACAGATTACATCAGGATAAAAACCTTGTTCTAACGTTGATTTTTATAATAATACCAAATAATGGTCAATTCGTCAAAGATACTTCGTTGTCGAAAAGCTATTTATTTTCCCCTTCTATTATTTTGTAATCACAAAATATATCATAAAATAAATTGGAGAAATGTGACCACCATCCTTTGTAAAACGCAGGCTTGAGTTGAGATTAGCAAGTGCCAAGTCAACCTCTAAAACATTCTATTAATTCCCTTATAATCAAGAGACCATCAGTTTTTTTTACTATTCAATGGAGTTATCTAAACACAACTGAGAAAAATTAACTGGATAAGAATATTTTCTGTGTCCATGTTTAATTTTTGACTTCATAACACATGTATACTCTTATAATATGTTTATTTGAAAAATATAAAATTTAAAATTGCTCTAGAAACTTACAGACCACCACATCTTATGTCCCAGATATTTTTCATGCGCTGAATATTTAAATCTAAATTCAGAATCTTCGTAGTTCCAATTTGACAGTAATACAACCAACTTTTAAATGTTCTATTTAGTTTAAAAAAAATTTAACAAAAATTTTCTCAAATAAGATATTACTAGAGATTATGTAGAAAAGAAAAAAAATCTATATAAATACAGATTTGTCTTCTTTTATTTTGTTATGTTAATTTGATTTTTAGATGTTAAATTGAATAAATTCATAATTATAACTTGAACTTTAAAATAAATAAAACAAGGTAGTTAATTGGAGTCATATATGAAAGTATATGTATGATTTGACCCATGTATTGTAGGAGTTTGTCCGCCAAATACTTGGCCAAATGATTTTTAATACTATGGTATTATGATTCTCATCTTATTTCATTTATCATCTATATATATGATATATAAAGCAGTACTATCTAAATATATATGAAAGCGGTTTTTATTGCGACGTGCGACCAAATTTTTTGTTTGATATTAATATACTAGAACCATATTCCGGATATCGCTATCAAGTTATGCGCTTGTTTCATATCTACGTTATAATAATAAGTATACGGCTCATATATTTGTATATCATTTAAATAGCTTAATTATGATAAAACAAGACACCACAGGCAGAATGTGCTAACCAAGTCACTTGGAAAGGTTATGTTTAAAAATATTATTTAATATTAGAATATAATAAATCGTTGAAAAAAATAATAATATAAAAATATGAATGAGAAATGAGATTATGATATATATTTTCCAGAAGTTAGACAAACGTAAATCATGTCGTCAGTAATATGACAGTCGTTTAAGTAACGGTTTACTTAAACATTCAGAAAAATGCTATTATTAGTTTTAATATCGTAACCATATTAACGTACACTTCGAATGAATGTCTTTTGTGAACTTCAGTCTGTTTTACTTGAAACAATAATGTATGATATTAATATAGCAGAAAATATAATGTTAATATAAAGAACTTCTAAGATACTCGTAAATCTAAAAATGAACAAATAGTATATTCATTCTGTGATGACTCTTAGCTTACCTGATGGAGGAGGAATGAGAGAAGATTTTTAACTACAACTAACTATCAAGATACCTTAAGTAAAGTCATACTATCATGTAATATTAAAAGACTTTGGATCATAATTTTGTAGGAAAGCTAATTTTGTTCGAAACACACCACAATGCTGTTGGTTATTAAATTATTTTTATTTTTTACTATCGTTTTTTTATTTCATTTATAGGAGTTCATCTCTTTTAACACTAAACCTACCGACAATTCTTGTATACCTGTTCCTACAGCATGCAGTCAAATTGACCGGTAATTAAAAGTTATTTTATTATATAACGCAGATAATAATGGAAATAACTAAAACTAAAGAAAGTAGAAAATATTATATGCATATTCTAAGAATTGTCATGTAGTTTGATAACGATATTATAACGTTTAAAAATGTTTAAGTTTTACAAAAGTTAAAGAACGGTTAATTTGACCGCTACTTGGTAGGTTCAGTGTTAAATATATCTGAAATCTAAACAAAAATTTATTTTATGATTTATAAAAATAAATAATTATTGCTGGTTTGTTCCAATTATTATAAACGTATTAAAAAACAGCCTAAATTGACAATAAAATTATTCATAAATTAAGCTGTAACATTCATATTATATCCTGTGTACTTTATCTATGTCTTATCTACCATCTTGGGATCAAAGGCAGTCCTTTGGGATTATGACTCTATTTGTAAAGCTAATAGTATTGGAAACACATTGGATTGTGGCTTTGAAAGGGAAGATAGCTGACGGTGGCTCAATACATCGTTGCCGAGTATTTTTTTATTTAAGGATATTTACTTATAACATTATTGAAGGCATTTACTTTTCTCTATTTACATATAATATTTTGATAGTTTATTTATATATTTTATTATATTGTTATAAAGTAATGTCAATCAATTGAGTTCAGTTTAATAAGCTCATGTTTTTTCATTTGTTCAGATTCATTCAATACTATAGTTATTGTGACTGTTCCAATAACTTGGGGTGCTTGAAGTCAATTGTTATAATTTTTTACAAATTTTTGTTTTTAAATGCAGAATCAGTTTTAAAATTTCGTATATGCATTATTTTCGTTAATCATATTATGCTTATATTAATGATTATTTTTACTTTAATTCGTTATAATTGTATAACTATTATTTATTATGTCATAAGATAGATAAACTAAATATTAGAACTATTTCCAAGCCAACAAGGAATGCAAGGTATATAAGGTATTGACTTTATATACCTTATAATTACGGACACACAATTTACGAGACTTGCAAATTATATGAAAATAAAGAAAGCCCCGACAATGTTCAGGTTTAACCTGAATTAGGCGATGTTTCTAATCTGTTTTAATGTTTCAGGCTTAGGAGCTTAAAAGAAAATTAAATTGTACAATATTTGTTTAACTATAAATGTTTTATCGAATAGGACATATACAAATACTAGCATATTTACATAATTACACCTTCGAATATTATAGACTAGTATAAGTACTTCATAGCTTATGTGTACTAGATTACCCCAGAGTCGGTAAGCTTACTTTATAGTACGTTTTACTCACCCCTCGGAGCGTGGGTCTGACTTTAACGTTTTTTCAGTAATTAACATTCAGTGTCGAGAATATCAAGCGCCGAAGTCATTAATTATATTAAATGTTATCTTAATTTTGGAAAACTCTTGGAAAATAAAAAGATTTTATCTTTATTTTTTACATGAGACTGCAATTAAGACAGTAATTTAGACCTTTCTGAATAAGTTGCCAAAAAAGGCTTATAATTTATATCGTATTGTTTAAAAATGTTACAAACATGAAAGGAGGACAGTAAAACTTTTTAACTTCATAGTTCAAATTTCGGATTGTTACCACGAGACGCAAAATTAAAATGATTTACTATATTAATGTACATACTTACTATACATATCTTTAATTATTAATTATGTTATACTTTTTTATATCTGTTTCGTAAAATATCGTTATTGTAGTCTTGGGACATTTTTTTTATTAATGTAAAATAAATTCATTTAGATAAAGACCCTTCACAAAGGGACCCAGTTACAATTGAATTTGTATTTAGAGTAGCAGATTGCTGTGAGTTACATAGTAAGAGGTATCTTTGAGACAACATTGTAGCAATTGTGATAATGATAATATCAATCAATGCTTATCAAATGTCAATGTCAAAATAATGCCATAAATGCAAACAACACAAAATTAATAAGATCGACAATTGAATTTCAAATATGATAAGATATTTTTAATAAAATAATACAGTTCGTGAAAGCCGAACTATAAATATCAGCTAGCATATGAATATGTTTAAAAAAAACCTACTTTTGTATGAAATTACAACATGAAAGGAAATGGGATATAACTATAAAAAGCGGCTGACATTAACTCATTGGTGCTTTTAACGACAAAAGTATCAATCAACCTTTATTTAAATATGTGATAAATAATTAAGTTACTTAATTAATTTGTAAGGAAAATACAGGATTTATTACATATTAATATTAAATAATAAGTAATGCCGTGCTTTCAATATTTTATTAGCATATTTTTGTTCAATAAAACAGATCGTAAGGTAAATGTTTTTTTTGTCATCTTTTTTCTATATTAAGATTATCTTTCTGTTACTGACGAATACATTACATGGTATAAGTACTTATGATTCTCCAAAATATTCTTTTAAAACTTACATCATGCAATATGAAATTGTAATTACGAATACTGTCTATGACATAATTGAATATCGGCTTCCAAATTGCAATCCGACTTTGCATACCTCTATAAATTTAATTGGTGAATCTTGCGGAATACTCAATACTATATCACACACATATGTAGTCAAAATGTGCAAATGTTATACGAATTAGGTAAAAACCATTATTGTATTGCATGGCATTGCATTGTGTATGTATTTATTAATATTTCAAATCTATTTCTTTGTCTACTAACGGCCCACTTAATAAATAATGTCATTTAATAATTAATTTTCCTCGCGATTCGTACGTTGTAAAATAATTAAAATTGATTTGCGTCCAATATTTGAACATTTTTTATTCTAACGTGTTTATGTAAAATCTATTATAGACTTACTTTTGTTTGTAGCTTCAGTCAAACTAAAAAAACTTTCATAATTTATTTTACAACTTTATGATTCCTTTGAAATATCTTCATATATATATATATATACAATTTCAAGAGACATCATATAAATAGTAATCTAAGATTCGCTATTTATCTTATTGACCAAATGAAGACTTTTATGTTGGATACATTTTTAAAATGCTTAATAAGATAAAAAAGTTTTGGTAAATAATATTTTATTCTGATTATGGGAAGTAAGGTATCTCTTAGGGTTTATACAATGCGATTCTTCTAGAAGTCTACGTTTTGAAGTAATGCCTACAATAAATTTACTTTTATTTTTTGATGTTGAACTTAATATTAATTTATTTATTTTATTACATAAAAAATAGTAATTAAATTTCGTCAATCGAGGTTTGTTTCAATTTCCAAATAATATTGAAATTGCAATGTTATTCCAAACTGATAAGAGTATATCTCCTTTAAAATTCATTACATGTCTCATTTATCATTATATGGACAAAGTATGAAGAACATTTTATAATCCTTATGACCATTATTATCTGGTGAATAAAATATAATATATAACTGCATATTAGTTCATACTATTATTTTTAAATTACTTAAATAATCTAGAAACATTGAAATAACGCTTATATTATAATACAAAGCATACAACTAGTAAATGCAAGTTTTTCGAAATGTTTTAGAAGTAATAGAAATAAAACAGAAATAAAATAATAAGTAAAAATTAATATAAAAACGGTGAGTGTTTCTCAAATAAATTAAGCTTAAATATTGCGTTAGTAATTTTTTTTGTTGTAACTAATTATATTTATTCTCCATAAATTTTCGAATTATTTTTCATAAATGTTTCTGTATAATTTAAGTTTACAAGTCACTTGAAAATTAACAATTCAATTAATTTTATTTTTTGATCCCAATATGACTTTATAAACATTTTTTTAATTAATGATTTTTATCTTTATTTAATTAATTAACTTTATAATAAACATTAAAACTTTTTTTGTCATCAGATAATATATTAGCTACAGTCCCAAATTTAAGTATTGTTATCAAAATAATATAAGCGATACATTCATTTCTCTTGCCCAATATATTCTGATAGTGATTGATAGACGCAAATTGTGTGTCAAAAAAACACAAGCAGTGTTTCATATAACAGTTCATTATTGTTATGTTCAGAATGAGAAAGTTATAGATAACGATGTAGCACGTTATAGCAATACATAATACTACTGATACAATATTAAGTAGGTGTTAGGTAGGTACAATTTAAGGATAAAATATTAAATATCTGTACATAACTTGTGTTATATAACAATAATAAAAATACCCACAGCTTTCACGTTAAATGCGTTTATGATATATTAAATAGTATAAGATATATTGACTTATATCGGACACAAAAATATATTTTTTGAATTAAATTGATAACTAGTATAGGAAAACTAATTAATTCAAGCTAAGTTTCAACTAGATTGAATAACAATTTAATAATCTGTTAATATCTAAGTTAAATAAATAGGATTCTGTGAATCTATTGAGTTCAGATCCAATGGCAATAAAATTTATCACCGAGGTGAAATTAACATTTTCATATTTTAGAGATATAAATAAAGTCAAATAAAAAGTAAATACATTTTTGCATTACTCTTACCTCTTACCTCTGTGTAACAAGATTTTCTTTCAATTATTTACATTGTTATATGATAGTTAGTACAAGATAATTTAGGGTTACGAATTTGGTTTTTTGTTGTTACTAAAGTAACTTACAAAACTTACTTATTTATCCCGCTTAGGTCTGAAATGCAATTGCTATTACATAGTGCCAGCTTTTTTCCACGCAGTGTCGTTATAACTCCTGCACTTTTACTGCTTATTCAATGTTGGTAGATTCCTTTCAACCTCAATAGAATATTCAAAGGCCGGCTGGGAATATATGGCTCAATTGGTGCTACGATACGCGGGATTTCCACTTTAATATTCAACCAATGAAAATATCCCGGCAGATAAAACTGGGAAATATTTTAAAACCATGTTCTCTGTTTATAAACGGTATGTATGTGTTAAGATATAAAAGACTAGATTTACGAAATTACATTAGTAAGTAGGTTAAATGATTTTTCATTTAAATTATTTGATGATAATTGGATAATTCGGAGCCTAGCGCGTCTGCTGTTGTCTGCTGCTTCCTTCACGAGGCTTGTATTGTAATGCACATCATGTTATACTTATAGAATATATATACGTTACTTTTTACAGGTCAAAATTCTTATAACAGCGAATACTTAATGTTAGTATGTATTTCAACACTAAGTGGTACACAAACTACTACCACTAAGAGAAAAGGCAATGATTTTGACCCTTATTTCGAGATGGGCAAAATTTTGCACACATACATTACTATATGAATCTCATCAAACGTGCGATGATTCAGCTATTTTGCTCGGACAGTGATTTATCGCATATTCACATCAAACAGTTTACTGATTTATGCACTAGTTATGCACAGATCATATGATGAAATATAATAAGTACCATCGAAGCTTGATGTGTTATAAACAACTGATTTACGACTGACTTCTGGTAGAAATTATTAAAGTAACAATGATTAGACAGAAATATTAAGGTTAGTGTTTACTTGATAATTTTTATATCTACCCTTCATGTTTGCCAAAAATTTTGCAGAACTTTATAATCACTAAATACAATTAACTAATTTTATATCATTTTAACTATGATAACAATTTAAATACACTGAGAATATAGTGAGAACACAATTTTAAAGATATTTTCATTATTTTGCATGCTGTAACCCTTAAGTGTCTTTAAAATTTATGTCTTAAACAAGAAATAACATCCCGCAGAGCTGGCAGTAATCCAAATATTATCCCGGTCACGACGAGGTTAAATTTCTTTATGACGCCAAGAAAAATGTTCCCTCATGGCATATACTTTTAAAAGAATAACTTTTTACACACTGAAAATACATTATTTATTAATTTATAACTTACCCATAAAACAAAATTAATTTTACATTGAACGCCTAATGTAATTTCGTAGAAATATTAAATTGGAAGGTTATATTACTTGTTATTGGAAAATGAAACCTTAATTTGATGAAATACTTACTATCACTGTTCATGATATAACCGATATCAGATTAAATTAAATATGTATTCAGTAATATGGACAACGAAAATGATACCAAAATTAATTTAACCAATAAAATTATTCAATAACATGTCTTTTACTAGTGGAAAAGTATATTGAAATGTAAAACTCGGTATTGATTTCTTCCATTCGAGACAAAGATTATACTTAACTTCTATTGTATATTGTTATTTATACTGTATCAAGTATAAAGTATAAGTGTATACATGAAGTTATAAAGTCTGCTATCAGCAGGCTCCTTTTGAATGATGATTGAGATCCGGACTATCACAACATGTGCTCAAAGCAACAACCACTCTATATCTGTGACAGCCTTAATTTAATACAATGCATTCTGTGTCAACACTGATTTAGAAGGCTCTTGTCGCTATGCACGTTATAAAGCTTGCTTTTTTTAGATTTATAATACAAATACTGGATCATGTTTTAACGAAATCCTATTTACTTCATTAACATTTAAATGACTTTGCTTTTATAAATGCATTGAGATACGAGTATATAATAATTATTAAGAAGACATTAGCAGATAATTGATATTTTTCGCTTTTTTAATTCCTACATATTAAATGTTATTTACTTCTTAAACGAAGTAACTATGTGAAGTTTTGTGAGTGGTAAATCGCTTATATTTAAGTTAATAAGTTAAACTATTATCTAATTACAAAATGTTTCACTCTTTGGATACTACATTTATAATCTAATCTTTACACACACACACAGACACACACGCACACGCACACGCACACGCACACGCACTCGGCTGACCGCTTACTGAAGCTTAATATAAATCGCCACTGCAGGATGTAAATAAGTGGATATGTTTTGAATAAAAAAATGCCTATTATATATATGCAGATGTGTATAAAATATTTAATTATATATCATAGCATAAAACATTGTTATTTATAGTTTATTAGAGTTTTGATAAAAGAAACAAATAATACACATACTGTTACCTAAAAGTAATTTATTAAACACAATGTTTAGAGAACGCGTACATAACAGAGTAACTTAGGTCATGTAGAATATACTTAAGAAATTAATAATGTATTTGGTACTATGGCTATTACAAAGTCAAGGTATCTGTATTATAATGTACCCTGCATATAACAATGTGTGAATTATAACTTTGTCATGCAAAATACGGTCTCTCTGTCGGTGACTAAAATAGGGATTCATTCTCATTGTCAAAGTTACCTTTTATGCAAATCTAGGATTATGATGAAGTTTGTTCTCTATATCCATAACTAGCAGGTTACCCGTACTTCGCGACGGACGGCGAAAGTGAAGAAGAGAGGGAGCGGGGGGGTAAACTTTTCAGTTGCAGCTGTAACTTTGGGACGGTTTGGACTTTTGCAAAATCCTTTCTTATTGCACCTATTCAATATGTCAGGAGTCTTGTGTCCAAATTTCAGCTTTCTAGGTATTACGGTTTGAGCTGTAGAGCGATGAATGAGTCAGTGAGTGAGTGTCTTTGTGTTTTATATATTAAGATATTAGGTTATATGCTTAATAATGAATAAATTGGTTTATGTTGTTATGTAAATGTATATTTGCTCCTCATATAATATCTCTACTATGATAATAGTTTAGAAAATATCAGTTATCAGTGTAGCTTTATACCAGTATAAATTTTAAATTTTGTCACGTTTATAGTTCAAGATCCAGTCAGTAGTTTCATTTTGTACAAATAACGGTCAATTCTGTGACTTTTTACCGTAGTTTTTATCCCTGAACCTTCCAGTACTAAACCTAGTCTATAAGTGAACAGACCGAATTATAGATATTCCGCCTTTAATAGCTTAGATTGTTCTGTGGTTGACAGCTTAGACCGAGAGTGTTTAAATATTTTGTAACTTTTGTACGGATATAACAGAACAGTGTTAGTTGGTTTCATATTGGGTATAAATAAAAGCATCCATTCTTTTGGGTGTACTTAAGTCCATTTTCAATTTTGATATTAACATAAAAATACAAGTAGTAAGTTAAGCGATCTTTAACTTTAACTGCCAATATCAGTTGGAGAGCTTACGATTCTTATTAGATGGCTTTCTAAAAGTACTTGAAATACTGAACTTAATGAAAATATAATTCGTAATAATGTTGTAGCTTGGCTAATTATAAGTGTTAGGAATAATTTAAATAAAAAAGTGTATTTTCTTTCTGTTTCCAAAAGTTTTAACTTATTTAGATATGGTTTCCTAACCTGTTAGCGTTTGGCCACTGAACAAAAATATTGTAAATGAAAAGAGCACAATATTTTAATGACTGCACTTTTCAGTACATTTAGGAGTATTAACGACATACAATCTCATCTTGTTCTTTTTCACGGATTTAAAATCGTGTAACTACAATTTATTCTTTCATAAATGCATTGAATGTCTTACCTATGAACTTAGATTTTTACTTTGACTTTGATACATTTATTTTTCTAGTCTCACCAAAATTTATTTCACAAAGTTTGTTAAAAAGATACTTCATCATTAATTCTAGGTACATTTATTTTCACTATATTATAAAATCTTTTGCTCAACCATAACAAGTTTGAATTGAAATCTCTGTAAATACCTCTGATTGTAGAATGGTCAAAGTTATGTAACCACCATACGGTAGTTATAATAAAGGAAGCCAATGTAGTTCCCATGGGAGTCTCATTCCGGAACTATTATTATTGTTATTCCCATAACAGAACTCAACTTTCAACTGCGGGTAATATATTTAAAATGATATCTGCTCGCAAAATAAGAAGTGAAGTTAATCTGAAGAGATTATATATTTTAGTTGTATATAATAATAATAGTAATTTATACATATTTGTTACATATAGAAAAATTGAATTTATTCTTATATACATGTAAATATTATCTTTAATACGTATGTATTCTATACAAGTTATCGTAATTTCAATAATAAAACCCTGATATTATTTGTAACAGAATTTAAATGCAGTAATAATTAATTGATTAGGTATAGATAAAAAAAAGAAATACTCTTTCACTACCTTAATGCTACTGATATTAATTATTATATATTATACAACAATCGGGGTCTTACTACACCACTAAATTATAATTAAGATTTTAGACTAGAAATCTCAAATGTAATGTAAAGTAATCTACGAAGTAATTAATTAAATAGTTTTTCCTTTGCTAAGTTTTATGTTCTCAGATAAATTCAAATTCATATTTAAAATATCTTTTTTCAAGTAGGCTTTTATACGCACTTTTCAATCGTCAACTAATACAATAAAAAAGATCAGTGTAGTCAGTCCATGAGTAAGCTACCACCAGCTCGGAATGCTGCTCTGTTGAGAAGAGCCGGCCAGAAACTAGACAGTTGCCCTTTTTGAAAGAAATATAACAATTTTAGATTATAATATCAATCCTGAAAATGAGTCAACAACTTCAGTATCACATATTTCGATCCACTAAAAACTTTTAAGCGTTATAATAACATTTATTTAATAATAAACTTTTGATTTTATATTTAAAACTAAGAAAAGGAAGGTCTAAGATATCTTGTGGAACTGTGGTTCGAATACAAGTACTTAAACTGTCAATTTCATAAACTGAATTCAACTGCTTCTTAACTAAAATTTCAAACAAATAAAATTAAAATATTTATGACAATTTCTCTTTGAAGTATATTAGTCACATTTAAAGTACCTATTGTGTGATGTTGTATATTTTCAAACCCTTAGGGAGAACAAGATTAAACTTGCTTTGGTCATAAAGATAGTGTTGATCGTTTTATCTCTAAAGTGACATAAGTGTCATAGGATAGGATAAAACTTCAACCGGATTTTTAGTATTTCCAACAACGGTATTGAGTAAAACTTGCTGACTCATATTATTTTACGACTAATATGATATAAAAGAAATATTATTTGACGGGTTGTATTAAACTATTCGAGTAAAATATTTCTTTATTTTTTTTGTGATTTAGTAAATTTAAGTTATAAATTATAACAAAATGTATAAAACGATCCATAAACGATTTTACGGAGAATATACAAATGCTATAAAATATCTAGTTTTATTCTAAGGGGTAATTATTATTTAAATACTAATAATAAAAATAAAATAATTATTTAACTTCAGTAAAATTAAAACACGTTTCAACGCCGCAGCCTGTACTTTCCATGCACCAATTAGTTGAAACCTACATGCAATATTTAGATTTTCTTTGTTGGTAAAAACTCAATACTTTATTATCTCGACAAATAATAAATATACTTTATTATATTTTATCTCCATCAATTAAAGCTCTGCCAGAGACTTATAAATAAAAGAGAATCAGATTTGGAAAAGAAGTATCATAGCGTAGCTTCTTAGAAAATAGTTTTAAAAGAAATCAGCAAATGACGATGGTGTTGTATACAGCTACAAAATCTCTCTTTAAAAAACTAAAAGAATCTATATATTATTTTCTTTGTTAGAATATGCTATAAAGGTATAGGTCGCGAAACTCATCAGCATCATTAATTTTACATCATTATATGTAGTACAACAATGGTATCTTATTTTTATCAATAATATAGTATTGTAAATAATTAATATGTAGATTAATAAACTCCAAAACTTTGTTGTTTGTTTCACTCACACACACTAATTTATTTTGACGTTTAACGTAATAATAGTTGTGACGCTTGTAACTTTAATAAGTACCTATAGTTAATACACAGTATTGAAATATGTTTTAAAGCTCAAAGCTTAAGTTTTACGTTGAAACTTAACTAATAAAGTGTTTGTTCAGATCACTTTTAAACTCTTACTAGTATTATTCTTTTATACGTTTTTAAATTCAAACTTATTATTATTAAATTAAATTCAAACTGAAATTTAATAAAATACTAATATAGCTATAGCTGAAATAGAAAAGCCTTTCTGATGTAAAATAATTCAACCATTATTTATCATAATACATATTTGTAAATGCGACGCGGTTTCATATTTGCTTCAACAGACTCGTTTTTATTTACCTCGACTGCGAGAAATACAAAGACGTCAACTTACTACGAGTACATACATACATATGTACAAACATGAAGTTAATAGAACTGGATGTAGCTGTTTCTTTAATATAATAGCTATTTACAAAATTAGTATGTAAATATGTAATTAATATCTTAGTATTGAATAAAATATGATTTTATAAAACGATGTCTTTAAAAAGTGACTGTTATATTTAGTTCTATAGTTTTTATGAACAAAGTATAATTTTTAAAAAATAAATATTGTTTAATTTGTAATTATATGATTTTTAAATCTTAAATGATTTAACGCAAACAATGTTTATATTAAAAAAAAACCGAATACATTTTACGGGTGTTACATATTAAAACCTATTGATTTTTTTCGAATCCCATGAAGCTATCAGGTTCTAAAATGGTCTCTTCTAGTGCTACGATTTTAATTACAATATTCTCATATATGCATATGTAGGGTGTAATCATGGTTTCATCTAAAGCCAGTGAACGCTTCAGTCATCAGCGCTCACAACAGTATTCACATAAGTCTTGATAGCGGTCTCAATTAAGATACAAATTCACCAGAAATCTACTTTCTTCACTTGCAACGTTTTGTATGAGTGATGACACTTTACTCGAGTATGTTAGAAAAATGATCAAGTCATTTGTTTATTATTTATTTAATTTTATTATATATTTCTATATTAATTTTATCGAATCTATGTAACTTTTTAAGTATATTTTCAATTATCGTAAAAATAAATATAATATGTATGTATTTTGACTTCTAGATATGCTTGAGTACTTTAATAAAATTATGAAGTCATTTAATTGTAATGTGGTTTAATATTTATTTTATAAAGTTATGTAACTTTTTTGGACAATTATCTTAAATGAAAAATATTTATTTGTATTTTATTAAATGTAATGTGTATAACCATAATACAAAAAGTTGCAAGTGTGTAACGGTATTTATATAAATAATATAAATTTCTCAGACATTCTTTATAACTTTGCAATTTGTAAATACTATCACAAGAAAATACTTGTCAAAGAATTAACAAAGAAAATATTATATTACAAACAACGATAATAATTATTGGTAACATATTCGTTAATTAACTTACTATTTTTTACGCTGTTATGGACTTGATAAGCTCTAATTAATATAACTTATTAAAATAACATAAATTTACAACATTATATTTTATATTTAATGTTATAATTTTATATCTATTAAATTTTATATAACAACAAATATTCCATCATATAATGTATTTATAATAAGATGTATGGACTACTTATTGAAAGCAAGAATCCTCGCCAGAAATAACATGTTTCATATATTTGAGAGTCCATTTGGTACTCCTATGTAACTATTCTTTGACAGTTGGTACTCGTAAAACCGATAAGTCCTGTAACGGCACAACTTCCATTCCTCTGTCACTGCATGCTTTCAAATGGCTTTTGTTTCATTTTATAGGAACACCATATGAGTTTTAATGTTGGAAAGAGACAAAAATTTGAACATTGTCTTCTTTCAAGAAATTAATAAAAAAAATATTTTTAGAATGATATTAACAACAACTATTTGATAACCAGTTTTCTTTGATTTTATTTATTTATTTTGTTTTTTTATTGCATAATTATAATTTACAATTTATATATTATTTACTTTGGTTACTTTGTAAATTAGGATGATAAAGTTATGTAGTTTTATAGTTAATTTTTCTAGTAGTCATCGTTCATATTATTATTATTATTAAAATAGGTTTCAATTCAGGAAATTGAGGTTTCTTTGAAAACAGTGTTTAAATTCCTATTCTTCTTAATAATCAAATATATGCATGGATTACATGCTTTTTCTGTTACGTATGCAACTCAGAATACCCGGTAGGTAGTCCGAATATTTCTGTGTTTTATATTCCGTTAATCTGTTCGGGATTAATTTTACTCTTTGATCAATTAAACGTATACGTTATACGTTTATTTACACACACATTTTAACCTACAATGTAATTAAATTGTAAGTTGAATCAAATTATGTGTATCAATTATGTCCATAGTCTATGTATACTTTGTCTATTAAGGCAAGGTGATGTAAGCTCCAATATAGGTTAACTAATATAGCAAATTGTATGAAAATATTGTTTTATATATAGTCAACAAAATGTAAGCATATTTTTGTTAAAAATAAAATTTATATATTGGATGGTCTATAACTTGTTACTTTATTATAATTGTACATGACTTCTGAGACACGAAATAGCATTGTATAATTTATTATACTTCTATTACGATTACAATTTTGATATATTTCTGTCTCAACTGCTGTTTAGTGTTTTAGAATTATATTTCCTATTAACCTGTTAACTGGGTATGACGAAATATTTTGTCATACACAAAAGCCTACTGCAATGGACGTGATCACATTTTTCGTCATGGAAATTAATCGTAATATATTGAACGCGTTACGTTCTACGTTGTTCTTATCTATTATTATTTGAGGTGTGATGATATTACTTATAAATGAAAAAAAGTCCCCATTGTGAAACGAGTTGAACCATAATTTATTCTGCCATTAACAGGTTAATGCATTTTCATCTCTTTACATTTTAAATAAATATTAACTGACTTAGAAGTTAGAACATGTGCTTAGAACAAACATGTTAACTTAAACCAATTTACTCTACACCAACTAACGATTTGCTAAAGATATTTGGATTATATAATCCCTAAATTACGGAACAAAGCATCATAAAACAGCTATCTTATTAAATGAATTATTTATATAATCTATCTTTGACGGCACTCATCAGGGCTTTAACGTTTAATTAGTTTATTACTTGATATTATAAAGCTCTTAATTCTGCTTTAAAATTTAAGCACTAAAATTTATTCGAAGCATGCAGAAAGATTTAACTAATCAAAAATAAAAATTAAATTTCACAGCTTCAAATATTATTTTTGATGCTTTGCTTTAGGCCTTCGAGAGTAATTCAACAAACTATGGACTCTTAAAAATAAGTATTATGTTTATATTAAGGAGTTATTTCTTAATTATTTTTTGTAAGTTACTCGTGTGACAAATTATTCTTTTGAATATTATGTGTATTTAACCTTTAACTAATGACATAACTTGAAATGATGCAATTAGTTACACAGGTATAACAAATAATAAATGGCATCATATTATAATTTTTTAGTATCATATGTAATAATATGATAATAATAAAACAATCATAAAAAAGTAAATATAGTTCATGATACTTATAAACAGTTCTTAATTATATTAAGCTGTGAAATACACCGATTCAAACATGTAGATGAATTAAAATATTGTCATAAATTTACTAAGTATAAAATTAATATAATATTATATTTTAATTATAATTATAACTTAAGGTGTTAATATTACTACTATGTTTCAACGCTACCTAAAGTGTAACACACATTATTCAGATCATAGAAGTGAACATTGAACTAGTGATAGACATAAAATAGCCCCATAGCCCTGGTAGTTGTAAGTGCAGCATAACCGTAAAGTCTGCGGCAACATGGTGGGTGGGGTTATGGTTAAACCCATTTAAGTTGATTGTCACTGGTGTGAAAGCGATTGGTGTTTGAATTTTATTAGTGATTTAAATGTTTAAAAAATGGGATCTGTAAGAAGTGCATTCGTTGCTGCTGGAGTATTTGTGGCTAACTGGTGCGTGGTCACAGTAGCTTCCCTTCAACATTATATTATATTCGCTCATACTAACTTATATCAAATTGTACGAATTGTTCTGAAGTCATCTTCATGAAAATTTGTTTTCATTGGTTAATATAGAGTTTATATTACCCTGAAGGTCCATTTTCGGTACAACTAAAAGCAATTAAGTAAATTCTTTAAATCCGTGTTAACTTAGTATTTAATTTATTTATAAACAGCAATGAAAAACAATTTACAACGCCGTGAAATTTACTACTTTGTAGAACTTTCATGAATATTTAATTAATATGTTCTATTACATTCATATAGATTCTCGATCACAAATCTCTTAAGTGTGATAATGACATGTCTTTATAATATGAAATAGATTTGATCTGGATTCAAGTTAAAAACAAAATAATTTATATATTGAGTGCGCATGTGTATAAACATAAAATAGGTAACATTGCGTCACTGAGCTATGGAATAAAATAATTGAAGTATTGAATTTTTTACTTCATACATTGTCTTGTAAGCTAAGCGTCCATTTGATGAAACATTCAGAGCTTAAATCACATTGTTGTTGTTTATTCTTGTACTCATTTGCTTATTATTAAAAAAAAATAATATATATTACTTGAGATTATTGTCAGGGTTTAAATTGCAACGAAATTTAATTATACGAATCATAAAATATCATAAAATTAGAAACATGAAAATTACGAGATCAAAGAGATCTCTTAATATGTTTACCTGTATCATAAAAATACAAGAACCTAACAAAGCAAGCATTCGGTATTCTTTATATATTTTTCTCGATATTAACTTGAAATATTTTTATTTTACCATACACAATTGTTATATCACGTAAGATAGCAGTGAATTTTGAAAACTTTTTGTGACTGTTACTATAAAAAAATACACTAGATAACATATAGCATATTTTAATTTCATAACAGTAACACATACATATATTACAAATATTCATTTATCTTCTGTTCTTATTTCATTTATTTGGTATCTATTGTGGAAGAATTGTATACATTCTCTTAACAAATCTTAGTTTAGCATTATTGAGTTCCGTTGCATGGTTTACATTTCTCAGATCATTGGTCAGATATAAATTATCAGAATGGAACTATCCAACTGAAAACTCATCAGCTATTCACTTGTAGTATTTTGTCAGATCACAGAATTATCTCTTTTTGAATGGAGTTAAATTTAGTCGTTCGTAATGAATATTCAATTATAGCAATAATTGAATATCGTTGACGTTGCCAATTGTAACATAAAATAAAGAGTACATCAATAAATATATAAAAAATTACAATATTATTATTTAGCTTCGATCGATCGATAGCTTTAATCGATCAGCTAGACTGACTCCGCATATTCTGCGAAGAGATCGCATCTCCACAGCATTCATCTTTCTTACATTCGTCTTCTGTGTTACTCACGTTTGGCTGCCGTATAATTTGTGTACAGCCAAACGTGCAGCTATGCTGACGTTTTGCCGTACACAAATTACAATAATATTAATATACTAGAGGCGCCAACAGACCCTCAATTTCGACTCTCTGCGCTCGCGAAATCTCGGGTGCGGTTTGCATATTGATCGAAGCGAGCCCAGTGTAATAACTATTCGTTTCCCATTGACTTCAAATGCCTATCAGTTTTTTGACGATTATTCCTCGACATGACATATTTCAATTATTTTTTTTTAAATCCATAACTAAAATTATGAAATTTAGCAATAAAAAAACACAAAAGGGGAGTTATGTATTAAAATAAAAAAACAAGATATAACATATGTTTAAACGAAATAAATTAAATTTTGTAAAAGAAATAGAGCTTAAGCAGGTGTATGAATACTGCAGGATACCAATTATTTAAAACTAAATCCGTAATTCTATTACTTAGACTATTTATAGCATTATGCTTAAATTTGTGACCTCCCTCCTTTTTTAATTAATTCGTTAAAGAAGTGGTTCGCTTCCATTCTCCGAAAACGGTTTGCAAAGCAATCCGTGTCGAATTACATATATTCATAGTGAGATCTGTGACAGAAATCGGACTACTTACTTATATTAATGCCATTGTCGAGAATATTGAAACAGTTTGTTTCTTTTATTAATGCTTCATATATTACAAGTGATGTTAAAGTCATCAATCCAGTTCATTAATTATTAAAGACATATAATAATTACAGTATTCACATTTGAGAAACATTTTTTAACTAATCCAGTTAACGAGTTCCTTATAACATTTTATTGAACGAAGCGAGTGGAGCGCTCTACTGGAGATTTTTTCTCCTTCTTTGCCACGAATAGGCTCGAAAACTACTTGACGGAAAATTATGAAATTTTGCAATCAAAAATGCACACATTAGGTGATGTTTGTAAAAAAAAATATTCGAAAAATATCATGTCGTTGAGAAATAATCGTTAAAAAACAGATATCTTATTGAAGTCAATGGGAAACGTTGAGTCATTACACTGAGCTCGCTTCGCTCAATATGCAAACGGCACACAAGATTTCGTGAGAGCTGCAAGACGAAATTGAGGGTCTGTTGGCACCCCTATTTATATAATGTTTTGCAATGACTTCGATAATTATCTTTACTTGTTAAAAGTGAAGGTGTGTTGAAAAAAATGTTTAACAAGACTCGTAAACATAATCTATTTAAAGGTAATGCTACAACTGGGCACACTAAGGCGCTATCAATAAGTCGTTTTAGATATATGGATAATAAATCAAACGTTATTCTACGCCTTTACATTGTTATTACAATATTGGATTCCATAGAACTGTAGATAAATCATCCAGCCTCCAATTGGGGTTTCTAAAGCTATGACGTCATTTACCTGAATATAGAAATTAGTAGATGAAGGCGCTTTATGAAAGAGGGAGGAAGCTTTATCTTTAAACTTTTAAAGTATATTTAAAGTATATCCCATGGGAACCCAAAATTATAATAATATTCATTAATTTAATGAAATATCAATTTCCTAATAAGATATACTACTGTTACTGTATACGCTGGATTGTTACTGGAGAATGACTAAAATATTTTTCAACATACTGAAAGTTTTTTTCCAAGAAGTAGTAAAACCTTATTTTGTATACAGGTACTTCAATTTACTCTATTAGTTTATAAAGCTGTCATGGCAAGGCTGTTAAAGTTGTATTATGGTGCTATTAACTTTATAAATATAATATTTTCTTATAATTATCACTATGGCAATAAAGTAAACAAATTTGTTTACTCTTTTGTTGTATACAAATTAATTCGCTACAGTATAATAATATAATAGGATTCAAATAAATCCTGATGATACCAATATCATTTCATTACGACCACAAGTACCATAATAACTCTGAATCCCGCTAATTTGAGCTCTTGTCAACGTTACTGATATGATGAGAAATTCGATAGACATTTATCGTTCGTACAATATTTTTGACTAAAACAACTAACAAATAGAAAATTATTATTCAATACATTTTAATACGATCTTATTCTATATTTTAAAGGTCATATTTTTATTGGTATATAATAATATGATACTATGATAACAATTCAATTAAATACTATATATGATATTAATAAATATTAATATCTTATTTGTAGAAAAATATCTTGTTTTTTAAATACAAATTACGAAGTTACATGTCCAATATGTTTCGGAGCAGACAGCGGCGTCTAGAAAGGAGACATATCTACAAGCGATTTACCACTCACTGACTCATCATGAAATCTCCGAAAATATCTTTCCGATTAACTTAAAATTTTACATAGTTACTTATTTTGTGACGTAGACGTCCACTAAGAACGAATTTTACGGAATTGATATTCCAACGGATTTCAACTTTTTGCCAAGTTTTACACCTGTAGGAGTAGGAGCTATAGTAACGTTTACGATGACAACGGATAGTATCACAAAGGTTACCATACTAACCTAAGTTCACATCCAAATTAATAGTGTGCCCAGCGAAGAGGGAGGGAATAACCTAGTTCATTATATCATAGCTGCAGCTCGGACTAATTAATATTTAAATTATTTATTGATTATTCAAAAGACTTCATTAATTGTGGTTTTAGTAATTCTATCATAAAAAAGTACTCGTTAACAATTTGTAAAACATATTCACACTGACAATAATAATTTTATTTACTTATTTATTTAGTTAGCTTCACGCCATATCCGTTGCGGGGTAGCCAGAGACGACGGAGCGCCAAACGCTACGGTCTCTGCATACCTCTTTCGCCTCGGCCACAGACATCAACCTCTTCATACACGCCCTCCCGGGAGTCCTCATGCTTTTTACGTGACCTTCCTCCAGTATCATAGATACTGTGTTTTCGAAGGTCACTCGAGGCCTCTCCCTGACAATAATAATAATATTAAAATTACTTATTGGTATTGTTACTTTAAATTATGTAAGTAATAAAAATACTGAATTCTAAATAAGCACTGAATTTAACATTACCTTGACTAATATTATTCTGAAATTCGTTCTATTAAATCGTAGGTGGTTCCTGAATGGTCTCAAATACAGGGAGCATTAATCTTTAAAGCAATCCAAACTCAATTACTATGGTGTACTTTAGACTAATGGGAAAGGGTTTTCTTTGTCATAAGGCATTTCAATTTAGTTCGGATAATGCATAGTGAAATAGGATTACAAATGTTTTTATTGTAACAACTCTTATATTTATTGATATTTATTATTTACAATTATAAATCTTAAAAATTATTTAATTATTAAGATTAGTCGTATGTGTTTTAAAATATAATAACTAAAAATAATGCTTACAAATTTTATACGTTTCTATGATGGAATAAGTCTTAATCGGCATGTTTTTGTTCCATCAAAGTTTTATCTGGAATGAAAGTAATTACTTGAGGTACGTGAGGTATAACTAGTCATTTTTTTCATTCTTTCAATTAAATACAAACTTCATTATGTATATTTTAGTTATAAATATTAAAAGTATATAAAATGTACGTCAATTAAGTACATAAATGTATTTCAAGTAAGTACATCTGTGCAATGTTTGTGGTTCATAACTGTTAGTATTATTAAGTTAAATGTTACATATAATATAATAATAAATATGTTTTATTTTACACTTGGAATATACAAATTCAAATAAACAAAGAAAGAAAAAAGAAAAGAATGACAATGTCAAGAGAATTATGTTTTAGTGGCAGCGTAGATTTCAATGAAAATCAATTAATTTCATAAGTTATAATAAAGAAATACAATTTAAAATTACAATTGAAACTTATAATTACTTAATACTAAAAAGGTGATTCCAGGTCAGCGATTGACGCAAGAATGCCTGTAGTGCCAGTAGTTTCTAGCTCGTTTCCTAAAGGTCGCTGCAACGAGGGCGGTGTCGTCTTCGTTTCACGTGAAGGTGCTGCGTTAGTATTTTAATATTCTGCACTTTTATCGTGGGAATTGATTTGGTCTTTAATTTATGAATTTACCCTGGCTATGCTTTCGTAACAAGAGTAGCTTAAGTTTCTTTAGATGATTCTCACTTAGATCAGGATAGTAAATAACAGCATAGAAAAATAGAGTCTATCTCTATTTTTCTATGCTGTTTTTTACTTATATTACTCGTAAAGTTTGGTAGAAACTAAAAGATAATGTAATCTTTTTAAAGCTAAAGTTTGATCAAAAATTTGTTCAAGATTGGTACTGTAAGATACTTTTTGCTTTTTAATTATTGTCCAGTAATTAACAGTGATAATTTAACTACATATACATTTTTAATTACTAGTTATATAAGTCATCCATGTGAAATTTAATAAATTACACACACTTCTATGACGCATTAATCGTAAATCCTACATTTATAATAATAAAGAAGAATATTGTAAAGAAATAGATAAGTCAAATTTAAGGCTGACTAGGCTGGCTATGTAATGATATAAGACAAAATAGTAACTGAGAATATGTTCTTTAAATTAATATAAAATAATTTAGAAATTATACATTTCTATTACTCTAATAACGTCCCTAAAACCGAAATAACTTAAGATATAAATCTCTCATTGGGCAGTGTGAAGATGACTTGTATAACTGTAAAAAAAACATATTTAACTTTGGAATGCTATAGTATTATAATCAGAGTAATAGTTTAAACATAACTGAATCTAAGAATACAATATTTTGATGATTTTATAAAAACATAATACAATAAAAATAATCGTTTATTACAAATAAATTAAAAGCACTAAATATAAATTATAATATGAAACGAAAATAATATTTTATCTTCCAGGAAAGTCATACAAAGTTTAGAAAAAAGTTCAAAGTTCAAACTGTCTCCATATAACCTTTTCATACGCTGTAATAAATTTTGTTTTCACAGTAAATGTATGCTCACAACTAGAAAAGTTTAGTGTTACAGTCAAAAAGAAAACACAATTATGATTTATGTTTTTAATTTACGAATGAATATGATTATTGCATTGAAATGTTAGCAAAACCTTTTTTACAGGTCTCCTACTTCATTAGATCTAAATTAGAATAGCAAAGATTTTTAGGTGAACATTATTATGTTTTGTTATTTCAATTTCAATAAATAACAATATTAATCTTGTTTATACTGTATTTATTGGTTGTTTTTCCATTACTCACAAATAAACAAGTAAAGCGATTGGAACCACTTTTTTAATTCCCTGATAGTCTCAAATGTTTCCTATTAATTAATAGCAATTTTATTAAATCTTTACATAAATATACTATTTATGTATATACATATACTAGCTGATTGCAACCCGCTTCGCTGGGTACACTATTCATTTGGATGTGAACTTAGGTTGCTATGGCAACTGTTGTCGTAGTATCCGTTGTCGTGTATCCGTTGCTATGGTAACCGCGTTAAGTGTGTAGCTCCTACCGGTTTAAAACTTGGCGAATGCAAAAAGTTGAAATCCGTTGAGATAGGAATTCCGTAAAATCCGTTCTTAGTGAACCTCTACGTCACAAAAGAAATAACTATGTAAAATTAAGTTAAACGTACAGATAGTTTCGGAGATTTCCTGATGAGTGAGTGAGTGGTAAATCGCTTATAGATAAGGGTCAAGGCACCGCTTGTACAAGAAAATAACATTTTAAACATTTAAAAGTTACATGTTGAAGTTGAAGAGTTTATATAAGAAAAAAATTTATATTATTAATTTAATAAATCACAGAAAGCAAAATAAATCACTAATTATACAAAGAAATTATACATTAAAATTATTTTACGACGCTTTTGGGTTTACCTGTATGATACTATGTTATAAAGTACTTACTTGGAAGTATTAAGTAATATTGTTTTAATATGTATACTCATATCATGAAAATACAAGAACCTGACAAAGCAAGCCTTCCGTAGTCGTTATATATTGTTCTTAAAGCACAGTTAACTTGAAATATTTTAATTTTTCTATACACAATTGTTATATCACTTAAGATAACAGTGCTGTAGCCATTTTTGTGAAGGTAACTATACAAAGAAAGCTAGATGACGTATAGCATATTTTAATTTCACAACAGTATGTGTGTCTCAGTCACACACACATACGTTACAAATATTCACTTATTTTCTGTCCTTATCTTAATTATTTGGGACCGAGTATCATGTCAGTTATACTCATAGATACATTTCAAATAATTTATCTATTGTGGAAGAATTATAAACATGCTCTTAACAAATCTTAATTTATCATTATTGAGTTTCGTTGCATGGTTTACATTTCTCAGATCATTGGTCAGATATAAATTATCTGAATGGTAACTATCTAACTGAAAACTCAACGGCTATTCACTGGTATTTTGTCAGATCACAGGATTATCTCTGTTTGGATGGAGACAAATTTAGTTTTATATGTTATTATGTGTGTGGGTATATTCATAATAATTTATAGCTATAAAATTGAATATTGTTTCTTTGACGTGGCTTTTGTAACATAAAATAAAGGGTGAATCAATAAGTATATTAAAAAATTAAAAAATACTATTTATTTTGAGTGCAAAATTTCATAATTTTCCATCAAGTAGTTTTCGAGCCTATTCGTGACAACGAATGTGAAAATGTCTCCAGTAGAGCGCTCCGCTTGCTTAGCTCAATTAACAAGAATAAATATCATTAAAGAGATCATAAATAAGGAACATACTAAATTATCTCAAAAAATTTTAATTTATTAACGTTCTAAGTTACTTTAAATTTGTCCTTAAACTTTTCTCACAAAATTTTGTTAAATGATCCTTTAAGCTTAGTATTCCTAATTGATAAACAACAATCTCTAACCGGATATTAAGTAAATCTGTTTTAATAGACTTAGACGAAGATACTATGGATTTTAATTAGAAAAACTTTTTGTAACCAGATCACATCTTTATATCGACTATTCATTAAAAGTGTAATTAAAATAAGTGAACTTAAAATAGTAGAATAGTACTATGTATTTAATTAGGTTGCTACGTATTAAAGATATTTGTATTCCTTCCCTATTATTGTGAAGAACGAAGATGCTAACTGCTTTGTACTGAAAGATCTAAGAAATAACATTGGAGATCTCTACAGCATCTAGTATTTCAGTAATGGAAACTAAAACCGAAGCCATGTATATTATACAGGGTGGGCCAAAAATTTTTGCAAATAGCAACACTTGATTTCTCCAAAACCGTGAGAGCAAGGGGCGCGCGTGTGGCGGGGAATTGTGCGTTGTTTAATGCAATTTTAGTCACAATGAAGCGCTTCACGGGAAAACAGCGTGCTTTTTGCGTAAAACAATTTTACAAAAACAACGATTCCTACGTTACTGTACGACGCCTCTTTAGAATTGAATACGGATTACAACGTGTAAGTGAGTGTCCAAGTGTTAATTTAATTAAAGCTTGGGTTAAAAAATTTGAGCAAACGGGATCGACAACGAATATTAAACAAACTGGGCGACCACGTTCAAGAAGAAGCGAAGAGAACATTCGGGAGGTTGAAATTTCTGTAAGGGACGATCCAGAATCATCTACGCGTAAGCGGTCGGCGGCTCTTGCTATACCAAGAACTAGTCTGAGGCGAATCTTGCATTTGGACCTTAAACTGCACCCATATAAGCTTCAAATTGTACAGGAAATGAAACCAAACGATTACATTCAACGCAAGTTATTTGCTGACACAATACTGGAGCGATTCTCTAGCCTTGAGAATGTATTGTTTACGGACGAGGCCCATTTTCACATTAATGGTCACGTAAATTAACATAATTGTTGATATTGGAGCACGGAAAACCCTCACTATAAACACCAAAAGCCTCTTCATTCACCAAAAACGACAGTGTGGGCTGCCATATCCGCAAAGGGCATAATCGGTTCATACTTCTTTGAAAATAATCAAGGAAATAACGTAACTGTGAACTTAGTGGAATAAGTGAAAATGTTGCGAGAGTTTTTGACACCACAGTTGCATGAATTTGAAGGATACAATAGCCGGACTTGGATGCAACAAGATGGAGCAACATGCCATACATCAAACGTGACTTTTCCGGTGGTCAAAGAAATGTTTCCTAACAAATTGATTTCTCGCAGAGGTGATATCCCATGGCCTCCCAGAAGCCCGGACCTTACACCTTGCGATTTTTTCTTGTGGGGATATCTGAAGAGTCGAGTATACCTTAATAAACCGACGACCATATCCCAATTAAAAGAAAATATCCACGAGGAGATAGCCGCGATTCCTCGCAGCATGTGTCAAGGAGTTTTCCAAAGTTTACGTAGTCGATTGCAGGAGTGTCAACGACGAGACGGAGCACATCTCGACGATGTCATTTTTAAAAAATAAATTTTAATAAATGATAATTACGTTAAATAAATCATAAACAAAATAACATTTGTACTTTTATTTCTAGACATGTTTCAAAAGTGCAAAAAATTTTGGCCCACCCTGTATAAGAAAAATCTTTAAAGCGGTGGATGCATATCCTGAATTTTGATTATATTGTTATTATTTTATACTTGTTTACAAATGCAATATAATTATAATAACGTATTGACATTATAATAAGATAGGTTTAAGACAATTTCAGAATAAGACTTTTGTTTTTAAAGTACTTAAATGTTTCGTTCATGAACACTGTCCATGTTTCTGTATAATGTGTCTTTTATTTATTAGTATATTTGTTCACTAATTACAAAAATCAACTGCTTCATGTAATTATAAAATTATGAAAAATTGTTTATTTATCCCCAAAAATTTTTAAAAGATATAAATTTTGTTCGTACAAACACCCAGAATCTATATATTTCGTGTTCTAAATAGCTATGCTTAGAACTGTGTATTAAAATGATCAACACATATTGTCGGGAATTATAATATAGATATAACTTTCTAGTCTTTCACTATAAGGAACTTGGAACTTAACTAGTTTACTAAAATTTCTCATCAATACTTTAATTTTTCATCGTAAAATTGTATTGAAATTAATATAAAGCGAAATAAATATGAAAACCAGTTCCTTTAGTAAACTATTCTTCAAATAAATTGTCATCTCTGACCGGAGAAAATTCTAATGAAATTACGAATTTTTTAATATGTAGCTTAAACAGAATAAACTTTACTTCATAAAACCTTTCTTTATTCTTGTCTGTATTGATATTACGAGTATTAACTTTGAGTTAGTTTTAATTGATCGCTTGTTTTAATTTGTAAGGATGAGAAATGTTTTTGGAATTAATATTAATAAATAGACATTTTATTAAAGATGACTTTGATCCAGTTCTTGGTAACAATTTTTATTGTTACAAACTATGTTATACTATTAAATATATCATAATAAATTCAATTAAAATTGTTAAATTAGATTAATCAAATTAAGTTAAATTAAATATTAAAATAATTATATTACAGTCTTAATACATATCACATAAATCTTTAATCAATAACTCATAAAAGGTTTATCGAATTTGTGTGCAAAATACTCTGAGTAATGTGGGAACTAGTTTGAATTCTGTGCAGTAGTGAAGCCGGCTTGGTTCCTATTCAAGCATAGAATGATTTTGGATGATTTTGTGTGAACATATTTGATGCTACAACGGCACGGTAATCATAACATAGTCCGATTTATAGAAAAATTTAAACTAATACTAAATGATTGTATAAAGCTCTGTAAGAAAATTCAAATTATTAGAAATGTTAGCCACAAATGTATTTCAAATCTAATTATTTTAAATAAAAGTATCCTAAGATACTTCTTATAACGTTAGATATTCGTCAGTTAAAATCTTGTTAAAATCGGTGTTGCTGTCTTTAATTGTATTATTAGATTATATTGTTTCATACACGCAAGAAAAGTTGATAGTTATTTTAACTCTAAGAAAATTTCTATTATTTTATTTGTGTGAAAGTAGATAAAAAATATTATAAGAATATAACTCTACAAGTCTGGCAACTCATATCTGTCGGGTTTTGAATATTTAGCGTCTTATTTTTCATAATTCATAATTAATCATTAATATTGCTATTAAGATATTATTAACTAGTTTTAGAGTTGGAAACTCATAATCTATATCTATACTTATAATAAATCTGTAGAGAGGTCAATTCTGTACATGAAATATATTTACAAAATAAGTAGCAGGGGGTGATTAGTGTTCGATACTGATGCCAAAAATGCAGTTAAAAAAATTTTTGTCTGTCTGTCTGTCTGTCTGTCTGTTTGTATGTTATTTATAGAAAAAAAAACTACTCGACGGATTTTAACGAAACTTAGTACAATTATTCTTTATACTCCTGGGCAGGTAATAGTATACTTTTCATCACACTACAATGAATAGGAGCAGAGCAGTGAAAGGAAATGTTGAGAAAATGGGAGAAGTTGCTTGATTTTTTAAGCTTCCGTCGCGTGTGCAGCCTTAATGGTTAGAGCTACATAGAAACTATGTATAACGGAAATATTCTACATAAAAATACACGAAAAATATTCCAAGACAGCATATATCTACCTTTTATAGTTAACTCACAATAACACGCATAACTCTCGATAGCTTAGCAGTTCGGAGATTTCTTATTATATTTGTTTACTTTTACGTTTATAAAACCAATAAAGCTCACCATCATTCCTAATTAAAAAAAAAATAAACATTAGCACCAATTCAATAAAAAAAGAATCATTGAAATCGGTATAGAAACACCAAACTTATACTTACTTACATGAAATACGCCAACAAGACATCGCGCGTGAATAGTGAATCAAGCTATAAGGATTATTTTTGCGTAACGGTTGCCGCGCTCGACGGGGCTCGCGGCGGCAGAGTATAAAAGGGGCGGGAGGCGAGCGCAAGCGTCATTCAATATTTGGCTGTTGATGCGTTCAGAGTGTTGAACTTTATTGACAGACAATAATTGTTATTTTATAAACCGTGCTTATCAGCGCGACTTTTTGTCTTTAAATAGTTTATTTTAATTTCTTTTATTGTTATTTTCTAAATTAGTTTTAGTTTTGTTTAAATTCTTAACTATTAATAGTTCCTATTTTATTTCTTTTTAAGTAGATTTAGATTCGATTTTTAGATTAGATAATAGATAGATAGATTAGATTATTGTTAGATTTTTAGTTACTGATAGGTTAGTTTTGGGCATTTTATGTTTAGTTTTTTTTGTATTGAGTAGATAAAAGCGTAGGTAGGTACTTTTATTAATTATAGTATTCATAGGTATTTTTTATTTATTTTTAAGTGAAGTAGGTATAGGTAGATATTGCCTACTATCTACCTATACTGCACACGTGTTTTAGCTTTATTTTCATTTCTTTTTTTTTGTACCTAAGTTGTAGGTAGGTAGGTACATATTTCTTAGTTTAATTCTATTAGAATATTAGGTATTTAAGTTTAAATAGGCACTTAGATTTATATTTTTTTATTATATAGCAGCTGTACTTAGAACATCTAAGGTTTTTTTTGTATTAGCATAGGTACTTTGATTAATTACAGTAGTTGTAGGTATTTCTTATTATTCATTTTTAAGTGAAGTAGGTAAGTGTAGATAGTATTGCACACGCATTAAGTATAGCTTTATTTTCATTTTTTATTCTTTTGTAATTTGTAGGTACCTACGTACATATTTATAATTCGATTAGAATATTATTTTAGTTTTAATAGGCACTTAGATTTATATTCTATTTATTATATACTTAGCTATAGTTAGGACCTCTGACGTAAGTTTTTTGTTGGGTAACTAAATAGAATTTAAGTTACCGTCGATTAAAAATAAAATAAACGATGCCACCTAAAAAACGACCATCTTTATCTCGAACTTCGAGTCAAGCTAGGAGAATGAGAATGACGCGTTCTCAAGAATCGGAAGAGGAAAGAGCACATCGGTTAAACTCTATGAGAGTTAGTGCCTCAACATCTCGAGCTAATGAAAGCTCTCCAGAAAGAGAGATGCGATTAGCAGCTGAAAGAGCGAGACGAGCTACAACACGGGCGTCTCAAAGCTCTTCTCAACGAGAGCTAAGGCGTTCCATTGACCGGGAACAACATGCGTTATCCCGAGAAGCTGAAACTGCTTTACAACGAGAATTGCGACTCACAGCTGACCGCGAACGGCATACATTATCTCGCGAGTCTGAAACCTTCACTGAGAGGGAATTACGGCTTACAGCTGACCGCGAACGTCATATTTTATCTCGCGAGTCCGAAACCTTCACTGAGAGGGAATTACGGCTTACAGCTGACCACGAACGTCATATTTTATCTCGCGAGTCCGAAACCTTCACTGAGAGGGAATTACGGCTTACAGCTGATCGCGAACGTCATATTTTGTCTCGAGAATCTGAAACTTTTACTCAATATCAAGACCGTTTGACAAATGATAGGGCGCACCATAACATGATTCGATCTCTTGAAGATGAACATGAGCATGAACAACGACTAGAGTCGGGACGCGATTATTACAATTCTTTGAGACAAGAACAATTGATTACTTTATCTAATGAAAGATTAAGAATTGAAAATATTCGGTCGCTTGAAACAGAAGAACAGCGAGAGGCCCGTCTTACTGCAGATAGATTTCGACATGGTCTTAATGACTTAGATATACACGTGGTAGATCAATCTACAAATTCGGTGGCGTGGTCCGATAAATATAAAAGTGGGTTTGCTTATAACCTCACAATTGATTACAGATCATCTTCTGAAATAGGCGATATGAACGTAGTATGTTCCTTTTGTAATGCTTCGAAGTGGAGGAAGGAGTCTGCTGGTTTCTGTTGTTCTGGAGGTAAAATAAATTTGCCTTCGTTCGAAGACCCACCGGAACCTTTAAAATCACTACTTTTAGGGGAACATTTGCAATCCAAACAGTTTTTAGATAATATTCGCACTTATAATAGTGCATTCCAAATGACATCCTTTGGTGCTAAACAAATCTCAGAAGGCCCTTTCATGCCTACTTTTAAGGTACAAGGTCAGGTTTACCATTTGATAGGGTCCCTTTTGCCTGAAGAACAACCTAAATTTCTTCAAATATATTTTGTATCCGATTACAACGAACAGTCGAATATAAGAAATCAATATTTTCCGAATTTAAATACTGAACTCATTTCACAACTTCAGAACATGTTACATCAGGTTAATTCGTACGTATGCAGTTTTAAATCGGCATTAGAAGCCCTTTCTCAAGATGGTAATAACAATTATAAAATTGTTATAAATGCCGATAAGCGTCCAACTCAGGAACACCCTGGGCGTCATAACGTTCCATCCACGAATGAAGTTGCTGTAGTACTGGTCGACCAGGAATGTGATAGGCGTGATATCGTTATACGTTCCAGAGACAATCGTTTGCAACGTATTTTCGAAACCCACAGGGCTTACGACAGTTTGCAATATCCTATGATATACTGTCGAGGGGAAGATGGTTATAATTTCGCTGTATACCAAACCGATCCGCGCACAGGCGCACCTAATTATAATAAAAAGGTGTCATGCCTTCAATTTTATTGTTACCACCTGCAAGTGAGACGGAATAGATTGGTATACTTTCAACGTTTTCGTGGCTTATTTAATCAGTTTATTGTTGACATGTACGCAAAAATTGAAACCGAAAGATTAGTTTATATACGATCTAATCAAAGGCAGCTGCGCGCTGAAGAATACGTGCACCTTCGCGATGCCATGCAGTAATATAACGATACTGTGAATATGGGTCGTTTAGTTATTTTACCCTCTTCTTTTACTGGTGGTCCACGCTACATGCATGAACGTACTCAAGACGCTTTTTGTTACGTAAGAAAATATGGACGTCCCGACTTATTTGTTACTGTAACTACCAATCCCAAGTGGGATGAAATCACTCGGGAGCTTCTTGAGGGTCAGGCACCGCATGACCGCCATGATATTATTGCAAGAGTGTTTCATTTAAAATTAAAATCAATGATAGATCTTCTTACCAAAGATAACATTTTTGGAGAAGTATTGTGTTATATGTATAGTGTTGAGTGGCAAAAACGCGGCTTACCTCACGCACATATCTTGCTTTGGTTAAAAGATAAGGTTCGACCTAATGATGTAGTCAGATTAATCAGTGCTGAAATTCCAGATCCGACTGCAGATCCCCTGTTATACGACATTGTTAAAACTCATATGATACATGGTCCATGTGGTGCATTTAACGCAAATGCTCCTTGCATGCAAGACGGTCGTTGCACTAAAAGGTATCCAAAAGCATTAGTGGATGAAACTGTAACAGGACATGATGGATACCCATTATATCGTCGCCGTTCAAGAGACAATGGTGGTTTTACTGTTGAAAAGCGAATGTCTGGACAACAGGTTACTTTAGATAATAGGTGGGTCGTTCCGTATTCGCCTGTATTGTCCAGAGCATTTCAAGCTCACATAAATGTAGAAATGTGTAATAGTGTAGAGTCAATTAAATATATTTGTAAGTACATTAACAAGGGCAGTGACCAAGCTACGTTTGCGTTAAGAAATGAACATGATGAAGTTACTAGATTTCAGTCAGGCAGATATATCAGCTCTTCAGAAGCTGTGTGGCGGATCTTAAGTTTTAATATTCACGAAAGATATCCACCTGTGACCCATCTGGATGTTCATCTGGAAGGCGGTCAACGTATATATTTTAACGCCGAAAATGTTACAGAACGATTAGAGAACCCTAGACAAACAACTTTATTGGCATTCTTTCGACTTTGCCAAACTGATAATTTCGCAAAGTCTCTTTTGTATGAAGAAGTTCCATCGTATTATACCTACGATAAACAACGAGGTGTCTTTAACCGTAGACGCCGAGGCAGGCCTGTAGATGGCGAGACAGGTATTTTCAAAGAACATGTTCTTGGTAGAGTGTATACTGTTCATCCTAACAACGCAGAGTGTTTTTATTTGAGATTATTATTACATACAGTGCGAGGACCAACATCATTTATAGATTTGAGAAAAGTAGACGATGTTGTTTATCCAACTTATCATGCAGCTTGCCAAGCGCGTTATTTGCTTGAAAATGATCAACATTGGGATGACGCTTTAGCAGAATCCTGTGTTAGTGATAATCCACGACGGTTACGCCATTTATTTGTAACATTACTCACATTTTATAATTTATCTGATCCTGTCCAATTATGGGAAAAATATAAAGAAAAATTTGCAGAAGACTTTCTTCGGAATTTATCTCACAATAATGAAGGCGCAACGAATGATAATTTTCGAGATCTGGCTATAAATCAGTGCTTATTAGCTCTTCAGGAAGACTTAACAGCAGTAGGCGGTAAATCACTTTGTGAATATGGTTTGCCAACGCCAACCTCAGTCGGAGAGGTTACCAATAGGGAATATTCCGCAGAGATTGGTTACAACCCAATGGAACTGCTGGTAACATTAGAAAACGGTGTCCCAATGATGACTGCAGAACAACGCTTAGTCTATGATCGCGTGTGCGAGAGTGTGCAGAATAATTTAGGAACAATATGGTTTTTAGATGCACCTGGAGGAACTGGGAAAACTTTTTTGACTAAATTAATATTAGCTTATGTTCGAAATCAGCGTAAAATCGCTCTTGCCGTGGCTTCATCAGGTATAGCTGCAACATTGCTACCAGGAGGTAAGACTGCTCACACTATGTTTAAAATACCAATTAATTTAGATCGCACGGAAAGTCCAACCTGTAGTATTTCAAGAAATAGCGACAAAGCTAAGGTATTGCGTGAGTGTAATTTAATCGTATGGGATGAATGTACGATGGCCCATCGAAAAGGAGTAGAAGCAGTAGACAGAACTCTAAGGGACATAAGACAAAATGATCGACCAATGGGCGGTATTACGGTTTTATTTTGTGGTGATTTCCGACAAACCTTACCGGTAATACCACGGGGAACCCGAGCTGATGAGATTAGGGCTTGCCTGAAAAGCTCTTATTTGTGGCGTGATATACAATCGGTGCATTTGACTATAAATATGCGAGTGAGAACTGGAGACAGCGCAGATAATCGTGAATTTTCTGATACATTATTGAAGATTGGTGAAGGTACCTATCCACAACTACACCAAGGAAAACTTATTCTGACACCTGAGTTATGTTGTATAGTGCAATCCCAACAACATCTTATATCTTCGGTTTACGGTGACATAACAATTATATTAAATAGGGACAATTCTTGGCTTTGCGAAAGGTCCATTTTGACTCCTCGCAATGACCAGACATCTGAAATTAATAATAAAATACTGTCTAATATACAGGGAGAAAGCAAAGTTTATAGTTCAATAAATAGAATGGTTGATGAACAAGAAGCCACTAATTACCCGATAGAATTTTTTAATTCTTTAAGTATGCCTGGACTACCTTCTCATATAATTTGTTTAAAAATTGGCATACCGATAATTCTGCTCCGAAATTTAAGACCACCTCAACTTTGCAATGGAACTCGGCTAAAAGTAACCCAGTTGCAACAAAATGTAATCGAGGCTCAAATTTTAACAGGTTGCGGTGCAGGAGAAACTGTCTTTATTCCCAGAATTCCCATAATACCAAATAATTTTCCATTCCAATTTAAAAGAACGCAATTCCCAGTATCGGTGTGCTATGCCGTGACTATCAATAAAGCTCAAGGGCAGACTTTTCGTGTTGCTGGAGTAGATCTCGGTGTTAGCTGTTTCTCGCATGGTCAATTATACGTCGCTCTTTCCCGGGTTAGCAATTCTAGGAATCTTTACGTTCACGTGCCGGACGGGTCGACTCTTAACATAGTCTACCCAGAAGCTTTGCGCTGAAACATTTTAATTTGATCTAAAAATAGCAATATATTATCTTAATAAAAAACAAGGAGTTACACGCTGACCGAGTCGTGGGTATAGCGTGGGTATATTATAATATTCTGCGGTTACTTATATTTTTCAACAGTTTTGTGGATTGGCATATTATATTACTATTGCCCTTCTAAAATACGAAAGTGAATCTGCCTGTTACGTCAAAACTATGAGGGAGGACATCTGCTAATTTTTTTTCGAAAAACGACGGAAACGCGGACGAAGTCGCGGGCAAAAGCTAGTGAAAAACTAAAAACTTTTCCTCATTGTAGGATTACTATAGACATACCTTAAAACATAAAATCAGAAAGAATTCTCAAGTTTGTATCTAAAAATACCCTTTCAAAAGTATCCGGTATAAACTAAATTACAAAACCGGATAGGACTTGATAAGGAAACCGGATCTCGTGCTCTAACGAACTGTCCTTAGTACTGTGTGACCGTACTTGTACTCGTGCATCAACCTCCATTGTTCAATTGTTCACTATCGGTTGATGTTTCTCTTTTTGTAATCATTTTGAACATAACAGATGAGACATATTCCAATTAAAGTGAGAAAAACTATTATAAGATATGAAGTACAACATATTCAAATTTAATTATGTTAATCTTTTGCGTTCCTCTCTGATGTTTTTGTATTTTTTTAAGGAAAATCAATACGTAAAAAGGCCCCTTGATACTTTATTAGTAAAGTTAATTGTATCTCTAAAATGAAAAGATTAGATTTGTCAATTTAAGGTGTTTTAATTAACCCTACTTAACTAACCCTTACCCTAATGGTAAGGGTTGTTTAGGTAGGGTTTGTTATTATAAACTAACTACCGCACTGAAACTGTCCTATCGAATATTTCGTGAACCTACCAAAGTAAATTTTTCTTTTTAAAATATTACACCGCATTTCACAATATTATATGAATAGTTACTATAGTATTTGAAATTTAACAAGTTTGATATTACCCTCTAAAATATAACTTATAGGAGAGGATAAAAAATATTACAAAATCAAACGTTTTGATATTCTCTTATATTTGGTCTAAAGCTTATACTTATACTTAATATTTTCTTACGTATTATCTCTCTGTTAAAGTATGTGAGGAATGTAATAGTAATATTCATTTATTAGGTTGTTATAATAAAGCACGCACAATAGCGACATAGCGTGACAGCTTTATTTTATAAAACACATATTGAAAATAGACTCAAACATAGATATGCCTTAATAACACACTTAAAGATAGAGATAATACATAAAAATGTTATTTACATGAACTATTTAATGATTGCTTTTATATTGAAGTTTCATTTACTTCAATACAGATCCCTTAAAAACTATGAAGAGAGTGCGACTGCGGAAGTGCTTCCGTGATATCCTCTTGAAAGTGTTTTTTCGAGTCCCTGAGTCTTGATTTATCGGTGACTTGAGCGTAACGTGTACCTCGAAAGTCTTGAGGTTGCATTCTTATTTTCTTTTTTGTTCTGTTCTACAATAGTCCAACTTCTGCTGTTAGTTGACTATCTTCTAAGGATGCGTACATTCAATAGTGGAAGGCAATTGACTTATGAGCATGATCTGAATTCTGAATATTTACTCCTCCTGGAAGTAAAAAACATGATATTAATATAGAGATAACAGAGTATTAACAGTTAAGGATATTAAATTGTATCGCCTAATTTTCATCATTTCATTTCATTAAATATATAAAATTACAGTCATTACTTCCAAATTAAAATACAAATATTAAAATACCTGACTTCTAAAACATGTTAAGATGTGCTAGCAAACCTCCGAAGATTCATTTTAATAAAGTGCTGATTAATTTTGAGCTAACATAAATTGAAAACTCAAACATTCGTCTTAATTAAAACGAGGTGCGTATATGAGCAAGATTCTAATGAATAATATAATAAATGGTATATGTTGCTAGCACAGAGTAGTTTGTTAGACGCGATACACAAGCTACATTCTATATTCCTTAAAATGCAGGTACAAAATAAAAGAATGGGTGTTTTTTTTAAAGCACTTTTAAACCCTATCTTCGTCATTTAGTCAAGTTAATTATTTAATATTTATCTTAACTGATTTACATGATGTTTACAAATAGAATGACAAAGTTTTAACTTATTTGTAGTAAAAAATTATTTATAAGAAAATGTTATGACGTTGGTAATATGATACCAAATAGTATAAACTAAAATTCATTACCTAATAATTAATTATATATTCTGATTGAAATATCAAAAATTGTTTCAAAATATTTTTTGTTTAACAAACTAATAGAAAAGTTTTTTTATTAAATATAATATAGTATTTATTATAATCTAGATATCTTCATACATAAGTTAATAAAGTGCCGATAGACATTATATATATGTGCCATGTGAATCGTTAAGGTGTATCCTTCCTAAAGTTATATAAAAGAAAATGGTATTACGGTGATTACACACATGCGACTGGTACAGGTGTGCCTTCAAATTGTCGTTTATAAGATCCTTTATGGCTATAACATAAAAACTGGTGTAAAGGTTAGTCTAAATTGTATCTTTAAATTTACATAATGTATATTTTTGTACATTTCAATAATAGAATACAAACCAATTGATTATATTATATATGTTTGTATAACACAGAATTATATGTAAAAGACTTTTTATTTACAGTTAGTGCATTTCAAATTTTAAGATAGCTAACATGCTGCCGTATTTATTCATAATTTGTACCACCACCTGGATGCGTGGTGATCTTCCACTATGCGGTTCTCAAGGACCTTTCTTCCTCGTACCACTCAAATGTGGATTGAACTCCCACAGCGGTTTTTCCAGATCGGTATGACATGGGTATCTTCAAAAAAGGCGCTTACTCCTTCCTCCAAGGCCGGCAGCGCTCTTGTGAATCCTCGACCATTGCAAGAGGTTATGGGCGGCGGTGATCACGTATCATGTGACCCGTCAGTTCATTTGCCCTCTTCTTATCTAAAAAAAAATTGTGAGAATCCCATAATGTGGTTATTTAGATGGACTAAAATATTGAATACTAAAGTTGTCCTAAGAGTACAGGTTTGTGTTACGATGAAACTATAATGTTGATAATCAGTTAAGAAAAGTAATATGTTATAATTTGAAAAATTTCATTAAAGCTATATTCCATAATAAATAATTGACTTCATCTTTTTGCTAAAATACTCGAAAATTTTGTTAAAAAATTGTGAAAAAATGCATTTTTGGTGAGTTTTTGGTCGTAATTTCAAACACTATCAACGATTATGTAAAAGCGTTGTGACGAGCGCTGATGTCTGTGAAGCGTTCACTAGCTTTAAACAAAACTATGATTACACACTGCATATGCATATATGAGAATGTTGGCACGAAAGTCGTAATACTAGAAGGAATAATTTTTAGATAATAATAATTAATGGACTTTAGCATATATAACGTTATTCGGCTCTTTTATCTATAACTTTTTACTGCGGTAGTAATTTTATGTTAAACATAAAATTGTATCACTTTCTATATATTTATATATATATAAAGTGATGCTTTGTCTTCATGTGTAACCACAAACCTAATAATATCCATAATTGCTAAAGCAACATAATTTAAAACTATCATAATGTTACTTATTCTTAAGAAATATATAAAAATTTAAGAAAGTCACTTCCACATCTTAACCTAATGTTTAGCGCAGTACGTATGTATGTAGTAATTGTCATGTCTTTGTATTGCGCGCATTCATGCTAAATATTTCGGGTCTATAAAAGCAAATATGAAACACCTTAGCATTTTCTAAAGTTTATTACGAATTATAATTAAGAATAATTGTTTTGTAAATGGTGATAGATTTTCTACGTAAATTAATTACTTTTTACTTATTATGGAATGGAATCGTATCGATTTGATCATATTTTCATCATAGAACTAATAGCAGTGTAGTTAGTTAGACCCATCTTCTTTAGTATCAAGCTGTAATTGAATCAAGTAGTATCAAGTTAAATAAGTATCCAGAGAGTTTCTTACTGGATTGAATCTATTTTTGGTTTTTCCTGAGTGTAGCCGGCTAAACATTAGTAAATTAAGAACATTTAAATACAAAAATAGAATATATTTTGACCCTTAATACTACAAGTAATATAACAACTATTCGCCCATATCCATACGTGCCTATATAGCTATTGAGCTTGGTATATAACATGTCAAATGTATTTATTACGTATTAGCTGAAAATAAACACCCGTATTTACTACTCACAAAACTAATTATAATTGCTAATGAAGATAAATATTCGAAGTATCGCAATCAATCTTCCAAGACAGCGTTGTATACGCCAATAGCAGACTCAAATAAATTATAGGTAGGTTTATCAAGCATATATTCATTTATATACTTTATACAATATGTTAGGATATTGATAAACAATAAGTATAGATTTCTGATAATACTTTGAGATATCCATTTTTTTATATATATTTGACAATAGAACGTTATGTTATGGTACATATGAAGATATAACATGAAGTCTGTGCTAAAGTATCTTCAGTGACAACAAAACACCATTGCTATATCTGATCTCCTGTAAACGTGACTATTGTAAAATAAGGATAAAGTGAAAAGTGCATGTTTAATTGCTATATTACATCGATGTTCTGCTAAAAGCTACTATTAGTATACTACTTTTTAAGTCAATCTCTTCTAAATGCATTCTGTCTGATAAATATTTATACATTTTACAATCTTGAAATCAAGTGCTTTGTAGCAGTCATATTTGGGTCTTAACTTCATTAGGCAAACGAAAAGTATTTACCAGAATAGAACAAAAAAATAAAAATGTACAAATTTTTGGATGCGACAGCATAATGTACCAATTCAATAATTTTATCAGAATATATTGACTTATTGAATATATTTCAATAAGTCAATATATTCAATTTATTCTAAGTATTTTTTATAAGAAAACACCTGTTTTCAAAAGAAAATTCACTAAAATGGTAGGCATATTTTACACCCGGAAGGCTTTAATATAAATTAAATATAATCTTAATATATAAAGCACAAAGACACTCACTCACTGACTCATTCATCGCTCTACAGCCCAAACCGTAATACCTAGAAAGATGAAATTTGGACACAAGACTCCGGACATATTGAATAGGTGCAATAAGAAAGGATTTTACAAAAATCCAAACCGTTCCAAAGTTACAGCTAAAAAACTGCAAAAAATATAACGCGCCTGTTTGATACCTAATAGGTAGTGTGGATATTCAAACAAAATGTTTAATCACTTTCGCCTTCCGTTGCGAAGCGTGGGTAACCTGATAGTAAGCAATAAATTAAAGATACGGTTGTTAAATTAACCTCAATGCCTAATAACATAAACCGATAAACTGTTACAGGTAAATTACAATAAGTTAAAGCATATATATATAAATGACAAGAGTCTTTGACATACTAAGATAATATTATATTATTATAAGGAGGTATAGACTATTAAAAACTGAAGCAGTACACAAAGAGGTCTTCTCATAAGAGATGTTCAAGCGCGTTAAATAAAAAAAATCGTCATATGTTTCCTTTCCTGTACTTATATTTTATTGAATACGTATTTGGTAGATTAGTCTCATAAACTGTTATAGTACATGTACTAGGGGCACCAACAAACCCTCAATTTCGACTCGCCGTGCTCGCGAAATCTCGAGTGCCGTTTGCATATTGAGCGAAGCGAGCCCAGTATATTGACTCATCGTTTCCCGTTGACTTCAATGGGATACTAGCTTTTTGACATGATATAAAAAAAAAAAATTTTTTTTTGAGGACATTTTTCAAAATTTTTTTTTTAAAAACCATTACCTAATATTGATCTTTTTGATTGCAAAGTTTCATAATTTTCCGTCATGTAGTTTTTGAGTCAATTCGTGACAATGAATAGTCCAGGCATATTATTGGTTTCACCTCGGAATGAGAGATAGTCGGCTATAAACTTGTATAAACCTTTATTTCAAACTCATAGGAAACGAGATATTTGCAATAAATGTGTAAAAAATGGATTTTTTGTCCTTTGACCTTGGAATATCTGTAGACGCAGACACCCTACGGTAAGTAGGTTTTGAGACAAGTTTTAGGGTGTTAAAATAAAGGTTTATAGAAGTTTATAGCCTCTCTATCTATCTCTCATTCCGAGATTCTTGCCCTCATATGACTAATATGCCTGGACTAGAATGTAAAAAGTCTCCAGTAAAACGCTCCGCTCACTTCGTTCGCTTCGCTCAATAATCATTTAGAAAACCTTTTGGAAAAAGTCATGATTTTGAAATAAATTCAATATTCCGGTTACAAAGCGGTCAGTCACAAAACAAACTAAGCCATTAACTGCGGAGTACCAAACAAATTTGTCCGAGTCACTTATAAATCAGGGTTCAGTTTCGAAAGGTCTATGAAAAAATCTACTACAAATGGGTTATAGAAACGTATATATATATATAGCATTACCACGAAGGTTTATTATGAAGTTACCGATTTATGACTTTACAACGTTACGCTCATCCTATTTTTATTTCTTAAAGTCACTAATATTACAAATTGATTATTTTATGATGGAAACTTCAACCTAAAGTTAATTGATCGAAGCGAACGAAGTGAGCGGAGTGTTTTACTGGATACTTTTTATTCTTTGTCACGAATTGGCTCGAACACTACTTGACGGAAAATTATGAAACTTTGCAATCAAAAAGACACACTTTAGATGACGGTTCTTAAAAAAAATTTTTGAAAAATGTCCTCAAAAAAATATTTTTTTATATCATGTCAAAAACTGATACCCCATTGAAGTCAATTGGAAACGATGACTAAATACACTGGGCTCGCTTCGCTCAATATGCAAACGGCACTCGAGATTTCGAGAGCGCAGCGAGTCAAAATTGAGGGTCTGTTTGCGCCCCTAGTATCATAAGCTACGATGTTCAGGAATATCAGAGGTAAGATATATTGAGTAAATACATAACATCAGATAGAGAGATTACCGTTTTATTTATAATATATCAAAACATACAGCATCTACCAGCATCATGTTAATTCATTATGAACCATGAAGTGAACAATCTTCATTAGGATTATTCCTGACTTCGCATAATAGGTAAGACGTAACTTAGAAACTGAGAATTAATCTCCATTTGAGTCACTGACAGAGCAAAGTTATAATTTTAACCTTGTTATACGACAGGATATGCTTACAATATCCATTATAATTTAGTTACTGGGTTTAGACACTTGTGTAATAGCCGTAATACCCAAATGCACTATTAATTTGCAACGCTGATTTATTAAACACGCTCTATAGTTATCTGTATTGTAAACACTCTTTACCTTGATTTAACAAACTTTATCTACTAACATTATTTTAATTTCGATCTTAATTAAATATTAGTTGTTTACTTCAGATATTGAAAAAAAATATTGACAAAATTGTTCACTCTTAAAAATACTATTTCCATTATTATTATAATAAGAGGAGTTTTCATAATCTTTAATAAACTACAAATTAAATTAACTACAAATAAAAAATTGCGGTATTTACTAGCAGTTTGGACACAATGAAGTTTTAAAGTAGAAATATTTATATACAAATTAAACCATAAGGCATTTTATTGAATGAAAAATTGTATAATAATGAGTTAATCATTAATAATATTGTATAAATATAATTAAATACTTTATCCATTTATTGCAAACACAAAAGATAAATAAAAGTATAAATTTCATTGTAAATATAGTCGCTTATTAACATCCTGCGGTAACGATTATATAACGGTATATTAAGCTATTCAGTGAGCGGTTAGCCGAGTTTATCTTTATGGCGGAGTACGGATGATTAAATAAAATTTATCAGAGTCGGCATTTATTTACTGGAAATTAATAGTATCTTATTTTACAAATAAGTATGACTTTTTACACCAGGTAAATACCTGGTAGATACAAGGGTATAAATAATGGATAGATCACACCAAGTGGCAGCTACGTTGCCGAAGTTCTTTTTAAGATTTTTCTGAATGCCACAATTAGCTGGCGTCTCTCTAGCGTGCTATCAGAAACGCAAGACAACTGTTGCAGACCATGATCGAGGGTCATAATCTCGCTTTTTAGGATCAAACCCGGGCAAGGTCACATGATTGTTCCGGGCTTGTATTAACGCACGCATTTTCTCTAATGTGCAATTCAAACCTCAGTCGCCATTTTCCATTTGTGGTTAGGAGATTGTGGTGACGTAATCATTACGGTGCTGCCACCACTGCCACCACAAACGTGCTGAGTGTTGTTTAGCCGTCTCCGACATATATATGTTACATAAATAATTATACTGCAAAAAACAGTACTGTTATCCACGAGAATTTAATTATCTAAATATTCTTTATCAAGGAGCAATTCGTAATAAAATAGAAGACTTCGATAATAATAAATTCAACAATGTGAGGAATGTTATAAGAAATAATAAAACATTAATATATACAACAACACAATAACAAATTAAATACTAAGCTAACATAAAGATAACAATACATATCACCGTATATAGAGAATATTTTATTGTAGCTACGACTACATGCATCGCTGTTAGAAGTAATAAAATTGATTTTAATATAAAATATTTATTGTACTTTTAAACTAAAACGTCAAACTATCCCGAATTAAAATATTATTGTTTCAAAACAACATCTGCCATATCAATTTATTATTTGGTAAATATAATTTAAGAAAAAAAGATTATATCAAAATAAAACCACAGAAACTATTCAGTGTAAGGAGAGTACTTTGAAAATATTTTAATAAAAAATATAATATTTTAACTTTATTCGCAATACTTTCTGATTGTTCTACGAGTCTGTGAAGCAATGTAATACTTCGTCGTGATCGTAATGATAGCTATTCGGATAAATGCCAATCTCTGAAGGATGCTCGTCCTTGTTTAAGACAAATTTTAATATGTTGTAGAGTTTAGCGATACAGTAAGCGTAATGATGTAAATATTCTGAAAATCGTGTCTCTGTAAAGGTATTGTATTTCTATTACAATAACATTTAAATAAATCAATAGTTTATGTAGATCTTATAAATTTAAATTACAATTGTTAATAGTTTTCTATGACTAAGTGTTTATTTAAAATATCCCTTCAATGTAAAAATTAAGAGAAATGTATAAAAAACCATGCCTTATACATTTACTAGTGATAATATAATTATGTTTATAATATTAGAATGTAAGGTAACATTATAATAATTATCTTAAATCATATATATAATGTTAAAGAAAAAATACATAACTAAACTAATTATCAAAACGTAACTAATTAAACTAAACTAATCTCAATATCTAGTTTAAGATACATTTGAGTTAAGTATAAATATATATCCGTTAGACTTATACTTATAAAACGTCTGTTGCTAGTTACAATACATTGATTACAATACTAATTATTATAAAATTCAAGTTTTTGAAATCTGATTAATATAAAAAGTAACATCTTAGAACAAATCTTGAGAGCCAAATACGACGATGCATTTCATTTTATTGGCTTATCGCGATGTTCATCAGAAAAATGTTGGTCACCTAAAGATAAGGCTTCAAACCACACTTCTCTTTAAGTACACTCATATACTTATATACATTGTTAAGAGTAGATGTGTCTTTAAAATAATTAAGTCAAATAATATATCAAGGCTTCATTCAATAGTTTACAAAATATTATCAAATATTGTTAATTTGCAACTTTATTTCATCATTTTATATCCGAATATATGCACGTGCCTTTAATAAATATCAATATTAAAATACGATGGCTCTCAAAAGTCACATGGACCAGCATTTTATGACGGAATATTTTTAATTGGTTGAATATTAAATCCCTCGTATCGTAGCTTCAATTGAGCCATATTTTCACAGCCAGCTTTTGAATATTCTATTGAGGTTGAAAGGTATGTGTCCTAAACTGTGCGAATCATAAATACTCACCGGAGTTGTAACGATACTTAGCGGAAATGTAAAAGACAAATAATAGTTTATGTAAGTTAATTTATTTCCATAGAAATTAATAGTCATAATATGATATAAATTTGTACGTATTTCCAAGAATCTCACAAATAATTGTTATCTACAAATTCAAATACAAAATACCTTTATTCGAGTAGGCATTTACACGCACTTTGAATCGTCAATTATTACAATAAAAAAGGTCAGTGTAGTCAGTCCGTGAATAAGCTACCACCGGCTCGGAAAGCTGCTGTTGAGAAGAGCCAGCCAGAAACTCAACAGTTGATCTTTTTAAAAGAAATTTATCAATCAAGTAAGATATCCATAATAATTAATGTTTAATATTTCTCAAATACTAAATTATTAATTTTACCATTGTTTGAGTTACAATAACAAATATTAAATTATAAATAAATTTGTTTGAGAGCGCTACTCATTGCAATTTTTATCTTCTAACTTCTATGCTAGTTACTGTCACCGATTCTTATAAAATATACATATTCTAGCGGTATTTATAAGTTATCTAGTCCTGATATCAGTAGTTTTTATTATTGTAACAATTATATGTATTTAGCAATTTAACGTTAACGTTAACCATCAAGTACTATTCTAACTCTCATAACATTTCCATTATAGTTTGATACAAAACATCCTAATACTATTAAAAATGTTAACATAATGAATCTTAACCCAAAGCTATCAATAAGAAAACTCTTCTTTGAAATTTTTTATTTCTTTAGATATGATTATATCAGTGACAATAAATAAAATAAATTTCTTACAGAATTGTCTCAACTCTCTTCACCTTGAGATTCAAATAAAGTAACAACTGATTTTATTTCATAAGTATAATATAATTTAAACCTATAACTCGCGGCAATATGAACTAAAAACTCTTAAACAACTAGTATTATTAATCAAATAAATTAATATTTTTAATAAGAAATGCACTTTATACCCAATAACTGATATTAGTAATTTGTATGTGCATATATATTCAATGATTTATTAAGATTAATTCAATTAAATAGTAATATTATTATGGTCACAATGGTAATTATAGGTATTTTTAGACCTGTGTAATAGTATACTGCAGCCGGCGCTGCGGCGAGGGAGGTTAAATGTATCAGCTGTGTTGTGGTTCTATGAATATTACATGACTAGTGATCACCGCTACCGACTGGACTCTGTAATTGTATCCATATTACCTTCTAGATTACAAACTATATTTGACATATATTTTACAAACTGTTAACACGACTCTGTTTTCGCGTTTTTTTTCAGCAGGCTACTTTCAACTCAACAAAACAGTTTCTATGTTTAAATACTAAATCATAAGTAAACATTACAACAATGTAAGTACAAAAACACAGATTAACAGACAAAAATTTTAAAAATCATTGTTTTGCGTTTTATTGGTTATTAAAGACCGCCAGTAATGTTTTGTCTCAAACTTCTTGTGTGTACAGAGAGCGATCAGTTATATTTACATTTAAAATAAAACAATTTTACAATTATACTATGATTTTATATTCAAATGTTATAAATATATTACCGAGTACTCAGATAACGAGTAATTGTTATTGTGCTTATAAATTTTCCCAAATACTTTATCACAATAATGATACAAATATATCAGATATTTAACCAATTTCGATTTTAATAAACGAAGTCTGTCCATTTCGGTAAATAATATTGCAATTTCAGTATTAATTCCAAATTAAAACGAAAACCAATTTGATGATATTAATTACTCCATAATAAATCCTTTATATAAAATTGAGTTAAGCATCAAGCCATACTCTTTTGTAGGCATTTATTTTGAAATCATTGAACACTTTAAAGCAAGTATTTGAAAATATCCGTACATTTTAGATAAACAAAAGATTTATTTTAAAGACCTCCAGATATAGAATATCAGATTGAAATCTATATATAATTAATTTATTATATATCAAGTTATTTCTAAATGCAATGAGTAGTAGTGAAGTGAGCGAGTGAAGGCGAAAGCTTTCGTAAAGTTATCCTCATTAGAAATAACCTCGATATCACAAAAGAAAGAGTCATAAATCTGGGCTTAATTATTTTTACGTTTTCCTTGTTCATTAGATCTTTAATTAGCTTTGCATCAGATATAATCTGGAATGATGGAAAAAAATGTAACGAGAGAAGTAAAATTTTGACTTAAATGTCTTGTGATACAAGATCGTGGAAGAAATTGATTTGTTGAATTACTACTGTGGTTTCATTGGGCTCAAATCTTTGGGGTATTCTGTTGTGGAATTAAAGAGCTCTTTTTCTAATGCTCCTAATATTGGAAACAGGGTTTTGTCCTTAAAAGAGGTAAAGACCCAAACGCAAAGGATTTTTTTTACTTCTACCAAAATAAAATAAAATAGTAAAAAAGGAAAAGTGGTTCTCGGAAAGCTTTTACAGTCTATAATTATATTGTAGTTTTCTGTCTAACATTTTAGCAAATAGTATATTCTAAACAGGGGTTTCTCACTCGATTAACCTGTCAAGTGAGTTTGTAAAATTTATATATTCAGTCTTCAACTTTTTAAATTATTCTAATTTATCACCATATAAATTTTGTTATATAAATACATATGTATTAAGGATGTATATGTTTAAACCCTGTTCAGGGAGAACCTAGGTTTATCAAAACAAAATTCATGCCTGTGTTGGGTTAATTTAATTGAATAAATTTATTTTATGTACAAAATAATGTAAAACTAAAACAAAAACTTAAAAATATAAAAAATATAAATAATGTTAAATTATTCCCCCAGGCACAATAGTCCTTAAATCGAGATATGAATATAAGTTCTTGTTCATATTAAAGATCGTTCGGTCTCTAACAAAATGGTTTCCTTATTATTCTCCACAACCCTCTATAGATATTATATTTCCTTATACAAACATTTCCGCCACGCATGTTGATTGCCCATATGATTGTTGAATAACAGCCGTCATGAGAGCTTGAGTAAAGGATTATCAAACAAGCACGAACGAAAAGGTTATGTTACTGAAGGTTTATACTTTGTAAATAAAATTATATCGAAACGAAATAAGCGTTTTAATTGTCTTTTGTTAAATGTAATATTTGAACCTAGCCACAAATTGTGGACGGAATAATCTTGCGAAAAGAAGTACATCACGTATTACGTAATGGTCATATAATATTATATTTCCGCAATCTCCGAATCCTTCATAACCTTAAAGAAGTATCTTTTCTTCAACAGTAGCAATATATATAAATTTCTACTATCTGGTAAACTAACAAATACCTACGGACGATGGTATCTTAGCATCAAGTTAACCTGTTACCATTGTACTTTAAGCAGAGAGTCAACTGTCAGCTCCTTTAAATGTACCTTAGAAAATAGGATTTTTTTTACGAAGCAACGGTAGACAAATCGCTATTATTATTATTATCTGTCTGAGTGTGCTGGTTTAATATTGCGCCGATAGTAGAAGCTTACATAGATAGATATATATAGAAGCAACTCTCTATCTATTAGACAAATATTAAAGTGAGAAGAGTACAGTTTTTAAATAAATAATTCTAATTCTATCCTAATTATCTTATTCTATCTCAGCTTATAAGGTTACTTTAAGTCATCCATAAAATGTTGAGTTTTCTTGTCTACTTAATTAACAGTTTAATTTTTATTATTCGAGATTAATACCTTCATTAATTTAATTATATAAACTTTATCAGAAGATAACTAAAATTCCATTTATGTTCATCAAAGACTTCTCATAATGATACAATCTACAGTAAAAGTGAAATTTTAATGAAATATTTCATTGAGCAGGATGTAATTAACTTCTCACGCGTAACTTGTAAGGATCTTAATATTAATTGACCTTGGTTTATATTAATACGTAAAGTAAAATTGAAACCAATATTGTAATAATTATATTCCTCGATATTTTATAGAAAAGTAATATTACTTTAAAAATTTATATTAAAAGTATTATTTTATAAAAATACTGAAAACCATGATATATTATTGGTCGTTACCGAAAGTCTTGCCATTTTCAGGAAATTCCAAATTTTATTTTATCTTACTTGTTTCTTTGTAGAATTTGGAAAAAAATTTTCATTTTATAAATTGCTTTATTAATTTATATTGGTAACAAAGTTTCATTTCTTTATACAAAAATAAGAAATAAAATTTTGTAAGATATAGATATTACATGTATTGTACATTTATAATTCTTTATAAAATTTAACATTTACAATATTTTTTTCAGAACTACTTTTATGTGTATATTTTAAATAATTATAACGAATCTGGTTATTTTACTTTGTATAGTATAGTATATATGTAAGTTCTAAGTCAAAATAATGTCGCAGTGAATTTTTTTGTCATTGAATTTTTCCCGGGTGTCCATGGTGTCCATACATATTCATTTTAGTTTGGATGCGATAGATTTTTCCATTTATAATGTTTTTTTGCTTCCCATCGAGATCCCTCTTCCCTTTATTCCCTTTTTTCTGAATGTCAGGATGGAATAAAATAAAAAAATGCTCTTTTTCACTTAAAAATGCATTTACAAACATTTAAAAGCACTTTTGAATGAAAACAATATAAAAATAAAAAAAAATATTTTATATTATATGCGATAATTTTATTTACAATAAAGAAACAAGGCTAGGAAGTTTTGATTAAAGCATGCAGTATATATGAGGTTACTGATTGTAATATATTCATTGTGTACGAGGGTGACTGGGGATGCGTATCAGATGTATTACGCATTTGTAATGACATCATTTATCCTGAACCCATCAGGTACGTAGACTAATCAAGAAGGAAATTGGTTTCTTCTACGCAAATCAGTCCCTTTGGGTGAAAAATATCTTTAGATTTAGAATTATATTGGCGTAATCATTGTGGTCCTCAAAGGTATCCCTTTGTGAATCTAAATTAGATACTAAATCTCTACTATTAGTTTTAGTTGAATTAATTAAAGTGTAATAAATGTATTATATGTTACCGCAATTTATATTATAATTATATTGATTAATACTATGGTACGGGTATAACTAAGCATATATTTGTTTTGACAGAGGAAAGAATTTACAGTTAAAAAACTTTAGAGTGGCGCAGTGCTTAAAGCTACTATTACAATCATATTGACTGCAGTCCCACTTTAACTCGATGAATATTATATAAAAGGTTTTTAAATTAACTGATATTTATAACCAGGTAATAAGACCACTCTTACTTAAGAAAACGTTAATACTTTAATCAAATCAAGGTGAAGAATATATCGTAATTTCTGTTTAGTTTGTGTAAATAATGTTGACTATTTTATTTATATTAATGCGTTTTTATATATTTTGAATGTTACGTATTATAAAAAAACAAACCTTACTTATATATTCCTACTGTATGTAGGAATATATAAGTAAGGTTGTGTATATAATATACTTGCATAAAGTGGGGTAAGGTATAGGAGATATAAATTGAATTTCCATTTGAACGAATAAAAATAACAAGAGTATCGATAAAGCGGCTGCCCGGGAACTTGTTGTTTTATTCGTCTTGTTCAAAAAGCCATCAGGCGACTAAATTAAGTAAGAAATTGCTGATCCTGATTTAAAATACTTCAATTTAAGAATCGTGATGAAATGTTCGTGAGGTAGAAAATTACAACGTAATTACATGCTGTAAAAGGTCTACGGAAATTGCCTTATTTTCTCCTTTACAAGGAGTTACTGTGGATAAGAAGACATATTAGTACATTTATGGAACATGATTCTAATTATTTTAGGATACTTAAAGCAAGGTGTAGAATATTTTAGATTTTTTAATTATCATAGTTTAATATGGTGATACAATTGCCTTTGTTAACAACTATAATAGTTATATAAAAATAAATACCTTATTTATTTTTATATAACTATTAATAAATCGCTGAAAAGTTTTTGTTTTCATTTTACAAACCTTCAACATAAAACATTTGACTAAAAGACTAAAGTTATACACGATTTGTTGTTACAAAAAATATATAATTTTTGGAAGTGACAAAAATAAAGCAAAAAGTAAATATATATAAATATATGTAGAGGCTAGGACAAGTAGTATCTATTGTTTAGTTTAAATTATTGTCAACACGATGAATGACAGATTATTTGTGAGATAAGAAAGAAGAAAATACTCAAACTTTTCTGCATATTGTTACACAAACATTACAGACATTATGCTTACTTTGAAGAATATTCGGTTTTAATAGTTTTAAATCCCCCTTCCTCCCGGACCTCGGTATCGAGTAGACGTGTGCCAAACTGTTATCCCTTTGTTTTTATATCGTTTTAATTTTTATTTTTAATATTATTATTATTTTAAATATTTAAATTCGTAAAATAATTCTGAATAAATAATAGGAGTGCATAAGTGAAGTGAAATCCTCTTTGTTCTGTACCCCTGCGATTGGGTAATACCCACCGCCCTCGTCTCCGCCCCTTTCTCAAAAGTTGCGCAAGCGCCGCCTATCATCACTGGCTATCGGCTAATTGTATCTGCGTGTCCCGCCCTACGTTCATCATCAGCGTATGGAAACCTACTTGCTCAAACGCCGCCCTACTTTAAGTATCACTTGGTAGTAAGTGATTCGTTTTATGTGCGCCTGGTACTTTTAGAGACTGATTGCCGATAATAACCAGGAAAACTTACTTGTACTCTTAAAAATTAAATAAAAATCGCTTAAGTGTAGTGTCAGTTCTAATAATTATAACAAGATATGCCACTCCGACGCACACCCCCCACTTCGCCGCGTGTACAACACTGCTCGCCTGAATCCAAACATAATAAATCCGAAGAAGATTCAAAGCGTGGTACCGTCAACGTTACTCAACGTCATAAACGGAAGCGAACTGAGTGTAACGAAACTCAGCTTAATGATTTGATGTCGGAAATGAAATTAATGTTTGAGGAATTAAAAGCGCATCAGAAAGCCCAGGATACTAAAATGGAAAAAATATCTTTGGCACTAGAAGAAATTAGGACACAGAATATTAGTGTTCAAAACACTGCTGACTTCCTTGCCAATAAATTTGAGTGTACCTATACAGTCACAAATAGAAAAAATTGAAGCTGATCGCTGTAAAGACTTACAACACATTCAAGGCCTGGAAGATAAGCTTGAAAACATAGAAAGCCATAAACGTGCCTCTTGTATTGAAATTAAAAATATTCCATATGCACCTGGCGAAACTAAACAGGATCTCCTCAGGCATGTTTCCACTATGGCTAAAGTTCTAAATACGCACACTGACCAAATTTCCGTTAGAGATATTTTTCGCATCAGCAAGAAAGACTCTGAAGATAAAACAATTATTGTAGACTTCACAAGTGTGTTAACGAAGGAACTTATTATACGAAAATATAAAGAGTATAATAAATACAATAAAACAAATAAACTAAGCACGGAATCTATGCAGATACGTGGCCTACGTAAACCCGTCTTCATCTCTGAAAATCTGACTCCTAAAATGAAAAGATTACTATATCTAAGCAAGGACTACGCAAGAACAAACAACTACGAATTCTCTTGGGTATCAAACGGGAAAATATTCCTTAGAAAGAAAGAGGGCACCGCTGCCATCCCAATTAGAGGCGAGCTAGATCTAGCGAATTTGAAGACTGCTGTGAGTTTATGACTACTTTTAAAAAAATATTCATTCATGTTTCTAATTGTATTTTCATGCAATAATTTTAGTAATACTTTTTTATATAATTTTAAATTTATGGTCATTCAGTTAACAATCTTTACACTATACATATACAATTTTACACTTCACATTCACACTCAGTATGGCAAATGGAGTATATATTATTTTATTTTCTCGTTTATATGGGTAAAAAAGCATTTAACATGTGTTATATTATTCAGTCACAATGGATAGTTCCTTAATTAACAATGACATTGAACGAATGTCTATATCTCAGTCATATGGTTGTGCTCCGGAAAATAGTTGGGAGTATTTTAAAAATATGTATAATAAATTCCTAATTTTACACCTTAATATTAGAAGTATTAGTTGTAATTTTGATGAATTTCAATTACTGCTAAAAAGAATAAACTTGGTTTTTGACGTGCTTATACTCAGTGAATGTTGGCTGAGTAAAAGTCATTGTCTCCCGGCGATGCCAGGTTATTCTTCATATAAAAGCACCTTTACAAACCAAAACGACGGAGTAGTAGCTTTTGTTAAATCTGAACTTGCGTGTACAGTTATAAAACCAACATTAAAAGATGCTAACTGTCTCGTCTTGAAGTTTAATAACGATATTGCTGTAGTGGCCGCTTATCGATCTCCTTCAATTAGGAATGTATTTGATTTCATCGAATCATTGGATAACATTCTGAAATCCTTGTCAAAGTTTAAAACTGTCGCGTTAATTGGTGATATAAATATTAACATTATACCAGGGAGTGGCGACCCTAATGCAGATATATATCTAACTACGGCAGCCATGCACGCAATGCTACCGGCTCATGTATTACCGACAAGGAATAATAGTTGCCTAGACCACGTCTTATTAAAAACAAATAGACCTTCAACAGTTCTGGTAATTGAATCCTCTGTCACGGATCACACTCCTGTTATTTTATGTAGCAATGGTAAAGTTAGGAGAAATAGAGCCGCCTGTACTAAATTAATTACGGATGAGAGTGCTTGTGTGAGGGACCTTGGTAATACCAACTTTTCTCCTATCATGTCCATGACTGATGCTGAAGCGGCGGCTAGTACTTTGGTGAAGATTATCATGGATATCGTCTCGTCTCATTCACGAATAGTAGCTATTCCTAGTAAGCGACGGATTATTAAGCCTTGGATGACGCCAGGTCTTTTGCGTTGTGTTAGAAATCGTGACCGGTTATACAAAATTCACAAAAAAAATCCTAACAACCACGAAGCCAAATTAACGTATACGCGATACAGAACCCATTGTAGGAACATCTTGAAAACCGTTAAAATATCTTACGAACGTGCAGAGTTCCAAAAAGCAAAAAATGATCCCAAGACCACATGGAAACTCATTAAAAATTGCACATACTTAAACAATGAAATAACAACTGCTAAGTCACTGTTGCAGTTGGCTTCTAATCCTGAACAATCTGTTAATGTAGTTAATGATTACTTTAGTAGCATTGGCACAGAGCTATCCTCAAAGCTGAAGAACTGTGATACCTTTTCAAGCACTTCCAGCAAATCTACGATTAATTCGATGGTTTTAATGGAAACTGATAATGACGAAGTTCGCCGCATAATTATAGGGCTTAAAAGGTGTGCCGTTGGTTGGGATAACATTTCCTCCTCTTTATTGAAAGCAGCTCATTATTATTTAGTACCAGTAATAACACATCTTTTTAACATGTGTATCTCTACGGGAACTTTTCCTGCAGTATTTAAGGAGGCCATAATTCATCCCATATATAAGAGTGGTGATAGAGATAGTGTCAACAGTTATAGGCCTATATCAGTATTGTCAACATTGTCCAAAGTATTTGAAAAAATTTTGAACAGCAGATTAACAAAATTTCTTGAGGACCATACCATTTTGTCTGACAATCAATTTGGTTTCCGTAAAGGTAAATCAACAGAAGATGCTGTATTAACATTAACAAATACTATTGTAAATAATCATAATTCAAGACTTAAAACCATTGGCATCTTTCTAGATCTTACTAAAGCTTTTGACACCGTCTCTATACCCATTCTCATAAATAAACTTGAGAATATTGGAGTGCGTGGAAATGCACTTCAAATATTCAAAAGTTATCTTAATAACCGTAAGCAACGGGTGCAAATCTATCCGTATAAAAGTCAAGCTTTACCAATTACGTGCGGAGTGCCCCAGGGTAGTGTATTGGGCCCTACGCTATTTCTTATTTACGTAAATGACCTACTTGAGCTCCCCTTAATGAATGAATGTAAGATTTTGGCTTATGCAGATGATACTGCACTTCTCATTCAGGCTCGATCTTGGACAGAAGCTCGTATTTCAGCTGAGACAGTTTTGAGTAATATAGTTCGTTGGATGGATAGGAACCGGTTGACACTAAACTTAACGAAGACTATGTTTGCCACATTTTCTGTCAGTTCACACACTTTGCCTGATCAGACTTATTCAATTCAAGCACATCGCTGTTTATCTCGAGGTACTAGCTGTTCCTGTGCTACACTAACCCGTGCCCATACTATTAAATATTTAGGAATCGAAATAGATCATTTATTGACTTGGAAGGATCAGGTAGACTCAACGGTTGTTAGGGTAAGAAAATTGATATTTGTTTTTAAAAGGCTGAGGGCGGTTGCTGATCCAAACATCCTAACAACAGTTTACTTTTCTCTGATACAATCAATTCTCTCTTATTGCGTAACAGCATGGGGTGGATCTAGTAAAATTTGTTTTCTTCGATTGGAGAGAGCACAAAGAGCTGTACTAAAAGTAATCTTATCAAAACCAATGCTTTCACCTACCAATGAGCTATACAGCAATGCCAATGTGTTAACAGTACGACAATTGTATATTAGACAACTGATTTTACGAAAACATCAGACACTACCTTTCATAATTGATAATTCATTCACTCGTCGCTCTAAACAACCATGTGAAACCAAACGATGTCATACTGCACTACCAAAACGGAATTATGAATACCTTTCCTCATTGATTTATAATAAATTAAATAAAATTTTAAACATATATCCTCTGACATACTGGAGCTGTAAAAATAAAATTTGTAATTACTTACAGAAACTTTCATATGATGAAACAGAGACACTTATTTATAATTAATAATGACACATACACACATACACACTCACACACACACACACACACACACAACACATACCCACCTCACATTCTTATAATAATCTAATTAACTCTAATAATTAATCAATAAATCATTGTTTATTATTTAAATAAATTATTTATTTCTTTAATAATATTGTAATAATAACAATTTAATAATTTTTAATTAAGTTTAAGCGGAAAATATAAATTTTTATTTTATTTTTGTCTCAAAAACGAATAGTAATTATTTATTATAATTTAGTTATTGTATAGAAAGTAATATTTATAAGAATTGTTAATTTACTGAATATTTGAATACATCTTATATGATTCTAGAACATACACGGAGTCCCGGAATGGGCGTAAACGGCTGCGACACAGTTTATACTTTTGTAGTCGTTTACGATATATGTTTGTTTGATTACAAATGAAAATTGTAATTTTCAAAATTCAATAAATTCAATTCAGATTTGATATGTATACCATGTATATAGTTTTAAGAATTTTTGAAATAAATAAATAAATAAATTTTGATTTAATAATTTAATAATGTTTTTGTAAAATTATATTTAATATTAGAATAAAGTAGGCTTTCTCATTGTAAATCTTATAACGAATAAACTTTTGAAACCTTATTTTTACATGTTTAAATATAACATTTATAAGATATATGTGTCTATATCGACTATTGTCAGAGTGCGTTATAAATTAATTATTTATCGGATGGTTATGTGTTTAATCAATTTATTAAGCGTCTATCTACGAGTGAGTGTATCAGGTTAGTTTTATATACAATAATCTTTTACTGACTTTTAACACTGTATCAATCTTACCAAAATCTTTTATCCTACTTTCGGTTTTATTTATATAACTTTATAGAAATATCGCTATTATGTTATACACATGACATTGAATGATTACCTTCACGTACAGTCAATGAAACTCTATTTATATCTGTATTTCGCTTGAATAAATCAACAGTTATATTTTAGAGTAAAATATTAGCGTTCACAGTCGCCATATCTCTGGGACCAAACTCACCGATACTCTTAAGAAGCTTCATTTTTTTGCTGTAAACACTTAGGACCAAAATGCGACCTTTTAAACCGATGAATCTAAGTACTAGTCGAATAATTTTATCCAAAAACCTCTCAACTTCTATAGAATATTCAAAAGGTGTCTGTAAAGTTATATTAATAAGAAAAGTAAGTTTCTTGTGTCTGGATCGAAGCCACCACCGACACCATAAACCGTATTACGCCTACTGCACTAATTTAGTCGCCAATATTCAAACATGTAAAGAGCGTTCAAGACAGTAATTTACTAAAATAATGAAATATTACACCACTGGATATGAGATAAAGTAAAAGGTATCATAGGTTGAAATATAATTTAGACTAAATTTACAATAATTGTCTTACATCAACTATAAAGAGAGAGTAAACAGAATAACTTTATTAAAGTTGTAAAGTAAAGCTTTTGATTGATTTTAATTTTAATTTTGTGCTACAAAAATATATCGAGGTAAATGTTGGGGTTTAGAATTTTTACTCTAACAATATATCAATTAATAGATTCCCTCATTTTTCGAGGTGTAGTATAATTAGTTTATAATCTCATGTGCATAAAGTTAAAAAAAATTAACCCTGAAGGAAAAATCACAACATACATAATAATGCAGTAATATGATTACAATAGAGTTATTATAATTCACTTTTAGTTATTAACTAACTAGTATATGCAAAAAGGAATCATGAAATACGAGTATGTAAGGTAATATAATTCAGTAATCGGGTAAGATCAATACAGTGAATATTTAATGTCTTTGACAAAACAGTTGACTGCTCTGTTGCTTATTGAATCGATTACATAATTAATTTCGAAATGTTGTTAATGCAAATTTGAGTTCATAAATGTATTAAACATAATACATACATATTGTAATGTTCAATCAGTGTCGAAATTAATATAAATAAATATGTTATTTTAAATTATAATGTTATTGTAAGATATTATTTTCAAAATATTCCTGTTACATAAATGTTTGTAAGCGGGTAACATTCTCATAGCTTCATATCCTAGCCGCTTTTATGTCCCATATTTTGTGAGCTGACCGCTCCTGTAATAACCACTTCACACAATATAATTCAAGTCCTCGGCGCTGCGTTTCCTGGCTGTTAGCACATTAATTATAACATAATGACATTTTAGAAACAGCTTACAGATTAATAGCTTTAAGCTAAGCCAATGAACGCTAGGTCGATAAAAACCATCCCGTATGATTTATATTGTCCGAGTGTGCAAAGCGTCCTGATGAGGAGAATCTGCAATAAGTGTAGTGTGTATCATTCTTCGATAGAAAGAGCAGCGGTGCATCAACGAGCTTGTGGCAAAGAAGAGGACGAACGAAGTTCTGTTTTTGTTCCAAAGATTAGACCTTTACGTGCTGCTGCAAAGCGTGCACGCGAAGTTTTGGCATTAATGAGTAAAAATGAAAGTTTGGAATGGGTTGATGAGGATTTAATCGAATACGACAGCAGCGAATTGGAAGCGACACAGTTAACAAAAACCGATGACAGTATACCTGTGATATCTGTCGATAAATATATGTCGGTTCCATGGGAAGATGCGTGATAGTGTGTTTGTACATTGTACATTTTTAATAAACATTTTTATAAGAATCTTTTTAAACAAGTGTTTTTTTTGTAAAAAATGTTAACAATTTTTTGAAAATGAATTTTTAAATTATTGCCAGGGGGGGGGGGTCAGTTGCAGTGTTACGTATTTTTTCAGGGGGGGTTTAACTTTCCGTTACGGTCCCGTTACAGGGGGGAGGGGGGGTGTCAAAAATCATGGAATTTAGCGTTACGTAATTTAAGGACAGCCCCTTACCTCAAAAATATTTGAATATTTATATAAATAATATGAATATCTTAAGAAAATAGAGATTAAGCTGTAAGGAAATCCATACAGCTAAATCTCTATTTTCTTTTTCTCTGCTTTTCACTTAAAAATCATTTGTTTTTTTGTTATCGAGAGTATATAAAGATTTGAAATTCCAATATAAGTTACCAAGATGTCGGATTAATTTGAAACTTTGCATACTTATTAAGGACTAATGACAATGCAATAATATGAAATAGTTAAAAAATCGAAATGAACACGCTTCTATGAAATTCAAACTATAAAATAAACATAAGGAATAGTTTATTTTAGCCTTTTTCAGGGAAATCATGTTACTATTTTATATTACAAAACGTCTTATAGGATTTGTGCTAATGACAAAAGGCAATAAGGAAGGAAGGAAGGAATTTTAGAATCTAGAAGAAAGGCGTTTACATATAGTTGAAGCGTTAACTGTGAAATGTAACTAAAACTAACTTATAGCAATTAAAGGAAGATTTATTTATTTTTGATTATAAAAGAAAATATTTAAATTATAAAATATTATTTCAAGGAATGATATAAATTTTAAAGTCACTAAGCTATTCAAGTCTTTTCGGAAATGCCAAAATTAATTACAGACTTTGTACACTTTGTCTTGTTTAAATTAATAATTTTCCTTGTGTTTGAAACATTGGAAGCTGTATTACTTAGTAGGTTTGCTCCTTTCTATAAAAAGAGGGAAATTGCGTTATATTTCTCTCTCTCTCTCTCACACATAATTTTTCATCACAAGCTAAGAAAATTTTGAGCTAAAATGTTGTTAAGGCTATTCAAAATAAGAATGCAGTTTGTTTCTGATAATATAATAATATTCGTAAAGGGAAAAACAAGGAGAAACAAGATATAAGTCTTCAGCGTCTATTAAGATTACACTAAGATTGCACTCCTTCCTATCTATACTTAATAATTATTAATTTATAATAGTCTACAAATACAATTTTACAATTTATTTATCCCAAAATAAACTTAGTTTATAATAAGAGTTTGCTGAAGTAAAAGGAAATAACGTACAGAATATCTTCAAATAGATTTAAGTTCTAATATATTTTTCTTTAGATAAATTCATTCAAACCGTTTTCAAAGAGATAATAATTCTTTATATTCAATTTATAGTAGATAAAAATTAAATATTTCAGATTATCGACCATAACAAGACTAAAAACATTGAAGGAATTTAAAAAAATAAATTGTTTGACTTTTATACTGTGTATTGTTAAACATATAAAACACATATCACGGTGAAGAGTTTAAGAACGCGTTTAAAGTTAATTGCATTAAACATAATTCTGTGAAATGTTAAATGCAGAAGCTGAAGCTACTTACCTCCTTTTATAAAACAAAGTACTCATTAAGCTTTTTTAATAAAAAAATTGAACATTTTTCTCTCTGCTTTCTTTACAAAATTATAAAATGTATCATAAAGCTGTTTTCACGAAGAAAGCTTCTTTAATGAAGCGTGTTATTCTAAGGCGGTGGTCAGTGTAATTGTAATTGTTTTCTCTGAGTTCTGCCAAGTGACTTTAAACGCTAATTATTTATCGCTATAAAGAAAATAATGCTATTCGTTATTATTATAACGATATTATTTTTCCTCCCTCTAGTTTCGGATTATATTACATTGAGATTTAAAATCATCTAGTATATCTTGGACTTTGTACGTAGTAAATGATGTACCTTCATAAATTAAAATTTACTTGTGCATGTAAATTTTTACTCAGAATTATCATAAGAAAGTAATTCAACTACTTTTTTAAAATAATAAAAAGAAAAGACCTGAACTCAATTAAATAATATTAATTTTTATAATCCAAAAAAAATCAATAATATTTTTTTTTTTATAATTTCCTTTTAATTTTTTACATTTTCAGAAAGTTAATATAAGCCAAGTTTCATAATAAACAAAGTTGCAAATCTATTACTTCTTTTGTCTCTTCTTTATTTTGTTATATTCTAGATAACTTTATTTTTATCTAATATTTTAGATAGACAATTAGATCGCTATCTACCATATATCCAGCAAAGATACTTCTTTTTATTCAAACATTATTAATTGTCGAATAAAAATGTGGTCTAAATTCTTTATAATATATTCTATAACATACAATATCCTATATATTTTATATATCAAACATTCGTAAGTTAAAATGAAGCGTCTCTTTCTTTATTTAATTTAGGTTTTGAAGATATTTTAAATGATTTTTTTCAGATAATTTCTCTTAAACTTTTAAATGGAAACACTGTTGTAATATTTTTATCGGAAGATGTCAATAGCAGGTGACGCTCTGGATTAATTAAAACATTAATTAAAGAGTATATTTTGTTAATTGAATTATAAAACTATTCCAATTTTAAATAATAAATGTATTTAAAATCGTGTTTTTATTCTTAATAAGTTTATTTTGATTATTACTTGGTTTGGATATGAATTTTTAACTATTATCCACTTTTGGTAGACTTTTTCATTTTTTTCAGTTTGTGTAGACAGCCCTTTTTTTCCTTTTCTGGAATTAAATTCTCACCCTTCAGCTACGGACTTCCTCAAAGACGTTCCCTCTCACTGTGCTTATCTCTGCAGTTTCAATTTTGATGGTAAACAAACAAGCTAAGTTTCGTGTCGTATTATAATTTAAAAATACGTATTTATTATAAAGTTTCAACACCTTAGTATTGACCAAGTTGAGTACTCTATACCCTACACGTAATGATTTTATTATATTTTATGTTACTTAAGACAATGTTTCTCAGTTTCTCTGGTGCTTTAGCTGTGGGGTTCAACATCAAGTACTTCACATTTTCCATTTTCAAAGTTTTGATAGTTTTTCCTTAATGTAGACACTGACCCGTATTGTTATCCAAATTTCAGGTCTTAGGGTAACGGGTAGTACTATTTCTTTCTAGATTTTTTATAAAGAAGTTACAGAGGTTTGAAGATGGCCTGAATCGCTTCGAGAAAAGGGTAGTAAGGCTTTTGTTCGACTTGGTGGAGACATATCCGTGCTCACAGGATAGAACATTTGTTTATTTATTTATTTTATAGATTGTATCAATAGATACATTTACATAAATATATATTGTTATTAAATGGTAATTGGAAATAAATTAAGTACCATTTAAAACTTCATATGAAACATCTATTAATATTGAATTTATTGTAGGTAAAGGTAAAGATGTTTAAAAAAAATGTATTAAATGTTTTATATTATTCTTAAGAATTTGAATAAGTTTTTGAAATATAAAGCCTTAAAAGGTAAGGATAATTTATTTTTAACGGTTTATTCGAAACTCAAAGGAGCAAGACCTATTTGAAAATTTGATAACATTTGTAACTGAATACAAAAAAAATCTATTTAATATTTAGAATTGTATTATATATCTTTATAATAAAATATTTATTAATGTTCATTAAATATCAATGATTTATCTATTATGTTATAGAGTATATTATTTTTTATTATTTTATATATATTTTAGAATCAGGCCAATATTAGAATTTTCACTATTATACGCATACGGGTAATCCAATAATACGTCCTGAAACAATTATAGTTATAAGAATGTATTAACTTTTTAAAAGCACTGTTAATCCAGCAAAACTTAATAAGAACAATAATGGTTAGGGATTGCGTCGGTAACTAGAGACTTGTTGTGGTCGTGCTCTGGCGGTTACCACTTGCCACTTCCAAAGTGAAGAATCGCCCGCCTCGCTGCCACCTGTCTGCTGTCAGCTGTTCCGCCAGAATAACACCTGTGACTTACAGGTGTTATATGTTATTTTTGACGTATTCTGACAGATAGATTTTCATATGCACTGACAGATAATTTATATTAATTGTAGATTATAAAAATATTATTATTATTATTATTATTGCAAATTTTTCAATAAAGTAAATAAATATTTTTTAATAATTTAATAGAATGATACTTATTTTGGCAATATTAAATACGATATGGAAGAATTATATACTTGAAAATTATGTGCTTTTTTGTCATCACTTTTTATGATGTGACGCTGATATGACCCTAATGAAAATTCTTATATATTTGATGTTATTTGTTTCCATTGAGCTTTAGTGATTTCAACAACTTAATTAGTGGAATTAAATAACTGTGATATTTAATTAAATTTTGAACATATCTATACATATAGGATAAGTATTTTACTTATATTTTATTCTGAATAAGGTCTATATTAATAAATTAAATACATAAGTCAGGAAAAAAAATCTTTAAAATTATTATTCAGTGGTATTAGTATCGAATATCGAATTGTTAATTGAAACACATAATAAATTAAACTTATATAAACATGTGTAGAGTTTCAAATTAGTCTGTGTACGTTTGGTTTGATCTTTGATAGGCTTGATAAAACAAAACAAAAAACAGAAGGTTCCTTGTTTATTACTATCGAAGTAACAAGTTATGGTTATTCAGTACATTGCTTCCAATTACATATATAATAAAGAAGAAAAAGTACTAGCAATTACATTTCTTATTCCAACATTTAAGATACAACTTTGTCTTGTAATTCTTATCGCGTAACAAACAAGTTAATAAAAGTACTTATTAAGATCAATTAAGACCTTTTACGGATTAGTTTATTGAAATAAACATGTGCTAGTCTCGAAAATGACAGGAAATACTTTATTGATATTAATATTGTAGTGTATTGTTGTCTGATTAGATATTCTAGGATTTAGAATTAATTATTATTCAAATGAACAAAATTATTTAGTATTTTAGAACAAAACATTTACATTTATTACACGTAATATATAAGTAATAATTAATAACGGAAAATTTTTCTAAATATTTTATATACATAAATATTGTAATACGGTTTATAAATTATTAAAATAATGAATATTATTATACACATGTGGCACAATGCATGCTAAATACAAACATTTACAACATTTTATACTCATTAGTAATATAATATTATAAATTTTGGAAGCAAATACAAAAAAGTACAATAAAAATATGGTAGTTATTATCGTAAGATGTAGTACTAACATGTCAAATCATTATATTCTTTGTTAATTTATAAATATGTGTAATTAATAATATATAAATGCATCATAAAATAATGTGTTATAATAGTGTGCCTTTTTCGAAAAACTCATCTTTCTTATGAGTTTGAGTGAATGAGTGACAATTGCTTGTTGTTATAGACTGAAAGCGAAAACGAATTGCTTTATACATACATACATAAGTTTACGTCATACGTTATTACAAAACTATATAATAAGAGTAAGCCTTGTTCGAATGACTCATTTGTCATTTCAGTGTGAGTTATATAAATGATATCACTTGCCTGTCCTTGTAGGCTGAAAGGGAAGACGAATTGCTTTATTTACATTATTTACAACATTACAAAAGCAAAGATCTCAGTTACATTTAGACAAGTTATTTTTTTTAAAGAAATTCTGGAAAATTTACTAATAAAATTAAGTAATAAATTAATAAAAAATAATTAATAAAGCAATCAATAAAACTTTCAATGTTATATGGAAACTAAAACTTGTATCCCATTATTTTTAGGAAACAACATATTAAACGATCCAAGAAAACAAGTTGCGAGGCAATAAGATTTGTTTTATCAGATTTTGTACAAAAACTTTGTACGTTAAACACGTTTAAGAACATTCTCAACAAACAAGAGATATAAGAGGTCGAAAATTGCTTCGCTATATTACGAGGACGACGGTGTTGTGAGAAAAGTTTCTTTATTACGCAATCTTAGCACAGGAGACGGTAATAATACTTGTCAACGTTTTAGCTTTACTGTAAGTGTTATGAAATATATTTTTTAATTTGTAACAACGTTTAATTTATCGATTGGCACATAACTACGTAACTTTTAGTAACGAAGTGAAGGTGAAATTGAAACTTGTTAAAAAACTGTCCATAAGCATTTTAATAGTTAAATAAAATACAAGGAATATGAAATATAATAAGTTACTCACATTATTATAAGTTACTTATTGTGAATCGAAAAATTAGAATAATACAGCTGAAATTAGAATATTGTAAAGAAACAGATACGTAAAAATACACTTCCTTGTGTAAAAAATGTTTCGTAAAATAATGACATCCTGACGTCGAGAGAATCATAATTAAAGACTAAATGTACAATACATCATTAAACTCGTTCACGATACTGCTAACGAATACTATTGTATTAAGCTTTGGTATTATGTTTCTTATTACGTAATAATGAATGATGAAATATGAAATATATAATGATAATGAAATGAATGCGCTGTTTCATGTTAATTAATAACATTTTCATTTTCTGCTCCTGTTTTAGTTTTATTTATCAGAAAAATGACGTTACAATATTTAAACAGCTTAGGGATATTAATTAAAACCTCAGTAATAATATGTTATTATGAAATAATTTATGATAATATACCTGTATCATTCGTTATCCTAAGATTATAGATTATAGAACGAGTCATAGTAAATAAATATCACTGCTAATACATAAGAATATGTATCTTTATGTAAATCGTTCTATTTATTTATTAATAATCTCAAAGTCGATAGTAGTAGGATTTATTTTTAGAGGATAATTTTTGATATTGTTATTATATATTATAATAGAAATCGTGCCATATTTACAGTCTTATTCTATTGCCTATAGGAGTGCTTATGTAATGTGTGGTAGTGTTAGTTACAAAAACACGTACAGTAACTAATTATTTTATTTACAAAAACACCTTCAAAATATTTTTTTTTGTAATTAATAAAATTAAAATGAGCTTTTATTTCTTCGGAATTCCTTTAAGTCCAAAAATTTAAAATACTTCCGTAATATTAATCCAAGTAAGGATGGAAAGCTTAATAATTTACTGATACTTAATATATATTTTAATGTTAAATTTCAAGCTATTTAGTATTATATAATACTGTTAATCTACTGCTAAGGTAATAAACATCACTCAGTTACGTATATTTCACTGGTAGTAGGATAATATTAACATTAGTTTGATCTCACAAGAAATAGAAAACTATTGTTATCGCATATACGAGTATGAAATATAATTATATGAAGAGTAAGAATTTAGTTCTAAAACCTTTATAAAAGTCATAAGAGTATTTATTTTAATTTCTCTTCTCCTGTTTGCTTCTTTAAGTAAAGTTTATAGAATATGTGTACAATCAAAATAATTCATTTTTCATTCATAAAAATCAAATTTTAGTTATAATCAAAAGTACCGTAAGTAGTAGTAGTAGTAGTAGTAGTAGTAGTAGTGACCAAAACGCAGACTGCAATTATAGGAGCAGATAATAATTAGGCCGAGAAACATGTTGTTGTTCTGCAACTTGAATCTTTTTCCCAAAATTATTATAAATGAACTACCTACATATAAATAATAATAAAGATAACGATATAATTATAAATGTAAATAACGCCGTTTCTATTTCTCTAAGTACCTTCATTTTTCTGTGACTACTAGTAGGACTTAACTTGATGTTATAAACGTCATATTCTTCTCTAGGAAGAACAGGTAGTTAAAAGATTATTCAAAATACAAACTATTATTTCTGCCTTATTATAAGAGTATAAGTTCTTAACTTTTGTTATTATTGTGCAATATGCACCATAATTACCATTTTTCAGAAGATCTCATTGCAAGAGCTTGAGTTTTATAAATTCTACTGTAAATCGAGTTAGGTAGATTTTATTGCGATTACAAATGTCTCCTTTTTAATTTCCTAACGGTTGTAGACTCGACTTTCTTTTTAATCTGAATAAGAACGAAACCACTATACTTACTAAAGATAATTATAATGCAGTAATATAAATTTTGAATAAAATAATTATTTTTTTGCTTTTATACAGTAGTTTTACCAACATTTTATTTGGTTGTAATATACAACCTATAGATCAGTTTACTGCACATTTTAATTGCAAAAATGTATAACTGGAAATTAAACTGATATGAAGAGAATATTTAAGAAAACATACATTTAAAAGAGATAAGAAATGCTCCAAATCAAAACGAATAGTATATTTTTTAATAAAAGAATTCCATTATTCGATGTAATATTGCATACACTAAATGGTTTTACCATTTGAAATTCAATCAATGTAAAAATTGTTTAAATAACGTGGATTTTATTTCAGATTGGGTTTACATATTCCTACATCTTAAATGTACAACTTGGTGATTGAAAAACAGGCGATGAATTGAGAAATATATAGATTCAATTATTTTACCAGACATATTGAGGAAATTGACACTGGATTATGTTTACGAAATTCTATTTTTCAGAATATTTATGGTTAAAAAAATATACTTACTAAGTATTAAGTTTTTACCGAACTATTGAAACATTTGCAAACAATGATTACATTATGAATAAATACTAAATATTGTCTGTAGATTTGACATAAATGTATAAATTTTTTTATCACATTCAGAATACAAAGTACAATGAAGCTCTCACTATCTCACTTACAAGGAAAATCTCTAACTATTGTTTATCAAAGGTATGACACATGTATTAAAATGAGGTAATATTTATTGTACCTTATTTAAATACATATTTCATACCTGGGTAAAATTGTATTTACCTTATTTTACCACATACTTTTTGAAAACAAGGGCGCACAACGTTAAATTTTTCGTTATATTTCAACACTAAAACTTATAAAGTGAGAACGAAAACAATTTAAGAGTACCGTGATAAAGGAACCGAAGTAGAGCCAATGCACTTATCGTTTTTAAAACCTTTCAAACAATACTTCGAAATATACGAGTATCAGAAGACTCGAAATTTATGTGACTTGGTATTTCTGACAAAGATTCTTATATCATCTTATGTACATTTTTAAAGCATTTTTAAATAAATTAGTAAGATTGGATGACACAGACAGACGCACAAATAAATAAATGTATATTTTGGTATATTTTGACATTAGTGCAATGACTTTATTTTATTTTATTAACCATATAAAACGATTTGACGACTATAAGATAATACATTTCTGGTGAATTTGTATCTTAATTGCGACCGCTATCAAGGATTACGTGAATTCCGTTCTGAGCGCTGATGGCTGTTAAGCGTTCATTGGCTTTTGATGAAACCATGATTACACACTACATGTGTTTATATAAGAATATTGGAACGAAGATCGTAATACTAGAAAAGATCATCCTTAGGTAGTAAAAAGTAATTAAATAAATAGTAATTTATATTTTATTTTTGTGTATTTATATTGTAAATGTCTTACCATTTATTTGTCAAGAGATTTTTTTTTTCAAAACAATCACCATATAAAACATATATATATTAAAAAAATGATTGTTTGTCTATATAAATAAAGATAGTACTATTAACATGTCATGTGTTTCTAAAGTTTTGATCGTTATCAAAATATTAATTCCTAAAAAAGATAATTAGCTATAATTTTTATAAAGGTTCTTCCAGTTTTATTAACTTCATGTTTATCATAGTACATATGTATGTATGTATGTATGTTTTAAGTTGTCACGCCTTTGTATTTCACGCAGTCGAGTAAATAAAAACAAGTCTGTTGTAGCAAATATGAAACCGCGTCGCATTTACAAATGTATATTATGAATTATAATAAAGAGTTATTGTTTTGTAAGTTGTATTAAATTTTCTATACAAATTAGTTGTTTTTAAATCTTGTTTATTATGAAAAGTAATAGTATCGATTGAAAACTGCTTTTATCATAAAATTATAAGTGTCATAGTTTTTATACTTTTGATATCAAGCTTCACTTAAATTGTAATTTGCTCTTCCAAGTTAATGGTAAGTGTGACTCAATAGTCAATAATAGATGAAGTTGATAATAAAACCTCAATACATAACATAAATCAATTAACTAATAGAAGTACGAGTAGATGTTTGTCATCCACTCACACTTAAACAAATTATCTAAATCGTGACGTGAAACTGTGAGATTAAAATCCTGTACATAAATAAAAGTATTTGCTTACAATTTGACTTGACTAGATATACTACCAACAATTTTATTTCAAGCATGTTTTATGACAAATGTTTAAAAGCTTTCGAATTCGTATGTAATTTTAAAACGAGTCGTGATACTAAAAGATTCCCAAGGCTGTATTGCACTGTTGACAAACCACTCGCTGTCGATTGGTAAGGCGTCTGCGCTTTGGTAAAATGTCAATTGCACTAAGAGATATCATTTAAGATGGATGGTAAGATATCATTTCTTCGGATATCTGAAAATATCTTAAAAGAAAAATTTAATACCTTTTTCTATTTTATTTTAAACTTTATTCTTATAATCATTTTTTTTTAGTATATTTATTCATTATTTCCTTGCAACAAATAATGAATTTATGAAACTGTTTTAACATACACGTTCTATTTGGTATAATATATATATAATTTTATATACCAGTAATTATGTAACAAATCCATTGGTGAACTTGTATCAAAAACATTAAGCTCTCTTCAAATACGTCAGGTCGTTACGCGGACAACAACTTACTTACAAAATATAATATGGTCTAGTGAATATATGATGTAAAGTTTGAATGGACGGAAGATCTTTTAATATCATCAACTATTTTCTTAAATTAGTCTATTCTTTTTTAGTTTATTTTAATTATTTATTTTTTCTTATTTATAAAAAGTTATAGCATAATATTTATTTTATTACATATACGCTAATAACGCTAATAACGCTTTCTATAAATCTATAAATTAGTAATAGAATGATTTTTATAAAAAGTTGTAATTTATCTCATAAGAGTATGATATAACATAATAAGTATCATTTTATGTTTTGCTTTAATAATTATATCCAATAAATGAAAATAATAAACAACTCTATCTGAAATATAATTTTAGTATAATTTAATTCTGTTTCAGAATATACTTGCAATAAGTTAATATTTAATATTCATTTCTATTCTTCACAATGTCAATTTCTATAATAACACTTACAAAAAGAATATTCTGTTGAGATATTCCCACTAAACGGAGTTAATATACACAAAGCGACAGACACGCGACCGAAAAATTTAATATCCACAAATACAAGACAGTCGGCATTGTTTTAAGGAAGTATTTCGGTCTCGACATTCTCAAATTCTTAAGGCCAAATCACACTATTACTTTATTTATATTACTATTAAAAAAAATGTTTTGAAGTATGTTAATGTTATACAGATAATGTTTCGAAATATCATTTTCTAGTCATACTTATTCTTTATCAAACATGTAATATAAGTTAATGAAATTTGGAGCAATCTTAATTTTTATATTACTTTTATTAAGGTTTCTAGCAACAATAATGTTACAGAATACTTCGGATTAAATTTAATTATGAAACCTATCCGGCGCTATGAGTTTTAACGACTGTAATTGATTTCGCGAGCGTAGTTTTACTAATTTAATAGAAAGATATTAACAATAACTGTAATATATATTTTAAAGAAATTAACAATAAATAATAAATAAAAATAAAATATATCAAAGCTGTTCTAAAATAATTATTCTTCTACTTTTCTCGCTGATTTGTTTCTTTTTTCGTTATATTCTAAAATACTCTGTGTTTTGATTTATCGCCTACAGTTAAGTGTGAAGACGGATCTATTCTATCTAATAAAACCTTTACAGGATAAGTATAATATTACAAAGTGCTCATTATTAATTAATTATAAAATGTGTTTCAACTTTACACTATGTAATATTAATTTTTGTAAGTAGTTATTATAACCTTTCTATATATCTTTATATTTAATTCTTTTTATTTTTAGAAGTAACATGCATATTATGAAACATATTCATAATTCAAACAATATATTTGATTTAATAAATAAGTGCTTTTTGTTAGGTTAAATTATTGTCTGTAATATTTATTTTGATTAAATCAATAGTTATATTTCATAATGACACATTAGTGGTTTTAATAGTTATCTCAAATCTCAAAGTTGCCGATAATGATAAAAAACTTTTACTTGCTAAGGAAATATGGAAAAACGGTGTAAAAATCTTGAAAAATGTGGTCTAACCAATTTTAAAGTAATTTTGAATAAATCAATAAAATATAAAACCATTCTTTAATAATCTTAAATAAAAATATATAATATTAGTTGCAAAAGTGTGTGTAGTTTGTATAGATCTATATCTATACACGCCTTATGGTGTTTCATGAACTTTAAACTATGTTTTGTTGTACTAATGTTTGTAATAAAATATTCTCCTCATATTATGTATAGGTATGGTATTTAAGAAAATTGTTAATATTAAATATTTTATTCTTAACAAAATAAGGAATATATCTTAACTTGATAGCTAATTAATATCTACTACTTAGACTGTTATAGGATGTGTCAGTTACATTTCACTTAACCGCGAGGATATTTTAGGTTTAAAATTCTAAATTAAAATATACGGAGTAAAACTACATACAGATGCAGAAACAAAGACTCAACCATTGTATAGTTTTAATCAAAGTTTAAAACTTCGTCTTGTTATTACAGTGAAGATGGCTGCAACGTGCCAACTTTGAAGTAATTTAATTTTAATTTTGAACTCCGTTGACTTAAGTAATATAATTAAGTTTTTAAATATTATATCAGAATATGATGAGTTTATCATTGTACAATAAGAAATCTTAGATTTGAATACCAAGTGGAATAAAACAAGAAATTCTTTACTTTAAGCAAACAAACATTCTAAATAATATATAACATTCAGAAATGTAAGATTTTAAACAAACAAATTTTTACATTTTTATTTATATATTCAAAATATATAGTTTAATATTTAAAGATTAACACGTGTTAAAACTATGTTATACATGTTACTAGCAAAAGCATATTCATAACAAAACGTATATAACGTAAGTATTTCAAAATAAAGTCGTAATAATTCCGAAGTACAAAAGGAAAATTATTCGAAATAACCTTAATCTAAATAAGATACTTTTGTGAGTGAATATAAAAATGTCTTTCTTTTCCTGTCTCAATGTTTTAATCTGTCAGGAAAGGAAATAGTCACGCCAAATAATTAACGATCTCGTAGTGTTATTCTCATTAGCAAAGGTCTTATTATCACAAAAGAAAAAAATCATTAATCTGCCGCTAATTATAATTACGCTTTCTTTATTTAACTACTAAGTATTGTTATTAATTGTATAATTACAGATTTTTCACACAATTTCAAACTTTCTGTATACTTTTGAATTCAGTTATTTAATTTAATGTAATTTGATAGTCTTGAAGTAGGATTATCTATAAATACTGATACACAGATTGTTTCCTTAAATACTCTTAACAACGTCTAATGTAAACTAAACCAGGAAATAACTCTTTGGCTATTGGAAACTATTTAAAAAGCAGTTTAAAAACAGGAATGGATAATCTCGTAGCAAAAGTAGAGTCTGACATACATAAGTGTAATGTATGCTTCATTGAAAAACAAAACTAGCAATACGTCATATAAGAGGTCTTAAATAGGGTAGCATTATTCTTCCTTTTGTTCAAAATTGTGAAAAAGCTAACATAACGACTCAGTAATCCTATACTGATGATATAATTTTAACGGTTTAATTAATATGCGAATGTAATGTATGTCATTTTACACGGTTGTTATTAGTAATATGTACTCGTGAATAAAAGCAAATGCAGGTTAAATTAATATAAATATATTAATAATACCGGTCATTACTATTTATCAAATTTATCATTTATATGATAAAATATTTTAGCTCGTATCTGAAATACATATCATGGGCTTGAAATTTCTTTATATTTAAATTGTTTTTTATTAGAATGCCGGTAATAATAACAACGTCTTGACGTAATGTCTGGTAAGAAGTAAGTATGCTGGATGTACCAGCACTGTTGGTGAGGAGTTCCATTGGGCATCGTATCTATTTCACTGTAAAATAATTACGGTAATTTAAATATCTTGATATTATAGAGTATAGATTTGAGCAAGTATCATTTATATGCTCTTGAGACTTCAACAGCTTAATTATTTTCTTCATTATACATGGTAATACTGAACCTTGATTTTGATATAAATTAGGTCGTCAGATATTATATTAGCTAGCACATATTAAGAATTATCGTTGACAAACCTTTGATAACTACCTCTTTTATGATGTCGGTAAATACATATTAGGTATGAAACATAATATGTATTATAATAAATATTTTAAATTAAAAGTAAAATTCTTAAGACTTTAAATTAGACGTTAAGTAAAAGTTTTCAAAAGCTTAGAGATTCTCTTTCAATGAATTGCCTCAAAGGCTGTAATATTAAAATTTATATATTTCAAGTTTTTTTCCTAATATATTAATAAAATAAATGCATGGGCTTTAGGTATTACTTTAAATTTAAGCTTACAGTTGACCGCATTTACCATCTAACTATCTAAATAATAGTTTGTTGTGAGTTGCCAATAAAATAATTACGTTATACGAGTTACGCTGGTGTTTAATTATAGAGTTGAAACTTGACTTAACGTGGGGCAATTATCTTATTAGCTATTGTTGATTAACTTTGATGTAATAATTTGGCATCTTTCCGCAAAGTTATACAATCACAGGATATTATATTTTACAAGTAGGAATAAAACAAATATTATAAGCATATTTTTATATGAAAGTTAAAATACACCCTTTCTTTAGTTTATTTATAAAAGTAATTTTATTCAAGTATTTATGAAAGATACATTAACTTTTAATAAACCTGCTTAAAGCTGAAAAATAATTTAACTTTAATATAATAAAAATATGTCATCAATGTTATATTCTAAATAAATTAATAATATGTTGTTTGTTAATATTAATTCATTAAACGCATAAGGGTTTGACGAGTATCTTATATATTAACGATTAATAATATATAATATAAAAAAATTAAAATAATATCATATAGTTTTATCTTTCATGGTTTACTCGTATAAGGGTACCTATTTTTTTCTATTTAATTTTTTTAATATTTTATTAAAACTTTATACAATGAAATAGTTATAATTTATGATATATATTAGTTGTTTACTTCGGTTGGGTAAAATAAAAAAAATGCAAAATTGAATGTGATCAGGATCAATCTGATCGGTTTAAATAATCCTTAATTACTGAAATAAATTAACGGAACTGTTTTATTTGTGTAACTTTACATAACTACTTCATGAGAAATGATCATTCAGTTCATTTTTGATCGTTGCTGAAGACTGATTTGCTATGATTGATTTGCTATATCTGTATTCTTAATATCTTATTAGATTGAAGATATCTTGTTGACGTAGAATTTCATTAATTACGGAAAATAATGTCAAATTTCCTATAAAATTTGACAATGAAATAATGATATGATACTAACAAAAATTATATATTTATTTTGTATTAACACTGTATAAATTAATAAATGATAAAAAATATATATTTACTTTTATATCGATTACGGTTAAAAACTAAATATTACTGATTACGCAGGTCTATTTTATATATTTAAAATATTATTATTATATATATATATACTCGTATATATATACATTGATACGGAATAGGTAGAAATATAATTAAGATTTTTACGTAACTCTTTCCCACAAAATATAAGGTACGCTTTATAATATGTAAGAGTTATTAACCAGCCAGATAGAGTTTACTTTTTTCAACACATAACAAAAAAAACATATGTACTATAGAAATATATTAGTGTTGATTTTTTTATAAACTATAACGTGTCTGTGCATTTATTATGAGTTTTATACAGTCGCAGTGAGCCGTTGAGTTCTGTCCGTGTGTACGTCGTGTTCATACATATTCATTTTAGTTTGCATGCAATTTGTTTTTTATTTTATTAAAACTCATCAACCATTGAAAACTGAATGGTTAGAAAATTATTATATTTTCTATCCTTCTATTATACCTTCAGTTTTGTCTTATTTTGCTTCGGATTGAGAGCTCTTCTCAACATTACCGACTTCGTAATATCTCATTATTAAAGACTCTTCTTAAATTTGCGGAATCTCAAAGGACCTGCTTATCCACAACAAATTAGAAGAAAGATCCTAACTAACAGTTGTAACTAAAATATAAAATTAATTGTATAAAGTCCTTAACGTGTATTGTAAATTAGTACCAAATATATTACATCTTTTATATCTTATAATTATAATATTACTGAAACTACCTATTTGCTTTGACAAAGAAAATGTTTCGCGATTGAAAAGTGGTTGAGTATTTTACTGTTCAGAGCTACCAATTATATTTATGTTGGATGCAGTCTTCGTTCAACTCCCTTAGTTCATGTATGTTTGTTCTATAAGTTATTCTATATTTGTCATAATATTTAAAAGAATTTCAAACTCTATGATCTCAACTGCAGAAATATGTAACCATCACCAGTCCTAAGAAGAAATACATTTAAACTTAATATATTATTTAAAGAAAATTGTGATTACACTGTAAGTTCCGTTTAGTTCATGTAAATAAATTTGTCTATATGATTATATAAAAGTGCAACGTAAATACTAATTATCTAAACTGGATGATTTAAAAGATGTAAATGAAATTTCCATCTGAACGAACAAAAATAGCCAGAGTGTCGATTAATCAAAATAGCCTTCAAAAAGCCATCAGGCGACTAAATTAAGTAAGAAATTGCGGGTCCTGACTTCGCCTTTGTTAAACTACATCAATTTACGTACGTGATGAAATTTTTGTGGAAAAGAAAATTACATGCTGTAAAAGATCTATGAAAATTCCCTTTTTTCTTTTAAAATTGAAATCACATATAGTACGTATATAAGATATAGTACGCCTATAGTTATTACTTTTAGCACCTTTGAAATGTTTGTAAGGAATGTAGGTTATTTAAAGCAAGGTGCAGAATAAAGTAGGATTTATTAAACCTAATCTTTTATTATTATATAAATATTGTAAAGTTGGGTAGAAAGTTAAGTTGAAAGTGATTATTCAAAACATTACTTATAGACAGTTACTTGAATTAATTTATGTTTTAGGTTTATTATCTTCAGTTGGTATTGTAAAATTATATTTTCAGTAATTAAATTCAAGTGTTATTTTTATGAAAATACTATTTATTTTAATGCATTATTTGATTTCAACCGCTCGTGTATAAAATACCACAATCCAAATAAATATATTAAATATTATTATAATTCAAGTAAGAAATTTAGGATGTTTAATAATGGTAATGACTGTGTATCATTTGCTTATTACTAAAACCTTCGAATAGTAAGTAATTTATAATTGACTTATGTTTAATTGTCTTAAAATAAAATTAGACTTCGTAACAATTGACAAAAAATGTATCTGTACGAAAGCTTATCTTATCATAGGCATACCTATTAATTCAGGTTTTAAAGATTGAAGTGAAACTTGAAATTTAGAATTATTCCTTTTATGGCTTATATTTTTAATGTTATACTGCTTTGCCAATATAAGAAAGATAAATTAAATTCCTCAGACGTAACATACTGCTCTTGCAGAATTCGTTCGTTTAAAAGTTTTCCCGCCCAGATAAGTATCCGGTAAAAATGTTTCGTCAGTAATAAATCACTGATAATGTATTTGTAGTAACATTTCACCAAACTTCAACGTAAAACATTTTACTCCACAAAGTTTTACACATAGTAACTCCACATTAAAAAGTGTCAAAATAGTGCTTTTTAGTTAATAGAAATTAAATATTTAAGAATTAAAAGTTTAAACAATAGAAAATTTACTAATGGTATTTAAAAAAGTATTCTATTATTTAAAAAGTTGTCAGGTCCAGTAATATCCATTGTTACGTTTAAAGGCTAATAGGGTTCTGACATGGGTGTATTATTCAAGTGTCAAGAATATGAATGTCGGGTTATTTATGAGGTCACAGACAAAAATGGAGTATTAATCGTGCAATTTGTAGAATATAATGCATAATTTAATAAATAAGTTATACATTATATTATAATTTTATGTACGAATAGACATTAATGTGGTATGAAATCTTATATACTAATGTATATTTAATTTAAAATGAATAAATAACAATTTTTAATTTATAAAGCCGCTTACAAAATATCTACAGAAGATTAAAGGTGTTTTAAAAGATACTTTTATAGAATAGATATATAATCAGAAATTTTACTATAGAAATTAAATGAAAATACAAAAAAAGTCCTGTTATTGTTATATGTTATGTTATTATAATTATTATTTTTTAATATAACTGTTGTCAAAAATCATTTTAAATGATTTATCGGATAAGTAATGTAACAAGCACGTGTATTCGGGAGTAAAGTACGCGTATATCAGCTTTGTCTTACATACAGTATACACTATATCAATCTTATCATAATCGTTTATCTTACTTTCTTTATTATTTATTGAATTTTCTATAGAAGTATTGTTATTATGTTCAACATACTTTGAAAAATGACTGCGAGTTCAGGTCATAGCACTCATTTTATCCGTAACATTTCGCTTGAATATTGAATTGATAATTATATTTCAAAATAAGATATTAGCGGTCACAATCGCCATATCTCTCGGGACAAACTCACAAATTCTCTTTTAAAACAATAAACTTGTTAAAAGAAAGGAACACAAACAAATTGGGACCGAAATTGAATTATATAACTTGAATATCGGAAAAGCTTTTGTTAAAATCCATTTATGCCCGATTTAAGCTCCATATTCTGAATGAGTAAGAATATATAAGAGAGATATCGCTGTAGTCGGTTTAGGGTATTTATTATTATGTATTCTCTTTCTATGAGACGAATAGTCGCAAAGAGTAGACTAACATCTAATGTAACAGAATAAAAGTAAGAGTAGACATAAAATATACATCATTAAAGACGTGCACTTTGTGCAAACCTTCACAAACATTTAAATTACATACGATTTAGTAACTTCGAAAACACTAGTTGTTATTAATAACAACTATAACATAATATAACATTTGGAAATATATTGTTGTTCATTCTGTAGTATAAACCTGTAGAAATATAAACCAGGTATTTTTTGTAGTTGCATCACAGCCTGAGTCCTTGGAATAGGTTGTGAAAATTCCAGCTTACTTGAAATCTTCGGAAGGTTGTAAAGACAATACCATATTAAATTACTTAAAATGTATTTTAAGGAAAATATTATTTATAAGCCGATTAGAAATAAAAAACAAACCATATACAATTCCAATTTTTAATTCAAATACTATTGTTTTTGATATATTACATTGTAGTAAAATATTTAAGGGGTAACGTTCGGAGTACACCTGTCACGAAAACCATAATGTTTACTTACAGTCGATATTAAGCAAAAATAAAAACAACATAATTATATTTTTTAAATTTTATCCAAGTGTACAACACTATTTGTATATTAGTAAATAACTTGGAACACTAAACTTTTTAAATTACTCAATCAATCCAGTCAACAAATACCGCCATCTGTTAGAATCGTTTAGACCTAACTGAAAATTGTGACTGCAAAATAGTAAACAAATAACTTGCAATAAATAAATATTTTGATTATGAATTGAGTTGAAAATTATTCCACCTTTTAAGATAGATCAAACTCCACGTGGTGTGTAAATTTTATTTAAATCGGTTAAGTAGTTTAGGAGTCCATCACGGACAAACAACTTGACACGTGATATATATTATTAGCAATCAGGAGCGAGTTCAGTTTTAAAATATAAACACAAATCACAGAAATTAAATGTCTTTATTTATTTATTAAACATTTATGTACACACAAAATATATAAAAAACAGAGTTATTTAAAGATTCGTACAAAGGCACTGCTTATTTCAAAATGAAATCTCTTCCAGCAGACCTGTGAAAGGACAGTAGATAATGAAAGGCAATGTGTGCACCTCATACAAAATATTTGAAAAACAAATAAACATAAAATTACAAATATAGTTATTATAAATAAAAATTTACTAAGTATAATAATCTATATAAATATAATAAATAAAGTTTTAGATAAATAAACAAATACATTGAATATATTTACATCTATATAGAAAGGTAGTGTTCGATGACTCGTTTTTTAAAGATTGTGACAGACTTAGAATTCCGTATATTGAAAGGAATTGAGTTCCATAACCTCACTGCTTGAACCGTGAAAGAATGAGTATAAATTTTACTTTTATGTGTAGGAAATTTGAGGTTCGTTCTAAGATGATGATGATGATGTATTACTTATTTTATAAGAACTCAAAGAATGACAAGGAATTTATCTAAACAAATTAGACAAGCAAAATAATCACCATTTTATAATGAATTAAAAACGTCAAACTTCAACGAGTTGCACAATCTTCTTGTTACGTTATGACACTATGCCGTAGACAGCTTCCAGCGAAACGACCGACGCGTGTCAGAGCAAGGAGCTCTCTGCCCGGCCACTAAACCCCTCGATGCTTTTATAGGCCACGGTGTTCGTTATTTCAAAGTAACAGTGTTCGTTATTTGAATTGAATTTTAATTTTTGCTCATAGTATATATAAAGATTATCAAATATAAAATAATATTTACTTCGTTACATACGCTGTGTGTTTAATGCTAGAGGCCATGGAGGAGTATTATGAAAACTTATCTATTATTTACTTTGTGCGAAAACTATATATAACGTTGCACAATTTTAAAGCACATTTAGTAAAACCAAGTACTTTATAAACACAATAGTGTTTATGTTCTAACGTAGTCTTTTATTAATGTAGTTATCGGAAACAATGACATGTGAGTGTTAATGTTCCTGTATAAGTAATATTTTATTGGAGCCAGCCCTGATTTAATAAAATATCAACAAAATAAATATAATTTATATGAAGATTATTAAAAATATCTTCAAAGAAAATGTTTCAAATCAAGAAGTATCAACAGTATTAATAACTGTTCTAAATTATTACATAAAACTAAGATTCATAATTCTTAATTTATTTAGAAAATCAGGCACTACGCTAAACTGACGGATTTAATTATTAATTCCACCAGAAACCAGCTATCATTTCGTGAGAGTATTACGATACTCTAGAGCAGAGTGGGAAAGCATAATTAAACAGTCGTTAACATAATTTAATGAAAGAAAGAACTTGGTTGCATTAATGTCAAGAAATCACTCTTTTTAGTTCATTAGACAAATTCGTACAAAACTCTATAGAATCGAACAATAACAATATATATGGAATCTTAAAATTAATGAATCATAAAAATAATCATAAGAAGATTAATCGTGCAGAAGAAATAGATTAAGAAGCACTTAACAGAAATATAAATTGAATCAAATTAATATCTTATTTTACTCAAAAGTTTTGTAAAGATTCAGCAAATAGAATAGTATTAAAGGTAGAAGTTCCAACTCCTTCCATATAACTGTTTCAAACTCGGTTATAAATGTACCCATGCAGTGTTTGCGAAGTCATAATGAGAAAAGTTAAGTTTAGTATTGCATTCAAAGTGAAAACACATAAAATTCTGGGAAATGGTTTTAGAAATTAAACGTTTTTATTATAAAAATTTAATTAAATTATTTCATTAAAATACTAAGGGCGCCTACAGACCCTGAATTCCGACTCGCTGCGCTCGCGAAATCTCGGGTGCCGTTTGCATATTGAGCGAAGTGAGCCCAGTGTAATGACTCAACGTTTCCCATTGACTTCAATGGGATATCAGTTGTTGGACATGAAATGAAAAAAATATATATCAAATTTTGGTTTTAAAACCATCACCTAATGTGTGTCTTTTTGATTGTAAAATTTTATAATTTTTCGTCAAGTAGTTTTCGAGCGTATTCGTGACAATGAATGTAAAAAAGTCCCCAGTAGAACGCTCCGCTCGCTACGCTCGCTTCGCTCAATTACTACAATTTTCATTAAAATTTAATGAACTTAAATCACAAACATTTGGTCAATATTTATTTTATCTAACATAGTATTAACATATAAGATATGGTTTTTGAGATTTTACTGGTTTGTTTGTTGTTGTTTCAGAACAAATGCACATATTTTTATTGTGAATATCTGCACAAACAGATAAGGACAGTGAACTATGCGTTCACGTGAACTGAAGTGAAGACATCCTTGAATAGTGTTAGTACTAGTAAAGTAAACTGATATATATCACTATTATTCATGGTATATATTGTATTGATGTATGTCATGAATACTGTTTGTATTCTCCAAGGACTATATTTGTTGTTCGAGTTGCATTCAGTTACCATAACTGGGTACAATAAAAATAATAAAAAATGTCTTAATTTGGTACCACTTTGATGACTTTTGCATTATTTTTCTGTCTACTTTGATAAATAATTTAAAATAATTCATCCATTACAATTAAATTTGACAATTTACTGATTGATAATTGGCTTTTATCTATTTTATGATAAAGATACATTTATAAAAAGAATAATCTGGCCAAATTTATTAGAAATAGATAACTATTTGGTATCCATATAAGTGTAACAACTAGTATAAAAAACATTTTCTTTATCTGTCACTAAAAAAACATGTCAAACCAGGCAATAGATAGTTGTAGATGTCTTAAATTAAATATTTAAAACTCCATAATATAAATTTTAATTATATGTAACTGTATTGGTCACTCATGGTAATTACTATCTTAGCAACATTTAATAAACTACACCGAATAAACAATCTTTGAATCAGCTGAAATCATATTAATTAATCAAACATTTATATATATATAAATAAAATAAATTAAATATATAAATAATGTAGTAGTTACTTCTAGTTACATCCAGACCTAAATGGGAGCGGGATGGAGCCTTTTATCAGCGCCATTATTTTTTTTAAAATTAAAACTGCAACCATCTTTTACCTGGCTTCTATGAATATGTATACATATTAGCATTTAGTTGCTGTGATGCAAAGTAATGTTCCGAATATAATTCAAAATGACCTCTTATGAATTTCATACAACATGCTGATTATATACTTCAACCTTAATTACACAAGGTTTCAGAGGAATTGATTTAATCCTAATCCCTGTCAAAGGGGATATATGAAGTGATAGTGCTTCAGTAGATTAATTTAAGGCCTTTGACGTGTCTTGTACTCGCCTGTAACTTACTGGTTTGATAATATTTAGTATTAACAGCATTAAAGATACCTAGTTATAGTCTATATAATATGAATATCGAGGGAAATACTGAAAAAAAAAACACATTTTTTACACTCTCACTCTTTATTTTAAGGATTTTTTCTACAGTTTTTTTTGTATCCATATAAAATGTGAGTAAAAAGACATGCACGTAAACCACAACTATACAAGATAAGGAAAACGCAAGAAGATATTCTACTCAGATGTAGAATGAACTCTCTTTGGCGGTATTTTCAGATCGGTATGACATGGGTACCTTCAAAAAAGGTGTTTACTTCCACCTTCAAGGCCGGCAACGCTCTTGTGAATCCTCGGATGTTGCATCCAAACCATCTATGATCCGCCAGCTCGTTTGCCCTCCTCTAAATTAAAAAAATAGATGTTTAACTTGTGTATGTGTTAAATACTGTTAAAAAATCGAGACTAGATATTCAGATATTTTTATTTTTATTTCTAGTTCATTTCTTATTTATTAAAAAATAGTAACATTAATTTAGAAAATTTATAAGAATAAATTATAATTTTTAGTAACAGTTACTACGTTATTTGTTTTCTGTAAAAGTTTATGAAAAGCTGTGTACTGACTATTAATAGTTAGGTTTTATTTATTATTATAGTATAAAGGTTAGACGTTCATCACTATTGAATCTAAAATAATAAAAATCAAATATCTACACTATTAACAGTAAAAGTGATAGCTGACATTTTATATATATTTTTCTATGTACAGAAGAGGTTACATGTAGAAAATTAAGTCTATTCAATTTCATTTTATTTTATGAAAGGATACTATTAGAATAATATAATATTATTAGTACATACTGAATGGCATGTAACTAAATAATACATTTAGTATTTGTCGGTAAGGTCGGTCTGTGTGTTCGGTGTTTGTTTTTGTTAGAAAATAGCAACATCCTATTTTAGATATGAAAAATTTAATTAAAGTTGCTGTTGTTGGATACTTTGAAATAATAATAACAAGTATTTATATTATGAACATTTATATATAATATTATTTTATGATATTAGGTAAATGTAAATATAATTGTTGATTTTAATAATATATTTTCTTCAGTTATATCTAGTCAAATCTAGTTAGCGATCAAGCAGTAAAGTACTATATATTTTTAATACTCATTTGCATACCATATTTTTTTTTTTATGAAATACGAAAATAATGACTCTAATTATTTAACTGACGCTTCTTCTCATGTTAATTGGTTATTATCTAGATGTAAGTATAATTGAATGTGGTTCTATCGAAGATGCTTCAAATTTGTAACCCCCAGTGTTGCAACTTTTTTAAGTTTAAATAAAGTTAAGTAGTTACCCTAACAAGGAAACTAAACATTATATCTGTAAGTTTATCTATATTTATCTTATCCAGCTATTCTGTTTGTACTATAATAAATAAATTATGCAAGTTTATTGTCAATATGGTCAATACATTAAATACAATTTATCAACTGATCATAAAAGACATGAGTCAGACAGTTTTGTTCAATATTACCGTTTTAAAAGCCTAAAAATACGGCTGCAGTATTAAAGTCACATTTTATACTTCAAGCAAATGCCAAAACTTGGATCTGCTATATTTTTAGGCTCAAAGCAAGGATAATGTTGCGCTCGACCTAGTTTGGAAAATATCCAACATTGTAAAAATTGGTTTTGCCTAAATTATTTTTAATATATTTTACAAAAAAAAAATAGGTTTTAGTTTTTATATTTTTTTAAATTAAAAAAGTGTTCAAGCAAGAATTGAATTTAATTTATGAAATAATGAGGTTCATATCTCGAATATAAATAGTGAACATAGAACTATGCATAGAAAAGGGACCGTTTATTTTTGTATTTCTGAACAATTTTCATTCAAGACTTTAAAATTTATCATGTTTGTAGTGTAGTTTATTATATTTATTTTGAAATGATGTGTAAAATCAAACGAAAATTGTGTATTATATTTTTTTCTTACAATATAAATATTGTAATATAATAAATATAAAAATAAATTTCGCTGTTTTATGAAATAACTTCACAAAATCAAACAAAACATTTATAAAAACTGGTACACTTATCTCATTTAATCAGCAACGGAATACTAGCTATTGTTATAGAAAATAACCTTTAAGTAGTAATGGTTTAGTTTTGCAATTTAAAAATAATATTTTATTTATTTTTGTTAGGATATTTATTGGTATTTGTACTGCTTTCTTTATGAAATAGAGTTTTCATGTAATGTTGTATTGTTGTTTCCAATATGTTTATTATTAACTACTGCTACTAATGCTGGTGGTTGTGCAAAAGTTACGATTTTACAATTTAGAAACCTCTTAACGACAGATTGCTGTTCTCATATAACGTGACTTGTATCGTAATAACTGCAAGCTCCACAATACATAACAAATAATATCAGTAACATAAAGTGTTTCTACTTTTAATTTATATAATATGTTCCGGATTACATGATGTGAATTTCTTAGAAACAATAATTAATAATACAGTAATATACAGAATAGTAATAAAGAAAATTATCTATCGAGTAGTAAGGACTGATATGGAAATAAAGAGAAATTTACTTCGACAAAAAAGGAATTTTAGTCCAATAGCAGTCGTCTGGTGAAATGCTCAGAGGGACTAATTATATTTTTGCTGACTGTCGCCTTCAGTTAACTCGTTGATTTGGAGTTCTCTTTTCTGGATACGGTCCGCTGGGTAAAAGACAATTTATTGTTTAATTCAGAGTCTACTTTACTTAGAAAGTTCTAATTATTTTTAAAAATTGTTTATTAGTCTGAATAACATTTTGAATAATATAGTAAAATTAATTCAAGAACATTGAATGATTGATGAAATTAATTATAATGAAAAAAAAATAATTATAATGAAAAAAAGTATTGCTAAAAGAAAAAGTGTTACATCCTGTGTCAGTCAGATCAGTGAGTCTTCAATGTGATAAATGACAACTGGTCGATGGATGACAAGTGACAACTTGAGATCAAATTAATCCAAACTAATCAAATAAATCGATAGAGTGAAATAACATCATATTTTTAATTAAAAAGTTAATCAACAACAGTAAAACTTTAATCCCTGGTAAACAGTCCCCGATCCGTTCCAGTGGTAGCAGGTTCAAGTCCTTATTGTTTCTGGCAATGCTGACTGTTTGTTCATTATAAATTATAAAAAAAATGTAATAAGCTTTACACGTCTAAGACATTTATAGACAATTTCAAACCAAATAATATATGTTATACGTTTATAATAGAAGGGTTCTGTCATTATTAACTAATTTTATTTGTCTTGAGTAAGTAATAATAAAATTATTTGTATAATCTTTTATACGATAACGACAATTTATCTCTTAATTTAGTTTACATTTAAATTAACCAAGTTATTTCGACTTCAGAACAACCCTGTTAACTCATTTGATCCAGGTTAATGAATACAATGACAAAGATATTAAAGCGCTTTATACGCTTAATGTAATTATATTTTGTCCATTGTTAATCGCTTTTTGGATCAACCAGTGATTGCAGTATTGAAACAATTATTTTGTAAATCGATTTAATTAAGTGTATAAAAGACCAATTATCTCGTTTCACTTGTAATACGAGATATCAGCTATTTTGCTGTATTTGTTTGAATAAGAATTAATTATATTATATATATAAATAATGTGTTCATGTCTGAACATGTTTATAAACAATTTTTAATAAAAGCCAATGAAATTAATTAATTAGATAATAATTTATTCAGTATTTTAGACTTATATTATTCCTTAATTATATGCCATACCCTACCATACCATAGCAAGTAACATTGTAAGAAAAAATATTGTACACATTTCTTTCATCAGATGCAGCTTTAAAATAATAGAAGATGTCAAAAAGCGATCAATAAAAAACTTAGTTCTTTGTTCACCACTAAGCTTATTTAAACTTGTCATTACAAAGCTAACCGTAGTTGAGGAAGAAACGAATCGTAGTACCGTAGTAAACATAGCTTAGACATAACACTTCTCAGCCTTTATTTAAATCTGGAATTATTCAATATAATATAATAGCAATATAAGATCATCATATAGTCACAAATAATTCCTAGCAATATCTTTTGTTAAAATTGTTGTCTATTAAATAATACATAATAGTTATATCTTCTACTTTGTAATATATTAATTTAATTAAAAATATAATAGATTAAACCAGCAACGAAATATCTTATATAAGTATTCTAGAGCATTTTCAAGTTCCTTTTTGTCAAACCATATGAAAAAATTTTACATGAAAGATTTACTTTTGATAGTATCCGCAAAATAATAATACTTAAACTATATATATACAATAATTGTTCTTTGGAACGTTATTTACAACACATACAAATGGTTTTCTCAATTAATTTTTTTCAGTAAATTATGCTATTTAATGCAGTAATACCAACAATAGTAAAAAATATACAAACAAAGTAAATAGTTATAAAATAATGTTTAAAAACTTGGTTACATTGCTTAAGTCAACGAAACAATAGTGAAATTAAATTACTTTAAAGTTTGTACGTCGCAGCCATCTTTCCTATTATAATACTTGCACTAAAACTATGAAGTGGGTCGAGTAGTTCGCCTTTGTTAGTACATCTTCATATAGTGTCACTCCGTTTATTTTAGTGCTACTTTGAAAGCTAAGCTTTCATTATGTTTCAGTGACTTTCAAGCTAAAATATGTCATAGTAGACAGAAATTATTTCTTTGTATTTGAAACATTGTAATTTTCAAGAAATAATATTTTTCCTTACTATAATTAAAACATTTCCATAAATTTAATGATTGCTTTATAAAAAAAGAGTAGCTGTGCAGTCAACTTTATTCACTAGATGGCGCTGCAATGCAATGCAATATCCATTACTTATATATGTTTAAGTGGTCGTTACCTCCCTCTCCTCAATAAATTCGAGCAAGCGAAGGCAAAAATAAGTTAAGATATACGTAATACACGTTCCTTTTTTTGGCCAAAATGAATACATGTTTACACATAACATACGAGGAACCATTTTGCATCCAAAATATTACCACATACTACGTTTTTTACGCAAGAGAAGGCTGTGAGGTTATTGACATACTGCCAGTCTTACCGAGTCGACTTCTTCGGATCTTTACATCATGTCTACCGTCAATTGAATGTATTCTGATATTATTTTATTCAAAAAACACGACATGCTACAAATAAAAATCGATTGATGTCTTCTGTATATGAGAGCATTCATTTTCAAATAGAGCTGAATCATGTATGTGATATGCCAAGACTTTTTACTTTTAAAAATTATATGACCTGATTACACTGAGGTTGTACGAATTTTGTTTAGGTAAAATTAACCACATAATAGTAAGCTCCTGATAATACTATAATTATATTCAAAAGTTATAATGATCAATCATAGTAACTACAAATCTCGGAAAACGTTTTAAAATAAGGTAAAGATAAAGTATGGTACCCGTCAGAAGTTCGAAGCTCTATTGAGGTAATAAACGAGCAATGAGACAGCAGAAAGAGATTAAGTAATGGTCTCCTTACCTCATAGCTCCTAATCTATTAGCAAATCACTCTCCTGATAGGCATCTCATTAAAAAGTCTTGATTTTCAAGGCTTGAAAAAAAAATTTTAATTAAAAAATATATTATTTTTAGAAGTCCTGCTATAAAAAGCTCTTTTTATTTTTACGTTATTTATATGAGTAAAATTAATAAAATTTTACTCCCAGTTTATCTTTTATTGATTAAAACATCCATCTTTTATAATATTTATGGCTTTTTAATATTCATTAATTGACAATTTCTAACAAACTTATTTTTGTACAAATATTATTATGAACAGATTTCAATTTCATTGCAAATATTGATTTAATATGTTATATTTTTAGTGCGTTAGATGTTTCTTAAGGCAATGTTACGAGTAATATCTACAAATTGAAATATTTTACATGTCGGAGTGTTTAAAAGTTAAGCTATTTTTATACTTTTTAAATACGTTTTTCTTATTTTAATATATATTCATAGTAATTTAAAACATTTTAACAAAGGAAATGGGATATAATATTTTATACAAAGTGATCTTTTAAAATTTTAAATTTAATTGTGGAATTAGTATGGATTTTGTTTACAAATTGAAAATACTAAATACTAATAGAATAAACAATTTTCTTAACATGTGATCTAATCTAATATGATTGGAAAATAATAATCATATTACAAGTGTATTAATAATTAAAATATTATTTATCCCATTTTATCTTAACTTAGCAGACCCGACCACTTAGTTCTTGTGGAATTTCCGATATTTCTTTGATAACAAAATCGGTAAACATTATAAAAATAGATATTTAATATTTGCCATCTTTCGATGTTATTTTGGGTGAGTAAGTGCATTTATTATGTTACGACTTCTCACAGTATACAGTATTTATAAGTTTAATACATACTATTTAAAATTATTGTCATTGAAGGGAAACGAAAGGATCTTCCGACGAACTCTTTCAACTTATCCCATCCTCTCCTTTCTGATCCAGAACAACACGTACAGGACAAAATTGCCATCCCTTCACGGTAGATTTTATGTCATCACGAATCAAACGGAGCAGAACTTCATATTTAAGTCGGTCTATCAAAATGTAGAATTAACTACCACAGCACGTGTTTCCTTCCCTCTCCGATCCTGGATCTTTTTAGCGGGGCGTGAAAAAGCATCTCACAAGGCCACCGTAGTAGAGACCACCATTGTTCTTGCTATTTTCCTTAAATGAGATTGGTAGTTACCATTTTTGGTTACAGCGGAGTCATCTTAGTAGACAAATCTAAAAAAAAAGTCTTATAAAATTGCATAATTTTGTATCTGCAATACTAAATGAATAAAGTTATAAAATCAACGATCATCTACTATAGCTGCTTTCAAATTATGGCTGTTGTCAGTTTGAAGGTAATATTAAAAAAAAACTTTTTTTTTTATTTTAATTTCGTTGGAAAAAAAACCATCCTCAAAATAAACAATCCGTCAGAGTTTGCGGGACCTTTGATGTAATCACTTAGCAATGAGATGGCAAAATAAGACGCACGTCATCGCTGTTCCTTGATGCTGCTGATTGATTGTCAAAATATAACTTTCATAACAGTTAGGTTTTATAAAAGAATTTTGTTATTTTTGTATATTTTTATATTAAATAATAATAATTTTCACTTACATGAACTTATAAAAAACTTTTACTTTATCAAATCAAATTCTAATGTATGTAGTCTATCTGTGATGTAAGACTTCCTTTTTATTGCTAATTCTAGTAGTCGCGAAGCGATCAAGGAATATGGACATTAATTATATAACTTAATAATAGAGAAAAATATATATTAATCTATCTATGTCTGGTCTAAAATGGTGTCTAAATAAAACTTTTGAATACAGCAGTTTAAAACTAAAACTCTTGTAGCAAGCAAGACACTAAGTTCTAGACTATAAAAGTTTTTGAAAGATAGAAAAGAGAATTGTTATTATTATTATACCACATTCATTTATTATTAATGAACTAAATAAATATTTATTTTAATAATGATGGACGAATTATATTATTATTGCTCATGCTTATATATTTCTACATAGGCAGATAGAAAACTATGTAAATAAAACACAAATAATAATACTGAAATTCGACAACCATTTTGACAAGTAAATATTTACTAAATCTGTAAACTAAACAATTAATATTCTGTATGGTTTTAGTTAATTCGATTTGTAGGTAAATTTACAAACGACAAATAACTTCGTTTACTTATGACTTTGTTGTACATAATGGAGGTAACCATACGAGTATATTGTATATTAGTTGGTAGTAGTAGTAGTAGTAGTAGTAATAGTAGTAGTAGTAGTAGTAGTAGTATTTGGATATGGTTAATATACAAGTATCAAAACTCAGTATCTGAATAGTAATATATGTATATTGTATGTGCGGTATAACAATGTGTAAATTATTTGTCATGCCAAATATGTTCTAGTTCTGTAGTGACTCAAATAGTGTATTAATTTTCAATTTTTGAGTTACTTATCTATTTATTATGCCAATCCAGTATAATGAAGTTAGTTCATATTTAGAAAATTATTATGATATATATATTATTATGAATTAAGAAACAACTTATATTCTGTTTCAAATAAAATAGCTATGTGTTATCAATAAGATATGAAATAAAAGATAATTTATTAATTGTAGTATTTAAAATCTGTTATGACGAGACTTTCATATCTTATAATATTAACTGTAAGTTTAAGTTATTGTCATATAATAAAATTAACCAAAGCTTCCGTAACAAATAAAAATATCAGTATTGTATACAAGCTACTTTTTAAGCTAAGATGATATAAACTTTGTAGGTATGATTACTTAAAGTTTTATCTTATTATTTAAAATGTAATTTAATAAAATATTTCATAATCAAAAACAAACAGTTGATAACGGTATCATTTTTGAGCCTTGGTACTTAATGAGTTCCAGAGGGAAGTAATTAAAAACAAACAAAGTTTTTGACGACATTGTACACAAAATGTTCACTTCTGTAACCCGTTGACCGTTACCGAATGGGCCGAATTTATTATACACTTTGTGATCAACACTGAATTGGGTTTTTAAACTTGGAGCGTTTTTGAATATCGTTATATATTTTGCACACAAAAGTTACAGAACTATTTATGAGTATTATCACTAAGTGTGTATGCACCAAAACAAACAAAAGAGGAGACAAATTTAGTACATCACGAACTATCTTGTCTTTTTTATATAAGCAAGTTTATTTTATTTAAAAATAGAAAGGAAAGATTGCCTTTTATTAAAAAAAATATGGTACGAGTATATAAAAGTAATAAATACAAAGGCACAGACCTCCTTTCCATTTGCAAGAAGTTGCTGCATCACGCTGCTTCATGCTACTCGTATGCTAGCTATTTTTTCAACCTTTTAAGTCCGTTGTCAATATTGACAATTACAGTGTTGGATTTAAAATATTTGTCTTTGTAAGGCAAATGAAATAGGGTACAATAAATTGAATTATTATATAAATTTTTCATTAATTTGTAACATCCAGTTTTGCCAACTGGATCTTTGCCAACCTCAATTGAAGAGATTTCGATTGTTTTTGAGTCTTTTAGAAAATAATTTAAAATATTGAATAGTTTGCAAATATAATAATTAACTTGTAATAAACCACAAAAATGTATTCTATCTATTTTCAATAGTTTCTCACAAATTAAGGCAAATTTCTATAAGCTATAGAAAAAGTTTCAGCTTATTTGTTTTTGTTTGTATGAGATAGTTTTTACCTTACATGCAAAGGAAATGAGAACAACATTTTTTCATAGATTGTACAATAATTTAATACAATATTTTTAATGAGTACACATTCGTCTCCTTCTAGTCTAACAACTAACGTTTTACTAAGACTGCGTTATAAAAGGATGTGATTTTTTTTTTATAAATTTAGATCGTAGACTATTATATTTATATTATTACATAACGTTAAAATTACATGAATCTGAATGAAGAAGTACTAATTCGAGACTGGTTAAAATTTATGTTACCTATCCGCGAGCAAAGCCTCGAGCATAATACGTAGATCTAATAAAGTAAGTTAATGCAACATAATTCATATTCTAGTCTCATTCCGAGACCGTTATTACAGTATTACGGCTTCCCAGATCAGATCGGAACTTTCAACCACCGAACAAATAATTATTACATTTCGACGTTTCGCATCTAAATTAGATAACAACTTAAGTTGATATGAAGAGAATAAAAACTTTTTTTTCGGAAAAAATATTTTTAGTAAGTTTCATTTAATTGCAATTTTACTTTTCGAATAAGAGTTATTTTTGTGTATTTAATAATTATGGAAATTATTGTATTTAATAAAGCAATATATATTTGTAATCAAAATGCCATCATAAATATATTATAACTTAAATATAATTATTATAAACTCAGAAAACAGAAAAAGATATAAAATGTTCTCACGAATAACGTATAAAATAAAACAGACAAAGCTTTTGAAGTTCTTCTGTAGTTTGTTTCAGACATCTTAAGAAATCATGTTTCCTAGTTAACTTGATATTTTACCAAAGCACAAACGTTTTACCAATCGACATTGAGTGGTTTGTCAATACAACCTCGGGAATCTTTTAGTTACACGACTCATTTTAAAAGTACATCCATCAAGAGAAGACTTATAAGCTTTTAAACATTTGTCACACAATATGGTGGAAGAAAATCTTGTAAAGTCTATATATATTATAATACAAGATATAAGTATTGAATGTATTAAATGTATCTACTTTACTGACCTTGCGTTTATTAGACTGACCTGAGGTCTAAAAATAAATAATAAAAATTAAGATCTTCTTTTTATTATTGTGACACAATATTAAGTAAACTATATCCATAATAAACACTAAACCTACCGACAATTCTTGTATACCTGTTCCTATCGCACGCCGTCAAATTGAGCGGTAATTAAAAGTTATTTTATTATATAACGCAGGTAATAATGGAAATAACTAAAAGTAAAGAGTGTAGAAAATATTATATGCATATTATAAGAATTGTCATGTAGTTTGATAACGATATTATAACGTTTAAAAATGTTTAAGTTTGACAAAAGTTTAAGAACGGTCAATTTGACCGGTACTTGGTAGGTTTAGTGTAAAAGTAAGCTTTATGTATTATACGATAATGATAACAAAAATCTGTTAATCGCATAAACTTCATATTAAAGTTTGAAGTGTATTCTGATAAGTATATTTTCTTGTATACTATTTCTGTTTGTTTTTTTATAATAATAAACTAATTTTTTATTGACTTCAAGTATAATAAGTTATTAACAAACCATCAAATCGCAACCTATCGAATGTGTATAAAGTAATGGGTTTGTGTGTTACTGTGTCTGTCATCGTAACTTCAAAATTAACAGTTTCAGAGTTACGATGACATAAACAGACATTAAACTTTGATTTATGTGATTTTTATATTTAAGGGTAACAGCATAACATTATTTCAAGATTTAATTTTCTGTAAAAGTAACAGAGGTATAAGAAATTTAGACAGCACTTCGTCCTAGCTATGAAATAAGTTCATATGTTATATATAATATTAAGGCTGACAATAACAAGACACCCCTGTACCAGTCGCAGGTATGCAATCACCGTAAAACCGTTTTCTTCCATATAAGTTTAGAACGAATACACCTTAACGATTCACATGTCCCATTTTATTTAATATATTTTATGATAATTGTACGATTATACTGACCTGTCTTTTTCTTCGCCTATAAGTTATTTCTTTTATTTTACAATAAAAAAAATCATAAAACTATCGTCCTAGTCCTATGTCATTTTCTAACCATGTAGCAATTGTATTTTTTTATTCAGTATAGAACTTTACTTCGTTATTGTTATATTATTTTTTTAGCATATATAAAATGTTATTAGTTTTGTATATAGTACTGCTTGTCGACTTCTTTGCTTTTTGCAGAAGTGATCCTGAACTGTAGTAGCTGGGAATAATTGACTAATAGCAGTTGCTAAGATCGTAGTTTACTAACTCAATCTTGTTAGTAGATTTGTGTACTAACTCAATCTAATAAGTGATTATTGCCGAACCTCTTTCATCGCCGCAGTAGACACGTCGGAGGGACTTTGGGCAATTGCACTCTCATTGATTGTATTTGTTTTGTATAATTGACTGTAATTTTATTATTTTTAAGAAATATTATTAGCTAGTTAATAAATCATGCGTTATAAAGAAATAATAATATTAATTAATTATTTATTAATAAATAAATAAAAAATATTAATATTAATTAATATTTTTTTTATAACGCACTTAAGAAATATTAATATAAAAAGAGTTTTTTAGTAACATTGAAAAATAAACCTTACCCTAATAAATATAATTCCTTGACTTCACCCCTATATTTTTGTTAGAGATGTAATTAAGATGACAAATAAAGCATTAAGTATATTATATTATAAGCTAGTAAACTTATACTAACAGTTTGTCTGAGTGTTATAGTTATACTTATAATGCTAAAAACAATATATGTAATATATGAGATATTAAACACTTCCAAACGATATTCTTGGGACATATTTTCAGATGGAATAATTACAATTACATCTAAAAATATGTATTACTCAGATATAAATAAGAGGTACCTTGTGTGTGTAAAATCTGATGTACCAGCTAGGCAGTTTAATTATAGGACTCGTTACATGTTTAACAACAGGCTAAAGCATGTGTTATGTAATCGGATTACACCTGGCAGATACTGAGAGCTAGACCTCAGTATCTTGGAATCTAGCTCGCTAAGCTTACAAATGTGTAATACTGCTGGACTAAATAAGGTTAAAACATCGGCTAAGTATTCCACTTTGTGTTTAAATGGTAATTGTTTAATCGTTAATTTAATTTTGAATATTATTAACGATATACAACCCAAACATTCGAAATCACTTTAATCCTAACAACAGTAGAAGTTACTTAAAGGGAGCTTTAAGTGATTTTTTGTTTCTAAAACTGAAGATAGTAATATCTATTGTAATAAGCGTATTATTTAATCTTTATAAAAATTAAACAAATATTCAATGTTGTCAGTTAAAAAAATATTATCAAATAGAATGTAATAATATTATGACATGCAAAAAAAAAATATATTTTATTGCATTTATTTCAATAAATTTGCACCATGAACTTATAAATATTATAATAGTTAAAAAAGTGTGAATAAGAATTAGCGTTTTGAATAGTCTCCTAACTACCTAATTGTTTTCTCCGAAAATAAAATAATAATAAAAAAAGTAAAATAAAATAAAGACAAATAGCGTTAAAGAAATTTTAGTAACATATCAAAATGATACACTTCTAACTATTTCGTTGGTGCTTTTTTTAATTTTTACGTCCTTCTTCTTAACTACCTTACTTGTATCTCAAAAATCATATCATACTCAAATTATTGACAAGACATCTTTTATACAGTTAATATGCAAGTAATGAATATCACAAGAGAGACCAATTACTAACAAACCAACTACTACTAACATGCAGAGTATACGATACGACAAAGGCCTTAATTAATATACCGGATCACTATCACTTCATATATTCCCTTTGCATGGCATTGATAAGGATTAGGATTGAATCAGTTCCAACATGTACCTTGTGTAATTAAGATTAAGCTCTGAAATGTACCTTTTGTAATTAAGATTATAGAATATAACGATCATTACATAGACTTACATTTTTGGTAGATTAATTACAAAGAAATTAATTCACAAGGCCGCCATTTTGAATTTTGGTCGGAAAAATAATTTTTTTCATAATAATCTATTTTTTTTTAGTTAGATACGTTTATACTCATATTTTATTTTTTTGAACAGATACTACAGATACAAGGATGCTACCGGCCAGGAAGGTGGTGGTAGACGTTAGACATGGTAATGTGAAAAGAAAAAGAATACCTTCATAGAATTAACTATTGGATTTAAAGAAGGAACATATCATTCTAATGTAGGTTATCTGGATAAACACAGTAACTAACAACTTTAAAGAAACATTATATCATATAGTATAAAAATACTGATATGATAAGAAGACGCACATAGAACAAAGAAGGATTTATATTTTCAAAACAGCACTTATTAAGTTATTTACATTTTAAATAAAATTTATCTTTCATCATTATAGTTCCCGCAGTAATAAATATGTATTTTAAAGCCAGGCTGACATTATGGTTTTAAGGACCGCATTGCAATGCATTGAATAATCGGTCTGCTATTGTCATATATTGAGTCTATAAAATTCGTAAAACGTTATTAAAAGTAGAACGATTTTGAAATAAAATTATTTAATTTTTATTACAATACAAACAATACTATGCAAAAATGAAAAAAACAATAATTCACTATTAATGATTTGATCAAAGCGTCACCTCCAGGATATATATTAAAATATATTATAGGTGATGTTACTATTCGTAGGATATGTTTCCTAGTTGGTTCGACAATTATCAAAATGTTAATAATGACAGAGAATTTGAAAGAGCTCTTCTTTATTCATTTCAACTTTAATTATATTTAAAGTTGTGTATTGGTGTATTTCATATTATCTTAATTGTGAACAGCTTATAAGTTACTGAAGAAAAAGGAAAAAGGGAAATCGAGACAAAAACAAATATTCTTATGATAAGGTAAAGATGGTAGAATTAATTTCACTACACAGTTGCTCTGCCAGTTTCCGGGTTACCCTTCATATAATTGCTTTTTTAATTAAGACCAATTTTCCTACAAACTTTTTCTTGTATACCAGATAGATGTATCAATATTTTCTTACTACCTTATGAACTTTTTCTCCTATACCAGACAGATATATTAATATTTTCTTATTATCAGTGAAATATTCTTATAATGCTGCTTCGTAATTTTTCAGAAGCTTCTACCATTTTCATAACTACATCGAGTTCCGTAATAACAAAGGCTCATCTAACTTTTATTTTTTGCAAAAATTTATATGTCTAATTAGTGATTGTTTTGAATGTTTTTTATACATTTTAAATAAAAAGGAAACTGTGTAATAATTATAATAGTTTATTGATTATAAATATAATTTGTACATAAAATATGGAATAGAGGAATATAAAATATAAAGGTACTAAAATTCTTATAATAAGTTTCAATCCTAAGTTTCGATATAAAAATATAAAACTTCTTTAAAAAAATAAAACTTACTACTATATCGATTTTAAGGATGTTCAGAGATTTGGCTCAAATAATATCTTCTAATGATACATATTAGTATATCTTCAAGACAGCGTATATTTAGTTGCAACAGTTATTCATCACTTGTTGTATATCAATTTCACTATAACATTTATAATACAATTATTATTTTATTACAAATTTTTGATCAGTATTACTGAGGTTCAAATTATTATCAATAGAATCTATATGTTTATTTAAGTCATTTTTCTTGTCAATAAATCGATGAACAAGAGCAGAAAATAAAACGAAAAATGTTTAATTGTATTCATTGTATTTTATTACGATCTAAGAAAGACAATACCAAAGCATAATACAATAGTATTCGTTAGTGAGCTCGCCAATGAGTTTAATGATGTATTGTACATCTAGGGTCTCTAAATATAATTGAGCCGACGTCGGGATGTTATTACTTGCTATACTTTTTACAGAGTAACGTTTCAGATTAGGACCTATGGCATTTGTCACAATGTTTTTTATGGATTGGAATTTGACATACCTATTTCCTTACTAATAAATAAGAAAGGAAGAATATTCCTTCAGATATCTACATATATTCTAACTTTGAGATTTTTGTTTTTTATCTAAATTTGAGAAAAAAGAGGGTTTAATGAAATATGTAACTATCTACACAAAATAGTAGTAAAGATAAATTTAGTATTTCATAAATGAATAAAATCTTTAAAAGAAAAAAAATGTAGTATTTTTATTTTTCATAATAAAATAAATAAAAAAATCATAATTTCATAATTATTACTATGCTTCAGTAACAAGTTTAAAGAGTATTCATGGAGTTTCTTGACAGTGCTTTTCAAGGAACGTTGCCCCAAAGGTCTGACACAGCATGAGTGTAATGAATATCTATTTAAAAGAAACAGATTTGACTTTAAAATGAGTATCCACCTTCAAATAAATACCTTATGACATAGAATATTCCTTGTCTGACGGGCGATTATAGACGGTCATGAGTTTGGTCGCTAAATGAGACGCAGTACATTGTACAAGTGGTAGCAGCACCGTTGCGATGACTTCATCACATGGATATTACTTACTTCGATGGAGCCTACATTGTGGAGGGTTACTACGCTATGCTATGCTGGCTTATTGTATCAGTGTTTGGAGAGAACAATGTGCGGTGCTCGTCTGACTGTTTCAGCAAATGGACGCTTAGCCAACAAGTCAAGCCTTGAACATTACAATTCAGTTCTCGAATTATATGATTCCTTATCTCAGTGACGCAGTTTGGCTTATTTTAGATTTGTAAATCTATACTTCGCACATGTGACATGCAGTAAGATATTGTTAAAAGCTACAATATTCGAACTAGTACAGTGTTAGTATAACACAATGGTTATAATAATGATCAATAATTATACTTCATTATCTATATAGTAAATAAAGTAGTTATGATTAATATATAATAAAGTAAATATCCAATGGCAGTTTCTAATAATAATTAATAGTTTTAATATTTAAAAATGTATTTTTGATATTTAAAATTAATTCATATCACCTATATTTTCAAACGAATGTATTTCAAGGCTTGTTATATTATTATAACCCGGCTGAGTTTGCTGTAGGGTTCTCCTCATACCAAGGCGCGTTTGAAACCCTAGTATCCTTTTTTAAGTTGGAGAATGTCATTACAGAACGGCTTATTTAGATACGAACGATATCAAAATAGGCCCTCCTGTCACTTGTGATACATACACAAGTGATCACTGGTATGGATTATATGTGGAAAATATATAAATAAATAAAAAATAACTATATTATTTAGCAAAAATCGTGTCGTCGTCTCGTCTTAGAATCGTGATATGAAGACGCAAACCATTCCTACGATAATGTAATATTACTAAAAGTAATAAACATATTGTAAAATAGCAAAAAAGGGATTTGTTAGTAAATATAAAATTATCAAACAAATTAAATATTCCGAGTTATCCGAGAAAAGATTTAGAGCTTGTTCACATAATATTTTACATTTTTGTAAAGTTTTCTTACCAATACATATATATGATGATATATTCACAGTGACTTTTTCCTAAAAAAGTCTTCAATTAACAATAAGTTATAGAAACTTATAGCTTTAATATACAAAATTACTCGATAGTGTAGAAAAAATTACTAATTATTATTATTTAAAAAATTACTGTAGCACTGTTAACAAAGTTTCAAAGCGTTGTAACTTCTACATGCTGAAAGCTTTTAGTGTTCGGTTTAAAAAACTTTAGTCAACTAAATGTTAGTTGCGTGACTGAAATAACAAATAATTGTTGTAGGGACAGATAAAGGACTAAGTTCTGAATGTAATATATGTATGGGTATGGTGTTGAATAGTTAGTTAGTTAGTTGAATAATTATATTTATTTATTATAATTATCAATTCATTTCATTAAGGATTAAAGTCATTTCAAATAAACAATGCGGTGGTTCCAGTACTAAATAAATTACAATTATAGTTCAAAATAAACTTTTTGTAACATAAAGGTTTGAGTAACTTTCAAATGTTCAAACCAATGTTTTACAAAAAGTGTTACCAAATTGTGAAAGGTTTTAGTAATCTTAATTACGCTGTGTTAAAATCTCATTTTTGTCTGTGACATTTATTGACCTCAATTAGTTGTTTAAAACTTTTAAATTATTTTTAAAATAATACACATTAAAATGATAATTTTGTAGATTAAAATTAACATTATTTATTATATGAATTTCTATGACAAAATATAGTATGGAACTACAGATATACATAGAATCAAAATGCTGTATCTGTTTCATAAGACAAATAAGATTAACACATTTTGGTTGTTTGATAGCTGAGTTAAAAGAGACGATCATTAAAATTTCATACAATTAATATCTTATTTTGAGAATAATTTCAAACTTTCTTTCTTAAGTTCTTGTTTTCATTAATACAAAATTTACCTTTAGATACATTTTATTTAATGATAACAGATTACTTTTAATTTTAAATGTTATCAAGTTCCATTTTATCGTATATTAATTAATAAACAAATTTAAATTAATTTGAAATAAAAACCGAACGAGATACATTTCCTTTATAGAAATAATTAATTTTTTTATTATTAAGTAAACCTTCAAATGATTACATTCACGTCACGTAACTTTAATAAAACTACTTCAGATAGTCTGAGATGTAAAGAAAAGGTAAGGACAACGTGTGATTAAGGTAACATTAGATTAGGAACATTACTTACACGTGAGAAGAACAAGTCATGGAAAAAGCCTTATATTTTATAAAACTGCTAAATATTTTATTATAAATAAAACCTGAACATGTATACGTCATTTATTTTACTATTAAAGTTACTTTATCGTTTCCTCGTTTTATTATTTTTTTATTTTTTTTTATTTCACATATAACATCTACTTTTTACTACTGAATACGTAATGCTGACCGATCTCCACCTTCTATGTATTATTAACCATACACAAATTATTGTAAGAATTAAATAAATATTTAATAAATATATAAGCTATATATTTATTATAACGTCTTTCAAGTTCATAATTTGGTTTTGAATAAAAAGAACAGGTAGAACAGGCTCGAAGTACTCGTATCTATTTGAGCTTGTTAAATTATCGACCAGATGTTCTTTTGTCCCTTCCTTCCTAATTCCTCGAAAAGGATAACGGCTCTTCAACTTTCCATGTTTGCAAATACAACTAAAATTAGCACTTAGTATACCGTTATGCACATATACCGTTAGAATAGTTATTTATTATGTACTTATAAAGTATATATTAAATATTTTTCAAATTCATATTAAAGGCGAGAAATGCTTTATTATACCTAATTGATTTATGTGTAAGTTATTATTAGTATTAAGATTTTTTGTAAGATACGTTTATATTAAATAATGAATAATATATTTTATTTTAAAGCCATAAACCAAAAAATAGATAAGGTATAATATAAATATTCTAAACAATGTTTGTCTCTTTGTGCAAAACCTTACAAAAGAGACTCGAAATGAAATACTCATGAGTAGAGAAAATACAGCCTGGAACATATACCATGACCCACGAATTATATGCAAATATACAGTTGTGTGATACAGATATTTTAGAATATTCAATCGTGTTTCAAATCACGGTCGAATTCATTTCCAAATGTTGGATTATATTATAGCTGTTATTAATAACAACTCGTGTTCTCGAAGTGACTAAATCGTAGGTAATTCAAATGTCTATGAAGGTGTGGACAGAGTGCACCTATTTAATGATGTATATTTTATATCTATGTTATTTTTATTTATTTATTTAAAACTTTATTGCACATAAAAATGTTATAAAAGAAAGAATATTACAATGCTTATATAAATGCAGTAAAATAACGTGCAAAAGCGGTCTTATCGCTTAAAGCAAATCTCTTACAGACAACCTTTGATGAACAATGATAATTAGAAAAGTCACATGGTAGTGCATATTAATCTACTTCACAATCATATAGGAGTAACTATCGGTGTATATAAATATATTTAAATCTATACAATACATAAACAATTAAACAAACATCTACATATATACGTATATAATATAATATAATAAATAAATAATATACAATATATAACAATGTACATATATATTTATCTATTTAGCTAAATAATATTGTTCCAAACGATTTTTGAAAATTAATAATGACTTTGAATTCTGAATTTCTAATGGTAGATCATTCCAGAGCAATATAGATTTAACGGTGAAAGAGTTGCTGTACCGACGAGTGTTGAAGTTAGGAAGTTTTAATTTAAGTTCGTTAATAGAGCGTGAGTTGAATAATGACTGTGAGTTAAGAAAAGTGAAGCCCTCTTTGAGATAATGAGGAGTATGAGTATGGAAAAGGATAGTGTAAAGAAGAGTAAGGGCAAGCATATTTCGGCGTTGTCTAATAGGTAACCAACCTAACTGCGCGCGGTATTGCGACACATGATCAAATTTACGCAGCCCGAAAATAAAACGGATGCAAAATATTTTGCTAACGTTGCATAGTCCAAGATAGGTAAAAGAAGAGTGTTAGCTAGGGCGATCTTTGTTTTGACAGGTAATAAATATTTCCATCGCCTGAGATAAGTTATAGTGGTAAATATTTTGCGGCTAATATATCAATCAACCTGCGATGTCCAAGAAAGATAACTATCAATTTGAAGCCCAAGATTTTTTTTTGTAGAAGAATAAGGTAGAATGGCATTAGCCCACATTACTTAGTATAAGTTAATAAGGGCATAAGTTATTAAGGTCAACTTTACCAATTTGATTTCGATGACCTACAACAGCAACCTGGGATTTGGTAGCATTTACAGTCAGGCCAAAAGCTTCACTCCATTCTAAAACTTTACTAAGTTCTCCGTTTAACTCAGCTACAACATCATCAATAGTAGCTATAGAACCTAAAACGTAAACTTGTAAATCATCTGCATAAAGATGGTAAGAGGAGGTCAGATAGCTAGTGACAGTGTTAATAAAAATAGAGAAAAGAAGGGGAGAAAGCACACCACCCTGAGGGACACCGGCAGTTAGTGATGAGAATTGAGAAAATTTGTTATTTAATTTTAAGCATTGTTGGCGATCACATAAATATGTACGAAACCATTCCACTGCACTCGGACTTACATTAATTGATTTAAATATGGCGAGCATCAAGTCAAGATCAACGTTATTAAAAGCACTGCTAAAGTCAAGAAGAGCAATAATTGTAACATTTCTATTATCCATCGCAACCGGAATATCATCACATACTTTTACTAAGACCGATGTGGTGCTGTGGCCAGGCCGAAAACCAGATTGGAAGAGGCTTAGGATATTATTAGTATAAATGAACACGTTTAGTTGGTAATGGACAATGCGCTCAAGAACTTTGGAAAGAAAAGGAAGAATGGATATAGGACGATAATGTTCAAAGCTAGATGGGTTAAGGATTTTCTGGATAGGTACAACTAAAGCTTTTCGCCAGTTGCTGGGAAATTGACACGAACTCAGAGAGAAATTGAATATGTGGCAAATGATATCAATAACAGCATCTAGCATTAATAAAATCATTTTTCGATTTATTCCATCTAAACCAATAACATCAGATTTGATGGCGCATATGTGTTGTTTAACGTCGTCAGGTGTGATACTAGTAAAATAAAAGGCTCTCTCTGGTATTTTCAAACGTTGTACAAGCTCTATTGTGGAACGTTTCACATATGGACGGAGACTAGGTGCATTCGTTAAAAAACTGTTAAAGCTATCAAGGTCAAAGTTTGAATTATTCATGCATCGTTGACGTCCAATTCCAAGAGTCATTAAAAACTTCCACACATCAGCAGTTTTCTTGTTTTCTAAAGATATAAAAATGTGCTTACGGCGCGCCTCCCTACAAACTCTTGAACAACGATTACGGAGATTTTTGAATTTTGTGCAGTTATTTTCGGTTGGTTTTAACTTGTATTTTCTCTTACAAGCGTCACGTTGTGCCATAAGTTATTTAGTACTGGAGCAATAGCAATGTTTATTAGAAACGACTTTACTTGTTAAGGGTTAATTCTTATTGTATTGTAAATGAATACCACTTCATAGCGTCAAATGATTACTGTCCGATAAAATATATATTTATTTGTATAATTAAAAAAGAAAAATGGTAACTAAGTTTTATAATTGAGCGAAACGAGCAGAGCGCTTTACTAGAGACTTTTTCGCATTCCTTGTCGCGAATAGGCACGAAAATTATTTGACAGAAAATTATGAAATATTGCAATCAAAATGACACACATTAATTAGGTGATGGTTTCAAAAAATATTTGAAAAATGTCATGTCGTTGAGGAATAATCATCAAAAAACTGATATCCCATTGAATTGAATGGGAAACTATGAGTCTTTACACTGGGCTCGCGTCGCTCAATATGCAAACGGCACCCGAGATTTCGCAAGCGCAGCGATTCGAAATTGAAAATTTGTTGGCATCCCTAGTTATATTAGGTGCAGCAACTAACCTAAAGTGGTTTTTGATCAATAAACTATATAAATGTAAAGTAAGTTACGAAAATATTACATTACATGTAGTTTAATGGTTTATCATCATTAAATAATCAATTCAATGTACAGTCACAGAAATAATTGTAATGTAATATTATTTTATATCAAATATGCCTCAAAAATATCTTTAAAGTATCAGGAATATAACAAGATTATATTATTTATAAACCGCTTATCAGAGTATATCTTTATCAAATAACATCTGGAGATTTAAAGCTGAAAGGACGATATACGATAAATTTCCCTTTGGGATTAAGTGATTATTGTGAAAATCATATCCTTTACCGTTTCTGTTAAGGTATCTTATAATTTATTATTGACTTTGCTTTGAACTAACTCTGTGATAAATTCATATCATAATGATTTATAGAATTATATATTATTATAAATACTATTAGTGGTAAATTACATTTTTATTGCAGCAAGTCTTGAAACACTGAGAAAACATTTGTTGGAAGCAAACATTAATTTTACTTTGAATCGTGTAAATGGATTTTTGTTTGTAATTACTCAGCTCAGCTTTAGTGGAATGTTTACTTGAGAACATTCAAAGTTTTTAATAGTTATAGAAACTTTTAGCCTTTATTCATTAAGTAGTATTAAAAATTAATAATGAAAAATTAAAATTACTATCGTAGATTGAACGAATTGACAGAATTTGGGCAATTGGAAGCTAACACTGAAACATTTCTTATATATATATATATATATTATATATATATATATATATATATATAAAGAAAAACTATCGATAATACAGATTTTTTTTTTAATTGTTTAGTAATTCACTAGATTTGCGAAAAACACATGTAATAATATTCATTCTAATTTCTTACGTATTAATTTCCAATACTACTACTTACTATATTATCACGCTTTAAAGGAATGTAATGTAAATAGAAACTCAACATAATACTTATTATATTGATAACTTAGTCCTTGTGTCTCCCTACAACTATCAGATATGTGTTATTTCAGTCAACTAACATTCAGTTGAATAACAACATAACAAAACGAAAAAGCTTTCAGCATATACAATACTTCCAAACTTTGATAACAGGGCTGCAGTATAGTAGTTTCAGCATTATAGAATAATTTAGTACACCGTCACTATAAATTTCTATAAGTTATTTTCAATTCAATGCTAAAATTTTAATAGGATTTCAGTGATAAAGCCACTTTCATTAATAGGCTTTATATCTTCGGAAACAGAGTTAAATAACTATTACTTTTGTGTTCATATTTAAGTGTGTAAATAATACAAATAAAACGCATTTTTTTTTTCTGGAATTATTTACTGGTTTTGATCATCCTAAATTTGCAAATAAATATATTTGCAAATTTAGAATTTCAATTATTAAAATTTAAGCACCTAACATTTATTACTTTCAGTAGTATCGCATTATTTGTGAAACGGATTGACAGAGTTTGTATCTGTATTTTATATCACGATTCTGTGACGAGGCAGTGATATTAAGTTGATTTCTGTTGCATAATATTAAGATCGTAGAAAGACGCCGATCGTTGATCTTTCGGTTAGCTGTACTTGATACTTCAGTCTGTTACCAACTTACGCAATAGTCTATCAATTAAACTAATGCACTTCATCACAGATATGAAAGGAAATAACGCCATGATACAAATAAATAACTCTTAGTTACAACAAGCTTTGGAATATATCGGTTTGAAAATATAGGTATCTTATTATAAAAATCTATTTATATCCAATGAAAACTTTTAATTACTATTATTACCTATATGGATATTAAATTTATTATATATTAATTATTACTATTATATAATATATAACAAATAAAATAGGTTATAAAGTATAATTATTGCAAGTGATGTTAGTTTTAATATAAATACTTGGAACGTCTGAGTTTTTAACAATATTTAAGCATGGCTTATATTATAATCCTAAAATAAATCAAACTGCCTCACTGAGATAAGGCGTCATTTCCTTCGAGTACCGCATTGTGATGTTCAAAGCTTGACTTGTTTATTAATCGTATATTTAATAAATCATTCAGAGGTGTACTCTGAATGATTAATTGCACATTGTTCTCTCCAAACACTGTCGCAATAGGATTTGCTATATCCTTATACAAACATGGCCGCCACGCATGTTAATTGCCCATATGTTTGTTGAGTACACAACTGTTAGGGGTGTATTAAATTATTTAAAACTGTAGAAATAAGAATGGCTAAATAATTAAGAAAATCTATAAGTCAAGCTATATTACACTGTCTAATGATAAGAAAATATATATATATACACGGACAATAGAAGCAAGGATATGAATACTGCAGACATTATTATAATACTGCAGACATATTACTTACATAACTTATAGATCATGCATAAATCTGTGTAACCTTCCCTTTCAAATTAATCTGAGAGAAATGAAACGAAGAAATGGAAATCAATTTGCAAAACAAATCCCGTGTCGAATTATCGACATTAATTGTGTGTTCTTTGAAAAAATCAGACCTTCGTTTATATTAATGACATTAAATAAAGTATTGAAAAGGTTCTCTGGTTTCCTTTCTAAGTATTTTTTAATATTATATATTTTTGGTTTATTAAATTAGACTTTAATATATTCAATATGTATTATTAATAGCAGTGCAATGATGTAATTATAACTATATAAAAAAATATGCTTATTAACATGTTTAAGTAAATAAATGTAAGCGTCACTCTGTCAATAAAAACATTTGTAGTCCTGTTGTGCTGTCCATTATACAAACAAATAAATTTAAATGACTCGTGACAAAGCCTTCTCCCATTAGGCTAAAGTAAACTACAGTAATTCAGTTTGGATTCCGTTAAAGATTTATGGTCGCTTACATTTTCGTAAACAATCATATTATAGGGAATGTTTTAAAAGATTTATATATATGTGTATATATATATATATATATATATATAACATTTGGTTAAACTTCTTAATAGAATATAGTTTTAAACATAATAACAAAACTTTACAAACTCTGGGTATGGATAACGCTTATTCGACCTTAAATTTTCAGTACAAAGTTTTTTCTGTTTTATCTAAACTAACCTGGGGCTAAAATATTTATTCTAGGAATAATCAATTACCAACTAAATGAATTTCAGCTTTTAATAATTACTTTCTTTAACGTTTTTGATAAAACATCGTCTTGTATATTTTACCACGTAACAAGTAAAAAAGTACTTATTTAGGACAATTAAGACCTCTTTACGAATATATATTTTTTCATTTCTTTGAATTATTTTTATGAACAATTTCCTCCCCGTACTTAATGTGCTCTAGACTACATTCTGGAATTCAGAAACATATTCTTTATAAACGTAAAACCTTGACACTTGTTCCAAGTGGTAATTGGTTGAAATTAAAAAACTAAAGACAGCTCGTATTTTTGATGTTGTTTTCACTAACAGAAAAACAGGAATTACACAGTTCTCCCTGATGTGAATACACTTTTAGCGGTTCCTTTATTTGGGATGATATACATTTATAGGCTGTGCAAATACAAAATTACGAAAAACATATGTAAGACATTATCATATTATAGGTGTAATAATAATATGAACTATATTTTTTGTTCATTTGTTATACTATACTATATTCTTTGTTCATTTGTTAATGAAAACCTCATCTTTCATTTCAGTGCAAGTTATATACCTCTCAATTGCTTTGCTTGGAGGCAGGAAAGGAAGACGAATGGCTTTGTTAATTGTACATTTCAGTAACAGTCTCGTTAATGTACTCGGATTCGGTAAATTAACTCTGAATGTTATTTAGCAAAGAATATGTATGATATCACGTACATACTTATTGCTCTTTAATTATTGTCATGCAATTTATGTTTAAAATGGATGTGTAAGTTAATTACTATAAGTATGTTGTTTTGTTTCAAATAAAATGGAAACAAAATTTTCAAGGGTAAAACATGGATGTTGAAGGTTTTAATCCTATTACTTTATGAAAAAACATATTAAGTACAAGAAAACAAATTTAGAAATAATATTACGGGTAATAAGATTTGTTTTATCAAATTTCGTACAAGAACTTTCAACGTAAACCACGCTGAGACATTCGCAACAAACAAATGATATAAGCGGCCCAAAATTTATATCTTTTTATTACGAGAACAACGGTTTTCTGAGAAAAGTTTATTTTATTTTGAAATATTGGCGTATTCTATGTAGTTGGACTCAATAATCGCCTGTCTTGCAACATTACATACAATACGAATAAATTAAAATTTACTGGATGATAAACGGCTTTCATTCAGTTAATGGTGAAGATATATTTACACAGGAATAATAGACATATCTACTAAATAAAGATAACTAATTAAGTAATAGATAAGTAGTAGTAGTATGAAAATATATATTTTTTTATAATTAGTACAAGAAAAAAATAAAAATGTTTTTTGTTTTATTTGTTTATTACAAAAAACTACTATATATATATATATATATATATATATATATATATGTGTGTGATTTTTTAGATGTGGTAACGTAAACGTAAAATGTCTATTTGGTAAAAGGATGTATGTTATTTGTGTTTTTGGCGTATTAATAAATAACATATTCCGTTTAGTTGTTATTTGTTAAATAACTGAATACAAAGGCAGGCATAAATGTTTTTGTATATACGATAGAAGATGAATTAATGTTCATACCAAAAATAAAATTACCTTTAATGAATTAAATTCTTACATCCTTCAATTAATCAAGAATTTCATACGCAAAGCACATTATGTACTCCAATCTGAATAACACAAGCTACATGTTAGAGGAACTGATTCAATCTAATCCTTATTAATGCATAACAAAGGGAATATATGAAGCAATAGCAATCCAGTAGATTAATTAAGGCCTTTGCCGTGTTGTATACTCTACTGTAAATTATTTGTTTGCTAGTACTTGGTGTGTCTCCTGTGGTATTCATCACTTGCACAATGACAATATTAAAGATACATAGTTATAGTCTAAGTATAAAATAAATTTTGAGGTACAAATGAGTAATATTTAATTATATTTTATTAGAGGATACTATTAGAAGAAATATATAATAATAATATTATATTAAATACTAAATAGCATGTAACTAAATAATACATTTAGTATTTGTCGGTATGGTCGGTCTGTGTGTTTGGTGTTTGTTTTTGTTAGAAAAAGCAATATCCCGTTTTTAATATTAAAAAATTAATTAAAGTTGCTGTTATTGCGGTTAAATAATAACAATAACAAGTTTTGATATTATGAACTTTTATACATTATTTTATGATATTAGATAGATGTAAATATTTCTTATATTTAATATTATATTGTCCTATTATTGAATTTTAGATACATTTATCTCAACCAACCAACCGCCATATCCCTTGCGGGGTAGCCAGAGACGACGGAGCGCCAAACGCTACGGTCCCTGCATACCTCTTTCGCCTCGGCCACAGACATTAACCTCTTCATACATGCCCTCCGGAGGGTCCTTCGGTCGGGTAGATCGGGTGACTTTCCTCCAGTATCATAGATACAGTTATAAACTTAGCTTTCATTACTTTAATAGTCCTTAGAACTAATAAATTAGCCCTTGTAAAACAGTTACGATTTTACACTTAGAAAGTATTATTAGAAGTATTAGAAGTAAACTCCATGTGAATAAATAAGTGTGAATATGAATATTGCAATATAACTCATATTAGCCATACTGCGTATTGAGAGTTTGTAACAACAGAAAAATAAATAATTCATCTAAACAGGTTACTAATTTTGTTTTATTTGCAATAGTATTTCAGTTATTATGTTATATGGAATCAAAGCTGTATAATTGATTTAAGGTGATACAAATTCGATATTTAATATTTATTATTCTCCAGAAATGCATTTGTTTTTCGAATTATTTTTAAAATAATATCTATTTAATTTTGGACGTATATAAGAATATAAAAAATAATAAATACCAAGAGTATGTGTCGTTATATGTAAATAAACTTTTCTAATTAGTAAAAGTCATTATTTAATAACACTTGATCTTAATTTAATAAGCTTTTATAAACCGGTCATACTTCAATCACAGAACGTTAATCTATGGGTAACCCATACATTTTAGTTCTGTTTTATCCATATATAGACTTCACTAAAAAATTTTTTTTGTCATTTTTATTATTTTTTATTATCAAGCTATAACAATTACTATAATTTGTTACTTAAAATTTCATCTAAATGTATAAGTAAAAAACTCCAAAGAAATGAATATTTAAGAAATAACATAGAAGTTAAATATTAATTTCTTTTCAAAATATTTTGTTATTAAATAAAACATAAAGATGTGAGGTGTATAAAAGCTTATTTCAACTTACAAAATAATCTCTTATTTCCATAAAAAATTAAAGAGAAAGTAAATACTTAAGCGTAAGTTGATGTCAGTTTATGTTACGTACATTATTAACTATAAATCGTTTCATTATAATATGTAATTGTATGTATGTGTATGGTTATTATTTTTGTTAGTTAGTAAGTTTTTATAAAATTTATCTCAGAATATATACATGTTACTTATTAATAATAATCCTTTACGAATAAGTTACTTTTTTGTTATAATTCTTAAGTAGTAATCACAGTATTTGCACTGTTATATTAGTAACAAAGAAGTATATATGAAAACACAAATTTTCAGTTGATAAATTAATATGTAAATTAAATAGAAATTAAACTATTAATTAAATCATGCTTTTCTTCAATAAATCTCAATTAATCTTATCTTAACAAACTAAATGTATAATATGTTTTTGTATAATTACTAACAATTTAAATGAAACCTGTTATATTTTATTCGGGTACTAGTCTTTGCAGTGCCTTTGGTTAGTGCATTAGATTTGAAAAATATATAAATATAGTTTTAAATGTCCTAATGACTGCAGATTTTGAATTTTTCTTTTTTTTAACATAGATAAGAATGGAACTACATTTACTAGAAATAAATTGCATAAAAATTTATTTAAAAAAAAAGTTTTTTTTTTTGTTTACAGGTTATAATTTCATTGGGTTATAAAATATAAGCTATAGATCGGTTTACAAACTCATATTATTTGCAAAAATATATAACTTTTGATGTCTTGTTGTTTGACTTTCAATTAAAAAAACTAATTTTGATATTAAATATTTTTCCGTTAATACTTAATGCAATTAAGAACTTTTTTGAGTAACAACTTATTACTATAGATAAATATTAGAAACAAAGAGTCACTGTATTTGAATGGTACGGGTTGTTTTTTTCTTCAATAAAGAATGGTGATAGTTGTCTTTGAATTTGATTTAATGATTAAGTAATGACAAATTAAACGAATACAAAGAGAAATGCTTAACCGATGTTTCCAGGGTTAGTCGCTTTGTTGTTGGTATTGCAGTAGTATTACACAAATGTAAACCTAGTAAGTCAGCTTTCAGATTTCTGTCAGGTGTAAACCGATTACATAACACAAGCAACTTTAGCCTGTTCTAAAACATTGTTAGGACTGGCTAATAAATTAAATTTCTCAGTTTGTACAATACATGTTACACACTAAAAGAAAACAGGGGTACGTATTTTTTACATCTGTAAATATATCTTAAGAAAGCTGATAGAATAATTTGGTTTTTCATTTTACTGGGAATAAAAAAACTTTTATATTGTTTCATATATTATATTTACAGGCTACACATACAAATTAGATAATAAAGGTTGTTAAAATATCGGTTATTTAGCTTATATTACTATAAAATAAACAATATTTTCCCATTCTATAATATTACTATAAACAAAGCTTTATTAAATCTTAAAACATTATATCAAAAGAGTATTCTCAATTTTATATCTAACAATACCTATTCGAAGGTATTCGATATAAACAAAGCCACAAAACCGGATATAATCCGGTTCCGTTATCTTTGATAAGGAAACCGGATTTCGTTTTCTCACGAACGATACTTAGAACTGTCTAACTATATATCAGAGGTTCGAATATTCAATTGTTCACTATGGAATGATGTATCTCTTTTATATTAATTATCGACTGAAGGTTTACATACATTATATAAAGAAAAGAAAATTATACTTTATATTATATACATTTGTTTAATTGGTATATAGAAACAAAAACTAATTCATTTTCGAACAACACTTGTATAATATTCATTTACCTTACAACATATAAATTTAATTATACTAATCTTTCATCTCTTTCTTCTTTGAAATGATAATTTGAATCCTAAATTAAAATTAAACCTTCTAATATATTTTATTCGTCTTGTTAATTGCATCTCCAACAAAAATATAAGATCTGTGAAGTTAAGGAATTATATATGGCATATTAAAGTAAGGTTTGTTTTTCAAATTTATTATTTAATTTTAAAATTTTAATTTATACGTTGGCGGGTTAAATTATTAAAAATAAATTAAACAATTGACAGTGACGTCACTCCAAGGGTCATACAGATGTTTTGCAAGTGTAAGATAAAAGAGTAAACAGCCACGCCACGACCTTCAGTGAAAGGTTGTGTGAAGAAAGCACGGCTATATAAGAGCTTGAATTTACAATTCAAGACCCTTCGATTAAGGGAGACCTGGTCGCATTAAATTCTTATTTGTTACAGACATTTAGTTAAGATATCTAAAGTTATCTTTCTCGGTGGTAGACCATAACTATTCTCGGTGGTAGACCATAACATCAGGTCGCCGGCAAGGTTACCACCCATCGGACAAAGTCGTGTCGCAAAGCGACCTAGTCGTGTTCCGGCACGTTGTTCGATGAAGCCGATGGGAAATGGGTCTGAACAGTTGCGTTGCGTTGGCGAACCGGTTTGGCGTTGAGTTGGTGCTTAATGTGTCGGGTGTCTAGTCGAGGAGGGTAGCGGGATCCGAAGCGACGGCTTTCCGCTGGCCGCCCGCAGATAGTTGGGGGCCCAATTAGTGGGTCAGCCACCCACGAAAGGCTGCCCCGCCAGCTGCGAAAAATCCCAGGGTGGCTCCATCGTGCTGGTTGGCGACCAGATGAGGAGGCCCGGTGGCGATCCCTGGGGGGGTTCGGGCGTCCCCGCAGTCTCCAGACTAGCCTCCCAGTGGCATGATATCACCAATTTTGACGTCGGGTTCGATACGTACCGCCTCGTTCAACTGCCATTTCTCATCCTATTCACTCTTATTTTTAATTTTTTTAATGAAAAAGGCCAATAAAAAGATCAAGTTTTCACAGCGGTTGCACTCCTCCTCATTAAAAGTGCAGCTCACTAATATCAGGGGCTTGCACTCTAATCTCCAACCTGTCCACCACCACCTAGAGACAGAGCAACCGCACTTGCTCTTTTTGACGGAGACGCAGATACAATGTCCTTTGAGCACTGCGTACCTGGATTATCCCGGCTACTCGTTAGAGCACAACTTTCGCTCGCGTGCCGGGGTCTGTGTGTACGCGCGGAACGACCTCTGTATCCTGCGTCTCCGTCACCTTGAAGACCCCACTTTTTCTTCCCTATGGGTTTTAGTAGACACAGGAAACGAAAAAATCCTGTATTCCTGTGTTTACCGTTCGCACAGCGGTGACCAGGAGACAACTAAATTATTTGAGCATCTCGGTGAGGCTGCTGATTTGGCTCTACATCAGTATCCTTCAGCGCAGCTCGTCTTTCTGGGGGACTTTAATGTCTGTCATCAGGACTGGCTGTTCCCGTACCAGAAGACCGACCATGCTGGAAGAGAAGCGCGGAATTTTGCGTTGTCCTTCGACCTCTTTCAGCTGGTGAGGCAAGCGACAAGGGTACCAGATGTAGTAGGCCATACAGCCAATTGCCTGGACCTTCTGCTGACAACTGATCCGGACAGGTATAGTGTTGAGGTCACCTCCCCCTTGGGAACCTCTGATCACTGTCTGGTGAAATCTGTGTTTACATATTCCCCACCTGTTTTCGAACCACATGGTGTTAGGCGAGTATGGAAATACAAGTCAGCAGATTGGGATGAGATGCGTCACTTTTTTGCATCTTATCCTTGGCGGCAGGTCTGCTTCTCTTCTTTGGATCCGTCGAGTTGCGCGGGCGCTATAACCGATGTGGTGCATCAGGCAATGGAGTATTTCATTCCTTTTACTGACGTACCCATCGGTGGCAAAGCTCGCCCATGGTTTAATGCCGAATGTGGTCGTGCTGAAGACCGCAAACATTCGGCATACCTCATTTGGGCTGATGCTCGAAGCCGCAAAGCTCCGGATGTACGTTCAAAGAAGAGAGCCTTTAACCAAGCTGCCAAGTCCTATAAAAAGGCATTACGGAAGGCTCGACGCGATCGAATCGCTAAGAATGGCGAAAAGCTCTCTGTCAGACCTACTGGCAGTCGAGCTTTCTGGTCTCTTGCCAAAGCGATCGAGTCGAACTTCTGCCAACCCTCACTGCCTGCTCTGCTGAAGCCGGATGGATCTTTGGCCTATACAGCGACAGAGAAAGCGAACGTATTTGCTTCTCTGTTTGCTGATAATTCGCATCTAGACACTGGCAATGCTTCTCCAGCACATCTTCCTCACTGCGGTATTTCGATGCCGGAAATCCGCATCACTAACAAAGAGGTATGGAGAGTATTGTGTCGTCTTGATGTGAATAAAGCCAGTGGTCCTGATGGTATACCAGCCATTCTGCTGAAGACGTGTGCACCTGAGTTGTCTCCTGTATTGACACGTCTGTATCGCCTCTCTTTCAAGACTGGAATAGTGCCGAAATCCTGGAAGCTTGCAAACGTGCAACCAGTGCCCAAAAAAGGCAGCCGTGCTGATCCTGCCAATTATAGACCAATTTCAATCACCTCCATACTCTGCAAGATTATGGAGCGTGTATTGAACACGCGCCTTCTAGCGTACCTTGAAGGTAACGATCTCCTCAGTGACCGACAGTACGGGTTTCGCCGAAATAGGTCCACTGGGGACCTTTTAGTGTATGCTACGCACGTTTTAGGCGAGGCCATCGAGAAGAACGGAGAAGCGGTCGCCGTCTCTCTGGACGTCTCGAAGGCATTTGACAGGGTCTGGCATGCGAGCCTTATAAGCAAGCTTTCAGCGTACGGCATATCTCCTGGTCTGATCGGCTGGGTAACGGACTTTCTCAACCAGAGATCTCTCCGAGTAGTTGTCGACGGGTCTTCCTCGGAACCCTTGACAATTAATGCCGGAGTGCCTCAGGGGTCCGTTCTTTCTGCAACTCTTTTCCTGCTGCACATCAACGATCTGCTGAAGCCCGGTATCTATGGGTATGCAGACGACAGCACAGTTGTAGAAAGATACCTGCCGAGTAGTCGGGCTAGTGGAGATCAAGTACAGTCAGAAAGAGAAGCCATGGTGCAACGTTTGGATGACAAACTTCAGGCAGTCTCCGCATGGGGCAATGCCAATCTTGTCAAATTCAACGCCACCAAAACGCAGACGTGTCTGTTCACCGCCAAAAGGAGCCCTTTCACCTTGGCTCCTACTTTCCAGAGTGTATCTTTGGAATACAGTGACCGGTTACAGTTGTTAGGCTTAGAGATTTCCTCGAACCTCAACTTTGGTCGGTGTATTGAGTCCAGAGCAAGAGCAGCTGCAGGGAAGCTTGCCGTTCTTGCGAAGGTCCGTCAGTACTTTACACCGGGACAGCTTCTTGTATTATACAAAGCACAGATCCGGTCGTGTGTAGAGTACTGTGGTCACATATTCGCTGGTGCCGCAAAGTCTCATCTTGCGGTTCTGGACTCAATTGAGAGGCGAGCAAAGAGGCTTATAGGCGATCCCGAATTGGTAGAAGCCAACCTCCACAGCCTTGAACACAGGCGTAGAATTGCTAGCCTCTCAGTATTCTATAGGATACATTTTGGTGAGTGTGCGCTGGAATTACACGACTTAATTCCTCCGTCCCCCTTCCATCACAGGACGTCTCGACGCACGGCAGGTATCCATCCTTACGTTGTGGACATTCCCCCTGTCCGAACGAAGCGCTTTACTTCGTCTTTTTTAATTCGCACAGCGAAGGACTGGAACAGCTTGCCTGCGTCGATTTTTCCGTCCGAATACAATGTGGGCGTCTTCAAGAGAAGAGTGAATAGGTTACTAAGTTAATGCGCTTTACCATCTAAGACTACATTTCCACTTTCCATCAGGTGGAATGTAGTCAAGCATTAACCTAGAAAGTATAAAAAAAAAAAAAAAAAAAAAAAAAAAGTTATAATTTTTATTAAATTAATATTATTCCTAATTACATTATTTATTTCGTGATAATCCTAAAGGCCATGAATTCCAGAGTCAAAGTCAAGGTACAAAGAGGCCAACTTCTCCATTACTAGAACATATCAATGCTCGCTCCGAAATATACTTTATAATTAAATTATGACGCGTGATTTATTAACTAGACATACTAAAAAATTATGTTAAGTATTATATAGTTTTAAACTTCTAACTAGTTATGACGGCCTTATTTTATTAGGATTTTATTTGTTAAGTAAATTAAGATGATTAATAGAAAATTCATGAAATAAAAGATCAAAGAGAAGTTATACCAACACGATGCTATATTTCTGCTTCATTGAATGAACTAATTGAGTGGAAATACAAAAGTAAGAGTGCCACATGCAGTAGATGACATTTAGGTAGCCTAATAAATTAAATTAAATATATTATTATTTTTTAATGCAATGTTAATTTATGTTACAAAATACTATATTTTTAAGTAAACAATGATGTTCAAAAAACTGGGGTATATATATACACATATATGTACAGATATGTAAGACTACATATAGAATCCCTGCAATGAAATAGCGGTTAGGTCTTCACACAGATGACATTAACATTCTACACGTACTTGGTTCTTTTAACGTACGACTTATCTCTAGGACAGGGTAAGAATAATAACAACTGGTACAAACGTTTTTGTATTCTCTTCTTTGTGGTGTAAGGTCGGCATTACTACTGTAGTTTCTTCGGGATTATCTTCTGGTTGAATTACGACAAGGATGTAATAGTAATATATATTTATTAGTTGGTTATAATAAAGCAAGAATAATACCGAAAAATAAAAGAGAGAGATATTTCTTTATAAAAGAATTTTACTTTTAAAGAAACTGATATCCTTTAAAAATAATGGATTTACATTTTTATTTACAGATCTATCAAAAGCTTAAATTAAAATTGGCGTTACAGCTTAAATTAAAGTGATAGCATTGTGGCAGATTACAAGTATGTTATATAAGAATTACTTTAGAATAAAGCAAGTGAAACTGCTTAAGTTTCCTCCGTAGTGTCCACTTCGGCGACGAAAGAGGCTCTGTACAGGTACAAGATACTTCTGTAGTGGTGTAAACTCGATGATAGCAATTAAAAATTGTTTTCGATTTGCTTATTAACTTGCGATAATTCACCAGCCTCTAAATAATGCTCTAACTACCATTTACTAAGTTACTCAGCTACGCCAGTTTAAGATGATGTAAAATGCGAAGAAATCATAGTAATAATAATACTATTCAACTTCTTTTTCTTTCTGTATTACTAAAATGTAAATAATAAGCTAAAATACTAAACATATTATACATACAATAAAATGTTAATGTTATATATTGTATAAAAAAAAATATTCGTATTTTTATACTACGTGTTTAGTACACGACAGAACTTAGTACTATGATTTTATTTGTATATTCGTCGTACAAAATCTAGAATCTCGATTTATAATTAAATACATAGCAGACTTTTATTATATATTAAGTTTCATATTGTAATATACAAGAAGTACAGTAGTCGTTAAATTCATATTGAAAATTCTGAAGTAAGAAAGTCTTTTTTTATAGCACGTTTCTTAACTTTGAAAAGATGGTTTCGTTTTGAATACAATGGCTAAAAAAAATGTAAACACGTTGTTTTACATTAAAATTGTAAAGAATATTTCAGATTATGAATTTTATTTTAGTACAACCACGTTTCTTTTAGAAAACCAATTGTTAGAAAAGTAAGGTAAACGTATAAATATATTATAATTGCTGATTTTAAAATATCCAATATCATAAAAATATTGCCGTTACTGTTTTTAATATACTTTAACAATAACAAGGTTTCAGTTTATTATTTCTTTATTTGAAATTGTGTTAAAGAACTCCAGCAAGAGTTGAATTCAATTTATGGAATTAAAGTTGAAGTTCTAGAATGCGAATAGTGAACATAAAACATTGCAGAAAAAAGGAACTGTTTATTTTTGTAATTCTGAATGAGTTTCATTCAAGACTTTAAGACTTATATCTTGATTGTAGTGTAGTTTATTATATATATTTTGAAATGTTGTGTAAAATCAAACTGAAATTGTGTATTATATTTTTATTCTTATAATAATAACAATAATTCAATATAAAAAGAATATTCACTATTCTGTGAAATAACTTTACAAAATAAAAGGAAATACCTTTTATAAACACTGTATACTAATCTGATTTAATCAGCAACGGAATAACAGTAGTAATATTTTTTTAGTTTTTATATGAAAAAAAATCATTTATTTCCGTCAGAATATTTATTTGTATGTGTTTAGTACAGAACAGTATAGTAATTCCAAGCAAAATAGAGTTATCGTATAATGTTCTATTGTTGTTTCCAATATGTTTATTAAATTGCTTCTGATACTTACGCTGGTGGTTGAGGAAAAGTTACGATTGTACGACGGACGGCTGTTCTCATGTAATGGACTTGTACCATAATAATTGCAAGCTCCATAATATATAACAAATAATAGCAGTAGCATAAAGGAAGTATTTCTATTTTTAATCTACATAATATGTTACGGATAACATGACATAAATTTTTTAGAAACAATAATTAAAAATATAGTAGAATAAAGAATAGTGAAAAAGAAAATTATCTATCAAGTAAGTCTAGTAAGGACTGGTATGGAACTAAAGAGAAATTTACTTCGACAAAAAAGGAATTTTTAAGTTAAGTCCTGTGACATTAAATCAGTGTGTCCTCAATGTGAGTGGATGACAACTGATCGATGGATGACAGGTGACAACTTGAGATCAAATCACTCCAAATCATTCAACAAGGGCCAGTCTTCAATCTTTGATATAAAGTCACCAATTGAAGTGATCGCAGCTTGAAGTCCTTATTCTTTCCGTCCATGTTGATTATTTATTCATTCCAAATTATTTAAAAAGTGTACTAAGCTTTGCATGTTTTAAACGATTTCAAACCAAATAATATATTTTTATTTTATATATTGTTGTACGTTTATAATATAAAGGGTCTGTCATTTATAAATAAATACTATCGCTGATATAAAAAGGTTGTCTTGAAAAATAAGTAATAAAAATGTTTGTCACCTTTTTTACTCTAACGTCAATGACGAGAACATTTAATCTGATGTACATTTAAATTAACCAAGTTACTACGAAACTACCTTGTTACCTGTTAACTCATTTGATTCAGGTTAATGAATACAACGAGAAAGTTATTTAAGCGCTTTATACACTTAATGTAATTATAATTTGTCCATTGTTAATCGCTTTTTGGCTCAACCAGTAATTGCAGTATTGAAACCATTATTTTATCCATTTGATTTTAAGTACTGAAGCGTATGAAAGACCAATTATCTCATTTCTCTTTTACTACAAAATACGACACGTTTACTTTTCTTTGTTTAAATACGAATAAGTTAAAGAATATATTTAAATAAGTTTTAGATGGCGTAACGTGTTTATAAACAATTTGAAAAAATTGTCAATGAAAAAAGGTAGATAATAATTTATTTAGCATTTTCGACTACAATAATATTCTAAAATTACAAGTATCATTAAAAAAAGAAATATTGAGTAAACGTATTTATTTTATCAGATGCAGGCTCAAAGTAGTAGAAGATGTCAAACAGCGATTTATAAAAACAAACACAAAACTTAGTTCTTTGTAAATCCCTTAGCTGATTTAAGATTGATATTACAAAACCGTAGAACAATCGTAGTAAAGGAAACATATCGTAGTACCGTAGTAACTGTAGCAGAGATATATACATTTGTCAGCCTTTTTTTATCTCAGTCTGTACTTAAGAGTAATAAAATTTGTATATAATAGCACTATATGTTACATTATCATATTGTGTGTAGTCACAAATAATCAATAGACGTTTCTTATGTTAGTAATATATTTTGTTGAAATTGTTATAAGGTAAATGGTATATAAATGAGCCTTTACAACCTCATGATACTTATATTAGTTGTATTATAAATAAATAGTAAGTTAGTTCATATTGATAAAAGAGTTTTGCATTTTTCTTAGCAAATTATAAATTTGCTTATTGTCTTGTATCCGTGGCTTAAGGGTAATGGAAACCTGTTAAAAGTAGGAACGTATATAATGAAAACAGAATTAAACACAAATAAAGAATATGAGCTCTATGCTTTGACAAGAACATTACTACCTTCATAAACATTCGTAATTTGATGATATGCATATTCATTGTTTCTTTTAAAGGCTAATATCGTTCAGACATGGGTGTATTATTGTGTCGAAGAGAATGACGGTTTATTCATTCGATAGAGAGAAAGTATGGATTAAAATTTTTATATTTAATAATTGAAAATATTTTATTTATTTCATTTATTTTTGCTTAAACTAAAATGTTTCAACGGAGACAGTAAGTAATTTTTTTATTTGTGTAACTGTAATTTTCAGAAATAATATTTATCCTCCTCTGAAATTATAAAAATGGTTTCAAAATTTATTTAACAAACATACTATTTGAATATTTTTACAATCTTGCATAATTTTGTTCTTGTAAGGCTTAATTGTGAAAGTTATAAAATCAGCGATTTAGCTGCTTACAAAAAATAACTGTTGATCGTTTGAATTTAATATTTATAATAAAAAAAATATAATTTATAGTAAAATCTTCTGTTTAAAAAAGGATCATTCTCAAAATAAGCAATCCGTGATAGTGTGCGGACCCTTTGATGTAATCATTTAGCAATGAGATGGCAAAATAAGACACACGTCATCTTTGTTTCTCCTAATTGTTTGTCAAAATATTACTTTCATAAGGGTTAGGTTTTAAATAAGAAGTTTTTTTTTTGTATATTTTTCATATTAAATAATGATAATTTTCACTTACATAAACTTCTAAAAAACCTTTAATTTACCAAATCCAAATTTAAATTACATTTATTGGTGATGGAAGACTTTTCGTTACTAATTTTAGAAGTTACGAGTCTATCAAGCAACGATGACATCAATTAACAAAAAATGATAAAAAAATACGGAAAATGTTAGAATATAACATTAAAATCTTTGATAGAACTAAAAAAAATATCACAGTTTTGATATACCCTTCATTTGTTGAGCACTTCGTTTATAAGGAATCAGTAAAATCTCGCTAAACATCATACTTATAATAATCATTATAAACTTTTCTTTCACGTTTCACAAGATGTGGTATGAACTTTCCTTATTTTCATATGGATATGACATGGATACCATAAAAAGGCGACACTCACACCTCCAAGGTCGGCAATGCTCTTGCAATCACTTGTCATCAGTGACCACGCTAGCTTACCCTTCTATTGAATAAACAAAAAACTCTACTATAGATTTGTATATCTTAGTAAGATGTCCAAAAATTATGCTATCGATAGATAAACATACATCTATCTAGATCTATCTGTGTTTTTGTAACATAGGTAAGAATGTACCTGTAACTTTATAATAATAATAAATGAAATTGCTGTATCTTACTGTAAAGTAATATCTAAAACACAATTTGCTCAATTCAATAAAATCTGTTTTGCAATATAAAATATTTAATTCAGTCTTATGGTTTAGTTTTTTATATACAATATACGTTAAGTAAATATCATATAAATGTTAAAATGACACATAGTTTGATTTAAGTTATAATATTATACAACTACTGGAACTTAGACCTAATATGAGAACAATTATTTAATTTTTAAATGTTATAATTTGGAATAAATGTTGTACAACTACTATTTAACAAAAAAAACTGATACAACTAAACATATTCAATAGGAATATTAAAAATAAGATGAAACTCTCGTAATAATTATTAAATACCAATAAGAAATAGAACATGTACGTTAAAACAGTAAGGACATATATACTTTTAGGAAATATATACAAGAAATAATAAATTTAAAATAATATATAAAATAAAAGAAACAAAGTTTTGGAGATATTTCAGACACGAAGTCATCTCTCCTAGTTTACTTGACATTTTACCAAAGCGCAAACGTTTTACCAATCGACAGAGTGGTTTGTCAATAGTGCAATACAACCTCGGGAGTCTTTCAGTTACACGACTCCTTTTAAAAGTACATTCCTCAAACGAGGACTTAAAAGCTTTTAAATATTTGTCACACAACATGGTTCAGGTAACATCTTTCATGCTGTATGCTATATGCCTATATACTGTGTGATTATGAACATTTATTATAACGAACCGTGAAAAAGCTGATTAGACACAGGAACATGGTATCATGTTAGAATTATTCCGTCTTAACTGAGGTTCTTTCATCAGTTTTTTGTTTTATATCATAAGGTTTTGAGATTATGTTAACAGCTTTATTTTTAACTTAGAATATCATTGTAGAAGCTACTTATATTTGACTTTCACTATTGCATTGCCTGTGTATTTTCTTTTGACACTAGGTATATATTTTTTTTAAAACAATTATATAAATATGTATTTGTTCTGTAAATAAATGAAGTTCATACATTATGATACAAGATATATGTCATTATTTATACTGAATTTATTCACTCTGCATACTTTGCTAACATTACGAGTCTTTGATTTTATGTTTTCCTTAATTTTCTTAATTATCTAAAAACACAAAGCTACAAAGTATCTGAACTTCGAATTGTAAGATGTTTAAATATATACTAGGCTGGTACAATCAGGATAGTAGCGCCCTTAACAGAAGATCAACTTTAAGTAGCAATTATCACACATATTACACCATGTGTAAGAAACCGAACTATTCTTGCTCTCATCCTTTATTCGCTATCATATAAATGTTATATAGATACTATTTCTATTTTTTGTCTTAATACATTGTAAAAATATATAAGTATCTATATTACTATTTGATAAGAGCCATATATAACAAACGTACTTGAGTTTGCCAATAGTGTATACATCACTCTGTCTTGGAAGGTGGATGTCGTTACTCCGAATCTTTATTTATTTTATTTACATATTTATAATATATCGACACTTGTAAATAATGAATTAAGAACATGGGATAACTTATATCTTGGAAGAGATCTCTTCTAGCTAACCCTATAAATATTTATCTTCATATGCAATTATAACTAAGTTTCTAAGCAGTTCATTTCTGATATTTTTTCGTAGCATATAAAAATATATACAATTTATATTAACAATGAAAAAATATTATATAATAATAAATTATAGAAACACAATTAACACTTACATAGTTCGTCTAGTTCTCAATACAGTCTAAAACAGGGGTTCCCAAACTATTTTTGTTCACGCCTCCCTGCTGCATAAAATGAAATGACCACGCCTCCCTTATAGCTTCGATCTAAGGAAGAGAGCTCGGGAAATGTTAAATAGTGTAGTATTTATTATATTCATGCAAAAAAGAAAAGTTTCTGCACGTAGACAATTTTTAAAATGAAAAAAAATACGTATTAATCAAACGTTTTATTTGGTATTATTATTACAAATAATGAAAAAATACAATTCAATGTGATGGATGGGCTTGCATATTTTTAACAAGATTTTCGATTTGGGGTTGAATTGAAGAAAGTGCACAACGTAGATCGCTAGCCATATCAAGTTTGTTTCTGTACTTCGTTTTTATAGCTACAACTGCCGAGAATGCCCTTTCACACAAATAAGTACTCGAAAACGGTAATAACAGCTTCAGGGATTCATCTGCTATATTGGGATAAACTTTGAGATATTTTACCCAGAATAATGATTTATCCATCTTCTCGAAATCATATTTGGCAGCCGAATCATTTTTGATTTCCAAAGCTTGTTCTTAAAGAATTTCTGGCAGCTTGTCTATATCAACATGAAAAGGATCTGTCGTCAATCGGTAAATATTATCATCACACGAATTGGGAAAGTAGCGCTTGAATTCATCAGTGAGGTGCTGCAAGTGTTTGGAGATCTCTGCCTTAGTGTTGGTTTCATCAAATACTTCCATAAAGCCCTCTTCCTCTGTAATTTTAGATAATTTAGGACAGCAGGAATAATTGCCCACTGATATTTTACGCATTTTTTATTGCATCTCGGTGATCAATTATGTTCGCATCTCCTCCTTGCAGTTTTAAATTCAACGAGTTTAACGCATCGAATATATCCGATAAATAGGCAAGTACCAGCTGTACCCATGGTTTTTTTAATTGTACTAATAATTCACTTTGTTTTTGATTATCCAAGAACTGAATAACTTCATTGCGGAGCTCATATAATCTTGCCAGCATATTGCCTTTCCAGAGCCAGCGCACCTCAGTATGAAATAACAGTGTCGTATGTTCTGTACCCATATCTTTACAAAGAGCCGCGAAAAGTCTTGTATTCAACGCACTTTTTTTAATATAGTTGACAATCTTAATGCATAATTTTAAGACAATATTGAATTCATCCGAAAGTGTCTTGGCTGCGAGGGCTTGGCGGTGTATAAAACAGTGAATTACACACACATTAGGATTTTTTTCCCTCACTAATGTTACGAATCCTGGGCGAGATCCAATCATCGCTGGAGCGCCGTCTGTACAAACACCAATCAAATTTTGCCACGACAATTCATGTTTGGAAAAAAAATCAGTAATTGCTGTCATTATATCGATTGCTTTCGAGGTAGTCGTTAATTCCATGGAAAACAACAATTCTTCATTAATTTTTTCATTTTGCATATATCGAACGAAGACTAACAGTTCACAACATTGTGCTACATCAGTACTCTCATCCAATTGTATTGCAAAAAATTTTGATTCTTTCACGGCCTCCACTACTTGTATTTTTATATCTTCAGCCATGTCATCAAGGCGACGTTTCACCGTATTATCAGAGAGGGGTATTTGTGACAATTTTTGTTTACTTTCTTGGCCAAGAACGGTATCAGCTGCTTTTAACATGCAGGGTTTTACAAGTGACTCACCGATAGTATGGCTTTTCTTTGCCTTTGCGATCATTAGCGACATCTCATATGAAGCTTGAAGCACTTTCTCAGATGATTGCGCAAAAGTTCCAGTATTATCCAATCTCATGCGTTTCAAACTTGAACATTTTGAAACAAAAAACTCCTTTGGCTTGTCTTTTAAGGCGCTATGTTTTGTTGACAAATGTCGTTCCAAACGCGCAGGTCTCATGGCATCATTACTCAAAACTTCGTAGCAAATAACACACTGCGGATGATCGATATCATTTTTTCGTATAGCAACAAAACCGTATTTGATATAATCATCGTTATATTTACGTTTATTGGCCGAACTCATGATGAAACAAAAGAAAACACGTGATTGTAAGGCGAGTGATTTGATAGACTGATGTCGCGGGCGATGCGTCGCGGGGAGGTGCGTAGGAGCGGGACGGTGCGCGGCCGTGGTTCAGTGCGCGGGTTGCGGGGCTGCTCGCCCGCGGCTCCACGCCCCCCTTTACATGCTGCTGCGCCTCCCTAGGGGGGCGCGCCCCCCACTTTGAAAAGCAATGGTCTAAAACATATAAAAATAATTAAAAAAGAAGGCAATAAGTAACATTAAATATTAAAGTAAAAGCAAAAACAAGCACAGCAGACTCACAATATAATCAAAGACAAACAAAATTTAATATATTACGCCTGCATTTAAAAAATAAAATATTTTACTTAAGACATCAGTGTTATACAAGGTTACAAAATGTGGCTCTTTGATAAATTTAAAAATGAATGTAGTCTTTTTTACTACTATTATTTGAGGACAACGAAGCAATCGTCTCTATATTACGCGTTTTCCTAGTTAGGAATTAGAATATCTATGTGCTTTATAAAAATATCAGATAGATTAATACTATTATAACTGTTGTTGTAATTGTTAACCCGTTTGTACTAACGTCAATTATTATTACTATACTCGTGAACTTTGGAAGTATACACAGTCTTAAGGAAGGAACCGAAATGTGTCCGAACGCGGTAAGAAAGTCCATGGGTACTCTTTTTAATTAGCTTAATAGTAATTTATATTTCCAAAATAATTGTTATCGACTATTATAATTCATAATATATATTTGTATATGCGTATCTGTTTCATATTTTCTTTAACAGACTCGTTTTTATTTAGCTCGAATGCGCGAAATACAAAGACGTGTCAACTTACTACATACGTTATATGTACTATGATAAACATGAAGTTAATGAAACTGGAAGAGCCCTTACTAAAAATAATATAACATTTTTTAATTAGTTTCTTATTAATAAATAAAATATAAGATTATTAATTGATATTTAGAAATAATTGACGGAGATCAGTAGGTGTCATTATTTATACAGACACACAGCATGCGTGTGATGATATGTTTAATAACACAAAAAAAAATGTATTATAATTGTAAAAATTGTCATTTTTATGTGACAAAAAATGATTACCTCAAATAAAGAATGCATATATTACCATACACTTATCTACTTATTTTTTGTTTTTACTATCTAAAGGCGACCCCTTCTAGTGTTATGATTTACGCTTCAATATTCTCATATATAAATATGTAGTGTGTAATCATGGTTTCATTTAAAGCCAGTGAACGCTTCACAGTCATCAGCGCTCGTCAGAATGGTATTCACGTAATCCTTGATAGTCTCAATAATATAGCGTTCCATTTCGAGACAATCTAGATACCAAATTACTTGATGCTTGCAAATGGAATACTTGCAAGATTAGTATAAAATTAATACAGGTAACATAGTTGAATGGTTTTTTAAATAACGATTCTGATTGCAGTTTCTTTCAATAATTTTATTGTATTTGATCATTATTCCATTAGAAATTAATCAAAATTAATTTGTTAAGACAAAATATTTGTTAATAAAATTCGATATAAAAAAATAAAATAAAATTACACTAGACGAATGAATGTTTACATTTGAGGTTAAGATTCTGTGCGTGCTGATAATGTTTTTTAGTGATATATTATGATTTCAATAAACCCTTTTAAGAGTAAATACAATGATTATGATTAACCACTCCTTCATGTTTCATGAAAATACGATTAGTTAAACATACGACACACGAAATAGGAAAAACAAGGGAATGAAATAAGTTATACATTGAATATGAAATAAATAAAACATAAGAATGGTGTTCTTTGTGGCTAGACAGATATATGGCTAGACGACAAAATACTCGAAAGAGCGGACAAATTGTCAGAAACATGGCAACAATGGGAGTTACCACTAATAAAGATGATATACGGAGTACCAGGATGCGGTAAGACTACATGGATAATTAACAACTTCAACTCCCAAGACGACCATATATTCACTACCATAAAAGAGGCTAAACTAGAACTAGCATCAAAAATCTCCAAAAAAGAGGGAGCTGACGCCGCGCGCAGAGTAAGCACACTGGCTTTGATGCTCACAAATGGATTACCGAAAGAAGAAAAGGGGAAATGCCAAAGGCTTATAGTCGATGAAGCACTAATGAACCACTTCGGATCCATCGTGATGGCCCTGCAACTTACCGAAGCCACAGAACTGCTACTCATAGGTGACGAAAATCAGCTTCCTTATATTGAAAGAGAAAACTTGTTCGAAGTCTACTACCACCGCCCAGACTTTATAACAACTGCCATCATAACACAACTTATGTGCTCAAACAGATGCCCGAGGGATGTAGTCTAAGCCCTTAGAAAAGTATATGAGGGTATATATTCCTCGAGCAGCATAGCAAGATCTATGAACATAAAATCCCTTACAGGTCTCCTGAAAAGATCCCCATTGACCAACCAAATACCCTATACCTGACCTTCACTCAAGAAGAGAACCTAACATTGGAAGAAAAAAGGGTACAGAAAAAGGAAGGGATCCAAAACACTCACCGTTCATGAGGCACAAGGTTTGTGTTATGAAAACACAATAGTAGTAAAAAGAACCGGAAAGAACCTCCCACTCCATGACAGCGTACCTCATGCGCTAGTAGCCATTTCCCGACACACCAGGACGTTTGTTTACTACACGGACCTTCAAGAAGACGCGCTGGCGAGGTTCATCAAAGACAGCAATATAAATACGGACAAGACAATAAATGATTACAACTTAAAATTAGCAATACACAACCGAGACCAGAAGGTCATCACAAAATTAACCGTAAAGGACAAATAGCAAACAATGAAGAGTACCTATTTTGGGCCCTAAGAAAATAAGGAGACCAAAAAAAAATAAAAAAATTGAAGAACCACAATTGAATAGAAAATTTATTTATGTATTTATTAAAGTAATTCTTGTGCCTGAATACACAGGCAAAAATCTCAAAAAAATGAAATCAAATTAAAAATTATAAAACAAATTAAAAAGGGCATGGACTACAAGTCTATGGTAAATATACTTTTAAAAAAAAAAAAATAATAATAATAATAATATGCTATGATTAAACATTAATAAACTACTTAAAATGGAGATGGTTTTTCAAAATTGTTCGTTTTAATTAAATTTAATTTATATATAAAAACGCTATATCTAAGCTCGGCTTCCAAAAGTAATTTATTTATAAACTGATTTAACTTGATGGTCAAAACAACAAATATCCTTCTTTTTCTAAAATAAGCAAGTGTGATCCTATGTTTACATCAAAAATTTCTTACGTTTTTTTTTAATCTGGACATAATACGATTGTTTTCATTAAAGTCAAATAAACGTAGGTAATATCAATTAACAAGTCTCATATCAATATGTTCACAAAACAAAAGATCATAAATGAGAAGTCTCATATTGAACAATAAGAGTGCTTCATACCACTGGATGTCTCAGTTCAGCCAATATTGACTTTGGATAGAGGATGCAACTAATCTTATAAAACTGTTTGCTCTCACTATTGAAGGTCTAGTGCTGGAAACTTTTCGCTAGTCAAATACTATTTGCATACAGCCTGCAGACAATATTTCCGCTGCGGACCGCATTTGAATATTGCTGACCAAACGTTTCTATCGAGATGCAGGGGTTGGATGTGAATAATGTTGCTCCAGAATATTAAGTACTTTGGGTAATATTTGTATTTGATAATATCAAAATCAAGTATTTTATATAAAAACTTATAACAAATAAAATCACTAAGGAAGAATTGACGGAAAATATGTTTTGATAATAACATTAACTCCTTGCCCCGCGAATTGTTCTTCATATATGGAATTTTTCTTTAGATTTCTTTATCTATATATATATAACTAATCTTATATAATGGCTGGACTTGTAATAGTACGTTCAAACTATGCTGCCTCCAATATTCGCTCACTCCTTATATTTGAGAAGTTAAAGGGTTGCAGAGAGCATGTATGAAGAGGTTGGCCGAGACGAAAGAGGTATGCAGGGACCGTAGCGTTTGGCGCTCCGTCGTCTCTGGCAACCCCGCAAGGGATATGGCGTGAAGCTAAAATAAATAAATAAATAAAGAATTAGGTAACACCGCTATATACCAAGTATGTTAATGAAATTCAAAAAATATTATTTTAGCTGCAGTATATCTTACCCCTGACTGAAAAATTATCGACAGTACAAAGTCAAGTCTCAATAGTCATGTTTCAACCATGTCGGATTGCACTGCGAGACCTCAAAATACTGTCAGCGCGTTTTGTGTTTTGATAGTGCATTTTGTGCTACAAAGCATTCGAAATGTCGGAGTGTCGACTATTGTGTAGGCACATTCTAATTTGTTAAACGATTCAAACTAGATATAGATGTACAATTGAGTGGTCTATAGACTGGGAACAATCCTCAGGTGTTTATATTGTCATTAAATATGAGAAATAAAGTTAGAAGCCACAACCATAAACTATTGTAAAATGATCTTGACATAATATTAGTATCTTAAATATATTCTTATTTATACAATCATTTTCAACATAATTTTGTGGTGTTTTCATTATAAATATTTAATTTAGTTATGTTAAGTGAAAAATTTATTGCAATAGCCAATTAACAATTATAATCCTATATTCCCAATTACTTTAATTAAGTCAACATTATTATTAAAAGAAATGTAAGCACTTGTGCTATTTATCTGGATGCAAAAAAAGTGTGCAAAAATCATATTTTTCTTTTGTAAAATTAACAATATACTTTTATATTAACGTCAAAGATATCTAAGCGATAAAAGACGAGTTTGGTCTTTTAGTAATACAGTTACGATACCTTAAGTATTGAAAAAAGAAATCAAATGTCAATAAGAGACTCCTTTGTTGTCAAGTTCAATATTTTCAGAGTATCCGTGCATTGTATTTATAATGTAATAGTAGTGTGTATTCGGGGGTTCTGCCTCATTGGTATTGGGGGATGGGGGATTGGTGTTTGGATCTGACTCAGAATAAAAAAAATAAAAAAAAATAAAAAAAATAAAAAAAAAAATGTTTTGCTATCATCTAAGTCGTTTGCTGCTATCCCCGTTGCGCTAGCTCTTACGGTTACAGAGATAGCTGTTTTCAATTCGACTACCTGGCCGAAGGCTGATAAGACCATTCATTCCCTACTCAACTCGCCCGGCGTTATCGCCGCAGGCCGATAAGGCCCACCGACACTAATTACTACAGTATTTGTTTATATACATGTTTGTTTTAAGCAATAATACCACAAATTAAAATTTATATTTTATTTAAAATCATACTTGATTAAATTATCAATTATTACATCCTAACCAAATAATCTATTTTATATAGATTTTTATTTTATGCAATAATTATTACATCATTGTACAGGGTTTCATCTTCATCGAATATCCTAAACATAATCTATACAACCTAACATAACCTAACCAAATAATCTATTTTATATAGATTTTTGTTTTATGAAATAATACCACAAATTAAAATTTTACATTGTATTTAAAATAATACTTGATTAAATTATCAATTATTACATCATTGCACAGGGTTTCATCTTCATCGAATATCCTAAACATAATCTATACAACCTAACATAACCTAACCAAATATAATTAAAATTTTACATTTTATTTAAAATAACACTTGAATAAATTATCAACTATTATATCATTGCACAGGGTTTCATCTTCATCGAATATCCTCACGAAGTTCTGCATGTTCTGACCGTAGAACATATGATGTAGGTATACCAAGCAGTATTCACCACACACCGAAGTCCACTCGTTTTGTATTTTCTTACTATTAAAATACCATATTTTACAGTTTCTATTAAGAAATGCTTTATGGAAGCCTTTCGGTGCTCGGCCAAATGAATCAAAATATTGGCCGATTTTGTTTTTGTCTACATGTATGGCTACCCAGTGAGAACCTGGCTGAGTATCATAATCTAGATTGCTTACTAAAAATGTAGGGGCTTCAATATGTATCGGCAATCTGTTTGCAGGAAATACATTCATTTGTAACAATGGATTAATCCTATTTAAGCATTCCTGAATTTGTAGGGTATTCATATTTTAGAATAGATATGTGTACACGTGCTCTATCATGCATAGACATGTAGTGAATAGTTAGGCATCTTAAAACATGTCTTTATAGTAAGGAGATTATGTACAGCAAGCAATGCATACGCTAAATCGTTGGAATTTATAAACTAGTGACTAACGTTGAAATACCAAAGAAATAGTTTTAAGGAATTTTGAATAGACAAACCATTACTTATCGGGTTTTACTCATAAGTCAACAATGTAAAAGTTTCGTTTAGAGTTATCGTTTTACGATAATAGTAAGCACTTACTATCGCTATATAAGTCCAAAACGAAAGAGGACCACCACATAACAATATTCGTCTACGTGCAGTACAGTGTATCCAAGTTACAAGTTATTGTGTGGTTACATTAAATTTCTTTGGGGTCACCATGGAGGTAAGCTAACTATTTTTAAATATTTATTCGTGTTGTATTTCTTTCAATATGTCTTACATGGATCTAATAACTTTTAATCTAGTGCGTGTGTTATGTTTGTGCTTAAAATGAATGTTATTGTTACAGAATAAATTTGAAGAAAATACATTCAAAGATTATTATTACAAAACCCTATCGGATGATAGCAACGATAGTCTTATGATTGCCAGAGATTCGTCAAAACTTAAAGCGAAACGTGGAGAAGAAGACCGGCTTGACGACTTGTTCAAGTTAGCTACTAACAAAAGGAAAAAGCAGTGCTCGTCTGTATCGCGAGCGCAAGCAAATGGAGGCGTAGCATTCATATCAACAAACAGAGAAGATGCGGCCTCATCATCTCACTTGATAAAAATAGAAGTGTATGATATGAAGAAACTTGCCAACGTGCCACAAGAACAACATTGGAAGAATGCAAATATTAGATTGAAATATTTTACCAACGATACTAACCAACACATGGAATCTATCAATAAGATAATTTACAGTATAACGAAAGAAATAACACAGTCAGATATTGAGAGGTATGTACTTAGTGAAATCAGTGACTAATCGGTTTAGTAGTGTAAATAATGTATTTTGGTGTATTAAAAGTAATCAATATAGTTCATCCACAGTCAGCCACCATTATTACTATGTCAGACGGGTTGTGGAGCAAAAAAATTAATGGACGACTCCGGACAAAGCAGCAGTCAAGACAAGAGACCACGACACCAGGAACCGTCAACTTCAACCGAAGATGGGAATAAGGTACTCTGTGAAACTTGTAACACTTACGTTAATAGAAGATATTTTGTAAATCATACCAAGAGTAATTTACACAAAAATAATGTTTTAAAATCACACTGCTCCCTTGCCAATGTGTCTGTTGTAGGTTCCGCTTTTGGACAGCGCATAATATCTTTTAAAATTGAAAGTAAAAAAGAATCTGACATAACATTCCAAACACCAGAATTATTTTTGCAATCTATCAAAAGTGATATTATTTTTTTAATCAATGAAGTCATCAAACAACATAGATCTTTAAAGATTAACTTTGTTCTACATGCTGATTTTGTGCATGAAACAAAACAAATAAATAACTCCTTTGATTTTCAAACAAGTAATTTTATAATAACTGAAGCTGACGATTTAAACATTTTTATGATATCGTTGAAAGATATGCTGTCAAATAAAATTAGTTCTTTTGAAAGAAAAGATAGTGGTTGGAGTTTAAAGCATATAAATTACATAGAATTAAATATAAACAAATTTACTCCATTTCGTAGTGGTTCATACATTGACTTACCAAAAGATATAAAACTTAAAAAAGCTGTTATAAATGTTAAAAACTCAGATCAGTTATGCTTAAAGTGGTCTATACTTTCGGCTTTATACCCTGTGAACAAAAATTCCGATCGACCATCATCTTACACTTTAAATTCTCATAGAATTAAACTTAATGGGATATCCTTCCCAGTCAAATTGAATGATATACCTAAAGTAGAAAAACAAAATAATATTAGTATAAATGTCTTTGGTTTAGAATGGGATATCAAGACGAAAAAGCATTCCGTAGTTGGACCACTTTATTTTAGTAAATGTCGTAAAACTAATCATATTAATTTATTACTCTTGCAAAATGGTAGTAATTATCACTACTGTTATATTAAAAACTTATCTCGTTTAGTAAGCGCACAATTAATAAAGAAAAAAGTAGCTGTACATATATGTGATGGGTGTTTAGTACATTTTACTACCAAAGAAAAATTATGTAACCATCAACTTCACGATTGCTCTCATGTCACTGCTAATTTACCTAGCAGTGATAAGCTAACTAAAAATTGGTTCGGAAAGTTTGTACCTAGTGATTATTTAGAATTTGATAAATTTCACAAGAAAATTAAAGTCCCGTTCGTAGTTTATGCTGATTTTGAAACATTCTTATACCCAATACAAACATGTGCTAATGATCCATCAAAACCATTTACAAATAACATACAAAAACATGAACCTTACAGTTTTGGTTATTATATAAAATGTTCCTTTGATAATACTTTGAGTAAATATGAGTCATACAGTGGTCCAAATTCTTCAGAAGTGTTTATGAAACGATTATACAATGATGTAAAATTAATATATGAAAAGAATAATTTTCGACGATCTCCAAAACCATTGTCAGAAGTAGATAATTATAAAATAAGTAACGCCAAACTTTGTCACATTTGTGAAACAGATTTGAATAACAAAAACTCCTTAGATTTTGACTGGCAAACTGGTGATTTTAAAGGTGTTGTACATGAAATCTGTATAAATAAATGTCATGTCCCGCGATACATCCCTATTTTTTTACATAATTTGAGCAATTACGATGCTCATTTCATTGTTCATGCTCTTAATTTTGTAGAAGGTGGAATAGACTTAATACCACAAAATAAAGAAAAATATATTTCATTTTCTAAAAGCATTTGCATTAACAATCAAAAAGTTAGTTTGAGATTTGTAGATTCGTTTAGATTTTTGTCATGTAGTCTTGATAAATTAGCTCAAAATTTAAAAGATGAAGAATTTCATGATCTTAAAAAAAACTTTCCAAAGATAGAAGATTTCAATCGCCTACGAAAGAAAGGAGTCTATCCTTATGAGTTCATGAAATCATTTGACTTATTAAACTGTACACAATTACCAAGTAAAGATGAATTTTATGACTCATTGAATGATACAAACATAACGGCAGACGATTACCATCGAGCTCAAGACCTTTGGCAACATTTTGGTTGTCGCAATATGTTAGACTATTCAAACTTATATTTAAAGACAGATGTTTTATTGTTAGTCGATATTTTTGAAAATTTCAGAAATCTTTGTCTCAAAACGTATGATTTAGATGCTGCTCACTATTATACAGCACCAGGACTTAGTTGGGATGCAATGTTAAAATTAACAAAAGTTAGATTAGAATTATTGACAGACATAGATCAAATATCATTCATTAAATCAGGGATTCGAGGAGGTGTATTTCAATGTAGTAATCGTCATGCAAAAGCTAATAATAAGTACTTAAACGATTTTAATAAAAACGAACCCTCATCTTATATAACTTACTTTGATGCTAATAACCTTTATGGATGGGCTATGTCACAATACCTTCCTCTAGATAAATTTGAGTGGACTAGTCCAGAGACCAATTTTGAAGTTGAAGACACATCTGAGTTTGGTTTCATTTTAGAAGTTGATTTGGAATATCCTGAACACCTTCATGATTTGCATTCAGATTTACCATTATGTCCAGAAAATATATCCATAGGTAGATCGGAGGACAAAAAACTCATCCCAAATTTAAACAACAAAGAAAAATATAAAATTCACTATAGAAATTTAAAACAATATTTAAAATTAGGTCTTAAATTAACAAAAGTACATAGAGTTTTAAAATTTAGACAGAGTCCATGGCTAAAAAAATATATTGATTTAAATACAGATTTAAGGAAAAAAGCAGAATCTAACTTCGAAAAAGATTTCTTTAAATTAATGAATAATTCTGTATTCGGTAAAACCATGGAAAATGTTGAAAAAAGAGTAAATGTTAAGTTAATAACTCATTGGGAAAATGTAGGAAAAAGTTTAGGTGTCCAAGATTTAATAGCTAAACCTGAATTTAAAACTTTATCGATATTTTCAGAAAATTTAGTAGCTGTTCAGTTACAAAAGACTAAAATCAGTTATGACAAACCAATATACTTAGGATTTTCCATTTTAGATATGTCGAAAACCCTCATGTACGAATTTCATTATGATTACATGTTACCAAAATTTGAAAACAAAACTAAATTATTATATACCGATACTGATAGCTTAATATATCAAATTTTTACTGAGGATTTTTATGATGATATAAAACCTGATCTTGCTTTGCGATTTGATACATCCGATTATCCCTTAAATAATTTATTTGATTATCCGCTAATAAATAAAAAACAGTTAGGATTTTTTAAAGATGAAAACAACGGAAATATTGTTAAGGAATTCGTTGGTTTAAGATCAAAAATGTATGCAATAGAAACGAATACAAAATTAACAACTAAAGCAAAAGGTGTTAACAAAAGCGTTACAAAAAGAATGACGATGGAGAGTTATAAATCTTGTCTTTATAATAAAAATATTAAATATGATAAAATGTTAAGATTCAGATCAATTAAACACGCCATTTTTACACAGCAAGTTAATAAAGTATGTTTATCCTATAATGATACGAAAAGGCACATTTTACCAAATAACGTGGACACATTGGCTTGGGGTCACTATAAATTGAAATAGCGATGTTTATGTAAGCGAAGCTTTAATATTTTTTATTGATTGTCAATTATTATCATTGTTATTCAGACATGTATTATATTTAAATTGTAAGGTTGTTAATATTAAGATATAAAAAATGTTATGTTCTAGACTAAATGTAATAAAATAAAATTATTATATGTATAGTATTTTAAGTTCTTTATGAAATAAAATAAAATGGTTGTTATCCAATAAAAGTCTTCACTTCTAATTTACTCTTTTAATAATTCACACGTATTACAAAATGTTTCATTTTGTACATCCATTCACTGCAATAGTAGCGGGGCCAAGTGGCTGTGGAAAATCGAATTTTGTAAAAAACTTTTTAAAGTCTACAAATGATATTTGTAATACTTCATTTGCTCAGATAATGTGGTGTTTTGATGAAATGCAACCTTTGTACAATAATTTACAGAATGTAAATTTTTATCAGGGCATTCCAGATCTAAATATGTTTGATGGTAAAAAACCAAATCTTATCATAATTGATGATCTCATGAGGGAATCCGATGGTCGAATTGTCGATATATTCACTAAGGGTAGTCATCATAGATACTTAAGCGTATTTTACATAACACAAAATCTCTTTCATCAAGGGAAGGGACAAAGAGATATTTCTTTAAACTCTAGTTATATGATTTATTTCAAAAATCCTCGAGACAAAACTCAAATCCGACATTTGGCACGACAAATATTACCAGAAAATACAAAATTCCTTGAAGATGCTTACAGAGATGCAACAAAAGAAGCTCATGGATACTTAATGATCGATTTAAAGCAAGGTACAAGCGATATATGTCGTATAAAAACAAATATTTTTCCTTCGGATGGTTACTGTCAAGTATACGTACCTACAAAGGGTTTTAAATACGCTGATAACCAACAAATTCCAATCATTTATAAATAATGTCCCGAAGTGTCAACACGCATAAAGACTTATTGTTAGCATTGCATAAGCTCAAACCAAAATATAGAGCAGCTTTGTTAAAATCTTGTGATAAAGATGAGATAAACTGTATTTGTGAGTGTATTCATAACGTTTTGCAAGGGAAAGTACCCCTCGAAGATAAACATAAGAAAAAGTTACAAAAATATAAATCTGTTCTACGCAAGTTAGTCAAAAAAGGCGCAAATAAATTAAGGAAGAGGATAATTATTCAAAAAGGTGGTGCATTTTTACCAATAATATTAGGTTCAATTTTGAGTGTAATTGTTCAATCGCTTCTGTAAACTAACAGATTGTAAAATGCAACATGCTAAGAAAATGATACTAATTGAACCAAGTGTTATTGAAAAGTTAAATCACCATAATAATGATGATAATCCAACATCTAGATTAGATGGTGAGATGAAAACTATTTTAAATAGCAATATGGATGACAGAAAGAAATGTATTCTTTACTTACAAATTTTACAAAGATATTTACATTTCAATGAAGAAAATCGACGACCTATTGAATTACCAATAATGGCTAATAATGAAATAAACATGGAAACGAATATAAATGATGGAATTGATACTAAAGATTCAGTCTCGAACCAAGCATTGAAGGATGAAAAGTTTGAATTTAAACCAGCATCGGAAATTGATCCTCTTTATTCAACAAATCAAATACTGAGTCATATACCAAAAACGTATGTGAAAAAAGGTGAAACTCTGTTACGTTTAATATCTTTAAGTAAAAATAAAATTCGTTGGAATGAGAATGGTACGATTATCATAGATAACAAGAGTATTTCGGGAAGCAATATTGTAGACTTGGTTATTGATTTACTAAGACCACTTAAAAGAGATGATCCAATAGGTTGGGAACACTTTGCAAAGGCGTTACATAAAATAAAAATCCCACTCACATACAATCATACAATCCAAAGAGAGTTGAATTTATAAACAAATTGAAATTAACCCTTCATAACTAATCACTCGTCGAGGCGACGACGTGCCACTTGACGAAATTCGAAATCACCTACTTCGCTCCGTCCCCTGACCTTGACTCTTTCATTACCTTCCTAATTTGAATAAACAGTGCAGCCCGTGACACTATTGGGTCCACGCGCATCATAGGACGTGTTCTGTGACCTTTTCGTCGTCCGCTGGACGAAGGTTTAGTAATAACAACAACTTTATTGTTACGATACGTACATTAATAAATTCTTATATTTATTGTTTTACATATTGTAGATCTGCTTTTTATCGATAAATGTAGAATAGTATTTATTAAATTTCTAATTTAATTTATTGGATTGATTTAAATAGAAAGTTTAATGCAAAATTTAGTAGTAAGTAAATTTTTGGTTCGGTTTAGATACACGGTACGGAGAGATGTAGAGATGTTTTCACTTTTTTATATTTATTTTAGCTGGATTTGAGGAATCACGAGGATCAGATTCATCATTGGCTGGAGTCAGCATCGGAAAGCGAATCAAAGGAGAGATCTGACAGCTGAACATCGGAAACGGACGACATTTTAGAGAAATATATTAGTTTCATTTAAAGCCAAATCCAACAAAGTTGTATTTTTATTGTCAACTATTCATGATCAACCTATTATTAATGAAACGACATGAAAACCAGAAATAAAACATTTTTATAATAGCACAAAAGGTGCAGTGGAAACTGTCGATCAAATGTGTGTAAATATAAGCTCTAACCGGGAAACCAAGAGATGGCCGGTGTGTAACTTTTATAACATTCTCAATGTATGTTCTATTAATTCTTACGATATTCGTGTCTGTAACAACATAGGAAATAAGAAAAAGCCAATGACTGTTTGCGATTTTGTAATGAAGTTAGGAGATCAGCTAATGGAAACCTGGCTTCGGCAACGATAACAGACCGTGAGTTTGAGGCGTAATATAAGGGTCATGATTGAGGATATTCTTGGCGAATCTTCAACAATAGAAGCTCCTGTTCCTTCTACGTCAAACACGCGTAAAATTTGCTACCTATGTCCATCAAAGGCCCGGAGAATGACTAAGCACCGTTGCACCAGATGTAGAAAAGCTGTTTGTGGTCCACAAAATGTTGGTATGTGTGGTCACTGTGTAAATTGATATTATAACATTAATTAGTACTTAATTTGTTAATTATAATCCTTACTTTTGTGCGATGAAACAAGTTCCTATCTGAATAAAATATTTTTTATTATATTTCATTGTTTTATTCCGTCGTCCGTTGGACGAAGGTGTAGTAATAATGTAACAATGAAAACAGTTTAGTTATCTAGGGTTAAGACACCTTGGCGATCTCTCACCGGATGAAGAATATTCTACTCCTTCAAACAAACTTGTGAATAAAAAAATCCATAAAAAACTTGACTGGGAAAAATGGACTCCCTACTAGATAATGATAGAATCAATCCACTAGAACGGATTAACGAAATTTATTATAATCCATCGCACCCTGCTAGTTATAGTAGCATTGAAAAATTAACTAAAGCTATGAATAAATATATGAATAAAAATGAAGTAAGAAATTGGTTGCAGTCTCAAGAAACATATACGCTCCATAGACCTGTTAATAGAAAATTTCCTAGAAATAAGTATGTTTTATCAAATTTTAACGAACTCTGGCAAGTTGATTTAAGTGATATGAGAACTTATGTGAAATATAATGACAACTATAATTACATACTTTGTGTTATTAATGTTTTTTCTAAGTATGCCTATGCTAGACCAATAAAAAATAAAAATTCTCAAACTATAAAAAAATCTTTTGAAAGTATATTTGAAGAAGCGAACAGTACCCCTACTCATATACAGTCCGACAAAGGTACGGAGTTCGTTTCCAAAGATTTACAACGTTACTTTAAAACCAAGAATATTAATTATTATACTACAAACAACCCTGACATTAAAAGGCTAGTGTTGTTGAGAGATTTCAAAGGACTTTAAAAATGAAAATGTGGCGATATTTTACTCACAGGAACACTTACAGGTACATAGATGTTTTACAAGATTTAATGTATGCATATAATCATAGTCGTCACTCTAGTATAAAAATGAGTCCTAGCGATGTTAGCTCAGGGAATATAATGACAGTTTGGAGAAATTTATATGATAGGAAAACAAAAGATACAAAAACTTCATACCTTTCACAGCCAAAATTTAATGTAGGAGATTATGTCAGAATAACTAAATTTAAACATATGTTTCAAAAGGGATATGAATCTAATTGGAGTGATGAAATATTCATTATTTCATCAATTGTAGATCGTTCTCCATGGGTGGTCTACACACTGACAGATTTAGTAAAAGAGCCGATAGTAGGAACGTTTTATGAAAGAGAATTACAAAAGGTAACATATGACACCACTTTAAATTATAAAATAGATAAAATAATTCGTTCACGCTTCTCTGGAAACAGAAAGGAAGTGTTAGTCAAGTGGAAAGGTTATCCAGATAAATTTAACAGTTGGGTTTTAGCCTCAAATTTAAAACAAATATGACGAAAATAAGTTTTTATTTAACTTTACTCAGTAACAGTTCAATGGAGTACTTTCCTAACAATACGACAACACGCTTTTCAACAAAGTTACCGATACCAATAGTACTTGAAGGAACGTGGGATGTTGGTATCGTTGAGTTTCAATATCCGTGTACAATGTTTACTGTGCAAGAACAAGAAAGTATGGTATATGTGACTAAAACAATGGAAATGCCCAATGAAATAGGTACTTCAACCGTTTACTACAAAAAACATATTCCAGCAACAAACTATGATAATATTAACCATATATTGACGGCCTTAAACAATATAAATGAACAAGTAAAATTTCGATATGATGAATTATCAAAGTATGTTCATGTTGTCGTAATGGACAAAAATATAAAATCATTATCCTTATCAACTCAGCTATCGCTTCAACTTGGGTTCGAACCAAATAAGAATCTAGTAGAAAAAGGACTAGGAAAATGTCCAGCTAATCTTCATTTGCGGTTGCCACCACAGTTGTTTATTTACTGCGATATTATTGAACCACAAATAGTTGGAGATGTTATGACACCCTTATTAAGAATAATACCATTAGACCCATCTAAGTATATTTACGGAGCCAACAAAATGCATGTATTTTCACCACCTCACTACTTGCCAGTAATGCGAAGAGAGTTCGATACAATTGAGATAGATATAAGAACAAGCACCGGTCAAAAAATACCATTTCAGTTTGGAACAGTGTGTATTAAACTCCATTTTAGAAAATTATAATCATGTATTCTCACAGTAATAAAATTATTTGTCCTTATGAACATCCAGCTACCAATTCCGTGACCTCGTATCAACGAGGTCACGGAATTGGTAGCTTTTTAGGAGGGTTGTTTCGATGTGTTTTTCCATTGCTGTCTAGTGGTGCTCGAGCTATCGGTAAAGAAGCTTTAAACGCTGGTGTAGGACTTTTATCTGATATGGTGGCCTCTAGATCTATGGAAGAAGCTGTTAAATCACGGTTAAAGGAAGCAGGCTCCAATTTGAAAAGAAAGGCAGATGCTAAAATCGACCGCATTAATATGTCCGGTTCAGGATATATAACGAAGAGAAAACGTCTGACTTCATTCAGTTCATCGCCTACCGCCAACGGGAAAGTTAATAAGAGCAAGAAATTTAGTAAAAAAGTAACTAAAGACATTTTTTCTTAAATAATAAAATGTCATTTTTACATAACCATTCCTGTGGATGTATTAAGTCCGAATTAGATTTGTTTGCCTTGCCCTCTACTCAAACTAGTATAGAAAATGGGTCATGGATACATTACAAACCAATTTCTTCACTTGCTGATGATGGACCTATAGAGTTCCAAGTACCGGGAGCTGGTGATGATTACATGGATTTATCTCACACGCTGATACACATAAAAGCAAAAGTTATAAATCAAGACTCTACAAAACTTAATTCATCAGCAGTTGTGGCTCCAGTTAATAATTGGTTGCATTCACTTTTCAGTCAGCTTGATATCTATTTAAATCAAAAACTTATTTCACCTCCTAATAACACATATGCTTACCGTTCATATATAGAGACATTACTTAATTATGCCCCGGCCGCTAAAACGTCTCACCTGACTTGCGGTCTCTGGTATGAAGATACTTCTGAAAAGATGGAATCAACCGACGAAGCCAACAAAGGATTTACAAAACGTCAAGAGCTTATAGCCGAAAGCAAAGAAGTTGAAATGATTGGACATTTACATGGTGATTTATTCAATCAAGAAAAATTTTTGATAAATGGGGTTGATATGTCTGTTAAATTAGTAAGATCTAGAGAAACCTTTAATTTGATGGCATCTTCAAGTGATTTAAAGTTAAAAGTATGTATTTCGGATGCTACTCTCATAATTCGTAGAGCCAGAATTAATCCAAGTGTATTACTTGCACATCAAAAAGTTTTAGCCTCTACAACAGCAAAGTATCCTATTACCCGTGCTGAAGTTAAAGTTTTAACTATACCTTCAGGTGTTCAAGGAAAAACTCTGGATAATATCTTTCTTGGCCAAATTCCAAAAAGATGTATTGTTGGATTTATCAATAATGCAGCGTTCAATGGTACTCTTGTTAAAAATCCTTTTAATTTCAAGAACTATCAGATGAGTTCATTTTGTTTATACGTTGACGGTCAGCAAATACCTTCTAAAGCATTGCAGCCATCATTTGAAAGTAACATGTTCACTTCAGCTTACCATTCGTTATTCTCCGGAACAGGAATACATTTTTTAAATGAGGGCAATGGAATATCTAGAGAACAATATGCGAATGGTTATTGTCTTTTAGCTTTTGACTTAACACCTGATTTATCAGCTAACTCCTCAAGTCATTGGAATTTGATAAGGAATGGTAGTGTAAGATTAGAAGTTCGTTTTGAATCTTCTCTAACGCAAACTATAAACTGTATTGTTTATGCTGAATTCGATAATGTTATTGAAATAGATAAGAATCGCAATGTAATCGTAGATTATAGTAGTTAAGATTTTCTATTGTATTTTAGGTTAAGTTGTCCCTATTGTTTATAAATAAAATGATAAAATGAATTTAAAGCCTTTATTTTTTATAATACCTTATTACATTGAAACAGTATATTCAAGTAACAGTTTTTGTGTTGTTTTTACAATTATCTATTTGTGTTATTTCTTTCGTTATACTGTAAATTATCTTATTGATAGATTCCATGTGTTGGTTAGTATCGTTGGTAAAATATTTCAATCTAATATTTGCATTCTTCCAATGTTGTTCTTGTGGCACGTTGGCAAGTTTCTTCATATCATACACTTCTATTTTTATCAAGTGAGATGATGAGGCCGCATCTTCTCTGTTTGTTGATATGAATGCTACGCCTCCATTTGCTTGCGCTCGCGATACAGACGAGCACTGCTTTTTCCTTTTGTTAGTAGCTAACTTGAACAAGTCGTCAAGCCGGTCTTCTTCTCCACGTTTCGCTTTAAGTTTTGACGAATCTCTGGCAATCATAAGACTATCGTTGCTATCATCCGATAGGGTTTTGTAATAATAATCTTTGAATGTATTTTCTTCAAATTTATTCTGTAACAATAACATTCATTTTAAGCACAAACATAACACACGCACTAGATTAAAAGTTATTAGATCCATGTAAGACATATTGAAAGAAATACAACACGAATAAATATTTAAAAATAGTTAGCTTACCTCCATGGTGACCCCAAAGAAATTTAATGTAACCACACAATAACTTGTAACTTGGATACACTGTACTGCACGTAGACGAATATTGTTATGTGGTGGTCCTCTTTCGTTTTGGACTTATATAGCGATAGTAAGTGCTTACTATTATCGTAAAACGATAACTCTAAACGAAACTTTTACATTGTTGACTTATGAGTAAAACCCGATAAGTAATGGTTTGTCTATTCAAAATTCCTTAAAACTATTTCTTTGGTATTTCAACGTTAGTCACTAGTTTATAAATTCCAACGATTTAGCGTATGCATTGCTTGCTGTACATAATCTCCTTACTATAAAGACATGTTTTAAGATGCCTATGCATGATAGAGCACGTGTACACATATCTATTCTAAAATATGAATACCCTACAAATTCAGGAATGCTTAAATAGGATTAATCCATTGTTACAAATGAATGTATTTCCTGCAAACAGATTGCCGATACATATTGAAGCCCCTACATTTTTAGTAAGCAATCTAGATTATGATACTCAGCCAGGTTCTCACTGGGTAGCCATACATGTAGACAAAAACAAAATCGGCCAATATTTTGATTCATTTGGCCGAGCACCGAAAGGCTTCCATAAAGCATTTCTTAATAGAAACTGTAAAATATGGTATTTTAATAGTAAGAAAATACAAAACGAGTGGACTTCGGTGTGTGGTGAATACTGCTTGGTATACCTACATCATATGTTCTACGGTCAGAGCATGCAGAACTTCGTGAGGATATTCGATGAAGATGAAACCCTGTGCAATGATATAATAGTTGATAATTTATTCAAGTGTTATTTTAAATAAAATGTAAAATTTTAATTATATTTGGTTAGGTTATGTTAGGTTGTATAGATTATGTTTAGGATATTCGATGAAGATGAAACCCTGTGCAATGATGTAATAATTGATAATTTAATCAAGTATTATTTTAAATACAATGTAAAATTTTAATTTGTGGTATTATTTCATAAAACAAAAATCTATATAAAATAGATTATTTGGTTAGGTTATGTTAGGTTGTATAGATTATGTTTAGGATATTCGATGAAGATGAAACCCTGTACAATGATGTAATAATTATTGCATAAAATAAAAATCTATATAAAATAGATTATTTGGTTAGGATGTAATAATTGATAATTTAATCAAGTATGATTTTAAATAAAATATAAATTTTAATTTGTGGTATTATTGCTTAAAACAAACATGTATATAAACAAATACTGTAGTAATTAGTGTCGGTGGGCCTTATCGGCCTGCGGCGATAACGCCGGGCGAGTTGAGTAGGGAATGAATGGTCTTATCAGCCTTCGGCCAGGTAGTCGAATTGAAAACAGCTATCTCTGTAACCGTAAGAGCTAGCGCAACGGGGATAGCAGCAAACGAGTTAGATGGTAGCAAAACCTTTTTTTTTTTTTTTTTTTTTTTTTTTTTTTTTTTTTTTTTTTTAGTCTGAATCAGACCCAAACTTGAGCGAGACCCCCGCTGAGCCAGAACATCCCCCAATACCAATGAGGCAGAACCCCCGAATACACACTACTTGTAATGCTTCTCCAAGGGTAACTGAGTTTACCAAATGAAAATGGGAATAAGAAATTACTATGAATTCTTGGCACTTTTTATTTTTATCTTTTTTATCAAAACTCATTTGAAACAAAAGTGCTTTTTAATATATATAATCGGATGTATAAAATGTTACTCAACTTGCATCCCAGAAAAACACGAAATTTTATGTAAATGTTATGTAAATGTTACTGAGCAATATCCTTCATATAAACACGTCCACTATCCAATAAGCTTGTAAGCGACAACACACACATTGAACAATAACAGCACGTAAATATTAACATACCCAGACGTATAAAATAACCAACAAATTATCAACTTAGGAAAGAAATCTGTGTAAAAATGAAGTTACTTATAATATAATAGACTGTAATAGTATTTCTTCAAATTATAATAACTTTTGTAAACAACACCGCTATTTGATGTTACAAGATTGTAACTTTATAATTAATTTGAAACTTTATTCGCAAAGGTTTCTTTAGATTGTTTTCTCAGACAAGGCTTTTGTTAAGAAAATTTTAATATAAAGAGATATAAGATAGGCCGAATTTGTTAAGTTATTTGATTATTTCAAACATCATAAATTATGTGGATAAAAGTTTCAATAATAAATTTGTTATAAATAGGTTTATAATAGGGAATTGTTTAATTTCTAACATATTTTGGAGAATTCATTTGTTAGCTTTTTGGTTAAGTAATATTAAACTTTTAAATTTACTGGTTGTTCTTTAACTCCTTCGGAATCTAAACTTTAATATTCTATTAAAGCAGCGTATTCTTAATTAAATTAAAATTTCAATTATAAATTAATCCATAAACACCCTCCCAATGGACAGTTTTCTCATTAGATAACAGTACCGTTCAGTTAATTGTGCTAATAATATAAAAGGAATGACTTTATCACCAGTTTATTTTAATGTATTTTGTTTTAAAAGTGCATTGCATAGAATGTGCATATTAATATAATTGTTATAAAGATGCTATTTATCGTATTATTATTATAACAGTTACTTTTTATTTAAATATTCGTTTATCTGAATATAAATAATACCTTTAAAAATTACAAATATAAAGTAAAACAAATCGGTACTTGCTTTTCCAGGTGCGACCCAGAAATGAAAGACGAAGAATTTTATATTGTGATGGAAAATTCTGAACAAATCGGTGTGGAAGCAATTTATCTTTAATACCGGTATATTCGTCCCTTGCGCTTTGATGAAAAATGTATAAGTCTCCCACGATACTTACAGAAACATTCGTCTTGGAACTTTTGCGGTTACGCGAACAAATAATGTCTATAGAAGAATCAATAATAGATATTATATTTTAATGTTATAAAATATTACTATACAAACTTTTTATATTTTTTGTTAAAATATTTCATAATTCACTCATTTTACTTTGTAATAAACACAAAGAGTAACGTATGTAGGTATATAATCGAAATGTATATATCGTCTTCATTAATTTATAATCACTTAAGATGTATTATTTAGTTTAAATTGTCTATTGTTGGTAAAAAAATTAAGCGTTTAAATTTAAACCTCGTAGTTAAAAACATGACGATCAAAAGTCTCAGTAGGTCAGTGCTCTCACAGAATAGCCTCTCACTAAAATATAGAAATAAGAGGAAGGATGTAATAGTTTAAATCATATCTTTAAGTTAAGTTGGATACTTTAATACTTGGAAAAGGAATTAATATTGAATGCACAAAATACATGAAAAATAAATTTTAAAACTATGATGTCAGTAGATAATTTATTTTAAAATCTTGGTAGTATACAGTTTTATATTTTAAACAAATACAATTTTTCGATATAAAACTGCAATGTGATTTTGATAATATATAATTATTAATAATTTAAGTTTATTTTCTTTATAGTCTTAAAAGAAACGTAATTGTGTAAAGTTTGCACATATAAAAAAAATATCACTTCAATAAAAAATGACTCGTTTTTGTTAAAGGACGAATTTTCGTGATAAAATAATAACTTAAGTATAATAATGGACTGTGAAGTCGAGATAAACGAACCTTATCGTCGTTTATAATAATATATGCAGATTGGAAGCTTTTGGCACATCGTTAAAAGTAGATTTCATCATAAAACTTTAATTTTTAATAAAATTTTCATCTGTAGTACAAAGATATTTAATTCAATATTGGTATCTATATTTAAAAATAATTTTCAGTTAACATCAACGATACATATATATTTGAATTTTATTCTATTACCTATATCACGTATTACTTACATTATTTATATATCCAATATTATGTTATAATATAATATTCGTAATAAAAAATTAAAAAGCTATGGGACAATAAATTTAGGTTAATAAATTGACCAATGGTTGAATATGTTCAAACAAACAGAGACATTGTATACAAAACTACTTAAATATGCGAAATTAGTTCTACTCCTGTGCATGTTTTAAAATTTCCATACATCTATTTCTCACAACTCAAGTAAGAAGTCAAAAGTTTCAATGTGGGAAATGGAATAGTTCTTCGTCTCAAGACAAAAGGAAATACTTCTATTTTGAAAAAACTTTTAAAGAAAAGTCTAGACAATAGCGAAAATATGCACACAGAAGCGCATTTATAAAAGACGTGACTGAACTTTCAAGGAATATTATAGGATAGTAGTGCCTTGTCTTCACAAAAGTTTTTTTTTCTTGTCATTACAAAAATCAACGTTATCATCTTATGAATTTACATAATGCCATAAAAATATAATTGGAGTTAACATTGAAATGTAGTAATAAAATATATAAGATTCTTGTAATGATTTCTTCATAATTAAAAGCCATATCTTCTCGGTGTCTATAGAGGTTGTATAATATCAGATAAGAATACAATAATTTATCCGAAAGTATGTTCTTATCATAAGTACGCCTGAACTTGATCAGAATCAATGTGCTCGGATCGTCGAGAGTATATTCTCGGATAAATGTCACATTAACCTTTCGCAGGACACATTAAAGTACTCTTATGTTCACGAAATGTGTTCTTAAAGATATTAATTATATTTTATAAGGTAAAGTTTAAAAAATAAATTAAAAAATTATCAGATTCCAAGAATTTTCTCATAACGCTCTTCCTTAAGATTAATTGCATTTCGGAGAGAAATTTTATAATTTACTTCAGAACTTTACGTAAACTTTTCAAAGTGACACTGATGCCTTTACATAAGTTATTTCTTATTATTAAAAATATTAATCAAATAATAATAATAAATAAATAACACATAAAAAATTTATATAAAGCTTATATTTCACGGAAATAAGAAGAGCGTATGGCGGCAATAAATTCCACTTACTGCGCGACCCAAAGATTTAGATGTAACTCATAGTTATAAATTTTCGGATACTACCGAAAATAGCTCTGCGGCGAAGCGTAGTGTGCGACAAACAGATGAAATGTTGCTCCGTCGCTCCATTAAGAATTAATGGGGCGATTTAAGAAATGTCGTCTTCCTGTAAATACATACTATTATTCATTTCTATTTGACAGCAAACGAAACCGACTTCTTACTGTACAAATAGATTTAAACATTTTTAATACCTGTAGATTATTTATATTTATTTTCAACTTAGGTAAGGTAAGGTCCTCTTGGTTGTTATGTATCAAAATGTTAAACTTCTGATTTAGGTTTATGATCTTTTTAATGTATGGAACACATATACGGCAAAATGGCGCTCACAAATTGTTTATTACTTATTGGTATTTCTGGATCAGAATAATTGAAGTGGTTATCAATAAACATATCTATTTATTACTGATAGGTACAAAGGATATTTTAATTTAAATTGTGTTTTTATTTTTTTATTTTATATATATAAGTTTACTGGCATTACTGGCTGTGCAAGGTCTTCCATAAAACAAGTGATGTTAAACTCAGCGGCTATCCGAATGTGCAATTTAGCTTCACGTATATTCAGTAAATAAGTTGTGCATTTCACACAGAAAAGCGATTCTTCCGGTACGTGAGTTTTCTATCTAATTTCAAATTTGCTGAACGAATTCTCTTATCTTTTCCATTTTTATTATTCATTTTCTTATCATTCTTATATTTTTTGTAATGCTGTTATTATAAAACAATGAATAGTATGTAAATTCTACTTATCATAAAAAATATCATAGAGGTAAGTTGATAAATATTTGTTTACGAATTCCATTGCCAAAATGAATAATTATGATTAGGGGTAAATGGATTAAGTTTGGTTGGTCGCTACTAAAAATAAAATGTAAATGATTCTTCAGAAGATTAGTTCAGTCCTGCTGCAGTCTGATAGCGAAGCGAGTCCTCTTGCGTGTAGGTGGACTTTAAAACATTTTTTCATAAAATCGTCTCTATAAATATCTATGCGTCAAAGGAAATGACACCTTTTGGCACATATATTAAATTCAGAAATTCTTTGCCGTATAAACAAAACAGAGGCAGACTTTTAAATGAATATTATTTTGTGAACACTGCATCTCGAGTACTCAACTCTAGTGGATACGGTGAAGTATCTACTATACTTGAGTCTTCTATACAGATTTTTTTATATTTTTTACATTTTTAGAATTAAATAATGATTACTTAAATATAAAATATAACACTATTGAAAGGCTTTTCAAGCCTTTCGATAGTCGGTTAACTTGATATATATTTTTGTGGATTCATTTTGCAAACATAAAATCTACAAAAAATCCACAAGTGTGTATGTGTATATATTTATCGTAAGCCTGTATGGCGCGGGGCCCGATATGCACTTGTTAGTTTTTTATATTTATTTACGTCGGTAAAAACTTAACCATTCAATTTATTGTAATCCTTGTTAATTTCCTATAAACAGATTGTTATATTAAGCTTTAGTGGGTTACTATTATTTTCTTGTATTGCAATTTTCAATTATTTGTATTTTCATATTAAACTAATGAAGAAAATGGGATGTTAGAATATTTCACATTTATTTATGTATTATATTACCGTTATTTAATGAGTACAGCGTTGAGGACATGAATCAGTTTGCATGCAATGTGTATGCGAGCCAGCGGACAAACAACTCAATATAAGATAAAGGAGAACGGAGACTGGAATATAAGGTTACCAAAATGTAACCATTTTTAGAGCATTTGTTACGTTAGAGTAATGTTGAAAGTTTATATTTATATGCACAGCATTCAAACAACAACTAATAGAACATAATATATATTCCTATTTTGTAATAATTTGATAATTGTAATCCTTTCATTATAGTGTGGAAATGGAATTAGTTTTTATAATAAATTGCCCAAGACAAAGACTTATACAATCGAATAAAATTTCTCAACATTAATATAGTTAGTACAGATTACTTAAGGGATTATTCTTACCCCGTAATTGAAAATTTATGTTTTAATATTTAATTGTATATATGTTGATTAGTTGTTGATAGTATTTATTATATATATTTTTTACAATGGTATTATTTGAACTCACCAAAGGTAAAAGCATCATAGGTATAACATGATAGTAAGAAAGATAACTGTAATATTTTTAAAACATAATACAAATTTCCCAGAAACATACTAATTTTACTTCTATGTAATCGTCATCATATTTGAACATAATTAAATTTTATAATAAGTATGATTTAGAAAATACATAAAACAAATAAACACCCTAAAATAAACAAAATTAAAAAAGCACCCAATTTTTTTCGTTTAATTGGTTGAATGTTTGTTGATTGAAAATTGCTAGTTATTTGCATTCTAGTATTACTGTTTTATTAGTTAATGTTTCATTGTTCACTATTACTTGTCATCAAATATGCAACATTTCATCTTTTAATACGATGTTTATTAACATTATTATACACACCTATTGGACCGTCAAAATATATTTAATATATGAAATTGTTTGAATATTTTGGTACGAGTTTTGATAATATTTTATATGTACATTTAAGTTTGTTTCTTGATAGTTTAGGTTTAATAGATCTAGTTTGTTGTTCTGCGATCCGATTGCAGGATTATCAAGGGAGGATTATCATTTGAAAAAGATGTAAGTTATCATTGAAGTGAAATATTGCAAAATTGAATTTATAAGCAGTTATTTATAGTGACATCTTTGTTTTTATATTGTTAATAAATAACAGAATTGTAGATTAAAATACATAATAAAATATAAATACATTAGAAACGATACGATATTTTTATTTTTAAGAGAGCTTGATTATATCATAGCTGTACCTCAAGCTTTGGATATCACACTAAATTTACCAATACATATGTATTATTTAAATATCTAGGTGCTATGGAACAAAGTTTTTCTACTAATTGACATTTATTTAATAAATTGCAGTGCAGATAATGAATCTACGGCTTAACACAATGTCGTCTTACAGATTGCTCCCACTGTACATAAGCCATCTGCTCTAAATGCAAATTCAACTGTAAATCTGGGTCTCTTTGCGACTGGGCTGTAACAATATACTGATGGTGGCCTTAATCTAAGTTGTTTCAGTCAAAATTCATAGAGTTATCATGAAATATTAACATTATACCTAAGTTTATTATTTATTAATAAAATACAAAGTTAAGCTGCATCTTGACATCAATACAACTTTAAAAATAAATATAATATATTGAAAGTTTTTATTTACAATTATATTGTTACACTAGGTTTTGCTAACTATAAGTATACCAGTAGGATTTTAGATGATTGTAAAGACTACAATAATCATAATTTATTATTCACAAAACAGATATCATCATCATAATTCTTTATGCAGATGACACCAAAATTTTTTCTTTAATAAAATCTTTCGAGGATTGCAAATTATTTCAAAACGATCTAAATAGGCTTCATTGTTATTGTTTGAATAATGGTTTAAAATTAAATATTGACAAATGTTTTTCTATAACATTTTCTCGTAAAGTCAATAAAATAAAATTTAATTACAGATTAAACAATAAAAGTCTTAAGATAACAACTGAGGTGAGAGACTTAGGGGTAATTCTAGACAGTGGACTTTCTTTCTCGTCTCACATTACCGCAATCAAAGCAAAAGCATACCGAATGTTAGGGTTTGTTTTTCGACAGTGTAGAGATTTTAAGAATGTAAAAACCTATTTTATCTTATATAATTCGTATGTAAGACCTATTTTGGAATACGCATCTACAATTTGGAATCCAATGTACTGTGTTTATAAGAATCAAATAGAAGCTATTCAGAACAAATTCCTTCGGAGGATAAACTATATCTTTGGCAGTGAGGTTATATCAGGTCCTACTCGTATGTCATTAGAGCTACGTCGTGAACATAAAGACCAAATTTTTCTATATAAATTAATTAACAATATTATAGATTCTCCTTATCTTCTTACACGTATTTATTTTAATTGTCCGAGATTGAGTGCTCGCACTAAATTCGTATTTCATATTCCAGTTTGCAGAACCAAATACGCCCGTAATCGTTTTGTGACAAGAGCTTGTAATGCACACAACGAACATTATTATGATATTGATATATTTTGTTCTAAATTGACTATGTATGTATCTTTGGTTAGAAAAGTTGTTCACAATTAAGTTTTTTTTGTTTTTATGTAAAATTTAGTTTCGATTATTATCGATTAAGTTTTTTATTGTTTGTGTATTAATATTTTAATGCTTTTTTTGTCTCTTATTAATTTGTTGTATCTTTTTTTGTAAACATGCTTTTAGTAAACAATTTTAATGGACACTCGCTATGTATAAATTAGTAGTGAAAACTTTTTGGCTTGTGTATATTTAAAAAAAAAATGTTTTAAATGAAATATTGTAAGCTGTATGTTTTCCAAAATAAATAAATAAATAAATAAATAAATAAATCATTTGATCGATATAACTCTTGAACAGTCATGAAACTAAAGAATTAGATTATACTAACTTTTTTGTAATATATTTTTATATTTACAAAAATATATATATAAATCTTAAGTAAATTTCAATAGACTTATTTTTATTTTAGATACTAAAATTTAAAAAAAAGTAACTTCTACATCGTGCAATACTAAACTAAATATCTGTAAACTATTTTTTTATGTAGTACTCATATATTCTCTGAAAATCTCTGAAAACGCTGTGTATATGTCTTTACAAATATTACTCTTTATACCATCAACTTTTGTACAATTCTTATACCTTATCATCATTATGCAAGAATGGAATGATAGCCCATAAAAAAAGCTTTACAACGAGCACAAAAGAATCAGAGTTTATAGTTTATGGAGTAATGAACATAAAAAGTTTATTAGCGAGAACAAACATAATAACGACAAAACAATACTGATATTTCTCTGAAAATCGTAATGTATATTATAACAAAAATATATACCGTACTAAAGATTTTTACCTAAAAAACCTATTGTTTCTCTACCCTTTACCTGTTATAATATTAAGTATATCTATGTTATGTCTCATGTCTCATTTTCAAATAAATAAATAATGTATTGAAATAAGAATTACTCAATATTACCTACAAATAAATAGTGGGAATGTCTCAACTTTAAAATCATTATATAACTTTCTAAACTTAGAAATATCACAATTTGTTCTAAATAAATAATATTTCATTTAAGTACTGTAATACAAACAAATCTAAAAGATCTTGATATAAATATCAGATCAAAAGCAGATCAATAACACAGAAGAAATAAAATGTGAAGTCACACGAGAATAAACAATTCAAGATACGGCCGAAATAAATTCGTAGCTCAAAAGGAAAATTATATTAATGCGTAAATCCCATGAGGACCTTCTTTTTAGGAAAGAACCTTTAGCACAAAACACAATATTGTTATTATTTTACTTTGTCTTCCTTTCAAATTCTGATCCATTCGAGAAATAATATATTCATGCGATTAAATAATTGCTTTCTTAATCTTACTTTCATTAGGAGTCATCTCATTATTACAAAAAAGTAATTCGAACAAATTTAATTCCGTTTAATGAAATAAATAATTAGCCACACCATTTGACATTATAATTTGTCACTCGTCTCTAACGTAGTTTTTTATAATTAAAAAATATACTATCCTCACATTTTTATTATTATTAAACATTCAAATACATATTATTTAACCGTCTTAAAGTATGATGGGGTTACAAGTTCTAATAGACAGAACACCTATCGTTATCAATGAACTCTAATTGTAATGTTGTTGAATCGTACAAGAGGGGTCGATGGACTCACGATACAACCTCTAAATGGCAACGTCATCACCTATTATGTGCTGTACTATATATTATATAACTAGTAATTTGGTCTGATCGCTTCTGGTTTAGGGTAATAAAAGAATACACTTAGTGTATACAAAGCAAGGTTCCTCAAACAAATGTAATATACATAATCAATTTATACTAGTACTACTATATACTACTGTGGGGATGTGGATGATGGGAAGACAATCGTCATTCAGGCGTGGCAGTCAACAATTTAAACACTCGACACCACACATCAAATTTAATTATTTATTATCACCGACGATAAATTACTCCGTAAATCGTTAGGAAAAAAGAAATTATTGAAAACCTATTCCGAATATTATAAAAATTATAAAACAAGGAAAACTGACGACTTTAAAGCACCGACCGATATATAATAATGTTATAATTGAATTATTGAATTTTTATAGATTATTTTGGAAATCGAATCAACATATTTCTAAATATTTGTATATTTTTCGGCAGGTTATTCATTTATTTCTAACAAATTACACTTAAAAGATAAAAGAACAAGGCAATTCAAAAGGTCTTGCAGCCTGTGATGATATTGTAATTTTCGGTGGAGCAATTGTCAAATGAAGCATTCCAACAAAGGAATTTCTTTCTCGATTTACCTTTCTGATGGCTTTTCGCATTAAGAAGTGAAATAAATATAAAAGGTGGTAAACCATATTGAAATGTCGACTGGTAAATAAATATTAAAACTTTTTATGAGCATCAATGTTTAATAAATATAAATTGTTATTTTCTCATCGCGTGTAATAGTGTCAATTATATTATTGCAAATAAAAGGTATTATAATTAAGAAGTATAATATTTCAAATGTATAATTTACCGAGTAAAATGTATATTAATATTAGTTGTAGATTCCGTGGAAGGTTAAGGTCCTTAAGTAGTAAATACTAGAAAATATTCTTAAAAATTATAATCTAAAAGTCCTAACTATTTTTATTACTCTTGTATTCACCGAGGTCAGCGGAGGTCCTGCCACTTAACTCGAGTTCAAATTCAGATCTGATCCGGGACTAGACAATTCAATTAGAAAAAGCTCAACTATTTCTTTGAAATTTTAAATAACTTTAATTTAAAATGCAATCAATGAAACAATACTTTAGCATTGCATTTAGCATGTATTATATTTAATAATACAATGCAGCAATTAATAAATAATCCAAAATAACAATAATTCAAGTTTCATTTATTTCATGTATGGGTTCAGACACGGGTGAGTTATTCAAGTGTTATAGAATAATGACGGGTTATTTATGAATGAGGTCACAAAGATAAACTGACATATTTTTGTGTAATTTATTGATGTAATGAAATAAATAAATGAAACCCAATATAAAATATTTGGTACAAATACTTTCTTTTAAGAATGTGTATGTACACAGTGTTATATGTTCTATTCGATTCTCACAATTTTTATTAAAATATTACTTTTGTAATATACATACCTAATAGCACTACTCACTATGGACAATTTAATTTAAATCTAATACAAAGTAAGCCGCATTACTAAGGGCTTTATTAAAAGCTCATTGTCAATAATTCACCGGACTGTTGTATCCAAAATTATTTCAACAAGTCTACTCGTAAATAATATCAGGTTCATTTTATAAATTTGTTATCCGATTTTGAAACTTCAAAAATTTTTTGTGTAAAGAATTTTCTGTAGATATACTGCTATTATGTTCACACATGACTTTGAAAAATTAATGCCATCAATTCTGGTAAAAGCGCTCAATTTTTATCCGTAACATTTCGCTTGAATAAATCGACAGTTATATTTCAGAGTAAAATATTAGCGGTTTCAGTCGCCATATCTCTAGAACTAAGACACAAAAAAGCAAAACCAAAATCTTAGGAACAAAATACCGTCATACAAGTGAAATGTCATAAAACGTTTTAACGAAATTCGGCCATTTTTTAACAGTGAAAAAAGGATAACGAAAACAAAGAACCTTCCTCACCTAGCAATATATTGTAAGACATCAAATAATTAATCCTAAGAGACTGAATAAAGACCACAAATGAAAAGTAAGTTGAAAACAAATAATATTACTCTTAAGTATAATTAAAACCATGTGTATATTTTATAAAGTTCTTGTAAAAATATGATTGAAGATTATTAATAATATTATATTGATAAAGATACATAGAATAACATTGAAGCAAAAAGTTCCAGTAAACATAATCTTCAAGACAAATCTGTATAAGTAAAATATACATTTCACCTATACATACATACATACATACATACAGACATGTGTGTGTAAAAATATGTGAGGTCTCAATAAAACACCGACCAATACTATTTTAACTTCAATATTTACCACTAATTAAACTGACATTGACCACAAACAACAATAATAAATATCGCTTACCTATTATATTAACACTTAGAACAATCTCTTAAAGTGTATACAGTAGCATGTACAGATACACAAACAGAGACAACTACTTAAACTATACAGTTTTAAACACAGTTTAAAAGTTTTCTAGTTGTTATAGGAAGACAGCAACAACAACTTGGTAACTCTGAAGTAACTTAATTTAATTTTGAACTGCGTTGACTTTTATTATGGATGTACGTATATAAATAAAATTTTATAGTTATGTTTACTCCCTATATAACGCCACATTCACATCGTAAAATTTATAATAAAGAATGTGGGATCGGACGTAATTATGTATTCAGACTCAGGGTCGTCCGTTCCTGACTCGACGCCATTGTTGCTGTTATAGCTTCCATTCATATTCATATTAAATATTATTTACAGAAAAGTCGTTAATGTTCACTCGTCATTTTCTTACCGAATACAAAATTAATATATATCTGTATATTTCTTGTATTTTTTATGTAGCAATAGTATTAAATCATCAAAGATCAATTAACAAAATTCATACATTTAATTAATTGAATGAAATAATTGTGATAATATATATTTTATGGTACAGTATTCTGTTTTCTTTTCTTTTCCTGATTGTTTTTGTTTATTTAACTGCTAAATTTTACATATTATCGGAAATCATTTACATCTTTTAATATCGTTAGTCAAATAGAGACAGATAGTGTGATTTTTCTATGTCAATATCATGAATAAATGAATTACAACCATGGCCGTAATTCTAAACTAATAAGACATGTACAGAATTGGCAATAAAATTTCGTTAACTCTAATAAATCAATGAATTTTAGGTTTCATATAGAATATAAATGTCAATATTTTAATTGAAAGATATTAACGATTAAATTACAAATAAATTAATTAGTCCCAATTCATACTTATTTTTTTTACTTTGAATTTTAAAGAATATAATTCATAAACTTAAACCCAAATGAAGACAAAATATAATGTAAATTTATTCACACAAAGGTATAAAGTTAATAAAATTTATTTATACGAAAACTGTTCTTAAAAACCGATTCGAATGGCTTTTGAATAGTCTATTGTATACAGAATGGAGTTTTAATCCACAAACTGTATTAAATGAATTGTTGTTGTTACACAAAGTTAAATAGCTGGATTTGAAACTTTTTGGAATTGTGATATTTGTTGAATAACGCTTGTGCCATTGTGATAAAGTTTCAGTCAGTTTGATTTTTGTAATAAAAAAACCCTAAACAGTTCCATTTATAAAACATAGCAAATATCAAATAAGTTGGACGGAACATTAGAATACTATACGATAAATGAAATAGCAAACAGAGATCAAACCACGTTTCTTAAAATAGGTTACAAATTGACATTTTTTTTTAAGTTTATTTATTTTAGTTTATTAACTTTTAATAAGCAATTTAATTTATTACCAGCCTCTGAAACCAAATCAATAATATTAATAAATGGATGATAGCATTGATTTCACTATTATTTATTTGCATATCGTAGTATGACATGTTGCTGACACTTGACTCGCTTTTGAATCTTTGAGCAGGTTGCACGTCCTTTACTGTAAGACCAAGGCAGTCTATCTTCCCGTACCAAAATAATATTTGAATGAACAAATAAAAATTTAATGAAAAAATCGTTAACAAATAATTGCGACATCTGGTGCGCTGATATATAAACGTGGCGAGTAAAAACACGTTAACTCAGTTGTCGTAGGTTGAATGAAGCCTTTGGGGACCTATTCCCGGAATCCACCGGCCACTCGCCTCCCGTGATGGCCCCCCCTTCCTCTAATGGGGGGGTGGGTTCTGTCCCGGACATCACGGAGGCCGAGCTGGAGGTCACCTTGAGTCGTCTCCGAGCCCGCAGTACTGCGCCGGGGCCGGACGGTATTCCGGGGCGAGTTCTCTTCCTCGCCCTGGAATACCTGGGGGGCAGGCTTCGGGAACTGTTCAACCTTTGTTTGCGCACTGGACAGTTCCCGAAGGCCTGGAAAGAGGGCAGATTGTGCCTGTTGCGGAAGGATGGTCGTTCTGCCGACTCCCCTTCCGCGTACAGGCCAATCGTGCTGCTGGACGAGACGGGCAAACTCTTCGAGAGAATTCTCTCTGCCCGTCTCGTCCAACACCTCGAGGAGGTGGGGCCGGGTCTCTCGGATGCCCAGTTCGGCTTCAGGGCGGGTCGATCGACGATCGACGCCCTGAAGGCTCTGAGAGACCTGACTCAAGAGGCAACTCGCGAGGGGGACGTGGTCCTGGCGGTGTCGCTGGACGTCGCCAATGCCTTCAACAGTCTTCCGTTTGAGACATTGGTTGAGGCACTCCGGTTCCATGGAGTGCCTCCCTATCTTCGGAGACTGTTGGGGGCTTACCTGCAGGACAGGGAGGTCCTGTGGGTTGGCGGCGACCAGCGGATATACCGGCGTAGCGTATGCCGCGGGGTTCCACAGGGGTCCGTCTTGGGCCCCGTCTTGTGGAACCTCGGGTACGACTGGCTGCTCCGCTATCCTCTCCTGCCGCGGATGAGGGTGTTGTGTTACGCAGATGACACCCTCGTCACATGCAGGGGAGGGACGTATGCGGAGGTGGCCCGTCTGGCAACAGTCGGTGCTACGCTGGTTGCGGACCGCATAGGGCTGTTGGGATTGGAGTTCTCCGTATCCAAAACGGAGGCCATCCTCTTCCACGGCCCTCGCCGGGGTCCCCCTCGCCGGGCGTCCATCTCCGTCCAGGGTCAGGAGGTGGTGGTGAAGGCCCAGTTAAAATATCTGGGTCTCACCCTGGACGGAAGATGGAACTTCGGGGCTCATTTCTCCCTTCTGGCCCCGAAGTTACTGTCCACCGCTGCTGCCTTGGGAAGGCTTCTGCCCAACGTCGGTGGGCCGCAGGCTCCGTGCCGGCGACTCTATGCCGGCATCGTAAGGAGCATGGCGCTGTACGGTGCCCCCATATGGTCGGGGTCCCTCACCGCCGATTCCAAGACCCTCCTGCGAAGGACGCAGAGGGTCTTAGCGGTGAGGATGATCAGGGGGTACCGTACAGTGTCGTACACTGCGGCCACACTCCTGGCGAGCGATCCGCCTTGGGAGCTGCAGGCGGAGGTGCTCGCCGGGGTGTATTGGCACCGGGCGGAAGCCAGGACCACGGGGGTTAGGTCCGAGGCAGCTCGAATCAGGGCTTCAGCTCACCGAGCCCTGATTCGACGGTGGACGAGGGACTTGGAGTCCCCTGCCGCCGGTCTGACGACAGTGGGGGCAGTTCGCCCCCACTTGGATCGTTGGATCAACCGGCGACACGGGACTCTGACGTTCCGTCTTGTGCAGGTGCTCACGGGGCACGGGTGCTTCGGTGAGTACCTGCACAAGATTGCAAGAAGGGAGGCGGCCCCGTCCTGCCACCACTGTGACGAGTCCGTCGACACGGCTCGTCACACCGTGGCGGAGTGCGCAGCCTGGGGTCATCAGCGCGCTGAGCTGGTGGCCGTGGTTGGCGGGGACCTCTCGCTGCCGCGCCTTGTTGGCGCGATGGTGGGCAGCGAGAGGTGTTGGGCCGCTATGGCCTCCTTCTGCGAGCAAGTCATCGCCGCGAAGGAGGCCGCGGAGCGGGTCAGGGAGCAAGCCTCTCCCTCTGACCCGCTCCGACGGGGGAGGCTGGGAAGAAGGAGGCGGGAGTACGCCCGCCGCTTCCTCACCCAGCCGTAGGCCTTGGTGAGAGGGGGGGGTGACCCCTCTCACCTGCCATAGGCCTACGCCGTGAGGGTGTCCTAAGTTGCTCGGGGCACCCTCGCTCGGGGGGTAACCGCCGGGGCGGCACGGTGAGTGCTAACGCGATCCCGTGTCGTCCCATTAAGGCGTTGAGGGCAACCGTTGGTTTTTTAGTGGGTAGCCTTAAAAATGGCGGCGTCCTATATGCCGCCGGGTAGTCCCACATAACCCTCCGGCCATCACCTTCCTGGTCGGCGGGTATCCGTAACGGATTTTTCCAAAGCAAAAAAAAAAAAAAAAAAAAAGGTTGAATGAAGCCCTTGGAGGAGTGCGCAGCCTGGGGTCGTCAGCGCGCTGAGTTGGTGGCCGTGGTTGGCAGGGACCTCTCGCTGCCGCGCCTTGTTGGCGCGATGGTCGGCAGCGAGAGGTGTTGGGCCGCTATGGCCTCCTTCTGCGAGCAAGAAGAAATCATCGCCGCGAAGGAGGCCGCGGAGCGGCTCAGGGAGCAAGCCTCTCCCTCTGATCCGCTCCGCCGGGGGAGACTTGGGAGAAGGAGGCGGGAGTACGCCCGCCGCTTCCTCTTCCAGCCGTAGGCCTTGGTGAGAGGGGGAGGGTGACCCCTCTCACCTGCCATAGGCCTACGCCGTGAGGGTGCCCTAAGTTGCTCGGGGCACCCTCGCACGGGGGGTAATCGCCGGGGTGTGGTAAAAAAAAGTTTGAATGAAACCCTGTGATGTTGACGCATTTTTCATTTAATGTTATGTCAAACTTTGAAAAAAAAAGATCAGTATAATATTGTTTTTATTAAGACATAGTGAATGGAATATAAAAAAACACTAGCATAATTTTCATAACAAACAAATTTTGTGAAAATTTTAATCCTTTAAAAATATGAACAGCGTAGCAAGACATAAATAAAAAGTGTCCGCAAATGTGGAAGTTTTAATCTGCCGGCACTTTTTTCAGTTGTAATGAATGTGCAGAGAAACAAGGATTTGCAGCGCTGAGGTCGTGAGGTCGCGAGGTCGTGAATCATTTTTTGCAACGTTTATGCAGAGAGCGGTCAGCAACAAAAGACAATAAACGGACGAAATATGAGGACCAAAAATATATCCGCTTTTTACAATATTTTTTTGCGTAAGAGTGTTCGTAAGTAAGCATTTTTCAACTAACATATAAATTTTTATACAGAAAACGTTAACCTACAGCTTGGCGAGTACAACACAATTTTACAAGTAATTATTTTGAGTGAAATGATATTACATAAATACATTTTAGTTCATCATTTCTAAAATTATAATTCGAAATAATAACTATGATATGAGAAATTGTTTTTGGTTTTCGATACCTATATTACTTTTGTGACTGTTGGAAGCTCTTGTCTGTATTATTCATGTTTATACCATATACCAGTAATCCTTTAACTTTATAATAATGCATATAAGCTGTTAACAAAACCAAGTACACTTACATCATATCACAACATTTAAAAACATTATTCATAAAAATTAATCATATTTGGCAATAACAGCATATAGCTCTGCATTTATTACTTTTAGATTGCTTTTTGTCTATTTTCCAATTACAAGTTTCGGAAAGCAATGAAAAAGTACTTGAAATTTTTAATTATTAAAGTTGGTTTGAACGAGAAATGCACATTTGTTTGTATTCGAATAATACCGAAATTAAATTCATCAATTAGCATGAAATAAAAGGAATGTATTGTTGTTATTTGAGTTTTATTATTTTTCAATTTATTTTATTAATTTTATTATTTTTATACAAACATCATATACTTCAATTGTAATTGTAAAATACAATAGACTAAAATAGTAAAATTATAAAACTAGAAAGGTATGTTTAAAGGCCAAATAAATATTATGTTGTAACAGAAATATTGTTTATAGGATCAGGGATCAGGATGACCCACAGCAGAGCTTGATAATACACGTATGTGGGTAAGCCAACAAAAACTGTCAATAGTATTGAAAAACTTTCAATCACGTTTAATATTTCTTGATTCCAAATACTAACTCAATTAATTTCTTACAAGCCCTTATAAGTAAGAAATGATAGATTAGCACAATAATGGTTAAGGATTGGGTCGGACTAGTGATTCGTTGTATTCTGACACTCAAACGCACTGCCGATTGCTTCTTCAAAAGTGAAGGATGGCCGCCTCGCTGTCACCTGTCAAACATGTCACTAGAATGTCAATTGTTAAATCTGGTTCCGACGTATAAGGTGTTTTTATCCTTTATTAAGTTTTTTTTTGCTAAAGGTTATTTTACTATTTTTAAGAGACTTATGGATGTCATCAAGAAAATAGGTCGTTTTGATAGTTTTACTTTTGTCTTATCTCAGATTTCAATTATATTTCTACATTTGTTATCTTTTTAATCTTTCGATCTTAAATCCTGTTACAAAAACCTTAAAACAAAAATATTTTATAGATGCCATGTTAAATGATTTCTTTTATTTATTTTTTAATGTATATATTTACATAAATACAGTCGATTTTGTAAACAAATGTAATTAATAACTATATCTTATAGGATGGTATTTTATTGAACGTTGTTGTCTTGAAAATTTGCATATTTCTGTTAGTCTAAACTTATGGATAATTGAGTACAATTACTAAATAATGACTCCAGCACGTTAGGCATAATAGTTGCTTTGAAGTTGTGTAGACGATATCTATGCAAAAGCACTTTAATTGGAGGTTATTTTAAATATATTCAAGGTAATAATTTCTCAATATCAGTATTATCCGCTTTTCCTACATTCCTTAGGGTTTCATGTTGCAAAATTCGTGCCAGATTTGTGACATCGTCATGAAGTTTGAAACGCCACTACGCTTTTCAAAAATTCACAAATGGATGTCGGTTTCCGAATATTTTAAACTCGCCATGTTTTTTTTGGTTTGGGTGACCGTGCTTTGAAACCAATGTTTTGTTGCCTCTTGCTTGTTACAATATAAAAACATATAATTGATTAAACTGTATTATTTCTAGTTGTAGAATATTATTATTTACTTGTATTGCATATTGTATTATTATTTACCTATGTTACACAGTAGTTTGTACTAAAACCAAGGACTCTCATGCACCATATCATTTTATGTTCTATAATGTATATATTATTCATAAAATTATCTTTGATATATATTTATGAACAATAAGTTATAATTGAAAGTGAAAAACATCGTTTTTATTCAAATATGTCATTTTATATAAAAGCCGTCTTGACTGTGTCTAATTGGTAAATGATGCAATTATAGAAATATCACAGTGGCAAGGAACGTAATTATAAATGTGTGCTGTGCACGTGTGTGTGTGTGTGTATGCACGTGTGTTTGTGTGTATGTGTGTGTATAAGAGCGCATGTTCATTAATTTATGAAAATATGATATTAGAACTTGTAACAAGTTTTAGATTCTTTTAATATAAAAAACAATGAAACTATTATTTTAAAAAAGTTAATAAATAATTAAGTATGGGAATTACTTAAAAAAGGTATTAAGTAATTAAGCAACCAAATGATTGTAATTTCTGATTAATACCAGATTACGTCTAGGTTTAAAAAAAAATCTTGGTCTAATCTTGGTACTCATAGAAATAATAAAAGTCATTGAATACATAAATTAAATGATAAGTCAGTAATCCCTCCTTAGTTTAAATAAACTTACAGACCGGTACATTTTATATGACCCAGATATATTCATGCGCCGAATATTTAAATAGAAATTCAGAATCTTTCGTAGTTCCAATTGAGTCTTATCTTATTTAACTTTATAAAAAGAAATACAAAAATCCTATACGTAAATAATAGTCTTCTTTGAAGTTGTTACGTTAATTTTATTAATCTTGAGTGTGGTAAATGGGAAAGATGCAAAATTTTTTAACCAAAACTTTAAAAATAACAAACAGTGCACATTTCAATTGGAGTCATATATGAAAGTATGTATGTATGTATGTACGAGTATGATTTGATTCATATATTGTAGGAGTCCGTCGCCGTCGCTTTGCCATCTGAGCTACAGTATTAATACTCGTTCTTTTATTTTTCATATTATATGAAAACAATGCAACGTAAATTAACAATTTTTTGTCTGATATTAAAATACTAGTACTAGGTCCCAGATATCGTTATTAAGTAATGCGCTTGTTTCATATTTATGTAATAATAACAAGTATGATACGGCTCATATATTAGACCATTTAAATTACTTAGTTATGATAATAGAAGACACCACAGATAGAATGTGTCAACCAAGTCACTTGGGGGATGGAAAATATATTTAAAAAAAGGTATTTCTCCGCTCTCAGAATTATAATAAATTAAGACATGAACTTACTTAAAAATATACTGCGTACTATTTGTTAGTAAATATCATTTTGAATTATTTTAATATGTTAAACTGTGACACTCATATTTATCCCTGTGTGCTCGTATCTATGTCTTTTATCTTCCATCTTGGGATCAAAGGAAGTCCTTTGGGTTATGACTCTGTTTGTAAAGCTAATAGTATTGGAAGTATATTGGATTGTGGCTTTGAAAGGGAAGATAGCTGACGGTCGTTCAATACACAAATGCCGAGTATTATTTCTGTTAATGTATATTTACTTTTAACTTTAAGTAAATTAATATACCTTTCTCATGACAGTAACTTTTTGTTCAAAACGATATTATTTGACAAAGTTTTATAATGAAATAATATTTATTATCAAAAAAAAGATATATTAATTTTTTTTAATGATAATTAAGTCATCATCGGTCATTTATAGACTTTTCCTCTTATATATTGTTTAAAGAATGAGTACATTTATACAGAGATAACAGTAGGCTATATATGATAAACAAGCGTTAGAAATGAACAGTGTATTTCTGTATTATGGCTATTACAAGTGTCAAAGTCCAGTATCTGACTTATAATGTATATTGCATATGTATCCTGTAGTATAACAATGTCTGAATTATAACTTTGCCATACAAAATACGGTCCCTCCCTGTGACTTAAATAGGGATTAATTTTCAATGTCAAAGTTACGGCTTACCTGTTATGCAAATCTAGAATTATGGTGAAGTTTGTTCTCTAGATTTTGAATATGCTATAATAGCATATAGCGATATGCTTAATAATGAATTAGCTGATGGACAACCTTTATTTTATTTGTAATACGACGTGTGTGATTTGATATGGAGACAAAAGTAATCTCTTAATTTTATATTGTTATATTATTTATATAACAATATATATTTGCTTATTATATAAAATCTCTGGCGAAATAATAGCATTAGAAAGCAACGCTATATTGATACCAGTGTAAATTGTAAGTCACTTTAAAACTTTAAGATCCAGCCAGTAGTTAAACACAAGGAAAAATTTCGATGCTTGTACAAATAATGGTACCCGTGTAACCCATTTACCGTAGTTTTTATCCCTGAATCTTGCAGCACTGGACACTGGTTTATAAGTAAATAGACCGAATTTATTATATACTCCATTATTAATAGCTTAGGTTGTTCTGTGGCTGACCGCTTTGAACGAGAGTGTTCTTAATAATCAACTGCGTATTTACCAAATTATATATAGGAAAACGAAATACAAGATGGATTTGGTATATATATCATGTTTTAGCATTTTTCTTTGATTAAACTTTTGCCCTCTCTGTCTAGGTTTTAAATAAAATATTTAAAAAAATGTAGTAACTGTAATGGTGTGATACTCCTTTATATAATAGCTGATTGTCAACTTGGTTTAAATATATTCATACATTCTTTTGGGTGTATTTAAGTCCATTCTTGATTTTATGAATAACATGTATAAAAAAATACGTAAATTTCTTTTCCATAGATTTACCATTTGAAGCACTGTAAATAAAATCTGATGTTTCATAAGTACATTGTATGCCTTACTTATAAACTTATGATATTTACTTAGACTTTGATAAATTTCTTTTTCTAGTCTCACCAAAATTGATTACACAAGGTTTTGTTATAACGAAATATAATCATTAATTCTGGGTCGATTTATTTTCACTATATAATAAACCATAACAATTTTAAATTGAAATCTCTGTATCAGGTACCACTGATTGTAGAATGGTTAAAGTTATGTAATTTATTCGCGTGCAAGTCTCAACCATACGGTAGTTATAATAAAGGAAGCCAATACAATTCACATGGGAGTTTCATTCCGGAACTGTTATTATTGTTGTCTCCTCCCATATCAGAACGTAACTTTAAACTGCGGATCATATATTTAATACATTATGATCGATGTTCGCTTCCAAGATAGATAATAATGTGAAAAGATATTAATGTGAAAAGATTATAAACTATCTCTAGTACAAAATAATAATAATATTATGTACATGTAAATACTATCTTCAATGTGTATATATTCCATACATGTTATCGTAATTCCCATAATAAAAGCCTGATATTATTTCTTAAAGACATTAAGATGCCTTTGTCATGTGTCAGATGTGAAATAACATTATTTATTATTTAGATTTATATTATTTAGTCTTAATCTTTTTAATATTGAAATGAAAATTTATAGTTATTTTTTAACTTAAAATAAATAATTTGAATTTCACTTTAGATAAGATATGAAAATATATAAACAATTATAGTCAAAAAACTTATATCCCATTGAAGTCAAGTGGAAACGATGCGTAATAACACTGGGCTCGCTTCGCTCAATATGCAAACGGCACCCGACATTTCGCGAGTGTAGCGAGTCGAAATTGAGGGTCTGTTGGCGCCCCTAGTTTATAAAGATAGCGTTGATCGAAGATTTATCTATAATGTGATGTAATAAAATGTGACGTAAGTGTCATAGGATAGGATTAAACTTCAACCGGATTTTTAAATATTTCCATCAGCGATATTGAGCAAAACTTGCTGACTCATATTATTTAAAACCAACTTGGTTAAGTGAATTATTATTTAATATGTTCTCCTGAACTATTTTCGAGTGAAAAATATTTATTTACGTGTTTTGGTCTAATGAGACGGTTTTCAGTCTTCTCGCTGTAAGGTCTAATAATTTAGTTTTAGTTAAACGCATTACTTTTTTTTATTCAATTTTTTTTTATTATAACATGGACATAATTCTTTTGTAACTATACTAAGATATAACATAAAAACAGAATTATTTAAAGTGGCATTTATAATAATTTTTACCTATATATACCAAAGATAAGTCAATTATAATTGCTACTAAAAGAGATGCTATCTCATACATCATATGTTCACTAGACCATAATATATTTTGTAAGTACGTTGTTGTCCACGTAACGACCTGACGTATCAGAAGTTATCTTCATGGCTCTGGATTGAGTGGAACAATAGACCTGCAACTTTATTCTTAACTTTGTAATATATTGAATGCTTGTATCTTTCTAAACAAATTTAATTGTAAATTTACCTTCCCTAAGTAATATTTAAAATACTAGGGGGGCCAACAAACCCTCAATTTCGACTCGCTGCGCTCGCGAAATCTCGGGTGCCGTTTGGATGTTGAGCGAAGCGAGCCCAGTGTAATGACTCATCGTTTCCCATTGACTTCAATGGGATATCAGTTTGTTGACATGATATTACAAAAAATATTTTTTTTTTTGACATTTTTCAAATTTTTTTTTTAAATTATCACCTAATTTGTGTCTTTTTGTTTGCAAAGTCTCATAATTTTCCGTCAAGTAGTTTTTTCCGTTAAAAATTATTTTTATTAAATTAAAATAAAAATTAAAAATATAATAAAATACTCTTAGCTTTAACCAAAATAAACCAAAATGCATTATGAGTTGTACGATATCTAAAGTTCAAATTATTATATATTTCGATAGTTAAAATTATGGAAAATAAATCAAACATTATTCTACGGCTACACATTGTTATTCGAATATTGGATTCTATAGTAAAGATAAACCATTCATTATCTAATTGGGATTTCTAAAGCTATAAAGTCACTTAGCATTTGAATATGGAAATTAGTAGATCAATGCGTAGACGTTAAAGAGGGAGGAGGCTTTACCTTTATACTTTTAAAGGGCTTGTGAAGTAAACGCCATGGAGACACCAAAAAATAATAATATTTGCATTGTTAGGATATTATATTGTTACCAGAGCACTATACAAGCCGCCTTGTGACTGCTATACTGTAATATATTTTATAATATACTGGTCGGTTTTCTTTTCCACAACTAATAAATAATCGTATTTCTTTTGTTTACAGAGACTGTAATCTACTCAGTTAGTTCACAACTCTGTTGCGCCATTGCTGTTAGAGTTGTGTGAGAGATTGTGATGGTATCAATTTTATATAATTAGTATTTTTTTTATATTTATCACCATGACAAAAAAGTTAACAATTTATTTTAATTTTGAGATGTGTAATAATTATTTCGCTAGAGAGAATAATGCAATTCCAATAGTCAGTCATGATTCCAATATCATTTGTATATTCGATTACGACCACAAATTACCATAATTACTTCGAATCCCGCCAATTTGAGCACTTCGTGAACGTTACTGATATGATGTAAAATTTAATAGACATTTATCGTTCGTACAATGTTTTTGACTAAAAATCTGATCTCTGATCTGATCTCTTTTTGACTAATAACTGCAACGCGAGACCAATTTATATTGGAATTAGTTATTTGATTCTATTCAAAAACTTAGTTATTTATGATTTCGTTTATTCTATCATAAAAAAAGTATTCCTTATTGATCATTTGTAAAGTATATTCATACTGCTAATTGTAATAATAATATTAAAATTAATTCATTAATATTGCTCCTTTAAAATATATATAGGTAATAAAAATATCAGAATTTAAATAAGCAATAAAATTTCACATTACCTTGATTAAATATTATTCTGAAATTCGTCCTATTAACGTAGGTCGAGCCTTAATGTTTTCGCAAATACAAGGGAGCATTAATCTTTAAAGCAATCTGAATTCAATTACAAAGGTTTACTTTAGTCTATCGGTAAAAAGCTTTTCTTTATCACGACGAATCTTTTAAATTTATTCGTTTGGAAAACGCATAGTATAATAAATATTTTATTACAAGGAATTTATAAGTGTTATGAAACTAAACTGATTGTAAATGTATGTAATGTTTTTGAATTACTTAATACATTTCAGTAGAAATAAAAACCATTCAAGGAATGTGAAATGTAATAAATTACGCATACTTGGAAATTGTAAACCATAAAGTTATAATAATTAGTTAAAAAAAAAGTATTTTAATAAATATTTAAGTAAGAATAAATACACTTCATAAAACACATCAATAATATAATGTGCATGATCATAGTTCTATTGTTAAATATTGTTGCAGAAAAGGCAAAAAGTTATGACATCCCGACGTCGGATGTATTAAAATAAAACTCTAGATGTACATCATTACACTCGTTCACGATCCCGCTAACGAATACTATTGTATTATGCTTTGCCTTTGTTTCTTGGTTTGTTATCTTTTTATATTCTTCTTGCTTTTTGAATTATTTATCAGAAAACATTGTTTAAGCATTTTTTTATTTATTCAGTTTGTGTAAATTGATTACCGTCATAGAAATGCAAATTCGTTATACAACAATTGGCAAAAAGCTATCTTTTTATTTGTGATTATAATTTTATTATATAAAGTCTTGATTTGTCATAGCAATCTATTTTTTATATAGATATAAACATTATAACATTCGAGTCACATCTATTGAAAACAAGTAAATATATTTTTTATAGGTTGATACAAGTTTCTTTTATTAAGACACGATTTTCAATAGTTTCTAACTACAGTGAAGTAGTCTTTATCTAAAGTGTTATCAATATTGTATAAAACTATTAACGATGTAATAATGCGAAACGTTGTAATTTAATGACACATAGTAATAGCAATAGAAAACAAATGAACATAGGAGGATATACTTAGATATATTAAAAAATATATAAATAGTCACTTTGGCTTTTCAAGAAAGTAACCGGACATTAATGCAAGTCTCTGAAGATGACTCTTTTCCAAGAGAGCATCAGCGTTCTGAATCTAGCTCCGACTTTTTTTACTTCATAATAAGAAAGAAGTTTAGACTGTCCTTAAAACTGAAATCCTAAGACACAATTATATATAACTGTGTTATTGAACTGTTATATATAAATTAATAATATAAAATAATTTAGAACTAATACAACGTCAGTAAAATTGAAACCAATTTTTAATTCGAGAGCCAGTAACTATTTCATGAAATATTCATTTCTCAATACGATGCTCTGGAGCGAAGCAAAAAAGTTAATTTAAGTTTAAATCAACGTTGTGGTTTCATTTCTCACATCTTATTGCAATTGAATAATTTAAGAAAATTTAATATTTTTGTGAATACAAGATATTGTAGATTATCTTAACATAAAAGAGGTATGTTAGTTATGGTTTGATAATATTAACAATAAATTATAAAAAGATTCAATTTCACTATTTTTGCATAATTCATTTATGTAAATAATATATGGGTCGAAATCCCCTACCTCCTGCCCCTAAATATAATAATCAATAATGTCCAATACATTGTAAATTGTGATTCTATTTTATTTGCATTCAATTTGTCAACCTCATGTTATTGGAAATTTGTGGCTTGAAATTATAACAAAACATCTACTTTTACCACAAGCTTATAATTTGTTATAGTTAAAATGTTTATCAACAGATTTTAATGAAACTTAAAGGTAATATAATACCTTGCGAATAATACGGATATGTGAATATTACGGTACTATCAAATACAGATCATGCAACTCACCACAATCATATCTAGTGACTGAGGCACCTTTGTTCTAAGCACAGAAAAATATATAAGAAAGTTATCAGCTATTAATATATTAGAGATTTAAGATTTTCCATAAAATAATATTACGGCGGATGTGAATACGATTATTTTTAATAATACTCAATGCTTATGTTTGTTATAACGAGAGACATTTAAAAGTAAAATTTTTGGTAAAAATGGAAATAAAATCTAGGATGATACAATTATTGTAAGATTATAAATTTAGTAACACGTAATTATAGACTTTTGTTATCTGCTATTGTTAGACACAATTAATTCTTGATATTTAGATTTTTCTATACACAGTGGCTATAATATGTTAGTTAACAGAACTGTGACTATTTTTCTAAATGTAATGTGTAATAAATTCAAAAACACATAACGCTATATATAACAGTATGCATGTCTGTGTAACGTTAAAAATATTTACTTATCATATGTAAGTCCACGTCTAAGTTATTTGGGACTGAGCGTAATATACTCGTATGAGTTATTCTCATAGATATATTTGAAATACTTTTAAGTTGTCTTTGTCGTGTTGATTGGTCTTGATGAATTTATGTAGTGAATATATTATTAATTTATCGTTATTGACTTTTGTTGCCAGTGGTTTACATTTCTCAGATTAGATCTAAATTTTCAGAATGGAAACTATCCAACCGAAAATGTACCGGCAATTCAATTCAGGTATTTTGTCCAAACAAAGGATAGGATTATGATTTATGTCTGTTTCAATGGAGGCATGTTCAGATTTATGTTATTATATATATTAAATTATATATATAATTGATTAGCGTTCTTTTTTTAAAAATTATTTTTAAACATATGGTAGTCAATATAAACGAACTTTCACTTTGCGTATTGTAACATAAAATAAATGGTAAATCAATCAATATATAAAATTTAAAAAAATACAATACAATATTATTGCCAAGAATAAATAAATACCATAAAAACGATCATAAATGAGGATACATACAAAATTATCTCCAAAAAAATTATTATTATAATTTACTAAATATTTGTCTTTAAATTTATTTAAGCTTGGTATTCCTAATAGCTAAACAACAATTTCTAACCGGGTATTAAGTAAATCGGTTTTAATGAAATTGAGACAAAGATTTTGAGGCTTTAAACCGTTTTTAACCAGATCACATCTTTATATAGAGTATTCATTAAAAAGTATTAGTAAAATAAGTGAGCTTATAATAAAACTAGTAGAGGACACTTCTATCTATTAATTTATGTTGCTACGTATTAAAGATATTCACATTCCTTCCCGGTTATTGTGAGGAGAGAAGATGCTAACCACTTTGTACTGAAAGCTCTAAGTAATAACATTGGAGATCTGTAAAATATATAAATCTGTATTTCAGTAATGGAAACCGAAACAAAAACCATGTATTTAAAATAAAAACTTATAAAGCGGCTATTCTGCTTATTGTGCAAAACAGAATTCTCAATTTTGTATCTAAAAATAAAAATTATCCGGTATACCCCTTCAAAAGTATCCGGTATAAAGTAAATCACATAACCGAATAGGACTTGATAAGGAAACCGGATCTCGTGCTCTAACGAACTATCCTCAGAACTGTCTGACCGTACTTGTACTCGTGTATCAACCTCCATTGTTCAATTGTTCACTATCTATTGATGTTTCTCTTCTTTTAATCATTTTGAACATAGAAGATAAGATATTCGAACTAAAGTAAGCAAAACTAATTTGTATAAGTATATTTGTATTTATTACGAGTACAATACATTAAATTTAATTATGTTAATCTCTCGCGTTACTCTCTGATTTTTTTTGTTTTTGTTTTTAAAGGAAAAACAATTAAAAAAAGGATCCTTTGATACTCTGTTGGGAATATTAATTGTATCTCCAAAAAAAGATTACATCCGTGATTTCAAGGAATTTATTAAGACAAGGGGTATTTATTAAGGTAAAGTTAAAAGAGTAAATCTTACATTACTCACAGGGTTTAAAAAATGTAATATGATAAAAACTAACTACCGTACAGTGTCGTATCGAGTACGTCGTGAACCTATCATAGTAAAATCGACTTTTAACATACTATATTATTATATACACCTCTATATAAAACACTATACCTGTAATATGTATATATATATATATATATATATAGATAAGCATAATAGGAAAAATAATGAAAAACATTTAAATACAAAAACAGCCACGAAATATTTGGACGAATATTCGAACATATATATGTATATGTATATGTATATTTACCTATATCGTTATAAACCTAATTGGGCATGGTAATAAGATATCAAATATGTTAATTAAGCATGGTACTCATAAATAATAATAATATACTACATAAAATATGATAGGGTATTAATATATATATATATATATATATATATATATATATATAGATAAGCATAATAGGAAAAATAATTAAAAACATTTAAATACAAAAACAGCCACGAAATATTTGGACGAATATTCGAACATATATATGTATATGTATATTTACCTATATCGTTATAAACCTAATTGGGCATGGTAATAAGATATCAAATATGTTAATTAAGCATGGTACTCATAAATAATAATAATATACTACATAAAATATGATAGGGTATTAATATATATATATATATATATATATATATATATATATATATATATATATATAGATAAGCATAATAGGAAAAATAATTAAAAACATTTAAATACAAAAACAGCCACGAAATATTTGGACGAATATTCGAACATATATATGTATATGTATATTTACCTATATCGTTATAAACCTAATTGGGCATGGTAATAAGATATCAAATATGTTAATTAAGCATGGTACTCATAAATAATAATAATATACTACATAAAATATGATAGGGTATTAATATATATATATATATATATATAGATAAGCATAATAGGAAAAATAATTAAAAACATTTAAATACAAAAACAGCCACGAAATATTTGGACGAATATTCGAACATATATATGTATATGTATATTTACCTATATCGTTATAAACCTAATTGGGCATGGTAATAAGATATCAAATATGCTAATTAAGCATGGTACTCATAAATAATAATAATATACTACATAAAATATGATAGGGTATTAATAACACTAATGAAAAACATACTATCCATATCTTTATCCTTTCAGATATCAAGATTTGTTTTTTTTGTGAAGAGTACACATGAAGATATAACATGAAGTCTGAGTTAATGCATGTTCAGTGACAAGAAAACACCATTCCTATAACTGATCTCCTGTAAACGTGACTATTACAAAATAAACATTAATTCAACTAGATATCCATGTGCATGTTTGTCTGCTATTACTCATCGATCTTTTGCAGATTACACATTTTAACTAATCTCTTTTAAATAAATTATACCTGATAAATATTTATACATTTCACAATCCGAAAGTCTACTGCTTTGTAGCAATTATATGTCATTAAATAATTGAGAAGCATCATACAGAACAGAACAAAAAACATAACAATGTAGAAAGTTTTCAATGTAATAACAAATTACAAATTCAGTAATATATCGACTTATTGAATATTACTACTAATTTATTCTAAGTATATTGTAATCAGAAAACACCTGTTTTCAAAAGAGAAGGTTCTGAAATGTTAGACATATTTTACACCCTGACGGCTTTAATATAAATAAGATGTAATTAGAGTCTTAAATAATAGTGTAATAATTGAAGATATTGTTGTTAAATTTACCTCAATGCCTAATAACAAATATCTAGAAACTATAACACATGAATCATAATTCGTTAAATATATAAATGATGAAAGTCTATAAGATACAATTTCATTGTTTTAAAAATTAATTTTAAACTACCTAATGTGTCTTAAAACTCTATATTAAAAATTGTTAAAAGAAAAATGAGAATATATTTATTTGCTAAACACGGCATGAAAGATTTATCTTCAACTATGTTCTATGATAAATATTTAAAAGCTTTTAAATCTTCTTTTGAGGGACGTACTTTTCTAACTCGTCGAGTAACTAACAGATGCCCGAGGCTATATTGAACTCTTGACAAACTACTCACTGTCGATTGGGACAACATATGCTCTTTGATAAAAAGTCAAGTAAGGTGAATTAAAAGCATGATTTCTTGCTATGTCTGAAAAATTCAAAAGGTTTATTTATTTAAATATATACGTAATATATATGTAAACATTTTCGATATCTTAAAATATAGAAAAATGTACATTTATTTATTATTATTTATTTATTTATATATTTACCACGTTGAATGCATACCAGTGATCACTTGTGTACGTCAAATGGAAGTGTCAAGGCTTATTTTGATATCGTACGTCTCAAAATAAGACCTTCTGTAAAGACAGTCTCCAACTTAAAATAAGGCTACGAGATTTCGAAAGGCGCCCTAGTCTAAGGAGAACCACACAACAAACTCAATCGGATTTTTTTTTATTGTGATTACTTTTTCACAAACGTCAATATATTTAGTGGCCAATGTACGAATAACTAGAACCATCGCAATCAATTCGATAAGACGGCCTAATGATAATTAATAATAATAAAAAAGAAATGTTATCTCAATAATATGATCAATACCTAATTATGAGATTTTGACATCTATATCAACATGCTACATGTCTTGTTGACTAAATAATAGTTATATCATAGTAGATTGTTTCTTTTATAACATATTAAATATGATAATATATGACCTCTTGTATGGGATCTACATTATATAATTTGTATAATTTTATATCAATATCATCGTTACATATAATCCGCGTATCTTTAGGTATACGAGTACAAATATTGTAACGCTTTTTGCAAATTTTTTTATACCCATTTATTTAATTATGCCTTATAGAGTGAAATTGTAATGTATATCTTTGACTTACAAAAATCTGATATGTGCCATGTTGTAAAATTAATATTTATTTATTTTACCTACCTTATTCTCAATAAAACGTAACTTAAGGGAACGTGAGGGAATACTGTATATGGAACCCATGGAAATAAAGTTTTTCCAGGCGGAAACGTTGTCAGGAGATATGACTCATACCGTTCTTGGCCATCTTATAGAGATATATCTGATACAGTATTGTTATTGTTATTGTAATGGTTTCAAGTCGCTTACTAAGGTATTTTAAATGCAGGAATGGAAAAAAATATAAACGATACAGGCCATTAACGAATGATGTATTTATAAAAAAATGTCTGTTTCATGCATTGGTTTTTATTTCGACTAAAGCTAGAATATTTTTTTTTTTTTTATTATTATTTACTTTTTAATAATTTGTAGTGTAAAGAGGTTGAACAGACGTGTGTCCTGCTTTGCGCTTGCCTAATAACTGTGAAAGATTCTTCAAAATGTTATAATTCAAATTCTTCACACACGGTCACGAGTTAATGACGATCCCGAACGTCACTTATTCTGGATTAGAAGAGATGTTTTTAAACGATAAAAAGAGTTTGTTGTGGTGAAACAGACTAATTATCGCTGCCTTCTTTCAACAAAATGTATAAACCTGAAATGATACCAACTATGAAGTATATGCAACAACTTTCTATTGAATGAAACGTCTGAACTATTAAAACTTTAGTAGTAAAAAATGAGATCTCGTAGGAAATGTAACAGCGCATAAAGATTCGTCTTCTGTTTCGTTTTCAATTATAATACGTATATATTTTTGTAGATACATAATTTCTTAGATAAGATTCATATACTTTCTATTACAAATTCTTTCCAAAATTTGAAAAAAAAATATTTTAAAAACATTCATTCTTTTAAAACTGATTCAGCATTGTGGTTACAAAGCGGCCAGCCTCAAAACAAACTAAGCTAACTAACTAAAGAGTACCGCATAAATTTGTCCCACTCGTCCACTTATAAATCGGGGCTTAGTTCCGAAAGGTCTATGAAAAACCTGCTATAAATGGGTTACAAAAGCTATATACTTAGCTTTGCAACAACTGTTTTTGTTAAGTTACTGATTTACGACTTCCCAATGTTACGCCTTTCTTATGTTTATTTGTCAATAATATTATAAAAATTACTATTTTGTTATGGAACCTTCAACCTAAAGTTATTAACTAGCTACGATAATTTTATTATCCATACCAGAGGTTGAATATATTGAGTGAATATACACATAGTTAACAATATCAGATAAAAAGATTAGCTTTTTATTTATAATCTATCAAAATATACAGCATCTACCAGCATCATGTTAATTCATTATGAACCATGAAGTGAAAATTCTTCATGGGGATTATTCCTGACTTTCCATAGTAGGTAAGACATAACTTATAAACTGATAATTAATCCCTATTTGAGTCACTGACACAGCAAAGTTATAATTTTAACCTTGTTATACGACAGGGTATGCATACAACATCCATTATAACTTAGCTACTGGGTTTAGACACTTGTGTAATAGCCGTAATACCCAAATGCACTATTAATTTACAACACTGATTTATCAAACACGCTCTAAAGTTATCTTTATAGTGTTATTATTTCCATTACAATTGTAATAATATCAAGTTTCAAAAGTGTAATAAATTACAAATTAAAGCATTTTTATAAATAATATAAAAACTGCGGTGTTCAGAATATTTTTGCCACATGATGAAAATTGTAGTAAAGAAAAAAACTATTTAGGGTATAGGTTAAACCATAAGCCATTTTATTATGTATTCATTCATTATTAGTGAGTTGAACGTTAGTAATATTATGTAAGTATAAATAAATACTTTATCAGTCTGCATTTTTTAAGCACAAAATATAAATAAAAGTAAATATTCCTTGTAAATACTATTTGAAATATAATCATTTATTTCCATACCGCAATAATGATGTATAAAAAAGCTATTCAATGAGCGGTCAGCCGAGTTGGCGGAGAACGGATTATTAAATAAAATTTATCAGAGTCTTTATTTATTTACTGAAAATTAATAGTACCTTATTTTGCATTTCTTTCATAAATAAAATTAAGACATATAAATAAAATTCATATAAATAAGCTTATGTAAAAAGACATATTGTTTAAATTATTATTATATAAGTCAATGTGGTAATATTTTTGTTACAAATATTACAATATTTAAAAATATAATGTTGTTCAAGAAATTTGTTCTACTCAAAGGAATGTGAAGCGACCCCGAGTGTGATCACTTAAATGCGTTTCTACTTAAAAGGTAGGATGAATCAAACAAATTATGTAAACTTTAAAAAAGAAAAACCCTTAAACAATTAGGTGTTTTTAATTGTCTTAAATAATATTAGTATTATTAGTAAAATAAATTAATATTTTATGCCGAATAATTGATATTAGTAAATTGTATCTACATATTATTATATTCAATGATTTATTAAAATTAATTCAATTAAACAGTTGTAATATTATTATGGTCACAATGGTAATTGTTAATTATTGTACATGATAGGTATTTTTAGACTTGTGTAATTGCATTCTGTAGCCGGCGCTGCGGCGAGGGAGGTTAAATATATCAGCTGTGTTGTGGTTCTATGAATATTACATGACTGATGATAGCCGCTATACCGACACTGGACTCTCTGGTTGTATCCACATTACCTTCTGGATAATTCAGAAGGTAATGTGGATACAATTACAAACTATATTGGACATAAATTTTACAAGCTGTTAACATGACTCTGTAGGAGCGATTTTTCTTTTTTTTTTCAGCTTCTTCCAAATCAACAACTTACTAAATCCTAAGTAAAGACTACACTAACATATCTATATCTGAAATAAAATATTTTTAAATTTATTAATCATTTCGATAATAAAAATATTCCTTTATTAAATTCACTAATTAGTTACTCTTACTGTAAAAAGATGTAGCAATGTAAAAGCAAATAATATTTTATGTGTATTTTTTCTTGTTTGTTTTATATGTTACCCACGTAAAGCTTATTTATTTCGTTTTGATAATGTAGAAAAAAAATAAGTGTTGAAACTATTACCAACTATACCAACAGTCATTTGTCACTTGTTGTCAAGCGGTTGTGATTCACTCAGATGATCGATTTTCAGACAAAGTCAGGCTTCGTGGTAGTTGGTTTTGGAGTGTTATAGAATGAATATATTTATTGCTCTTAATTACTATACTATGTGACTTATATTATATTTGTGTCTAATCTAAAATAATTGGGAATATTTACCTATGATTATACTATTTAATATTAATATTTTATTCCCCTTGCCAGATAGCGCGTATCTTCTAAATTCTACTATTAATGTATCCTCATTATAAGAGTATAGCAATCGTCAAAGACATCCTTCCCTGACGTTTGCTTATAAGTATTTTTTGAAATTGTATACCTTTTATTTTAACATAAAAATTATTGACATTTTTGTTCATTCCAATAAAAATTTAATTGGTTTTATATCGAATTCATAATACATATGTGTATGTAATTATGTACTTTCCTTCATAATATATACTTTGTAAAATAATGTTAGTTTCCTTACAAACAGACATACAGTTTTTTTATTATAAAAATAATAAAATATAAGTATTGTGTAGAAGGTTGGATCTATTGTTTAGAAAATTTCATTGCATTATTTAACCCGAAACCCATCAAGTGGCTTAATGAAGTAAGAAATGGGTCCCATCTGCCTAACGCTGCCATTTTAGATTAGATAGATAGGCTCCTAGAGTAGTTTGGTCGTATTTATAGTCACTTCTGAAAGTTATTATACCATTGTAGATTAATATCTTACCATATCTTTGTAGGACAGTATTCTAAAAGTTTTAAGAGAAAAGTGATGAAATAAATTATAATTTTTATTTAAATTTATTTAATTTTCTTATTATTTATTATCATTTAATTAAATTTTATTGTTTAATTATACTCTACTATTATTTTTAATTAAGTTAATTTTCGTTAGTTACTAACGTCTACTGTATGCACCTACTGCACCCTCTCACTAACACCACGGGTGAACTGGTAGGGAATGCCAATGGGCATTAAGTCGGCTCTTTGTATTCCTTAGTTAAAACTATACAATAAAGTTTAAATAATTAATTAAATAAACGGAATACCGTAATCTTTTAGTACTACTACTACTTTACTCAAAAATAAGCTAAGGTTAAAATTGTTTTCATCTTATTAGTCATAAGAGATACCATTAATTGTTTTTGCTATAGATTTTTATGTTAATTATTCAAGTTAATAAGTAAATATATTTTACAACAATAGATCTGGAATAACTTTTTAATTCAAATGATCGGTTATTGTTTATCTAAATCGCTAGATAAGTATTATTATTTATGAACGTCCCTCAAATATCGCGGTTCGATACTTTTCTACTATAATATAATTTTCTGATAAAAAAACATTCCAGCAAATCAACCGTCCAATAACTAATGTTATTCAAAGATATGTTCAAATTTACTTCAAACAAAATCATTGGATTACAACTATTACAAGACGATCTAATTTATATAAGTTATGTTTAAAAATGTTGCAGAAGAATACATCAGCCTCTTTGATCTCTAAAGCCTTCTTAAATATTGATCTGGAGGATTGGCAAGTATATTATGGTTATATAACGAATATAAAGAAACAAATCACTTTTCAACATAACCCAACTATATAAATGACCTAACTGTTTGAGTGTATATCTATAAAAAGGTATTCTTTTTAAGAATTTAATACTATATAAAGGAAGTATTGTACGTGGTACGATACTAGGTTTCTTTATTTTGGAACACATTATATATATAGAAAACATATACGAAATTATTGTAATTTGTCTTTTTAATGTAAATATATTATAAGTAATTTACTACATTAATTATGATTAATTTGTAAACTTTTTATTTTAATACTTAAATGGTTAAAGTAAAAAAGTTACAGCTTGAAAGTGTTTAGCCTGAATTACCGGTTTTAATTAACTTGTCCAACGAATAAATTTAAACTTTATACTTTGACAGTATAATCACGATCGAGATTATCCCGTAATTTGTTCTTAATTTATGTAAGTATAATACTTTCATTTATAAAATATAGTTTTTAAATGTTTTACTGCGTATTTATCATTTATATATGTAATTGTTGATGATTGTGTTATTTTAGTTTATTTTTATTGCTCTGTGATATATTACCTATTTTCTTGTTCTAAATAATAACACTAGAGACTTATCTAATTTTGTAAACTCTCTTATATCTTCAAACGTCAAACAAATATTATATCACAAGTGTGTACATTTGATTGTGTGTACAAGGCTTTAGATTTGAAACAAATAAACATTTTTCATTTCAATTAATACATAATTTATAAATATTCATGCACAGGTCTTAAACAATTGATTAGAAATGTCACTAAAAAGCATATAACAAAGAAAGATGTAACATAACTTAAGTCACATGAATAGAAGCAATTCAAGATAAGACTTCAATATTTGTAAGCCAAAAACAAAATCTTATTAATACGTAAAAGCCACGACAACCCTTATTGTACATAAGTGTATTTAATTTATGACAGGATACAAAAATCTTATCTTTATCCTTTATCCTTTCTCGATAATCTGATCTACCTTGAAAAAAAAAATACACGCCAAGGAATAAAAGCTTTCATAATGTTATCCTCATTAGAGGTAAACTCGTTATCACAAAAGAAAAAGTCAAGAATATGCAGCTAATTATTTTTACATTTTCCTTGTTCATTAGATCTTCAGTTAAGGATAGATAAGGCTTTAGATCATTAGTTATACTATATGCTTTAGAGATATCCTATTATTAATCTTGGTATGGCCTTGTAATGCGGATGGATAACAGACATGTAACGAGAAGAAACAAATTCGAATTAGATGGAATACGATAGAAGAGCGTGGCAGAAATTGTCCTGTTGAATTACTTATTTGCTATTGTCTCACTCTCAAAGCACTGGGGTATTCTAAAGCGGAATTAAAGAGCTCTATTTCTAAAACTTAGTAGTGGAAACAGGATTTTGTCATTAAAAGAACTGAAGATCTCAAAGCAAAAGCAGTTTTTCCTTAAAATAAAAAACAGACGGAATTTTTATTGCAACTGTGCAGTAAATTGCAATTGATAAGAAAATTTAATTAAAAAGATATCAACCTATAACTAGCAAAATAAAATAATTAAAAGGTAAAGCTTTTTTTCAGAAAGCTTTCACAGTAACGATATTGTAATTTTCTATTCAATATTTTCGCAAATAATGAATTCCAAGAAGGGAATTTCTCACCGGATTAATCTCTCTAATTACTTCGCATTATAAAGTAAAATAAAACAGACTGTCGTTTTTGAATCCTTTGTAATATTTTCAATTATATGATTGTAAAAATTATATATTTAAACTTCAACGTCTTATTTAAACTTTTTTAATATAGCTCCAAATAAATTGATACATATGTGTGTGTTATGGATACATAAAATTGATTTCCTGCGAAAAGTTTATATTCTGCTCGGGGAGAATCCACGCTTGTCAAATTAAAAATTATGCCTACGTAGTTGGTTTTTCTTTTTTTTTTTTTTCCTTTTTATTATTAACTTAATGTGTATAGACATTTGTCCATACCTTTCATTGTAATTTTAAAACAATTTTATTATGATTTTAATTACACCTGCACAAATTTTCGAAAGCTATTTTAGAAATTAATAGTAATACTAAATAAAGTAAATAGTAGTAGTGGTAGTAGTAAGCTAGCTTAATAAGTTCTAGTTCTACTACGTAGTTGGTTAATTAAGTTAAATAATTTTATTTTATTTATAGGCTAACGTAAAACTCAAACGAAAAACTTTAAAAAAAAAATCTTAAATGATATCCACAACAATAATCCTTTAATCAAGATATGAATATGAGTTCTCATTGTTTAAGTATAATGTTAAAGATCATACAGCCACAAACAAAAGATAGACTTAGTTACAGGTAAAGAAATAGAAAAAGCAAGCGATTATTTTCCAAAATCTTACGAATTTGGATTTTAAAACAACTATAATTCTCGTAGCATTATTTTAAGTTGGACAGTATCTTTGCAGTAGGGCTTATTTTCATAAGTACAAAATAGGCTCTCCCTGTCACTCCCATTTGATTTACACAAATGATCACCGGTTATTTAAAGTGGAAACGATGTAAATAAATAAATAATTACAATATGGATCGCAACCTTAAAATACGAGTATGTATTACTTAGTAATATGTAACATTTTATTCAAACGTAAACTAGAGATTGGTAGTAAAATAGAGTAGACATCTCTTATATAAAGTTATAAAACTCATTTAAAATCAGATCAATGTATCAGATTCTTATTATAAACTATTTATTATGTATGAAATGTAATCGAGTACGTATTGGCATTTTTTCTCTATTGTGATCTCATTATTTATCCCGAATTCTATCAAGGGGCCTTATCAAGTATGAAATTGGTCCCTTATCAGCCTTACCTTACCTTATACAACCTTAATCAGCCTCTTTTTATGAGTTTCTTTGGGATTTAGGTAGAAAACATCATTATGAACAAACAACAAAGAACAAAAGATTTGAATATATCAATATTCATATCATTACGTTATAATTTTATATCATGTTAGAAAAAAAATGTATGTGTATAGCAAACCACGGGCGCATTGATAAATGCGATTGAATTTAATTATACTTATTTAAGTTGAGTTGTCAACCACACGCGTCCATCGCGTTGCAATGAGAGGAGCGCAAACAATGCCTGGGACTTGCGACCCAGGTTTAAGGGGTCCCTTTACTATGCGCATACACGCTCACCTTCACTGTTCACGCTCCTCTCCCTATGTAACCAAATTTCATAAGAACCTACTAAAGCCTACTTATTTTCCTTAATAATTACCGTAAAAGGTTTAGAATGTTTATAAAATAAAAACCTTTTTAACTAATTCTAAACCACCAACTCATTTTAAACAGTTGAGTAAAACTTGAATTTTAAGATTAAGTTTCTTGAATGACCTAGGTTTCTAATCCTTTATACCGGTGCCACCATCACTAGCAAAATTAAATTCCTCCGGCGCAGAACACTACTATTGCAAAACTTGTTCTTTCAGGGCAGCCGTACCTACATATACATCAGCCAGTAAAAACTCATTAACAAGGTATTTGTAGTGAGATTATTCCATTAGGAAATTCATTAGGTATTTGTAGTGAGATTATTCCATTAGGAAATTCCTTAAATATAAAATATAGTTATAATCTATTATATAAAAATGAATCGCAAAATGTGTTGGTAAGCGCATAACTCAACAACGCATGGACCAATCTTAACAATTCTTTTTTTTAAATGTTCCTTGAAGTCCAAGGATGGCTCTAACGGCGAGAAAAATTTGAATAATTTCCAGGGAAACCCTAAAAAAGCCCTTTTCTTTTTCCTATACAAATATTTTAAATGTAGAATAAATAACTAAATGTAGAGTCAATTTGAACTGTATTGCTATTCAATAAAGTTGATATTAAATTACAAGCACTCATTGTTGTCTAAACAATGTAGGTGTCTTGCTAACGTCAAAGAGTCAATTCGCGCTTTATTGTCGCTGCACAACGTTCAAATTTAATCAAATGAATGTGTACACCCGACCAAATTGAAAAGTCAAAAAAAGTAAATGTAAGATTTGATTGGCCTTGGAATATTCTTTCTTTTGTTTTAATTTCAGAATGCGACATAAATTGTCATCAGTTTTCACGTCATTGCATCTGTCAAACAAACTGCGTTAAAAAGCGTTTATAATATTTAATAATTAATTTTGATTGTATAAATACCTGTGATTAATAATTATTTCATGTGAATAAATTTAGGTAATTATATACGATATGCCTCCTATAAGACGAAGTAATTTAAGTAGAAGAACCCGAAATGCTACAAACCAAATGAATTACCGATCTTATCATACTGCACATGAACGTGACGACCGAAATGAACGCGAAAGAATTCGTATATCACGAACGCGGGAAGCGAGAGCGAGAGATTCAACTAATAATCGCGAAAGTTTGAATCGAGCTGCTTTCAATTACGATTTGTCAATTGACTACAGTAACCACCAATGTGTTGCTATTGGATCTATGAACTTGGTTTGCTCTTATTGTAAGGCATTGAAATACAAAAATGAAGCAAATGGATTGTGTTGCGCAAATGGGAAAGTGAAATTGATACCATTGGATCCACCACCAGAGCCATTGTACTCATTGGTTTCAGGAATAGAACCAGATTCCATACACTTTTTGTCAAATATTCAACAATATAACAATTGCTTTCAAATGACATCATTTGGGGCAACAAACGTAGTTCGGGAAAATTTCATGCCAAATTTTAAGGTATGTATTATAGCAGTTAATCATTATTATTTTAATGAACAAAATTTCCTGTTAACTAAGTAAATATGTGTCATTAACCTTCAGTTTCCTAAACCCCAAAACATATATTACTTAGTCATTATATTATTTGGTGATTCAGTATTAGCAACACTTTTATTATTTTGAAACACAATATAATTATTTGACGATGGATATTAGTTACAACTAATTATTACATATTGACATACCTAAGCATATCAATTATTATTTGGTGATTCAAATTAAGAGACAGATATACTTTTTAGGAACAAATATTATTTCTATTTGGCAAAAATCATTTTTTTTAATTTACAGATACAAGGCCAAATATATCATAGAGCAGGTTCACTGTTACCAGTGTCAGATAGCAATTACAAATTTCTGCAAATTTATTTCATGGGCAATTCACCACGAGAAATTGATATGCGTTGTTCACATAACAATTCACTAAAGAGGTCTATTGTAGAACAATTACAAACTTTATTTCATGAGTACAATCAATTGGTTATGTTGTTTAAAACTGCACTGGATCGGATGCCATCTGATAATCACAAAATTGTAATCAGAGCTGATAAAACACCTGTTGGTCAACATGCAAGACGTTTTAATGCACCAACTATTGATGAAGTTGCCATCGTTGTAGTTGGAGAAAACTTGGAATCCCGTGATATTGTTTTACATCGTCGGAATGATCAATTACAACGTATAAAGGAAACACACCGCTCATATGACGCACTGCAATATCCCATTATATTTTGGCAAGGTGAAGATGGCTATGATTTTTCAAACAAGATGATAAATCCCATTACAGGTAATAAAAAATATTAGTTTAGCTATGGAGCTATATTATCAGTCACTATATTATTATTTTTTTAATTTTGAATATTATGAAAACAAAAATCTATTTTTCAGGTTCCGAAACCAACAAAAAAGTCAGTTCAATGAACTATTATTCCTACCGCCTAATGATTCGTGAAAATGAAGACAATCACATACTCAAATGTCGGCGATTATATCACAAGTATGTTGTAGACATGTATGTTAAAATTGAAACGGAGAGATTAACATTCATCAGGTTGAATCAGACCAAACTCAGATCTGAAGAGTATATTCACCTTCGAGATGCGATTAATACTGATGGAAATGCACAGAATGTTGGTCGGATGACTATTCTTCCAGCAACATACATCGGAAGCCCTCGACATATGCATGAATATGCTCAAGATGCCATGTCATATGTTCGTCATTATGGTACAGCAGATTTGTTCATCACATTTACATGCAATCCACACTGGATAGAAATCAAGCAGGAGTTATTCCCTGGGCAATCACCTATTGATCGTCATGATATTACAGCCAGAGTCTTTAGACAAAAGTTGAAATCTTTGATGGATTTCATTGTGAAACATTATGTGTTTGGAGAGACACGCTGCTGGATGTATTCTGTGGAGTGGCAGAAACGGGGATTGCCACATGCACACATTTTGATTTGGTTAGTTGAAAAGATAAGGCCAAATGAAGTTGATGCAGTAATATCAGCTGAAATTCCTAATGTAGAAGTAGATCCTGGATTGCATGAGGTAGTTATTAAAAACATGATACATGGTCCCTGTGGAACTCTTAATCAAAATTCACCGTGTATGGTGGATGGTAAATGTTCAAAGCGATATCCACGGACATTAATATCTGAAACAATCACTGGTAATGACGGTTATCCTTTGTATCGTCACCGATCGACAGCAGACAATGGAAGATCAACAATTGTCAAATTAAATCAACAAGATATTGAAATAGATAATCGCTGGATTGTTCCATATTCACCCATTTTATCAAAGACCTTCAAAGCGCACATCAACGTTGAATCTTGCCATTCAGTAAAATCTATTAAATACATTTGCAAATATGTAACCAAAGGGAGTGATATGGCTGTGATTGGTATTAATGCAGAGAATTCCAATGATGAAGTTACCCAATACCAAATGGGTCGCTATGTTAGTAGTAATGAAGCAGTTTGGCGAATATTTTCTTTTCCTATTCATGAAAGACACCCTACTGTTGTTCATTTAGCTGTGCATTTAGAAAATGGACAAAGAGTATATTTTACAGCACAGAACGCAGTAGAAAGAGCTTTACAGCGACCATCTACTACATTAACCAGATTTTTTGAGATATGTCAAAACGATGATTTTGCTCAAACATTGTTATATTCTGAAATGCCAAAATATTATACTTGGAATCAATCCTCAAGAAGATTTATACGACGGAAACAAGGAAAACCAGTTACAGGATACCCAGATATATTTTCTACCGATGCGATTGGTCGAATTTATTCAGTACATCCAAGCAATGAGGAATGTTTTTATTTACGACTGCTATTAGTCAATGTACGTGGCCCAACATCGTTCCAACATGTACGAACTGTTAATGGTGATTTGTGTGGATCATATAGAGAAGCTTGCCAACGTTTGCGATTGTTAGACAATGATGCTCATTGGGATCAAACTCTCAATGATGCTGTAATATCATATCTACATGCTTCCCATCAAACCCAAAGGATTTGTGGATCAAGTACAAAGATAATATGTGTGATGATATTTTGTATCAAATACGGATTAGAAGGGGAAATCCAAATATACAAATAAGCGAAGAAATTTACAATGAAGTATTGATTTCAATTGAGGACATGTGCTTGATGATATCAAACAAACTATTATTTCAATTAGGCCTGGCCGCACCCAATCGTCCAATGCATGATGCTTTTAACCAAGAATTGCACCGAGAAAAACTGTATGATCTCAACACTTTGAAAGAATTAATTCAAACGAATCTTCCACTATTGAATGAACAACAGAAGTATGTATTTGATACACTTTTGAAAGTAATAAATGATAAAAGAGGAGGGATTTACTTCTTAGATGCACCTGGTGGTACAGGAAAAATTTTTTGATTTCATTGATATTAGCAACAATTCGCTCACAAAATAAAATTGCACTTGCACTCGCTTCGTCGGGAATCGCAGCAACTTTGCTTGAAGGTGGTAGAACAGCTTATTCAGCACTAAAATTACCATTAAACATGCAAAGCAACGAAACTCCAACCTGCAACATTTCGAAGAACTCTGCAATGGCAAAGGTTTTGCAGCAATGTGGATTGATTGTTTGGGATGAATGCACGATGGCACATAAAAAATCTTTGGAGGCTTTAGATAGAACCTTACAAGATCTCCGGAGCAATAATAACCCATTTGGTGGTGCAATGATTTTATTAGCAGGAGATTTTCGTCAAACATTGCCAGTAATTCCACGATCAACGCCAGCTGATGAACTTAATGCCTGTTTAAAGTCCTCCAATTTGTGGAAACATGTGAAGGTATTACACTTAAGCAAGAATATGCGTATCAAGTTGCAAAATGACAAATCTGGAGACATATTCTCTAAACAACTCATTGACATTAGTAATGGCAAATTTCCTATAGACACCTTGACTGGTTGCATTAACTTTCCTCAAGGTTTTTGTCAGTTAACTAGATCAAAAGATGAACTTATTCAAAAGGTGTTTCCAGATGTTGCTCAAAATTATAGAAACCATGATTGGTTGAGCGAACGGGCTATATTGGCTGCAAAAAACATAGATGTAAGTGAATTAAATTTCAAAATTCAAGAACAAATTACAGGCGAATTGAGGATATATAAATCAGTTGATTCGGCTACTAACCAAGATGGTGTCGTTAACTATCCGCCTGAATTTTTAAACTCGCTGGATTTACCAGGATTGCCACCTCACAATCTTCAATTAAAGGTTGGTTCGGTAGTAATAATGTTGAGAAATATCAACCAACCGCGTCTTTGCAACGGCACACGGTTAGCGATAAAAAAATTATTGAACAACGTGATAGAAGCAACTATACTGAAAGGAAAGTATAAAGGAGAAGACGTTTTGATACCACGCATCCCAATGATTCCGACTGATGTACCATTTGAATTTAAACGACTACAATTTCCAGTGCGGCTTGCTTTTGCTATGACCATAAATAAGTCCCAGGGGCAATCATTAGGTGTTTGTGGTATTAATCTAGAAAACCCATGTTTCTCACATGGTCAATTGTATGTTGCCTGTTCCCGTGTTGGAAAACCATCAGATTTATTTATATATTCACCAGGTAATCAAACAAAAAACATTGTGTATCATAAAGCACTAAAATAAAAATAAAACACATTTTTGTTAATAATTATGATTCACAATAACGCGATTACTGAAAATACTTATGTACGTTTTATTTCATTATTTTTTATTTCATCGGTTATGAACCCTATGTTAATAATAATAGTAATAAATAATTAATTATCTCTATACTTTGTAATTGAAGCACCCACTTTATAAATATTTGTCACCTTTAGGTTCCCACTATCCCTTTAGATTATTTTTCAATCAGGTTTGAACCTTAAGTTCCCCTCTTGGTTTGAAGCCCTCTGGCAGACATCCCAATCGGGGTTTTTAGTGGGTCTCAAAAGGGTGACCAAAGTTCGTGGAAGCTAAGATACTTAAGTCACCCGAGCTGACCTTTTTCTTTAATTCTCCTGAACAGAACCGTCACCATGATGATAGGGCGATGTGTGAGGATCAGCAGAGTAAAAACGTCTAAAGGTCGAAATATAAACTGCCACATTCCAAATCTATTTGACAGAACGAATTCTGCCGAGTTGTATAAAAATTGTATTTATTAAAAAAAAAAAATCTTTTAAAATTTAAATGTTTTGAGTTTAACTTTCATTGTATGTATTAGTAAAAACCACCAAATACTTTTAATTATGAACGTCTTAATAAAATGATAAAGTAACATATTAAAAAAAAGGAAAATTTTACGATTTATTTATTATATTACTAGCAGACCCGGTCACGCGTTGCTGTGACTACTCGTATTATTTTTGATGACATTGACATTGACATTATAGTAAATTATTTAAGGGGTAACGTTCAGAGTACATCTGTCATGAAAACCATAATGTTTTCTTACAGTCGATATTAAGCAAAAATCAAAACAAAATAATTATAATTATTTTTTTAATTTTATCCAAGTTTATAACACTATTTGTATATTACAAAGTTTTTAGTAAATAACTTGGAACACTAAACTTACGAATGAGGTAGGTAGGGTAGATATCTCATTCGTAATTACTCAATCCAGTCAATAGATACCGCCATCTTTCAGAATTGTTAAGAGCTAACTGCAAAATGATAAACTAATAATTTGCAATAAAATAATACTGCGACTATGAATTGAGTTGAAAATTATTATATCTTTTAAGTTAGGTCAAACTGTACGTGATGTGTAAATTTATTTAAATCAGTTAAGTAGTTTAGGAGTCCATCGCTGATAAATAACGCGACACGTGATTTATATATATTAAGAATTCTGGTGCATTTTTTTTATCATTTAATATTTTAAATAATATAATAAATAAATCGTAAAATTTTCCTTTTTTTTAATATGTTACTTTATCATTTTATTAAGACGTTCATAATTAAAAGTATTTGGTGGTTTTTACTAATACATACAATGAAAGTTAAACTCAAAACATTTAAATTTTAAAAGATTTTTTTTTTTTAATAAATACAATTTTTATACAACTCGGCAGAATTCGTTCTGTCAAATAGATTTGGAATGTGGCAGTTTATATTTCGACCTTTAGACGTTTTTACTCTGCTGATCCTCACACATCGCCCTATCATCATGGTGACGGTTCTGTTCAGGAGAATTAAAGAAAAAGGTCAGCTCGGGTGACTTAAGTATCTTAGCTTCCACGAACTTTGGTCACCCTTTTGAGACCCACTAAAAACCCCGATTGGGATGTCTGCCAGAGGGCTTCAAACCAAGAGGGGAACTTAAGGTTCAAACCTGATTGAAAAATAATCTAAAGGGATAGTGGGAACCTAAAGGTGACAAATATTTATAAAGTGGGTGCTTCAATTACAAAGTATAGAGATAATTAATTATTTATTACTATTATTATTAACATAGGGTTCATAACCGATGAAATAAAAAATAATGAAATAAAACGTACATAAGTATTTTCAGTAATCGCGTTATTGTGAATCATAATTATTAACAAAAATGTGTTTTATTTTTATTTTAGTGCTTTATGATACACAATGTTTTTTGTTTGATTACCTGGTGAATATATAAATAAATCTGATGGTTTTCCAACACGGGAACAGGCAACATACAATTGACCATGTGAGAAACATGGGTTTTCTAGATTAATACCACAAACACCTAATGATTGCCCCTGGGACTTATTTATGGTCATAGCAAAAGCAAGCCGCACTGGAAATTGTAGTCGTTTAAATTCAAATGGTACATCAGTCGGAATCATTGGGATGCGTGGTATCAAAACGTCTTCTCCTTTATACTTTCCTTTCAGTATAGTTGCTTCTATCACGTTGTTCAATAATTTTTTTATCGCTAACCGTGTGCCGTTGCAAAGACGCGGTTGGTTGATATTTCTCAACATTATTACTACCGAACCAACCTTTAATTGAAGATTGTGAGGTGGCAATCCTGGTAAATCCAGCGAGTTTAAAAATTCAGGCGGATAGTTAACGACACCATCTTGGTTAGTAGCCGAATCAACTGATTTATATATCCTCAATTCGCCTGTAATTTGTTCTTGAATTTTGAAATTTAATTCACTTACATCTATGTTTTTTGCAGCCAATATAGCCCGTTCGCTCAACCAATCATGGTTTCTATAATTTTGAGCAACATCTGGAAACACCTTTTGAATAAGTTCATCTTTTGATCTAGTTAACTGACAAAAACCTTGAGGAAAGTTAATGCAACCAGTCAAGGTGTCTATAGGAAATTTGCCATTACTAATGTCAATGAGTTGTTTAGAGAATATGTCTCCAGATTTGTCATTTTGCAACTTGATACGCATATTCTTGCTTAAGTGTAATACCTTCACATGTTTCCACAAATTGGAGGACTTTAAACAGGCATTAAGTTCATCAGCTGGCGTTGATCGTGGAATTACTGGCAATGTTTGACGAAAATCTCCTGCTAATAAAATCATTGCACCACCAAATGGGTTATTATTGCTCCGGAGATCTTGTAAGGTTCTATCTAAAGCCTCCAAAGATTTTTTATGTGCCATCGTGCATTCATCCCAAACAATCAATCCACATTGCTGCAAAACCTTTGCCATTGCAGAGTTCTTCGAAATGTTGCAGGTTGGAGTTTCGTTGCTTTGCATGTTTAATGGTAATTTTAGTGCTGAATAAGCTGTTCTACCACCTTCAAGCAAAGTTGCTGCGATTCCCGACGAAGCGAGTGCAAGTGCAATTTTATTTTGTGAGCGAATTGTTGCTAATATCAATGAAATCAAAAAATTTTTCCTGTACCACCAGGTGCATCTAAGAAGTAAATCCCTCCTCTTTTATCATTTATTACTTTCAAAAGTGTATCAAATACATACTTCTGTTGTTCATTCAATAGTGGAAGATTCGTTTGAATTAATTCTTTCAAAGTGTTGAGATCATACAGTTTTTCTCGGTGCAATTCTTGGTTAAAAGCATCATGCATTGGACGATTGGGTGCGGCCAGGCCTAATTGAAATAATAGTTTGTTTGATATCATCAAGCACATGTCCTCAATTGAAATCAATACTTCATTGTAAATTTCTTCGCTTATTTGTATATTTGGATTTCCCCTTCTAATCCGTATTTGATACAAAATATCATCACACATATTATCTTTGTACTTGATCCACAAATCCTTTGGGTTTGATGGGAAGCATGTAGATATGATATTACAGCATCATTGAGAGTTTGATCCCAATGAGCATCATTGTCTAACAATCGCAAACGTTGGCAAGCTTCTCTATATGATCCACACAAATCACCATTAACAGTTCGTACATGTTGGAACGATGTTGGGCCACGTACATTGACTAATAGCAGTCGTAAATAAAAACATTCCTCATTGCTTGGATGTACTGAATAAATTCGACCAATCGCATCGGTAGAAAATATATCTGGGTATCCTGTAACTGGTTTTCCTTGTTTCCGTCGTATAAATCTTCTTGAGGATTGATTCCAAGTATAATATTTTGGCATTTCAGAATATAACAATGTTTGAGCAAAATCATCGTTTTGACATATCTCAAAAAATCTGGTTAATGTAGTAGATGGTCGCTGTAAAGCTCTTTCTACTGCGTTCTGTGCTGTAAAATATACTCTTTGTCCATTTTCTAAATGCACAGCTAAATGAACAACAGTAGGGTGTCTTTCATGAATAGGAAAAGAAAATATTCGCCAAACTGCTTCATTACTACTAACATAGCGACCCATTTGGTATTGGGTAACTTCATCATTGGAATTCTCTGCATTAATACCAATCACAGCCATATCACTCCCTTTGGTTACATATTTGCAAATGTATTTAATAGATTTTACTGAATGGCAAGATTCAACGTTGATGTGCGCTTTGAAGGTCTTTGATAAAATGGGTGAATATGGAACAATCCAGCGATTATCTATTTCAATATCTTGTTGATTTAATTTGACAATTGTTGATCTTCCATTGTCTGCTGTCGATCGGTGACGATACAAAGGATAACCGTCATTACCAGTGATTGTTTCAGATATTAATGTCCGTGGATATCGCTTTGAACATTTACCATCCACCATACACGGTGAATTTTGATTAAGAGTTCCACAGGGACCATGTATCATGTTTTTAATAACTACCTCATGCAATCCAGGATCTACTTCTACATTAGGAATTTCAGCTGATATTACTGCATCAACTTCATTTGGCCTTATCTTTTCAACTAACCAAATCAAAATGTGTGCATGTGGCAATCCCCGTTTCTGCCACTCCACAGAATACATCCAGCAGCGTGTCTCTCCAAACACATAATGTTTCACAATGAAATCCATCAAAGATTTCAACTTTTGTCTAAAGACTCTGGCTGTAATATCATGACGATCAATAGGTGATTGCCCAGGGAATAACTCCTGCTTGATTTCTATCCAGTGTGGATTGCATGTAAATGTGATGAACAAATCTGCTGTACCATAATGACGAACATATGACATGGCATCTTGAGCATATTCATGCATATGTCGAGGGCTTCCGATGTATGTTGCTGGAAGAATAGTCATCCGACCAACATTCTGTGCATTTCCATCAGTATTAATCGCATCTCGAAGGTGAATATACTCTTCAGATCTGAGTTTGGTCTGATTCAACCTGATGAATGTTAATCTCTCCGTTTCAATTTTAACATACATGTCTACAACATACTTGTGATATAATCGCCGACATTTGAGTATGTGATTGTCTTCATTTTCACGAATCATTAGGCGGTAGGAATAATAGTTCATTGAACTGACTTTTTTGTTGGTTTCGGAACCTGAAAAATAGATTTTTGTTTTCATAATATTGAAAATTAAAAAAATAATAATATAGTGACTGATAATATAGCTCCATAGCTAAACTAATATTTTTTATTACCTGTAATGGGATTTATCATCTTGTTTGAAAAATCATAGCCATCTTCACCTTGCCAAAATATAATGGGATATTGCAGTGCGTCATATGAGCGGTGTGTTTCCTTTATACGTTGTAATTGATCATTCCGACGATGTAAAACAATATCACGGGATTCCAAGTTTTCTCCAACTACAACGATGGCAACTTCATCAATAGTTGGTGCATTAAAACGTCTTGCATGTTGGCCAACAGGTGTTTTATCAGCTCTGATTACAATTTTGTGATTATCAGATGGCATCCGATCCAGTGCAGTTTTAAACAACATAACCAATTGATTGTACTCATGAAATAAAGTTTGTAATTGTTCTACAATAGACCTCTTTAGTGAATTGTTATGTGAACAACGCATATCAATTTCTCGTGGTGAATTGCCCATGAAATAAATTTGCAGAAATTTGTAATTGCTATCTGACACTGGTAACAGTGAACCTGCTCTATGATATATTTGGCCTTGTATCTGTAAATTAAAAAAAATGATTTTTGCCAAATAGAAATAATATTTGTTCCTAAAAAGTATATCTGTCTCTTAATTTGAATCACCAAATAATAATTGATATGCTTAGGTATGTCAATATGTAATAATTAGTTGTAACTAATATCCATCGTCAAATAATTATATTGTGTTTCAAAATAATAAAAGTGTTGCTAATACTGAATCACCAAATAATATAATGACTAAGTAATATATGTTTTGGGGTTTAGGAAACTGAAGGTTAATGACACATATTTACTTAGTTAACAGGAAATTTTGTTCATTAAAATAATAATGATTAACTGCTATAATACATACCTTAAAATTTGGCATGAAATTTTCCCGAACTACGTTTGTTGCCCCAAATGATGTCATTTGAAAGCAATTGTTATATTGTTGAATATTTGACAAAAAGTGTATGGAATCTGGTTCTATTCCTGAAACCAATGAGTACAATGGCTCTGGTGGTGGATCCAATGGTATCAATTTCACTTTCCCATTTGCGCAACACAATCCATTTGCTTCATTTTTGTATTTCAATGCCTTACAATAAGAGCAAACCAAGTTCATAGATCCAATAGCAACACATTGGTGGTTACTGTAGTCAATTGACAAATCGTAATTGAAAGCAGCTCGATTCAAACTTTCGCGATTATTAGTTGAATCTCTCGCTCTCGCTTCCCGCGTTCGTGATATACGAATTCTTTCGCGTTCATTTCGGTCGTCACGTTCATGTGCAGTATGATAAGATCGGTAATTCATTTGGTTTGTAGCATTTCGGGTTCTTCTACTTAAATTACTTCGTCTTATAGGAGGCATATCGTATATAATTACCTAAATTTATTCACATGAAATAATTATTAATCACAGGTATTTATACAATCAAAATTAATTATTAAATATTATAAACGCTTTTTAACGCAGTTTGTTTGACAGATGCAATGACGTGAAAACTGATGACAATTTATGTCGCATTCTGAAATTAAAACAAAAGAAAGAATATTCCAAGGCCAATCAAATCTTACATTTACTTTTTTTGACTTTTCAATTTGGTCGGGTGTACACATTCATTTGATTAAATTTGAACGTTGTGCAGCGACAATAAAGCGCGAATTGACTCTTTGACGTTAGCAAGACACCTACATTGTTTAGACAACGAGTGCTTGTAATTTAATATCAACTTTATTGAATAGCAATACAGTTCAAATTGACTCTACATTTAGTTATTTATTCTACATTTAAAATATTTGTATAGGAAAAAGAAAAGGGCTTTTTTAGGGTTTCCCTGGAAATTATTCAAATATAATATAATAGATTTAAAATATTAAATGATAAAAAAAATGCACCAGAATTCTTAATATATATAAATCACGTGTCGCGTTATTTATCAGCGATGGACTCCTAAACTACTTAACTGATTTAAATAAATTTACACATCACGTACAGTTTGACCTAACTTAAAAGATATAATAATTTTCAACTCAATTCATAGTCGCAGTATTATTTTATTGCAAATTATTAGTTTATCATTTTGCAGTTAGCTCTTAACAATTCTGAAAGATGGCGGTATCTATTGACTGGATTGAGTAATTACGAATGAGATATCTACCCTACCTACCTCATTCGTAAGTTTAGTGTTCCAAGTTATTTACTAAAAACTTTGTAATATACAAATAGTGTTATAAACTTGGATAAAATTAAAAAAATAATTATAATTATTTTGTTTTGATTTTTGCTTAATATCGACTGTAAGAAAACATTATGGTTTTCATGACAGATGTACTCTGAACGTTACCCCTTTAATAATTTACTATAATGTCAATGTCAATGTCATCAAAAATAATACGAGTAGTCACAGCAACGCGTGACCGGGTCTGCTAGTAGATATATAAAAATATAGTTTTTTATAGTGAGCCAATAGTGAATTCACATGTTCAGAGCCCATTCTTTTCCTGAAATATTGACTGAATCTTTATGATGACCGGTTAATTATTTCAAAAAATAATATAAAGTAGAAATTGAATGCTACAGAATTCATTTCGAATTACATTAAAAGTTGAAAAAAACGTAAGGGAATTCGTTCCTGTCGAAGAAACCTTATTCCCCAGCCGCAATTTTTTTCATTGGTTTTTATTTGTAACATTTCGCTTGAACAAAAATATATTTCAGAGTGAAATATTAGCGGTTCAGTCCCCATATCTCTGGGGCCAAGCTCGCCGATACACTTAATATAGTCCATTTTTCTTGCTAGAAGAAAGGAAAAATCGCGTCATATAATTTAAATATCTAAAAACTAGATGTGATCCGTGGTGTGATTTTTAATTTTTTAATGATATTTTTGTGAAAGGAATAAATATCGAAAAGTCATAAATAGCCCAAAAAAAAAACAACGTACGAACAGATATAAGCTCATTTGGTACTAAATAAACCATTACTTACATACATTTAAATAAAATCAACTCATTTTAGAACTATTATTACAAATAATATTTAATATAAGAATTATTTCAAGTAAATTTTCTTACCTCACTGTAACCACATCTAAGATATTGTCTATAAATTTTTTGAATTTAAAATAAAGAATTATATTATTGATTATTTTGAATGTTTAAGGTTAGAATTTTAATAAAAAGTTAATAGTTATAAGTCAAATGATACACTGCAATAAATTATGCATTTCAAATATTTCAATTATTTCATACTCTGAATAAAGCATATCCCGTCAGGTTATTTTAATATTTAAAAATCGGAATATGTATCTTTTATAAAGTTATATTTACTAATAAATAAGTATGTTGAAGCTTTTAATGCATCTAAAATAAACGCAGAACGAACAAACAACTAAAAGAGACGAAGGATATAAGTGTCTACATATTTTAAATAAAAAATAAATAATGTGTAAAATATTATAGATGTCCGTTAAATATAATTTAAGTAACGTATATACAATAATCTTCAAGGAAAGGGATTATATTTTTCAAAGGTGTCGATACTTAAGGCTTAAGGCATATAAGGTACGAGTATTCTCATCGCCATATCTATATCTAAGTCGAAGGTTATTAAAATACTACACAGTATTTTACTTTCTTAAAACAATTTTATCAATTTATAGAAAGGTTGTAAAAATGTTCTGTTATAAACATTTCTTAACTTGAAGTCACTCTATTCCATCTCCCTTTTAAAATAAACCTAAATTACACAAAAAGTATATCGACTAATGCAGTTCAATCAAATTTTATTTTTATTTTAAAGCTACATTTTATTCCAGTCTTAATAATATATATTAGTAATAGAAAATTCTCAAAGTAATTCTATACCTGCAATAATAGGGCTTACTTTGAGAACTGCTACTGCTCAGACATACAGAAGATAAGACCAAAAAATGCAATGTTTACAAAAGTGTCCTTTTATTACAAACCATTGTAACATTACCACTTTGAATTACGTTTGAATCTCAGTCTCTCCATTGACACTACTTATTATTAAGGAATAATATTTAGTTGTGAATGCAAATTAGACCCTGATTTAGAATATGTATATATATATATATTGAAATGTCTATGTCTCTATGATGCAACTGTACATTTACAAATTATTTGTTGACTATGGTATCTAAACTTTCCTTACTCATAAATATTTCACTATGAGTTACTTTTACATCGGTTTGTGCAAAGAGACAATCTATTATTTAGAATATCAATGCTATGTACCGTATATACTTTTTGATTACGAAGATTTTTTGCATATATCATTAAAAATATAACATAAATGTAATTTTACAATAAAATTTTTATACATTATGTATAAAAAAACCTTTGTTTCTTTGCTATTATGGACGTAACAAATAGAATGTATAGTGAAATGAAAGATTTCATTTTATTATATTGCTAAAAGTATACAAATAAATTATAAAAATTAATGCTACAACATGTCTCACAATGTATTCACACATTTGTCTTCTGTTTGTACGATTTTCAGCAGTATTTACTATTATATTGGATTTCAGACACTCTATACTAAACTTAATTTCAATATATTCTTGTTGAATATATATCTGTTTGTTATACGTCGTTAGAGAACATTTATTAAAGACATTTTGGGGTGCATAATATATGTATTTATGTACTCTCTTATTATTTACTTTAAAGTACGATGCAACGTATGAATGTAAGTTTAAATATACATTGCAATTGTAAGAGATGTTCTAATGTTACTTTTTCTTTTGTTATGTTAATGTATGGAGTGTATTTTGTATGTAAATTGTATTTTTATGTTTTTCTGTATTCTGAAATTTATCTCCATAAATGTTTCATAGCAACGTTAAGTTATGTAACATATTTGAATGTTTAAAATGAAACATTAAGCCGTGAGTGAAATATAAAGTAAATAATTTGATATTTTAAATAGCGGGATAAGGTCTAAAAAAACTTACATTCAAGATTAGGAATTTTTAAGCGTTTAAAAAAGTATTAAACTACCTTCATACTCGTATGTCAATTTAACATAATATACATATAGAACAAAGGTCATAGACCTTTGTTTTATCTAAGATATGTTTTTATAAATATAATTTTGCTTGTTTTTTTATATGACATATGTATTTATTTCCAAATACATTATATAAAACATTTTCAAATCCATCCGATTTGATAATTTTTACTGTCTTAAGGTTTTGTTAAACAAAAAGAGAAGAAAAAGAAGAAAAAGAGAAGAGTATATAAAAAAATCAACATTCTTAAATATTTGAATTTATTTGTAATTCTTGTTACTAAATTAGTAATTTGTAGATATAGAATAATGAATAATAGAATTACATTTAGATTAAATAATAGAATTAGAATAAATAATAGAATTATTGATGAATTGTTTTTAGATTTTACTATTTAATTATTCAAACCTTACATAACAGATTATTATTATTATATCCAGATCGGTACGACATGGGTTCCTTCAAAAATGGCGTTTGTTCCCACCTCCAAGGCCGTTAACGCTCTTGTGAATCCTCGGACGTTGCAAGAGTTCATGGGCGGCGGTGATCACGTACCATCTGTGACCAACCAGCTCGTTGGCCCTTCTCTTAAATAAAAAAAGATTACTGTCTATTATATCAGTAAATGTCACAGTTACAATAATAGTTAGTAACAACTACTGTGACCACTTAATTGCGATGTCGTCGTCAATGTTCAAGAATAAATTAAACATTTAAAATTATTGCTGTACTTCTAAATTTACAGTTATATATCTGATAGAGGTTCTTATAATAAAATGATGTCCACCAAAAAATAATATTGGATAGTAATCATAATATTGGCAAAATAATATAATAGTTTAATAACTTAATATATATTATTATTAATATCAATTATCAACAAGTTGTATCCATTTTGTAACAAAGTTTTTAATTATAAAAATCCAAATATCCTAAATACTCGTATAATATAAGGTAAAAAATATATTTAATATTATTTATTTAAACAAAGGTTTTAGAGTGTTGCATTGTATACAGTATTTATTAACGTAGAGAGCGAATGAAATTATTTTCCATACACAGTTAAATAACTGTTGTTTGATGACATTTATTGTATAATAATGTTTGCTCTATTATTGTAATAGTTTACTAATTTGATACTATGATACTATGATCTATGAAAGTATACTCTGAATAGTTAATTCTGTGAAATATGATAAAGGTCAGAGAACTTTGGTGTTAAAGCAGACTTCCAAGAGGAGATTGAGATCAAACTTGTACATTGAGACATAACTTAATCTGTGCAGCCACAGTCCTCGCTTTTATATATTGCTTTCAATTAATTAACAAAGCACTTTTAATAAAAGTTTTTGAAGAAATTAATATTGTTTATTAAAATGAAATAGTTTATTTAACATAAAAGATTAAATCACTGTAACTAATTTAATAATAAAATTATGTAAAGGTACTTTATATACTATAATATCTTTTGATTATTTTTTAAAGGAACTTAACTCTAAGACAATATTCATTAAAGTGTGTTGTGTGTTCGTTACTTAACGTTATAACTATGATATATATAACGACACTGCTCTGCTCAACTAAAAGTAAATAAAAGTTATTAAAATAACATAATATAAAGGTATCATAAGTTTCATTAATAAATTTATATTTATATTAATAAGTGAAATCCGAACACGATAACAACAGGAACAAAAAAATTATTTCAAGGTTTCGTCAAATGTGGAAAACTTAAAACTGGCGATGTTAGAGTTTTCGTTATTAATGGTTACAACGAGAACGGAGACTGAGCACATGAATTATTATATGAAATGACTGTTACAAAGAGCGGTCAATTTACAAAAGATAATGTTAACAAAAGGTAAACAAATGAAATGTGAAGACCGAAATTTTTCCGCATTTCTATTCTTATACGTAAAAATGACTTTTTAAAATTTTACTTTCTTAAATTTATATAGTTTGAATGTTAAAGTACCATAATATTGGTATTATCAATTTCAATAAATCATATTTCATTGCGAATATTTTGATTCCTAAATTGTTATTCTAAAATGATAATAATACAAATGACTCCAGTTGTTGATATTCATTTTCTTGGTTTTATTTTTAACAGCACCAAGTCTGTTATTCATATATTTTTTGTTTACTTATTTTATTAATTGTACTGTACTGTATTTTTTACTTTGAATAAACATTCAACTTTCAGATAAAGAGTCAAATGCACTTTGAAATGTCTGTAAAACTCTGAATAATAATATTGAAGTGTAATAAAATATTCAAAAATAGCTTTTTGTTTACTAAAACCCTGAATAATAATTAAAATTGTACAATCGCACGATCCGTCTGATATATTAAATAATACCAGCTTATGTAATAATGATAAGTTTTACTACCATCTTACTTGAAGAAACTATTGTGTTCAGTCTTAAGAGAAATATCTTCCATCTTGTATGTGATATATCATGTATTGCTGCAACGCAAAATGCGGCGTCAGTTGTGTTATCGTGTAGTTTAAAATTCTAGTTCGGTGTTAAAATTTCATCAATGAATATCGGTTCCCTCGTGATTGAAACTAGCTGGATCGATTTTTTGAGTGATCGCGTTTTTAATACCCAATGTTATCCTACACTGCATATTGCTTAAACATTAATTATAAAATGTTTGATGGTCTATATAGAAACAGAAGCATATTTAAATAATATAAACTATGATATAGATTTCGAAACTGACGAGAAATAAGTGAACATTTATGAATGACTCTACAAAACAATGTGATGATACGATTAAAAATTAAAAAAAATCTGTAGTAATATAACAATACATATTTTTCGAAGCAAAACCTTCTCGCTAGTGACTTAAAAGACAATATGAGGTAGCAAAATCATATTTTATTTCTTTCTTAAAGCGTCTTATAACTCCAGTTTCACATAACACTAATGTATCTAAATATCGAACTTGTAATTATAATTAAGTTCACAAAATCTTAATTATGAAATAATATTCGATAAACTGTTTTGATAAGAATACATTAAAATGCGATTAAAAGTAAAATAATAACAACGTTTAAAGCATTTTTTTTATGATATATATTTTTTCTGTATTTGTATATCAAATACATATTTTATACATTTCAAATAATAAATAAATTGTATTATAATAAAATGAACCAAACACCTTCAGTATAATTATTACCGCTGTTTTAATATATTCTTTAGACAAGTTCATTGAAACTGTTCTCAAAGAGATAATTTTACTTGAGATAAAATGAAGAATTGAATTGAATATAATTAACATTAACTTAAAGCAAAGTAAGTTAATATATTAAATTAATATTAATGATACCGGACACTATATCTATTCAATATTTCAATTTAGTAGTAAAGATTAAATACATTTAAATACAGGAACACATAATAATTACTTCAAGTTCCTCCGCAGTGTGTGTTGTGTGACAAAGACTTACAATGTACGAACACTAAATGTGAATTTTATATTTGATGCTGAAGCTATTGTTCCTCTGTCGTAATAATTTATAATATATTATACAAAGTACTCGTTAAAATGGCGTTTCATTTCTTTACCAAGATATGTAGCGATTTGCTTCTTGCTCTCTTTGCATAATTATAAAAGACAGTACAAAGCCGTTTTTCACAAAGGAAGCTGCTCTAATTAAGTGTGTCACACTAAGACGCAATCAGCGTAATTATATTTGCTTCCTGTGACTCCACCGAGTGCTGCTAACTGCTATAGATTGTCTTTATCAAAGGAATCAAATTAAATGAATAATTACCATTTTTATTCTGTATTGTTCACAATTATATTTTTTCCTTGCCTGTCTTGTCTGCCTGACAAGGAATGTTTTAAATTAATTTAATTTTTTTTTAAATTAATTTAAAAAACTAATTTTACAGTTTGTAGTAACAATTTAAGTCAATGAACGCAACACGCGAAAATTATGAACACAGCTTTCCATTAACAAAATGTTTCATAACTTGTTAAAACTTTCCATAACCCGTGTTAGTGCTCACTGGAATCAGTAATTTTGTTTTATATAATTAAATTGTTTTGAACATTTTGAAAGTTACTGTAAACCTTTACAAAATAAAAATGTATTTTATGTGGTCATGGACCATCCTAAGTGTCTGTCCGAAATCACTTTATCAGTAATGTGTATATTCTCATTGTAATGTGCAAAACTATATCGTAGCATCATATATTTTTACGTCCAATAAAATATAATTGGGGGACGAGTTTACCTCATTTGATGATTGACGTTTGATACCTTTAACACCAACAAGATCATAAAGAACTATTTTTTATACATTATTATGGATAAAATCGGATCATTTTACCAGAATTTCTTACCAGCTTAACAACTTAATGGTGTATCATACCTGGAAATTGATTAAAGTACTTTATTATTCAGTTTGAATGATATTAAATATCACTTAAATGAATGAATTATTATCTAGAAATATCTATCCATTATCTGTGAATAGAATTAGATATATTGAGCAACCTCACGGAGACGCGTCACTGATAGCATCGCCACGTGGGCGAGCGCTTCAAAGACGCGATGAATCTCTAAGGGTTACTTGTGTCTTGAATGAAGCTAAATTTAGCGAAGCTGTAATATTTAACCTAATTTTTAGTTTTATTTAGAGGTTAATATGTCAATATAATCATATATAATATAACTATAGGGATTTATCTTGGTTTACTACATTAAAACGTAAACTATATATCAGATACTAAATTTAGAGATATTGGACCTTAAATGCAAGAAAATTATAACCATAGCACTTCTTTTGACATGCTACTCTATGAAAATTTATCAGCGGATTAAAGTTTGTATAGAAAGCCGTTATTTTCGAAGTCGGAAACACAACCTTACATATGTGTTCAAGCGATGGCGAGATTAGGAGCTGTTAATATATATTATGAAACTACCTTCAATGTAGTTACAGAGAATTTTTAAAAACTAGTGTTTAAACATTCCTTTTAAATCCTAACCAATATTAACTCAGATTATATTTTAAATTAAAACTGATATTCAATCCTGTAAGACAGAAAGAATCCAATAGGATTATAATATTTATAAAACGCTTTTCAGAGTAACGTGAGTTTAATCCAAGTTTACATTCAGAGCCACGTGCTGCAAGGAAAAAAATATTTGACAAGAAAAAGTTTTTATCTTTTTTATTAAGATAAAGATTTATAGTTGCGAAAAATCTTTTTTTATACAGTTCCTCTTACTATTACTATTCACTGCCGGGTAAATATATACGGAGGTATACCTCATTTATATATACTCGTACTATAACCTGTAAATTACTGCTTCATCGCTGCAACTCTATAGATATTGGAAAATTTATGTAAACATTTGTTGCACTACAAACATTGGTACCTTGAATCGTTTTAATGGATTTATGTTTGTAATCACTTAACTCGGAGGCGGAAGGTTTACTTGAGATAATGAACTATGTACAAAGTTTTTGATATACAAGAAAATGTGATGCCATGATTCGGTAAGTTTTATTAAAAATGTTATTTAAAAATAGCAATATTTAATTTTATAAAATAAACTGATTTGACAGAAATGTTTTTAGGGAATTTGATACAATTTTCATGTCATTTGTAAATCATATTTTGATATTATTTAATAATATAAATAATAAAACTAAACGTTAAGTCCACCGCTATTGTTATCTCAATAACTGATATTGAGGTAAATCTTTTACCTAATAACAACTTTAAATGATTTTTACATGCAAGCAAAATTATACCGTTTTGTTTTATATTATCTCCATAAATTCCCTCGAACTCTATGAAAATCCATTACCGATACCGTTAAAAGCATCTTTCAAACGTAAGAAAGTAATTTTGAAGATTATTATCACTTTTATTGAATCCTTACTATCAAACAAAATTAACAAACTTTATCGCTTCAAAACACAGCATACGTTTCTGCGGACTATTAAAAATTGTTATCCACAATTGATCGATGATTAATTATTATACATTCCCAGATTATTTTATACTTTTTATTTATTTTATTTTAGCTTCACGCGATATCCCTTGCGGGGTAGCCATAGACAACGGAGCGCTAAACGCTACGGTCCCTGCCTCTTTCGCCTCGGCCACAGACATCAAACTCTTCATACATGCTCCGTTTTATAAGTTAATATTGAATGAATCCAACTAATGGTAAGGTTTCTTATGGCACTATGATGTGAAAGTAGTATTATAAGTTTTTTTGTTTTAGAATTACAGTTACCTCTTAATAAGCTGAACTGGATTCACTAAATTTATTTTGACTGAATTTCCGTATAGATATGTACGGCTTACTTACTGCGTCACTGAGCTAAGGGAACATATAATTCACGTACCCAATTGTGATGGTCAAAGCTTGACTTGTTTGTTAATAGCCTATTTAATGAATCATTCAGAGGAGCGCCGCACATTGTTCTCTCCAAACACTGCCACAATAGGATTTGCTATATCCGTATACAAACATGGCCACCACACATGTTAATTGCCCATATGTTTGTTGAATACACAGCTTCATATGCTTGAATAAAGCATTATCAAATACAAACAAGCACGAACGAAAACAGATAATATTATTGAACTTAAAAAAAAATCTAGCGAAACAAGCGTAGAAGTTAACAAGAAGCTATAAATTGTTTACAAAATAATCCTGCGAAGTCTAAGTACATCAAATGGTAAAATGGTAATACAATGTTATATATCAATATGAAGTAGATATATGCAAACTCCGGATCCCACCATAATCTACTTCTTTTGCCTAGCGGTGGCAATAAGTATAATTTTTAAAGGCCAAGTTGCATATACCAAAGAACGATGGTACCTTAGCATCAAATGAACCTGTTACCATCATACTTTAACCAGAGTGTCAACTGTCAGCTTGTTTAAACGTTTCTTAGAGAGAGTTTCTCAGTGTGTTGGTTCAATACCGTGAAGATAATAAACGGTTACGTATATGAAATCTACTCTTGATGTATTAGATAGACATTAAAGTGTGAAGAGTGAAGGAAGATTAAAAATAAATAATACTAAATCTATCATAATTATCCTTTTCTATCCCAACTTAAAACACTTTTATATATTTACAAGTGTTATTTTCTATTTAATTAGCTTATTGTTATTCTTTCTTAACAGTCGTTATTTTCATTATTCGACATTAATACTGTCATAAATTTAATTATATAAATATAATATCAAAAGTTTGTATACATCAAAGACTTCTCATAATCATTCAAAGGTTATAGCGAAGGTGATATATTAATGAAATATGCCATTGAGAATGATGTAATTAACATTTCACAAGCAACTTATAAGGAGCTTAAAATTAATTGACCTTGAATTATATTAAGGGTGTTTTACCCAAAATATTATTTAACTCTCATGTCATTCTCCTAATTTCACTAAGGTACGTAACAAAATTAAATTTGTAACCAATATTATAATAATTTTATTTTATTATTCAATATTTAAATGTATTGTTTATTTATAGATTTTAAAAGTATTATTAAAATCCTGAAGCGCATGATACATTATTGGTATGTTTTACGATTTGTCAAAATTTACAGAAAAAATTGAATTTTATTTTACTTTCATTCTTTGTATGAAGTATTTGGACATAAATTAATTCCATTTTTCCTTTTGTAAATTGTTTTAATAAATTATATTCATGACAAAATTTCGTTTCTTTTAAATTAGTTGCATTTCGTAAGTTACTAAATAATAATTTGATTATCTTATTATTTGATCGATTTTTTTATTACGAATTTTGGGTGGAAAATATCTTTAGATTCAGAAATATAAATAGAATAAAGTTCTACTGGTTTGTACAAAAAATGCGAATTATTTAGAATATGCGTACAAAGATATAGATAATATAATAAAAAAAACTTTAACGTAATCACTGTGATGCTCAAAGGTATCTAGTAGTGAATCTAAATTAGATACATAAATCATTTATTGAAAGAAACATCTACTATTAGTTTTAGAAACTCAATAATTAATTCATTAAAGTATTTATTCTAAATGACCGTCATTAATATTACAATTTTATCGATAATTAATAACTATTACGGTAAGAGTAAGTACACATTTGTTTTGATAGAGAAAAAGATTTTTCAGTTGAAAATCATTCGAGTGACAAGAGGAATGTTGACTGCCGTCTTCTTTTAACATCTGCAAACATATGTATAACCTTTAACTGCAAATATATACCCAGGTAATAAGACCACTCTTAACTACTTTACTAAAAAATACAAAAAAAAAAAAAAAAATATACCGTAGGTTTTATTTAATTGGTGTGAATAATATTGATTACTTTATTTATATAAATGCATTTTCATTTATATTTTGAATGATGCATAAGCAAAGATATACAAATGGTCCACCTACATACATACATACTTGCAGTATAAAGTAGGTAAAGGTATAAGAAATATAAATAAAAATTCTAAAAATGGCTGCCTGGGAACTTGTATTGTTTTTTATTCGCCTTCTTGTTCAAAAATCTATCAGTCGACAAAATAAGCAAGAAATTACTGATCCCGATTTCGCCTTTGTTAAAATGCATCAATTTACGAAGTGGGGTGAAATGTTCGTGAGGTAGAAAATTACAACGTAATTACATGCTGTAAAAGGTCTACGGAAATTGTCTTATTTTCTCCTTTACAAGGAGTTACTGTGGATAAGAAGATATATTATTATATTTATGGAACATGATTTTAATTACTTTAGAATACTTAAAGTAAGGTGTACAATATTTTTTGAATTTTTAATTATCATTTTTATATGGTGGTACAATTGCTTTTATTAAGAAAAAAGGTATATTCTTATTTATTTCTATTTATACAACTATATAAATATTAAACAAATATCTGTATGATTTTTTTACGATTTGGATTACTACTTTTATATCATTGCAAGTAGCATAAATGAAATTCCTTAGACTTGTTTATTGTAATTCTACAATTCTTTCGCTCACAGACAGTCGTATCAATCTCGATGTTTTCTAAGTATCAGATAAACACTTCGGTCCTTAATCACTGACTAACTATTTGTAGTTTCATTTCGAAAACCTTCAACATAATTTTCCTCAATTGGGAAGATTAATAACTTAGTAATAAGATATATTTTTCGTTTGAAATAAATTAAAAAGTTTTTAAAAGAGACCAAATAAGAAAGTAAAAATTAAACAAAAGGAAAAATTACTAATGGTGTAAAAAACATTTTATCTGATAGTTATAAAGATGCCAGGACAAGTAATAAATTGTGTAATTTAGATTATTGTATTGCAGGTGTATTATTTATATGTCCAAAAGATGAATGATTTGTGAGATAAAGAGAAAAAAAATCTTGTTTAATTTGTTGAAAGTATTTTATTAAATAAGTAATACATTACACTATGAGTATTTTGTAAGAATATTCGATTATAACAATGTGTTTGTCGATTTATACTACCATTTATTAGATTAAAGCTTTCCCTTTATCATGACATTCATGTTTAAACATAACTTTTAAAAATATGTATAAAATCGGAGTATTTATTAGTAATTTAATCCAAACTTTTCAAAACGTTGGTAACATAACTATTGTCAAATTATTTTATCGGATTAATTTAATAAGCGTCTACCCTCGCCTATACTATTTCGGTCGATTTTATGTACTTTTCTTATTACATATATTTTACTTGCTTATAATGATATATCAATCTTATTATAAATCGTTTATCATTCCTTCGTTTTATTTATATATTTATAGAATTTTCTATAGAAATATTGCTATTATACCAATATATATAACTTTGAAAAATGAATGCCTTTTAGTTTAGGCAATAGCGCTTTATCCGTATTTCGCTTAAATAAATCTCTTTTATTTCATAATAAAATATTAGCGGTTACAATGGCCATAGCTATCGGCCTAAATAACCGACACCCTTTATAAACTCAATTTTTATCTTGAAAAAAAGGACGATACCAAAAACCCGGGACCGAATTTTCGTCAATTGAATATCGAAAATCGTTTGAGATTCGAACACCTTTAAGAAGGTAAAGAGGATCATTATCAAAAACTTTGAACCCTCGTCTCCTATTAATAAATTGTAAGATAATAAATAAAATATGGGACAAATATTTTTATATTTTGTTCAATTTTCATATAAAGTTAAAGTTTTTTTATGTTATATCTTATATAAGTTATTAAATAAAATAGCTATTTAGAAACGTGTATTTTTACTAAGGTGATATCTTACATTTGAAGGATACATTTAACAAATTACTTAGAACTAATCAATTTAATTAGGTTTTTTGTTGATTCAATTATTATCCTTTGTGTTAAAAAGTTTTTTTTTTCAAGTAATAATTTTATTGTATTTGTTACCATTATAAGGTAATATTACTAAAGTACATTTAAAACCGTGTATAAACCTAAGTGCTAATCGAATAATGTCGTCTAAAAACTTTTCAACCTGGACAGAATATTAAAAGGTGTCTGTAAAGTTTTGGCTCAATAGGGTCTACGATATATTACTGATTTGAACTTTGATTATTTAGAACTGAATACTTATGGTTATGAGAAGTATGTGTATAGCAAAAAGTTTTATATTATGTTGTTAAGAGTTAAAGGCTTTTAATTTCTTCCTATACATATATATCTGTTATTATAAATGTAATAAAGAAAGTATATTTCATTCGCTGTTTAAATGAACCTACTTAGAAAACTTAGTATGAAGACAACTATAAGAATATAAATATGCAAAACAGATACTAATAAATATATTTTTCTTTTTTTGATTGCGATATTATAAAACCTCTTGCAACATCTTTTCTTCTCTACACTTTTTTATAATGAAGTATTAACTAAATCGCATTTAAGACATCGTTATTGAGCTTAATATTTTATATATTTTTAAAACTATGTAAATTTTTGTAGCGGAGCGGACAGAAATAAATTTCTCTACAATTAAAATTCTATATATCTTACAAATGGTTAATACTAATATTTGATAAAGCCCAACTTTAAATAAAACAAAGCAAAGATATAAAGCCACCATCTGTATTTTTCCACGGCCCAGCCGTAGAGAATCATCAATTCCACTAACTAATTAATCTAAAAGTTAAAAGCTAAAATTAAGTAGAAATTTTAATTGCTTCTCTATTTGGTTTTATAAAATTTGTATTCCCTTTAATGTAATATAGTATTATAGATATGTAACTCTAATCAAAACAACTAACAATTAATAGTATATGTTATAATTGTAGACTTATATTCAGTTGTTGTATGCTAATAGTGGTAAAGTAGATCAGGCTCATCGTAGTAAGTGCAACGTTATAATCGTATACTGCTTGGTATCTGGAATCTTGTTTATACTTTACACTTGGGGCTCGATTGTATTTGATCAATAAGTTATATCTTTTTGTAACATTTATTATACTTCGGTAGGAATGTACACTGCAATGTAATTCATTGAATACTATTTATGATTGCATACAGTTAATAAGGCGCGGTGCGTGGGGGTATGGTTATTGAGGTCATTTCCCAGAAATCGTTCATGTCAAATAGGCAAACCTAATTATTGACAATATGCGAAAATATAATTAACTATTAATTTAATGATTTAATCGTATATATATATTTATATATATATATATATATATTTAATTTGTAAAAGTTTTTTGACATAAATGTGTCTTGTGTGATACTTGTAATATTGTGTCATAATGGACGCACATATATATACTTATTGTATGAATGCTGCAATATAATAGGCAACCCTCAGTCCTTATAAAAATACAAATGTTAATCAGAAAAATATTATTCTATTGATCGAAACCACACGATGGACTAAAAAATCACCAAACCACCAATTTAGTCGCCAATAATCCTTTATGTGCAAGAGCGTAATATAAATATAAAAACCACTTGATATGAGATAAAATTAAAGGCAATTTCATTTCAACTATAATGAAAAAAATTTTCTCTTGTATCAACTCTAAAGATATTGAACAGCATAACTCTATTAAAGTTATAAAACAAGGCTTTTGATTAATTTAAACTTTGAGCTACGAAAATATCTCCAGTAAAAGTTGCCGTGTTGAATTTTTACTCTATGATTATATCAGATGATGAGTTCCCTCACTTTTCGAGGTAAAGTATTATTATTTAAAAAAAAAAAATCATAATATTTAATTGTTGATATCAATTGATATGTATTAAGTTTTTTTTTTACTCTGAAAAAGAAATAATGCAGTTGTATTTATTTATAACAATAGAGTTTATTATAAATCACTTTTAGTTATTAACTAACTAGGACATGCAAAATGGAATCATGAAATATGTAACGTAATATAATTCAGTCGTTGGGTAAGATCAATACAGTGAATATTTAATGTATTTGACATAACAGTTGACTGCTCTAATGATTACTGAATCGATAAGATAATTAATTACGAAATATTGTTAATGCAAATTTCAGTTGGTACGTGTAACAATAGGATTGTATTAAAACATTATATATACATACATACATACATACATTTTATAATGTTCTATCTGTATTGAAAATTATATATATAAATATGTCATTTTAAATAAAACGTTAAACATATCGTTACATATTGCTGTTAAATAATTAAATATTCTTTAAAGCGAGATTTCGTAGCTTCATACTCGTATCTAAAACAATCTGGCACAATGCCATACTGCCATTTTTAAGGTTTAATTTCAGAATTGTCATATAAGTTAGTCAAGTGTGTATTATCTAAGCTGCGTTTCGTGTCCAGTAACTTCAAAGTAATAAATGAAATACTCTTAAAAGTATTTATTTAAGATATCGAATATTAATTTTCAGTTAAAACTGACTAATTGCATTCAGTCGCTTGCAACAATCTATAATATTACATTAAATAATTGGTTTTCTCTGTCTATTAGATTATTTTCGTGTAGTAAATAAAGTTTTTTCCTAGAATTTGCTTCAAACATATTGTTTAATATTAAATTTTATTATTAATTATTATAATAAATATTTAGTTAATTTATATTAACAATTTCTCCCAGTCATCTGGTCCACTGGCTTAAATTCTCGGGGACCGGAACTGTCTCTTATGGCTTAGCCTCTATCCAATCATGATGGTCTAGTAAGATTATATCAAGTTTCCTATCTATTAACAATTATTTATAATACTTAATCAAAATTACTACATACTTTACGAAACATTATTTTATAACAAACGTAGTTCGTTTATAATAAAAAATGCTGAATTAAAGGAAATAACTTACAGAATATCTTCAGTCAAGTTAATACCGAAAGATTTCATAAGTTTTATTATATTTTTAGATATTTTCATTCAAACCGTTCTCAAAGAGATAATAATTCTACAAATTAAATTAATAATTGTAGGCAGGTATAATATTTATTTTAACCAAACGAAATATACTCATTAAAATTCATATTGCAGATTGGTAACAGAACTAAAAACATTGCAATAATTAAAACAAAATTTGTTTTACTTCTTTTAGTTTTAAATTAAAAACACTGATATTACGATAATTAGTTGAAATAAATAAATATGCTTTTTCATAATAATTTCGTACAATTTTCTCTTTGCTTTCTTTGCAGAATTATAAAATGTATTACAAAGCTTTTCACAAAGAAAGCTTCTTTAATAAAGCATGTTATTCTAAGACGGCGGTCAGTGTAATTGTAATTGCTTTCTCTGAGTTCTGCCAAGTGACTTTATCCGCTAATGATTTATCGCTATAAAGAAAATTAATGTTATTCTTTATAATGTCTAACGATATTACTTTTTCTCCGTCTAGTTACGAATTATCTTAGATTGAGATTTAAAATCATCTAGTGTATCTACGTGTACCTTGTATTATGTAAATGATCTATTTTTATAAATAAGAACTTACTTGTACATGTATATAAGCTTTTTTATCACAAGAATATAATTACTTTAAAACTTGTAATAAAAAACAATGAAAAGGCCTGAAGTCAATTAGATAATATTAATTTTTATAATCGTAATAACCGTAATAAATCGTAATACTACGTGTTAGTAATTTCATAATTTTCATAATGTTATAAATACAAAATAATTCTCAAGATGATTTTATGTTATAAAAAAGGACACACACACACACACACACACACAAGAAAGTTTTGTAATATAGTGTTTTACGAATATATTAGTAGTTTAGCGTGCAATAAATGTTTTTGGTTAAACTATAACTTATTTGATGACTTGAATTTTTTTTTTATAAATAGATAGTATATATAATATGTTTCCTACTCATCTTAATAAATCAAGTAATAACTGATAACTGGAAGTATATAATTCTGTTGAGAAAAATATGCATAAGTATTTTTTGGCAATAATTAAAAAATAGCAAAGTATAGAAAGTAAACATCTTCCATATTGTATTATACCGTTATCAATAAACAGACAGAGGCGGGGATGAATACTTAATGATTTATCTGATATTTATAAATTACCCGTGGATAGCTGCTCTTTGCTAAAATCAAAAATGTAAAAGGACTACTAATAACTAGGACTCAAATTCATTGAACTAATTCTGATCTAAAATTTAAACACTTTTTCAAATTCGTTTTAAAACATGAAATATTTTAGTTTAACATTTAATTATATTGAAATTTTTAACCATTTAATAAATATGAAGGAAAACTTTGAATATGCAGAGATTAATCTTATTTTCATTTCAGTGCACGCCAGATGGCATGGAATGAATAGATTTTAAAATCTTTTCTAATATTTTTAATGGCTGCTGTGGCTTTTTATTGAAAAAGCCACTTATTAACTAATTGAAGTTATTTAGAATTATATTATTAAGTACTTTAATAATGTTTATAAAATATATCAATTAGTATAAGTATCTTATTAGAAAAAAAAACAGTTGTATTTCGATTACGTTCACCAAATTAATAGTAAAGGAAAATTTTGACAATAGAAATATTTTACTAAAATATTTATACAGTTTTAATATATTTATTACACGTTTCGTTTTTACTTTCCTTATTATGTTCTAGAATACTTCGTCTGCTTCTGTTATCCATTTTTTAATTACAATTTCAGAATTTTCATTTTGAAATAGCATCAAAAGATTTCTAGTACACAACTGATTCTTCTTTAGAAATTATGACAACAGCTTAAAAAAAATCTTCTCTTGAACATTTTTTTAGATATTTTAATTATTAAATAAGTAAGTACATTAAAAAAATAATTATACATTAAAAATACTTTTTAGGCGTTTTTGAAATAAAAATATAAGAACGGCTGCGTCACCATTTGATTCTAAACAACATCCCTTCGTCTACGTTGATGTCATCATAAACTACCTAAATACATTTTGTTATCTTAGTGGTCGTTAAATAATGCTACTATGTCTTACAATGAAAATATAGTATCTACAACTTGATAAGAAGTGTAAGTGTATTAGACAAGTTGGCAATAAACAAACAAATTAATCCTGGAGGACTAATCACACATTTTTTTTTAACTAATCCTTACAATAAAGCTTATCCTATATTGTTCAGTGAAGTATTAACTTTAAGATTAATAAAGGTTCCTATGTGAAATAGACATTCATTGTACTTATCTAACGCTAGACCCTAGTGACGCATTCTGAACATTGACATTCTAAAGGGTAGTTTCATGGAGAAGTACTGGAAAGAGACTCTATGCTATCTCTCCATCATAATTGCAAAATTGGGAAATTGTTATGGTTCTTGTAACAAAACAAAAAGTAATCAATCCGATTCTCTCTATAAATGAACGAGGTAAATCAATTGCAATATTCAATATTAACAATTTAATTAAAGAGTTGCTTATAATCATATAAGTATTATTATGTTTTCCATAATACGATAATTTCATATAAATTCATACTTCGTAAACCTGAAAGTATTTGTATTTAAGAACTAGCTTAAAAAACTTTGTAAATTTCAAGTATTGAAAGGTAATAAATTATAACATTAACTTAATGTCGTTGTAGACAAATGGATATTAAATCAAAAATTGTTCTTCTACACATTGTTATTCGAGTGGAACTGTTAAGATAAATTATCCATTCGCCATTAAAATTTGGTTACATTTTGAATTAAATATAAATAAAGCTTATTCGAAATTTAATCATCAGTTATTCAACGTTACTTTTTTGTACATTATCCAAGAATAACCTTTGTTCCCATTTTCATGAGACACAACGCTTTATCTTGGTGAAAAATACTAAACAGTATTATTACACTGTTGGCGTATTCACCACTGAATACATAATTTTTAAAATAAAGAATATTATCATACACATGTGACATAATGCATGCAAACATTTTATACTCAAGAGTCACATACTACTCGTATTATAGATTGTGGAAGCAAATACAAAAAAAATATAATAAAAATATGGTAGCGATTTTACTGTAAGATTTTATAATAACATGATAATCATTACATTCACATCACATAACATTTGTTAATTTATAAATGCTGGTTCATAGTTATTAATGTTTTGAATTGCATAGATGTATCATATAATATAATATTCGTTAGTCTTGTTCAAAAACTTCCTGTTTGTTTTCAGTTTGACTTATATACCTGATGCTTGTCTGTGCTTGTGGCTGAAAAGGAAGACGAATTGCGTTGTTTATTGTGCGTTATTCTAAGAGCTACGAACTCAGTTAAATTTAGCGAAGGAAATTCTAGAACACACAGAATGAATGTGTAAGTTAAAATAGCAAAGGATAAAATTTTCTATTCTAAATATAGATCCTATAATAATAATAAAATTTATATCGAGGACGACGATGCTGTGAGAAAAGTTTCTTTATTACGCAATCTTAGCACAGGAGACAGTAATAATACTTGTCAGCATTTTAGCTTTATATAAGTATAATTAAATATATTTTGTAATTTGTAACAACATGTAATTTATCGATCAGCACATAACTATGTAACTTTTAGTAACGAAATGAAGGCAATAAAAAAAAATCACAAAAACGTTTATAGACGTATTAAATATTATTGAACGTGTATAATAAATAAAATTCAAAGAATGTGGAATATAATAATTGACACATATTGATATTGATATGTTCCTTAAATAAACTAGAAAGTTGGAATGATATAATAGAAAGGAGAATGTTATAAAAATTCATATACGTACAAATACACTTCCTTCTGTAAAGAAAATATTTAAAAAAATTATATCCTGACGTCGAGAGAATCATAATTAACCTAAATGTACAATACATCATGAAACTCGTTCACGATCTCACTAACGAATACCATTGTATTTAGCTGTGGTATTTTTGTTTCTTAGTGCATAATAAAGTATAATGATTGCGCAGTTTCATGTAAATTAATAACATTTTCATTCATTGCTCTTGTTTTTATAATAATTTATCGAATTAATTAAAACCTCGGTAATGAAAACATTTCAAAACTATTTCACTATTATTATACTAATTTCAAAACTATTTTACTTATACAGACTAGTTACTTACTATATAGTCTTATTATAATAATCGATTAATAAGGCTTTGATATCAATATTAGATGGATATATATATACATATATTAAAATATAAGTTATAATAAAAGTTTTGAGTTTTTAATTCATAGTATGTCTATTTGAAAATCACCTTATTCGCATTTTATACGGACTCAATATCCTATAACTGACAATAGCAGACGGATTATTCAATGCATCGCAATGCGGTCTGCAATACCATAATGTCAGTGTGGCTTTACAATACATATTTATTACTGCGGGAACTGTAATATTAACCGTATAAAATTAAATTGATTTTTAAAAAAACATAATAAATTTTAATAAGTGCTAATGTGAAAATAAATCAGCTTCTTCATTCCATATTCATCTCTAGGTTATGATAATTTTAAACTATATGAAGATTATGGTTATTAAAATAAATATTTTAAAGAAGAGACACATTCTTAATTAAGTACTTTTTAAAATTATAATACTTCAAAACGTACCCACTTAGTCGAATAAGTGAGGAACCCTTCACATTAATAATGTATTTGTATGTTATGTGTTATATACGTATAAATATATTTATGTATTTGTATTTTTATTGCAATAGCCCGTCTATTAGTGCTTAAGTCGTAAGTGTGGGTTGCCTGGAAGAAATCACTTTAGTGATAAGTGGTCGTCCTTTGCTGGTGTAATTTACCTATTTTTTCCAAAGAGCCACCAAATTGGCTGATTTTTTTTCGCAATTTCCTCTCTATAAAAAAAGCCGAAAAACATTTTTTCCCGATTTTTTTGTCGAATCCTGCGTCTTGAAATAATGATTTGATTTTTTGTCAAAAAAAGATAAATAAATTAACAAAAATGTTTATACCTATAAAAGTCAACAATAAATTCGTTCTGAATTTACTGTCAACAATGCTTTTTGTTTGTTTATGTTTGGACTTTGAAAAAATACTGCGAAACCAGATTCTAACAGATCACAAACCCAAAGAAGCCAGGTAGACAATACAAACCAAAAAAGGACGAGACAATGATGAAATTACGATTGGAGATTACAAACTTGATTCGTTATAATTGTGTTTCTCATAATAGGGTCAACATTCTGATAAAATTCAAAACACAATATAAATGTCATATTAGAATTAAGAAATAGCAATGAGAAGCGTTGTGTAAATTGGAATTATTTTCTATTAAAAAATTGAAATGAGTCAAACAAAATTTCTGTCTTAACTGTAAACAGTCGGAAAAATAAAACTTGCCCAAAAATATGTCTGAAATTTTTTTTACAGTTAGTTTGAGATGTCCCAAAAATTTTAACGCTAGAAACGTTAAAATCGGTGATGGAGTATTTGAGAAATCGAATTTTTTGTAAAATAGTGAGTTTTTCACTTTTTCGGTAAAAAAAATCGGTAAAAAATAGGGTCATTTTTTATCTGGTTTCGCAGAATTTTTTCAAAGTCCAAACATAAACAAACAAAAAGCATTGTTGACAGTAAATTAAGAATGAATTTATTGTTGACTTTTATAGGTATAAACATTTTTGTTAATTTATTTATCTTTTTTTGACAAAAAATCAAATCATTATTTCAAGACGCAGGATTCGACAAAAAATCGGGAAAAACTGTTTTTTGTCTTTTTTTATAGAGAGGAAACTGTGAAAAAAAAACAGCCAATTTGGTGGTCCTTGGGAAAAAATAGGTAAATTATAGAAAGAATGACCCACATGAATGAAATAAAGTTATTTAAATTAAAAAAAAAACATAAATATATACTGCTTATAATAAAGGTACTTTAAAATAAGTATATCCACTGTAACCAAAACGGGCAGACTGCAATTATAAAAGCAGATAATGATTGGACTGAGGAACACTCCTAAGGTTTTGTTCTGTAAATACAATCTTTTTCTGAACATTGTTATGTATCGTAAATATAAATAACAAAAATGTACATATTTTTATTGTGAAGTAGAATATTCTATGTATTAGAAAAATAAAATGCATCGCTCTCTTGGATTCCAATTAATAAATAAGTGGGATTTCTTTAGGCATGTCCCTCCCTCTATAAGTAAATATGTATGACTATTTTATGAAATAATCACTTTGGTGTATGTATTTATGTAAAAATATACTAGAACACAAATGAAATACAACATATTTAATGATACCCGTATGGCATCGTTCTAATACTTATGAATTTAAGATTCCAATTTTTGAGATTAACACTAAACCTACCAAGTACCGGTCAAATTGACCGTTCTTAAACTTTTGTAAATCTTACACATTTTCAAACGTTATACTATCGTTATCAAACTCCATGACAAATCTTAGAATATGTATACTAGGTCACGCAAGCGGGGTCGTGAGCTGAGCTAACTTTTGCTCTGTGCGCGGCAGGCTATTTACTACGATATTCTTTAGCTTAGTTCTTACAAACGCTACGAGAGTTAAATGGAAATATAGCATATTCAATTGCTTATCATAATGATCTAGTATTTACGACTGCTCAGTGTTGAAAGTAATGACCAGATTCGATTGCTCTGTACGGAGTGAAGCATGCTCTTTTGACGTTTTGATAAAGTTGAGTAGCTGTTCGATATCTGGGAGTGTGTGATACGATGCAAACCAATCGTACTCCCGATCTATATCACAACACCTGCTGTTTACAGAATAAGTGGTCCCTTGAATCTGATTGACCGCGTGTAACACTGGGTACAACACGAACTATCTCTTCTTTCCTAGTTGCTTTGAATTGACCGCCAACCTTTTTCTATCCACTTGCAAACTCGAATAGTGTCAGCGTCTCTAATTCGACATTTCGTTGCATATATTGGTCCAGAAATGCTTCCTTCGCGTTACCAACTTCTCTGTATATGTCGTCACCGATTTTAATTATCACGAATGATCTTGAGCATCTGTAAAGCGGCAAACCACTCAGAACATACTTCACAAGCACTGTAGTCACGCTGGCTTATGACTTTATTCACCACTTTTGTTTTTGCGGATCTTGCAGTCGTTTCTGATGGGATTTGACCAATTAAGTCACGAATGATCGTGTTGCAGTCTATCGACTTTGTTTCAGGTTTCGTCGCATATTTAGAGAGATACTGTAGCATTGCGTGTGATGACATCACAATCTTGCAATCTGTGTTTGCTCGCCACATTCCAGAAATTATAGGATTGTGTGCATCAAGACGCTCATCATTTCGTACTGGTGTAAATTGCCATTGGCCATTTGCATCTCGTTCGAGTTTAGAATGTGGGTGGAGGTCTTTTGGAAAACCGAAACGACAGTATTTCTTCCCATTTCCTTTCCTCAAACAATAGCTCTCTCGGCATTCTGTGTGACGTTGTACTCTAATTACGAGTTCTGCCTGCCTCATTGGATCACCAATATCAACCCAGATGCAACGCTCTCGAGACGGGTGCTTAGACGCAGGTGGTGCACTGCCGTTCGGGTTCATTGCTGAAACAATTGAGTCATAAAAACTGCAGTGTTGAAGGAATTCGTCAGGTGTGCAAGCATCGAATGTTCGTACATCAGGAGCATTTTGAATCCAAGCTATGATGTGAAAATGTCCTGATCCTCTGTGCTGCCACTCAAATCTGTACCAAAAGTCTTTGAGATTCAGAATTTTCTCGACTTCTTTCATGAAAATAAGCATTCCAAGCAATCTCGAAGTGCTCAGCTGCTATTTGAGGGTTGTCGTTTAAATGTCTTTGCATATGCCTTGCAAGACTCTTCTCGTTTTCAAAAACACTATCGTCTACTGAGAACAGTTTTTGAATGTCTGGATAACACAGATTAGCAGCGCTTAATGTAAGGAAAATTGTCGGGGAGCCAAGTTGGTTGATCATTGCTTCTAATTAACATCTCCTTTGATACCAGTAAGGTGGTGTGCCTCTGATTCCTGAATTGAAAGCGAGAAGGTTATTCAATAGCGAAGGCTGCAGTTTAAGACTTGCAGCTAGTTTTTCAACAGTTACAGAGAAGTGTTGCTGGTTTGCGTATATTGAGCACTTAGTAGCACTATCATGGCTTTGATTTGTATTCAGGCAAAAGAACCGAACTCTGGGATCTTGGGCAAACCGTTTGTCTGGATAATGCATAAAAAAATTAACCCATTTTTTAATTCTACTTTTTGCGTTAGTCTACTGCTGTTAAAAGTAGCCTTGCCGGTCGGGAAGAGGTGTAGAAAATATTTTATTTTGCAATGTAGCCTTTCTCTCTGTATTTGTTAATCGGCTGAGCAGTTGACGATGGCCACGCTAAGCGATTCGTTACTTGTTGATCAGTTGTAACATAAGGCAATTTAATAACTGCAGTTTCAACTACGTCATCATCTTCGGTAACGTCGTCCATTCCGTTGTTTCCTTCTTCTGCATATGTAAGGAGACCTATTATATGTATCATCAGATGGTAGCCTGTCCAGTTCTTTCAAATCAATCGTAATGTCTTGATAGAATTTGTTATTTTGTTTCAACCACCGGAGAGCGTCGAGCACTTTCTGACGTCTTACACGAAAGTCTTGAAAGCCTGTTGCTACTTCGCGTCGTACAATGATTATTTGCAGATCGTTGAGGAAGTACAGTTGCCATCGTTCGAATTTCTTGTTCGACGTTTAAAATATGTCCTGCATAACGAAACTGTCCGGGCCCACCGCTTGTCCCGAGCCGATACACTCGCGTAATTGGTTGTATGCGTGCAATGAGCATAGTTTCGATCTGTGTCAGACCTTGTAATTGTGGTGGCACTGCCCCAGGATCCATAAAATTTTCTTCGGTGAACATTCCTGTTGTTCAAATGGAACAGCATGTAGAGCAAGTATAGGGAACTCCTGCTTCTTTTAAATCGGTTCTTGAACATTTAGAACAAGAAACGTATGCCAATTTTTCTAATTCTTTATTGAATCGACGCTTATTTGCTGCGATATTAGAAAGCGTGATATGTGTGGCTACACTATCTCGATACTGTTGTGAACGGACAGAAGTTGCTGTGTATGATATGCGCGCGCGATATGCCACTTGCACGCCGTCTGCCTCTTCCTCTGCCTCGTCCACTTTCCCTTTTATGATAATGGGATGATATAATAATTCGTGACAGATGAGTTAAGGAGACGTCAAGTGTAATAGGAACTAATGACGTCTCGCTCAAAATCTCACGGAACGCTATCTGCCTCTCACTCATAATGCTTACCGTGAGCAATGTAAACTATTTTAATCATATTGGTAAAACATTAGAGACTTTAAAATAAACCAAACAAATTTAAGATGACATTTTTACTATGTGGTAACGAACAAAATGGTTGCCTATTCAAATTGTGGTTGTTAATAATATTAATTGTTATTGTATAGAATATGTATAATATATATATAGTTATAGTTTATAATTTTCAAAACTAAATTAATATATAAAGACGTAAGTATATATTATTATATATATTTTTGTATTAATATATACTTACCATTCTTTTAGTGTGCTTCGAGCTCAAAATGAACTGCATTCTGACGAATTTATAGTCAGTTCTGCTATGTATGAGAGTAGTTACAAACTTTCTTAGATTTCAATGCACTCGTAACTCGTGCATCGAGCAGGCGCGCGCTGGTGAGTCACTGGTCGAACTAAATTAGTTCTGTTAATTGTTCAAGATCTGTCGATCGAAATTATCCGAAATTTTGCACAGTCATAAAGCAATGTAGCATCAAACACAGTGTCGAGTTTCGGAATTGTGGTATGCGTAGTTTCCGAGCTAGGACGTAAATTGTCCTAAACTTAATTAATAAATTATACTGAATTTAGAATTACGATTTTTACAAAATTAAATATATGCTTAGCGCCTTATATGTGCAATCGTTGTTGCGAGTTTCGTTAACGTAGCTCAAATAGTTTTTAAGAACAGAGAGTTCGCATTTTTTGCGATTTGACCAGTAAAGAGCTTCGCTTCGCTCAGCTCAATAATATTTGCTACACTCTTTACTTTTAGTTACGAGTAATTCCATTATTAAATGCGTTATATAATAAAATAACTTTTAATTACCGGTCAAATTAACTGCGTGCGGTAGGAACAGGTATACAAGAATTGTCGGTAGGTTTAATGTTAAATGTCTCAATCATTTTGAGTTTGAGCCTTTTTCTTATATAAATGTCGAGTCGATGAAATGAAAGGCAATTGAGTATAGATATACATATGTATTGCAATATTACGAGTATATTTACAGTACTCAATTAATGCGACAATACTACAGTGCTAAGTTTGGATGGCGACTGGCTACAGAATATATAATTATTTATTAATTCACTATGTAGCATATCGACTATCGATTTGTTTTTAGGTGCCAAATATGGACAGTGGTATTTGCTTTTATTAATAACATAATATGTAAGCACATGAATATTATAAAAAGAAAAACAGTAAAAGATTACTGTAGATTTAAAAGTACTTATTAAAGAAAACCGTAAAAGTTCTTTATTTTACTCGAAGGTATAGAGACAGCATATAGAATAGTACTGGAGGTAGAAGTTCAAACTCATTCCGTAACTATTTCAAACGCGGTAATCAATTTATCCTCACAGTTAATGTATGCGTACTTATAATGAGAAAATCAAAGTTTAGTATTGTACTAAAAGAGAAAAATAACAAATATTTCGGTACCATTTTACATCCGAATTTCATTTTATTATTTTTATTTTACAAATTAATGCATTAAAATTAGTATATTAAAACGATTTTACAGCTTTTCTACTTTATTTATATTTCATGAATTATATTTCGACGTATAAAGTTAGATACTTATGAATAAGTTAGGTACTCTGTATGTCTAAAGTTATTGTTTTTTTTCTTAAATATTTATTTATCATATTATTATATACTTTATTGTTAATATAATAAGACGAAACGGAAACAAATCTAACAAACAAATAGTTAAATTAATTGGTAGCAACGTTAGTGTATCATATATCTGTTTTGATTTACATACTGTAGTAATTCATCGTAGTAATAACATTTATCCTTAAAGTCACTTTTGCGAAGTGAAATAAAGATGATAACAAGCTTCCTTTGATAGCAATTCCTCAAGTAAATTGCATCTCCGGTTCAAAGAAAATACCTGTGAATACACAGAATTTTTAGTAGGTAAATTAATATGAAAATTTCATAAGTCTATTAAATACTAAAGAGATCAAGCATTGCTTCATAAAATCCGTATGTGAATATTTTTTTATATCCTTACTATATATATGAAGCTATTATTTGTTATCTTTGGAACTACTTACACTTCAAACAATAATTTTCAGTATTTGAGAGCCCAATTTTCTAAAAAGTCCAAGAAGGGCTATATAATAAATATTACACTTTAACCCCAATAAATAGTATTAGAACTGTTGTGAAGTCAAGTATTGAAAGTGTTATTTCACCTCTAGTTGGTATAATGGAGGAATAAGGTACTACCAGCTCAAACTTTACAACGTAAAAGTCTTAGATTCCATTTCTATAAGTACCTTCACTTTTTGTGACTACTAGTGGGGCTGTATTTGTTGTTATAAATTTTAAAATCATCTCCCATAGGAAGTTTAGAGATTATTAAAAAAACAAGTCTAATTTACGCTTTAGTGTACAATTATAACTTTTATCAAACATTTATAACATTAAGGCGCATTTTGATTTCCACGTTCCGGAAGATCTTATTGTCAGACCTCCGCTTAAGTAATTTCTTCTGTGAATCGAGTATAGCAGATTACAAGTGGCTCCTTTTTAATATCCCACAGGTTCTTCTCATTTTCCTTCTTTAATCTGTTTAAAAAGGGAACCACTATACTTATTAAAAATAAATATTTAAAATGCTGGATAAAGTGAGCTTTTAAGCCATACCTTAACTACAATTTTATTTGATCATAATAAATAAACTGCAGATCGATTTACTTGCACACAGTAGTTATAAAATGTATCACTTGAACTTGAACAATGAACTAACTTTTAATACGATGGCTCGACATGTGAATAAAATATCACAAAAAAAATACTATTACTTTAATATAAGTTTTCAAGTAAATCCTTAATTCTAAGATTTTAAATTATACCTATTTTCATTGAATATCATCAGTACAGAAGAATGCCTTAGTAAGGTACAGAAAAAAGTGTTGCCTATTCATAACTATTGTTATAATTGTATATTGTCACTGTAATGACACTTAAGATATTTTAGATTTTTTCAGCCGAAGGACAGCGAGAGCTGAGAGAGATTAACAGCTATTAATAAGTACTAGCAACTCACGTTATTGCTTCTATTTCCCATACAAATATGAGAGAATATTTCATAAAACACATATCTAACAAAGATAATAAATGCTCCAAATCAGTCATACGGCGCGTTTTCGAATAGGAGATTTCAATATGCAATGAAATACTTCATATGGTAAATGGTTTTATCATTTGAAATTCAATCAACGTAAAAATTGTTTAAATAACGTGGATTTTATTTTAGATGGAGTTTACATATTCCCAATCTTGAACATTCAACTTGGCGATTGAAAAGCAGACGATGAATTGAGAAATTTATGGATGAAATTTTATCAAAAAAATGAGAAATTTTGCACTGAATAATAGCAATAAATTAAATCTAAACATTTACCGATAATAAAGCATTTACCGATATTATTAAATCATATTTCGCAATTCATAATGACACCATGAATAAATACTACATATTGACTGCAGATTTGACGTAAACGTATAAATTAGCGATGATGTATTTCTACACAAGAGTTTCACCCATTTTTTAACATACTCATATTAAAAAAAAATACCTACAATTCATCCATTATTTAACAAACTTATGTAAAAAAAACCTACAATAAGAGTTTTAAGATTCTAACTCAAAGGGCTAAGACTGAAGGTTGATAAATTTGTTCCTCCTTTAAAGGATGTAAAATAATAAAATATTTTTTTAATCTTTGATTAGTTTTTCCTTTCAGACAGGATTTCTTCGAAATCTTTCCCTGGCTGCTTTGATCGCCTTTTTCGTACAAACACTACGTGGACGTGGAGATCTCACTGCACCTATCAATAGCCTGGTACACAAACATTTGACTAATACTAAGCCTATGGAACAATTTAAGCATTGTATTTGGCTCTTACCTACTTTATGTAATGCAATCACAATGATTCGGTTCTCTTTATCACCCCACTCCATTTTAATATCACAAAATACTTTACAATGTATAGGCGCGAAATAAGAAATCGTATAAATTGACAGATTCCACATTCAAATGAAATATTATATTTATTTTTAATTAATTAAACATTTTTACATATTCTATAATTATTTTGCTCACTTCAATTCTAAATAAATTTTCAATAGAACAAAACATTGTCTTATTCAAAGTACAAAATACGATATACTCGTAGCAATCACTAGTAAGACTTCATTGTGCCAAATATTATAATTAATTAATTGCCAACTTCTAATAACTGTTTATCAAAAGGTTTGTAATATGTGATATTATAACATAATATTTATTTTACCTTATTTAGACACATATCTAGAAAACAAGATAGCGTACAAAGTTAGATTTTTCTTCGCTTTTCAACTCCTATAAAGTGAGAACGAAAACAATTTAAGAGTACAGTGAAATATAGGAATAGAAGTGGAACCAATACTGCACTTATCGATTCTAAAACCTTTCAAACAATAGTTTGAAACATACGAGTGTCAAAAGGACTCGGAAAATTTATGATATAGGGTATTTCTGGCAAGGATTATACTGTGTAAGACCGTCACCGGTACTCGAACTATTAGTTTTTACAGAGGTAATGTTTCAATTTATAAATTTAAAATATTATAAATAATTAAAAAAACATTTAGTAACAAAATATATTACTTACTTCATTTAAATTTATCTAACTCCAAAGATAGGTCAGAGTATAATCATACAAATTATTTATCAGTAAAACGATTTACTCGGCTATTCGGTAGACATTATATTACATAGGGCACGAATTCCTTGAGGTGGATCCTAATTAATATAATTGTTACGATAATAAAAGCTACTGTTTTATTATTTAAATCCATTACAACATGGTTTTTACATCGCAGTTTAATTAAAGTAGTTTTCTTATGTAAGAGGAGGGCAAACGAGCTGGCGGGTCACAGATGTTACGTGTTCACCGCCGCCCATGAACTCTTGCAACATCCGAGGATTCACAAGATTATGCCTACCTTGGCGTTGGGAGTAAACGTCTTTCCAGAAGGTACCCATGTCAAACTGACATATGCATATATGAGAATATTTAAATGTAAATCATAACACTGCAAAGGATCACCCTTAGATAATAAATGCTAAAGAAATAGTTAAGCACATACTTGTGGTAATAATTTTTTTTTTCATTTCATTCATATTCATATTATTCATCAATTCATATTTAGCAGTAAATAATTTATATTTCAAATGTAGTATCAATTTTAGAATTATTGGTAATGTTACTTTATAAAAAGATAAATCTACTATATCTAATATTTTATAAGTATTTATCAGTTGGAAAGTAGTTAAAAAACCCTAATTTAAAACATCTATTACTCTTATTAAAGGCTCTTCTAGTTTTATTAACTTCATGTTTAACATACTACATATGTATGTATGTATTAAGTTGACACGCCTTTGTATTTCTCGTATTCGAGGTAAATAAAGACTAGTCTGTTGAATGAAAATGAAACCGCGTCGCATTACACATCACATAAGAAACATATTTCGGAAAAGCATAAAAAAATTAGGTTGACAAAGTGTACAAAATATGAACAAAGTTAACAATATGTTTGTGTTTAATAATATGTTGTTGTTTTACAATATACGAATATCATGTATTTTCTGAAAAAATACATATTTCTAGAATTAATTAAAATAAGTAAATAGAGCAACACTGTAATAAAAATTAAATATAAATATAAAAAGCATCTACAATCATACCGTGACATTTTAAGATGAAGCTGTAATAAAACCTCAATTCATAACATAAACTTACACTTAAATAAATTATCTAAACTGGTACTTGGAATTACAAAATAAAAAAAATCCGTGCCCGCAGGGGGACACGCGTGGGTAGACCTCGTGTGTAACTCGTTTAAAATATAACTCACTACCTAAGAATATCACATGATGCCGTTGTTTACATCAAAAATTTTCAAGCAAAAAGCGGTTTTTATTTTTTTTCTCGGAATAGGTATCTTTTTTGGAAATACTTTTAATATTTTAGTTTAGAGTAAAAAATAACCTTTCTATTAAAAATATTTGCGAGGAGGAAATGTTTATCAGAAAAAAGTTGCCGTGGTTTTACCTACCTTAAATTTTCAAGCTAAAAGTGGTTTTTATTTTTGTTCTCGGAAAAGGTACCTTTTATTAGGAACAAATATTATTTATATTTGGCAAAAATCATTTTTTTATTTACAGATACAAGGAAAAATATACCATAGAGCAGGTTCACTGTTACCAGTGTCAGATAGCAAATAGAAATTCCTGCAAATTTATTTCATGGGCAATTCACCACAAGAAATTGATATGCGTTTTGAAGATGGCTATGATTTCTCAAACAAGATGATAAATCCCATTACAGGTAATAAAAAATATTAGTTTAGCTATGGAGATATATTATCAGTTACTATATTACCTATTATTTTTTTTATTTTCAATGTTATGAAAACAAAAATCAATTTTCAGGTTCTGAAACCAACAAAAAAGTCAGTTCAATGAACTATTATTCATACCGCCTAATGATTCGTGAAAATGAAGACATACTCAAATGTCGGCGATTATATCACAAGTATGTAATAAACATGTATGTTAAAATTGAAACGGAGAGATTAACAGTCATCAGGTTGAATCAGACCAAACTCAGATCTGAAGAGTATATTCACCTTCGAGATGCGATTAACTACTACTGACTATTCTTCTAGCACCATACATCGGAAGCCCTCTACATATGCATGAATATGCTCAAGATGCCATGTCATATGTTCGTCATTATGGTACAGCAGATTTGTTCATCACATTTACATGCAATCTACACTGGATAGAAATCAAGCAGGAGTTATTCCCTTGGCAATCACCCATTGATCGTCATGATATTACAGCCAGAGTCTTTAGACAAAGTTGAAATCTTTAATAGATTTCATTGTGAAACATTATATCTTTGGAGAGACACACTACTGGATGCATTCTGTGAAGTGGCACAAACGGGGATTGCCACGTGCACACATTTTGATTTGGTTAGTTGAAAAGATAAGGCCAAATGAAGTTGATGCAGTAATATCAGCTGAAATCCCTAATGTAGATGTAGATCCTGGATATGTAGTTATCAAAAACATGATTCATGGTCCCTGTGGAACTCTTAATCAAAATTCACCGTGTATGGTGGATGGTAAATGTTCAAAGCGATATCCACGGACATTAATATCTGAAACAATTATTGGTAATGACGGTTATCCTTTGTATTGTCGCCGATCGACAGCAGACAATGGAAGATCAACAATTGTCAAATTAAATCAACAAGATATTGAAATAGGTAATTGCTGGATTGTTCCATATTCACCCATTTTATCAAAGACCTTCAAAGCGCACATCGACGTTGAATCTTGCAATTCATTAAAATCTATTAAATACATTTGCAAATACGTAACCAAAAGGAGTGATATGACTGTGATTGGTATTAATGCAGAGAATTCCAATGATGAAGTTATCCAATACCAAATGGGTCGCTATGTTAGTAGTAATGAAGCAGTTTGGCGAATATTCTTTTCCAAGTGATTCCACGATCAACGCCAGCTGATGAACTTACTGCATGTTTAAAGTCCCCCAATTTGTGGAAGCATGTGTAGGTATTACACTTATGCAAGAATATGCGTGTCAAGTTGCAAAATGACCAATCTGGAGACATATTCTCTAAACAACTCATTGACATTGGTAATGGCAAATTTCTTATAGACACTGACTGGTTGCATTAAGTTTCCTCAAAGTTTTTGTCAGTTAACTTGATCAAAAGATCTTCTTATTCAAAAGGTGTTTCCAGATGTTGCTCAAAATTACAGAAACCATGAATGGTTAAGCGAACGGGCTATATTGGCTATATTGGCTGCAAAAAAACAGATGTAAATGAATTAAATTTCAAAATTCAAGAACAAATTACAGGTGAATTGAGGATATATAAATCAGTTGATTCGGCTACTAACCAAGATGATGTCGTCAACTATCCGCCTGAATTTTTAAACTCGCTGGATTTACCAGGGTTGCCACCTCACAATCTTCAATTAAAGGTCGGATCGGTAGTTATAATGTTGAGAAATATCAACCAACCGCGTCTTTGCAACGGCACACGGTTAGCGATAAAAATTTTTGAACAACGTGATAGAAGCAACTATACTGAAAGGAAAGTATAAAGGAGAAGACGTTTTGATACCACGCATCCCAATGATTCCGACTGATGTACCATTTGAATTTAAACGACTACAGTTTTCAGTGCGGCTTGCTTTTGCTATGAGTCATAATAAGTCCCAGGTGCAATCATTAGGTGTTTGTGGTATTAATCTAGAAAACCCATGCTTCTCACATGGTCAACTGTATGTTGCCTGTTCCCGTGTTGGATAACCATCAGATTTGTTTGTATATTCACCAGCTAATCAAACAAAAAACATGTGTATCATAAAGCACTACAATAAAAATCAAACAGATATTTGTTAATAATTGTGATTCACTTGATTTACAACAAAGCGATTACTGAAAATAATTATATACGTTTTATTTCATTATTCTTTATTTCATCCCTATGTTAATAATAATAGTAATAAATAATTAATTATCTCCATTTTTTGTCATTGAAGCACCCACTTTATAAATATTTGTCACCTTTAGGTTCCCACTATTTTCAATCAGGTTTGAACCTTAAGTTTCCCTCTTAGTTTGAAGCCCTCTGGCAGACATCCCAGTCGGGGTTTTTAGTGGGTCTCAAAAGGGTGGCCAAAGTTCGTTTAAGTAAGTGGAAGATATTCTTAGGTCACCCGAGCTGACCTTTTTCTTTAATTCTCCTGAACAGAACCGTCACCATGATGATAGGGCGATATGTGAGAGTCAGCAGAGTAGAAACGTCTTAAGGTCGAAATATAAACTGCCACTTACCAATTCTATTTCACAGAACGAAGTCTGCCGAGTTGTATAAAAATTGTTGTATTTATTATAAAAATCTATTTTTTTCATTTTTCATGATTTATCTTTTAAAATTTATGTTTTGAGTTTAACTTTTATTATATGCATTAGTAAAACCACCAAATATTTTTAATTATGAACTACTATAACTATATACAACTATATACAACTATATACAACTATATGCAACTATATACTACTAAACTACTTAACTGATTTTAATAAATTTACACACCACGTACGTTTTCAACTCAATTCATAGTCGCAATATTATTTTATTGCAAATTATTTGTTTATTATTTTGCAGTTAGCTCCTAATAATTCTAAAAGATGGTGGTATCTATTGACTGGATTGAGTAATTACGAATGAGGTATCTGCCCTACCTACCTCATTCGTAAGTTTAGTGTTCCAAGCTATTTACTAAAAACTTTGTAATATACAAATAGTGTTATAAACTTGGATAAGATTAAAAAAATAATTATAATTATTTTGTTTTGAATTTTGCTTAATATCGACTGTAAGAAAACATTATGGTTTTCATGACAGATGTACTCTGAACGTTACCCCTTAAATAGTTTACTATAATGTAATACATCAAAAATAATACGAGTAGTCACAGCAACGCGTGACCGGGTCTGCTAGTATATATATATATAAACATTTTGACCAATGGTCATTTCGGACTCAGGGGGAATTTTTTTCAAAATTCGAAAGTCGGGTACAAATGAATGGGTAGACCGAATTCTTCGAGGTCTACCCAATTGTATATAAATATTTTCTTATCATTTGACTTCACTAGATACAGCACCAATTTTATTTAAACATTTGTCATAAAACATTATGACAAATGTTTAAAAGCTTTCAAGTTCGAAGGATGTACTTTTAAAACGAGTCGTATAACTAAAAGACTCCCGAGGTTGTATTGCACTATTGACATAACACTCAGTCGATTGGTAGAACGTTTGCGCTTTGGTAAAATGTCAAGTAAACTAAGAGACATCATTTCTTCGGATATCTGAAAATCTTCTATCTATTTATTTTTAACGTTATTTTTGTGAACATTTCATCGTCTTGAATTTATTATTTATTGTATAAAATTCCCTTAAAAACTTTTTTAAAACTGATTTAACACACACGTTCTCTTTAGTATAATATACTCAATAATTCAATTAAAGGCTTTTTTATTAACTAGTAGCTGTACCACATTTGTATAATATTATAACATTATCATGTTGTGTAAATTTAAAAATATGTGACTTAACAGCTATATGTTATTTACTTAAAGTATTATATTAATAAAAAACACGGCATTAAATATTTATAAACCAAAATCAATTGAAACTTGTAAACGTGACATAAATTTACGAAAACCATTTATTTGAATATATAATATTGCAATAAATTTGAATTATATAAATTTAATTTATAGGGGAGACCGGGGCTGGTTGACTTAGGGGCAGGTAGACAAATTGTCAAAAACGCGAGTTAGGCAAACTTTTTGCAAAGATCGACTAGGTGAGCGTATCCATTATTCCCCCGCGCACAATCATAAGAAAAACCGCGGAGCAGACCCAAACCGTTTGTCAGCTAGATTCTGTTGTTCAAAAACAAGACACTTAAGTAACTATTTTTGCCTTAATTCTATTTGTTATAACTCTTTTCATTTTGTTTTGATTGCTTGTTAAACTGTTTAATACGAATGTTTGATTTCCGAACTTTGTATGCTTCCTTATTATTCTTAATTACGACACCATTTTAAGGTTTTGGCACGTAGTTAAAAATTACTAGGTCGTTTGGGGCTGGTTGACTCATTTATAAAGGGGTTGGTTGACTATCTAGTCAACCTGCCCCATACAATTTTGGATATACTAGATATAAATTGGTATAAAAATTATTGTTCTTAACCTAACATTTCCAGTTTAGAACGATGCGAATCTATAAACGAAAGTCAAATCGACGTAAAGACATACTGGAGAGAGTATGTCGACAAGTTATTTTCGCCGAAGTATCAATTCCAGCAAAAGAATTTGCTATACCATATAAAATATCGCCATGTAGTAAATATGAAAACAAAAGAATGCACTCCCGGACTGTCTAGATTTCAATTGACCTTGGAAAGCGTTGGCTACATAAAAAATAGACAAATATTCAGTGACAAGGAAGAGCATGCATCAGAAAATTGCCCATAAGGGAGCTGCTGATGTTTATTATGGATTAACGCCTTACGAGTTCCGAAAATTTGCATATGAATTTGCAAAAAAAAAAATCTATTCCTGAATCATGGGATAAAAAACAAATTGCTGATAAAGATTGGGTAGGGAGTCTGCTTAAACGTCATCCTATTCTTTCTATTCGATCTCCTCAAGCTACGAGTTTATTTCGAGCCACTTCTTTCAACAAAAACAACATGCAGTTGTTCTTTGATTACCTAAGAACCGTTTACCTACGTTTAAATGTAAGCCCTGGGTATATTTGGAATTGAGATGAAACAGGACTGACAACGGTTCACATTCCTGATAGAGTAATAGCTCATCTTGGCACCAAAAAATTGGGAAAAATGACGACTGCTGACCGAGGTTTCCCTGGTGACAGTCGCAGTTGCTATCTCGGCCTCGGCAATATGGTCCTTCCGTTCTTTGTTTTCCCACGTGTTCACTATAAATACTATTTTGACTTTTTTAGACTAAAGGACTATCAAAGACTATTTTAGACTGGAGGTGGACCGATAGGTTCTTAACGGTGTTTAATGTTATTGAAGATGTTCTTAAAAATGATGATTGCATTTACTTTAGTATTTAAATCTTGTTCCTTCGTAGTCTTGGTACTCATTACTTCTTAGGTCAACTTACCCCTAGTGACAAGTCAACCTGCCCCAGGCACGGGGTAGGTTGACTCGTTTTTCTCGTTCTATAAAATCGAGCCTATATACTATGTTTTAATAGATATCGAGCTTATTGTAATTTCTTTCTAGAGCTGAATAGTGTCACTATCAATGGAATTGCTTTTCACAAAAATAATCATTAAAGCAATAAAAATATTAACTTTTAAACTGAAAATTGGTCAACCATCCCCGGTCTCCCCTACTAATTCAAATTTATTGAAGCACCCTTCAGATACGTCACCTCGTATATTACAATATATTATTGTTACAATATTTTAATAAATATAAATTTAATTAAAATTAACCCAAATTTTAATCCCACTGTTTCATAATAATTACATTCTTAAAAAATATTTCAATAATTTGGATATAAAAACTTAACACGTAAACACTTAATACGTAAACTCATCGAACTTTGCAAAAATCCAGTTGCAAAAAATTAGGAAAATACTGGTCAAATAGTTCAACTTATAGTTGCCTTTGAAAGAAATATTAAACTCCAACAATATCAATGTCAATATTGAAAACGGACATAAATGAACCAAAAACAAAATCTATATTTAAACCCGGAATTAAACTAGACCGAAAGAAGCATGCGATAACTTTTTTGTATATGCCTTAGTACCTATTTATTTAAAAAAAAAGTTATAAGAAAATGTTTTAAGTAATACAATTATACTAACAAAATTTTGATTGGAAACAATTTTTCTTCATTATTGTTTTAATCGTTAAAAATGGTTGATTATATTTCAAATTTATTGATTTCTTTTTAGTTTTAGATAATCAGAATGTACGTTTCAATTAAAATAAAGCCTATTGGCTTATAGGTTATATTCTAAACTATAATATAATTTAACATAAAATTTGTCTCTAGTGTAGTTAGTGTAGATTAAATAAAGTACTGAATTATTTATTTTGCCCAAAAATTAAAACGTTGAGAAAGTTTTGGTCAATTCTATTACGTGTTAGAACTTCTACCTGCAGTTAATATTATACGGTACGATAATTTCTTTAGTCATATCCATAATTTCACATACTGTAAATATCTACATTAACACAATATACAATTAATTAATTATCCTTTTCTTCAAATTTCATCAAAACATACTCGATGTTTCAAAGAGAATATTGGACGACTGTTTAACAAATATATTAATATTTTGAACACATTAAGAGATGTTTGTCAACCATGTTGCTTCATAATTAAGTATGAAGTATAGTAATTTTCTGAACGTAGTGTATTATAATCCTAGATGTATAAAAGATAAGTCATAACTTAGAAATTAAGAATTAATCTCCTTACTATTTCCTTAGTCACTGACAAAACCTGATCGTATTTTGTGTGACAATGTTATAATTCAGACATTATTACGCTGATACATACGCAATATACACTAACATTCAAATACTGGCCTATGGTTTTAGTGTGACAGCCACATTACCCAAATGTACTATTAATTTCTGACATTTATTTATCATACATGGTTAAAATACACACTAAATTTACCTCTATTATGTACACACTCTGAACATTGGCTTTAATAAATGTCACATTTAGTTAATTAAGTAGTTTATCGTCGGTAAATTTACCTTAAAATCGAATTAACTAAAGCTAAACAGAGTGTTAATTGTTCAGTTTCGAGAGTCGATAAATATTTGCTATGTTGTTGTTTCTGAATGTATTAATAGTTATATTGAAATGAATTTGTATTTCTAGTGCCTTCATTTAGCTTTCTATTAAATGCCGATTACATTATTATTATAATTACATTTATCCCTTTTTATATTGATAACGATATGTAAGTAAGCTTTTCAGTAACCGTTGATCCGTGTTTATCTTTTTGACGCAGCGTGCAAGATATTAAACTTAAATTTATCAGAAATTTTGTCTTTATGTATGGAAAATTAAAGGTATTTATTTCATATTTTTTGAAATTTACTTGAAATTATGAAATAATTCATTTTTGCCTTAAAAGTGTAATTAATAAAATATGTAATAATTTATTATTCACCTTTCTGTATTAAACAAAATAATTTTAATTATTATCTTCTGTCTATTATAATTAAGAAAAGTAGCCAATCTAACTTATAACTTATAATATGTAATATTGTTGAATATTTTTATTTGTTCTCTATAATAATATTTGTAGACTAATAATACATTTTGAATGGCTCATAATACGATTTGAGTATTTGATTATTGAAAGTAAAAATATAATAACAATTGTTATTTGACTTGATTTTTTACCAGTATTATCAAAATATCGTATTTCATAGCAAAATCAAATCGCGTCGAGAATATTTATATACAATAGATTTTTATAATTTAAACTCTAACCTGCCTTTGATGAATTGTTTAATCTACTTTAGCTTATGGAGAAGGTGTTTAATAAGGCTGTATTGTATATTGCCGGTATAAGCAGTTTAAGTGCAGGCACACTATATGAGGGTTGAGAAAAAAAATATCGTCCTTTCACTGCTGTCACGGAAGCAAATTTGCTGTGAGTGAAAAATTTATCAACCTATAAGGAGGTTCAGCGCAATCTGTAGATTGTAAAAGTGTTTATGACTGTCTATTCAATTTCCTGTATGTGAATTGGCAAGGGGAATGTTTTGCTTTGGGTACCTCACCAACTCACCGATGCCTAGAGGCAGATTTTCCTGGAATATTGCCATTATACGATTGAAAAATTCGAAGCAGATTTTTGTCGACGTTTACAATACCATCGCCGTCGAGGAACCTTCAATTTATATATATCATTCAGAAGTTAAGTACAAATAGATTTTTTACGAAGTCATAATAAAATATTAATCAATCTTTAGCAAATCTTAGCACTGGATTTTTAATCTCTACATGAACAATAAAGTAATGAATTTTGAAAAAAATCATATAACAGTATAGCGTACGTCATGCACCTGTCTTTATCTCAATTATTTATATTTAAATTTACATATAGATTTAAATTGAAATAACACTTAATTGTATCTAGATCAATTTAAGCGTCATGGTATTGAAATCAAATATGAATTAACAAAACTTTACTGAAACTTAGAAACCCGAGACGAGGAAGTACAATGACTCAGACTGCGTTACAGCTACAAACAAAATACCTATGAACGTAATTAATGCTTTATGCTATAACTTTAACTATTTGCTAATTCATCTATTACATACATGATTCAAACAAAATACCTATGAACGTAATTAATGCTTTATGCTATAACTTTAACTATTTGCTAATTCATCTATTACATACATGATTCAAACAAAATACCTATGAACGTAATTAATGCTTTATGCTATAACTTTAACTATTTGCTAATTCATCTATTACATACATGATTCAAACAGTAAGCTTGATTTAATAAATTACTTCTCTCAACTCCAGACAAAATCGTTCAATTTTTATCTGTAACGTTACGCTTGAATGAATCGACAGTTATATTTCAGAATGACATATCAGTGGTTTCAGCCGCCATATTTCAAGGCCCGAATCGACGAACTCGTAGTAAACTCTATTTTTCTTGCTAAAGAAAGAAGAAAATGCGATACAGAAATCGTAAAGAGGGAAAAAAATTCACAAGTTTTGTATTGAAAAATGTGTTAATGTAAGTTCACCCCTTTTAAAATAATTTTCTTAAACAAAATTATTTGCAACTAATCTATGTAATTCATATAGAAATTATGTCGTGAACGTTTTACTGTTATTGGTAATGTAATAAGAGTTAAAAAGTATTTTAAATCGAATTTTAGAATAGATTTCATTTATATATGAACTAATGAGAATGATCGTTGTTGCATAAAAATAATATCATCATATTGTGTACGGGTCTCGAATATAAGAAACTTGTGTAAATTAATTATTATATTCAAATTGAGGAATATTTTTGAACTAACGCTTTATAAATACAAAGTCAGTAAGTACCGCCGTATGTTACATACGGCGGTACTTACTGACTGCTATTGGAAGTGTCACTTTGAAGACACTAAAATGAATTTTAGGTTTAAAATGCTGTGTACATACAGAAACAAAGACAAACTACTCAACCTGCTGCTTAGTTTTAATCTTCGTCCTGTTATTATAGGAAAGATGACTGCATGGATGTACGAATTTTGAAGTAATTTAATTACAATTTCGAAATCCATTTAGTAAATTAATTAATTTTTGAAATATTATTATATAATGGTAAAATGATATATTACACCCGAATGGATACATCATAAATGACATCCGTAGTAGCATCACAAAGATGGCGGCTTTGTGTGGATCGGGCCAATTTTTTACTTGATTAGGTCACTTGATAGGTTTCTAGATAAATAATTCGATAAAAATTTGGGAACAATACGCGTTCTTGACACCGCCTTACTGTGTACATAGTACATATATTTTAATAAACAAGATTAACAATTATTGCCTACTTATTATAGAAATTTTGTTTCTACTTAAAGTATTATTGGAAAGCCTAATGTTTTACTACAGCTCTTTTTATACTAATTGTACCTGTAAAAGAATGTTGTCTTATAAAAAAATCCGGGACGAGCGTAGAGCCTGTTTGAAGATTATTTTTTTATAAAATAAAACAATTGAATACATTAAAAAGTAGTATAAACAAGAAGTGATCCTTGTTTACTTTTTCTATAAGGAAATAAAAAAAAACTAAAGAATAAACAAAAATAATCTTACTTAATAAAACCGAAGTTTCATTTAATGTCAAAAAAAATAAGACAACACATTGTTTCAAGACATTGAGATAAGTGTTCATCAAATGTATCTATAGATAAGTATTATGTGTAATAAAGAAATGCTTTGTATGATCGAACAAATCTTCATTAACGACAACTTGTATTCATATTTTGATTTATAGATAGTGTTGGCTATTGTACATAGAGATAGTTTATTTAGTAAACTTGTATGAAGTTAAATATTTTAATATAAAATATTTTTATATTATAAATCTGTTGTTTTAATGTTCCCGGTTGCTGAAACAAATTTTTAGGTTGTGAATTCTTCTACCACCAGGAATTATCAGGAATTTCTTCTACCAGGAATTAAAAAAAACCCTATTTCATGAATTGATTCATATATTACATAATATTCAATAAATAATCAAGCATGTAAATTATAACTTTTTTCAACTATGTTTAATAGGTATTTAGTTGTTGTTGCATATTGTATGTTCCATTGTGTCATTGTGTTATGGAAAGTTTGAAATTGGATGAGTCTGATTTTATGTGTATACTCTTGCATATATTACTGATTGTTACCTATTTTAACATTTTGATATTTTTTCTAGAATACCTTTGTAAGCTTTCAGCAGAATATATATATATCAATTATTATGAATTCGCAACTTGGCACAGTAAAGTTTTCAGCTACCTGAGGCACATTAACGTTGTTGACTTTTTGTTCAGCACAACTCGATATAACAATAATTTGAGAAACATACATATATGGATATTTCCATATGAATTAAATAGTGTTAATGTGTATCCCAAAATTAAGTATTATGATAATTATCTGATATACAAACGATAAATATTTTTTAATACATTACAAAGGACGTTGTTATAAAATACATTCATACATTGCTCTTTAAATTGTATATAGTTTTAAAATGTTCTGCAGCGATCGGTCATTTACATATTTAGTCATTTACTCACCTAAAAATGGGTGTTCCACAAGGATCTATTCTGGGCCCCTTTTTGTTTTTACTTTATATTAATGACTTGCCCTTTTTTGTTAAGGGTCTGTGTGACATTGTACTCTTTGCTGATGACACCTCGCTTATTTTTAAAGTTGAGCGTGATAGGATTAATTATGACGAAGTAAACAGTACTTTGTCACGAGTTCTGCATTGGTTCGAAATTAATAATTTAGTCTTAAATGCTAAGAAAACTAAATGCGTAGAGTTTACACTTCCTAATGTAAAAAGTAAAAATTGTAACTTGCTTCTTAACAATGAAGTGTTAGAATTGATTGACACAACAAAATTCTTAGGTATAACATTAGATAAAAAGCTCCAGTGGAACCCCCATCTCTCAACACTCGCAGCCAAACTCAGCTCCGCCGTCTTTGCAATTAGAAAAGTTAGACAATTAACGGACATTAATACGGCTCGACTTGTTTATTTTAGTTATTTTCACAGTATTTTATCTTACGGTATTTTATTATGGGGCAGTGCTGTCGAAATTAATTCTATATTTATTTTACAAAAAAGAGCTGTGCGGGCTATTTATAACTTAAAAGCTAGATATTCTCTGAGATATGTTTTTAAAGAAATAGGTATTCTTACAGTCGCTTCCCAATACATATTTAATAACATATTATATATACGTCAAAATTTAAATAGTTATATAAAAGACAGTGACAGACACGCGATAAATACGAGAAATAAAAACAAACTCGTAACGCCAAAGTTTCGGCTTCAAAAAGTTAATAAATCCTTCATGGGTTTGAGTATACGCATATATAATAAAGTTCCACAAGATATCTTAGACCTTCCATTTCTTATTTTTAAATCTAAAATCAAAAGTTTATTGTTAAATTAAGCTTATTATAACGGTCAAGAGTTTTTAGTGGATCAAAATATGTGGAACTTAAGTTGTTGAATCATTTGCAGGATTTATATTATAATGTACATTGACAATGTACAATTGACGATTCAAAAGTGCGTGTAAATGCCTACTTGAATAAAGATATTTAGAATTTAGAATTTTTTGAATTTTTTAATACATTTAATGGTTTTTATTGTTTTGTATTGTGATTATAAATTACGTGGTTATACAATAATTAAGGGGGGTGATATGAGAGACTCATTGGGTTTTTGCTTTTATAAGTAAAAGCTAAACAACCTTACTGCCCTTAGAATTGAAGACTTGAAATAACTTAACTTGATATATTCCCTATATATAAAAAAATCGTTTTAGTAAATAGTACATAATTATCTTTAATACATGATGATGCATTAGTTACATATATGTACACCTAGTTAGTTGTTTGAAGTCTTTAATGGCTAATGAGGCTAACGAGAAAGTACTGGATGTCAGATGTAATAATGAGGATAAAAAACGAATATTCGTAGCTTAAATCTTATCATTGGCCAGGACTTAATATCAGATATATCTTAACAATTACAAAGTATAGGATAAATAATTAGTATTATAATTTAGATTTTCACTAGTGCTACAGGTTTCTTATGGCTTAAATAGATGCTATAGATAGCCTTAAAACATTAATTGATATTTATTGATTATAAATAGATATCCATACAAACATACATTTCCAAATGTGTCGTTATGTCATAATTTTATAGCAATTGATTCACTGTCAAAGATTTAAGATATTAAACAAATGAACATTTACTTTTCCATTTATATATTCAAAATATTGCTTTATATTGGAACGTTAACAGATGTGAAAGACTATATTAGACATGTTATTAACAAAACCATATTAATAACAAAACATGAAAGAACCAAGTCACACGAGTATATATAATTCAAGACAAGGTCCAAATAAGCCCGTAGTAAAAAGAAAAATTATGTTAATGTAAATCTCATAAGAATCTTCAATCTAAATAACTTGAGAGATTGAATATAAGATCGTTACTTTTCCTTTGTCTCAAAGTTCATTTGTCAGGAAATAAAATAGTCACGCCAAAGAATAAAAGCTGTCGTAACGTTATATTAATTAGGAAAGGCCTTATTATCACAAAAGACGACAAAAATTATCTGCTGCTAATTATAATAACGCTTTCTTTGTTTTACTACTAAGTGTTGCTAGTACTTGTATAACTACAGGTTTTAGGTAGATTCCATAGATGAATCTACCTATTGCAATCGATGCGATGACGGGACCCAGACCCCAGAGTAGGGGCGCTACGCTGTTTATGAACTGGAGATTGAGAATCCGTCGAAAAAAAAAAAATTATATATCCCTCTATATATATATGTATATATGATCCATCAGTCCAAATTCATCGTAGGCAAAATCTTTTCAAACTTTTTTGTCCGAAAAGTTTTTTGATGCGACCCCCCGTTTAGGAGATAGGAGTGGGAGGTGGTTCCCCGCTTACCCAATATATGCAGAGTGACCCTTCATAAGACTCATAATGACCAGTAGAATACTGCTGGCTAATTTTTCTTTGTCGATCCGACCGACGAGAATCTACCTTACACGATCGACCCTGTCGAACGAGGTATTTCTCTTCTATTGCTTTGAGTGTACTTTTATATTTGTTTGATTTTAATTAAATGTAAATTAAATGTCTTCAAATACACAAATTTTTACCTTACATGCTCTAATATAAACTACACTATAGGTATACGATACTAGGAAAGCATTGCTTGGCTATTGAAAACTATTTAAAAACAGTTTTGAAATAACATAAAGATATCGGTAATCTTGTTGCTAAAATATAAAAATACTGAAAAGTCTTAAGCAACATTATAACCAGGCGAATAATAAAGATACTTAATACAACTCAATAGTAAATTATATTTAAATAAACTAAAAGAATCTATTTAATCCATGAGTCAATTAATCCGTAGACCTCATCCGTCCGACGTCCGACGTTTGTGAAACAGAGACCACAACAAATAAAAAACCCCGGCGGAGTTTGTTGTGTGGTTCTTCATAAACCAGGACGCGTTTGGAACCCTCGTAGCCTTGTTTTAAGTTGAGAGTGTCTTTACAGAAGGGCTTATTTCGATACATACGATAGGTTAAATTAATATAACTAAATATTATTGCACGTATTAAAAATATATTCAATATTCCAAAGCTTTTAAGAATATACCTTTTTAACGTAATTATTAAAATATCTTATTTCCGGATTAATTTATTATTTTATAACTATATTCGTAACCCGTCCTGCCTTGTCCTCATGAGAATTATACAGTTCCGTTCATCATATATCGTTTCATGGGATCTTGATCTTAAAATAAAAAAGTTTGTCAGATTTAATATTATTAGGTAACTTGTATGTAATACAAAATATCTTTAGTAAACCATTTATAAAAGATATGAGAGATCTCATATTAAATGTTTGATATTAAAAGGGAAGTGCCTTAAAACTTTAGTACTTAAATTCTTAAGATTTTAAATTAGACATTAAGTAAAAGCTTTCAAAAGCTTAGAGATTTTCTCTTAATGGTTTACATCAAATAGCGTGCTGAAAGGTTAAAAATATATTTCAAGATATTTACCATATTATTAAAATAATAAAAAATGTATTAATACGTTTCAAGAATAATGTCAAATACATCGTTATTGTAACGTATTTGATGCATTCCAAAAAAATTATGTGCTCTTAGTAAATTTGTCTGATGGTTTTTCGCAATAAGAAGTGAAATGAAAATTAAACCATACTGAAATGTAGACTAATAAATAAATGTTAAAGTAATATAAATATAATATGCATCGTTATTTTCACTACGTGTTCAATATTTTATTGAAACTTCAAATCTATTCTCGTATTGACTAATCTATATATTATAAATATTTTATATAGATTGGATTTCTTGGACGGTTAATTATACTAAATAACAAAAAAAAATATTTTAGGAGAATGTGTTCAATCTTTTACAAATTTTGACCACATTTTATTCACAGATATTAGAAAAGAGCAAAAGAGCTTATCTTCAGTGAAAATTAAGTAATTTTAGCCAAGCCAAGTAGCTTATCGTGTTATTGGTTTCTTACACAACACAGAAAAGTTTGGTTATTTTCATTAAAGAAACAAAAAATACTAATGAAAACATAGATAAAGTAACCGAATATTAAAGATTTACCTTAAACTAGCTGATTCTCAAAGGACCTGAAAAACCACAACTAATTGGAAGCCACGTCCGTAGTAGCAGTAGATGCTAAATCATTTAAGAAGTTAAATAATTAATTAAATAAAGTCTTAAAACCACCATTTATTTGGTATCTTTTATATCTTATGATTGTAATGCCATGGTAAGGGTGTAACTGCTAAGTTAGTTGCTACCTTTTTGCTTTGACAAAGAAAATATAACGCGATTGAAAATCAGTCGAGTGGTGCAGTGCTCAGAGCTACCAATTATATTTATGTTGGCTGCGGCCTTCGGTTAACTCCGTTAGTTCATGGATGTTTGTTCCATAAATTACTCTATATTTGCCGTATTTTTTTAAAGATTTTTAAACTCTTATGACTTCAACTGCAGAAATATGTAGTCATCACTCCCAAGAAGAATTACATTTAAATCTACTAAAATTGCCTTTTTTACCATTAAATTCCATGCCTATGTAGGATATAAAACGTGTATAGTTAATAATTTTTTACCACCCATTGAAAATGTTTGTTAGTTAGTTAGTTATTATGTAAGTACTTCTACAAATTAAGTTCTAAGTGACTAATTAGGACATTACTTCTAGACTGTTATTTATTTTATTTAACTTTAAGTTGTATTATTTTCTGTTGTTACTGTAAACCTATATATTTTTTTGATATTTTCAATGTTATACAGCTTTGCCAATATAAGAAACATAAATTAAATTCCTCAGAAGTAGCATACTGCTATTGCAGAATTCGTTCGCTTAAAAGTTTTCCCGCCCCGATAAGTATCCGGTAACTATGTTGCGTCAGTAATAAATCACTGATAACATATTGCAGTATCATTTCACCAAACTTGAACATAAACATTATACTCAACAAAGTTTTATACATGGTAACGCCACCTTTTGGCTTTCTATTCATAATAGTGGATAAGTTCATTATATTTGAGATCATAATCCATTTCTTTCACTTTCCTCAAAACCTTGCATTCCGCCGCCAACCATGGCGCCCCGCAGTCAAGTATTAAGTATAAGAATCGCATCGGGAGACGACGAAGCTCAACAATCGATCTCCAACTCCAACATACCGCACGATACTTGAGTATTTCACTCCATGATCGTAATTAAGTATTATTAGAAGTACATTTTAAACAAAAGAGAAACTTGTTAATATAATGGTATTTAATAAATATCGCCTATTAGTTATAAAGAAGTAAGTCAATAATATCCATTGTTTTATTTAAAGGCTAATAGGGTTCAGACATGGATGTATTATTCTTATGTATTCTTTGAAGTTTCCGATTTAATAATAATAATTTACTATAACATAATACAACATTTGGAAATAAATTCGACCGTGATTTGAAACAAGAATGAATATTCTAAAATATCTGTATCATACAACTGTATATTTGCATATAATTCGTGGGTTATGGTATATGTTCCAAACTGTATTTTCTCTACTCATGAATATTTCATTTCGAGTCTCTTTTGTAATGTTTTGCACAAAAGACTTAAACATTGTTTAGAATATTTATGTTATACCTTATCTACTTTTTGGTTTATGGCGCGTATAACTTTAAAAATAACTTGTCTAAATAACTTTAAATTAAATTAATATAAACGTATCTCACAAAAAATCTGAATACTAATAATAACTTACACATAAATCAATTAGGTATAATTAAAGCATTTCTTGCCTTAAATATGAATTTGAAAAATATTTAATATATACTTTATAAGTACATAATAAATAACTATTCTAACGGTATATGTTGCAATATGAAGTGCTAATTTTAGTTGTATTTGCAAACATGGAAAGATGAGGAGCCGTTATCCTTTTCGAGAAATCAGGAAGGAAGGGACAAAAGAACAACTGGTTTCTCGATAATATAACAGGCTCGAACAGATACGAGTACTTCGAGCCTGTTCTACCTGTTCTTTTTATTCAATAGCAAATTATGAACTTGAAAGACGTTATGATAAACATATAGTTTATATATTTATTAAATATTCATTTAATTCTTACAATAATCTAATAATACATAGAAGGTGGAGATCGGTCAGCATCATGTATTCAGGTCCACGGCCGTCAGGCCCCGGGGAGGTGCCGTTGTTACTGTTACAGCGTCCATGCATATTCAAATTAGATGCTTTAATCTCTTAAAAAATCCCCGATATATATCCCTCGTTCCTCGTCTGACACAAATTTGAAGCTATTGATTTTAATATTTTATTTGTTTATAAAATTAAGAGTGAATTGAACAATATTCAAGTTTTAAACTATCCGGATTTTTATTTCTAATCTACTTCGAAATAATTTACTAAAATAAAAATATGTTAAATAATTTAAATATATAGTTAAATGGTTAAATTAGTTGATAGGATTTTTTTTTTTTTTTTTTTTTTTAATGACTTTATACATTTGTCCATGCCTTTCATTGTGATTTTAAACAATTTTATTACGATTTTAATTGCGATGGTAACTTCGCAGGAAATTGTACACCTGCACAAGTTTTCGAAAGCTATTTTAGAAATTATGCAAAAAAACAACAGCATAATATTGTTGATATTGTAATGTTGTGGCATATTATATATTGTATTCACTTCACTTCAAGTAATAATAAATTTAGTCCTTAATATTACATTTTATATTGGATTTAAAGCAACCCACTGATTACATAAACACTGAATTTGAAAGGCTGCAATATTATCAATTAAAGGTAGATGTTATATGTGAAATAAAATAAAATAAATGAACAATAAAAAGAGGAAACGAATAAGTAACTACTTTAATAGTAAAATAAAATATATAGCATTTATATAAAATATAAGGCTGTTTCTGTAAATTGTTTTTCTCACACTGTAAGTAATGTTCCTAATCTAATGTTACCTTAATCACATATTGTCCTTACCTTTTCTTTAAGTCTCAAACTATCTGAAGTAGTTTTATTAAAGTAACGTGACGTGAATATAGCAATTTGAAGGTTTACTCGATACTAAAAGAAGTATAATTATTTCTATAAAGGAAATGTATCTCGTTCGTTTTTTATTTAAAATAAATTTAAATTTGTATATTAATGTACGATAAAATGGAACTTGATAACATTTAAAATTTAAAAGTAATAATCAGTTATCATTAAATAAAATGTATCTAAAGGTAAACTTTGTATTAACACTAAACCTACCAAGTACCGGTCAAATAGACCGTTCTTAAACTTTTGTAAAACTTACACATTTTCAAACGTTATAATATCGTTATCAAACTACATCACAATTCTTAGAATATGCATATAATATTTTCTACACTCTTTACCTTTAATTATTTCCATTATTAAATGCGTTATATAATAAAATAACTTTTAATTACCGGTCAATTTGACGGCATGCAGTAGGAACAGGTATACAAGAATTGTCTGTAGGTTTAGTGTTAATGAAAATAAGACCTAAAGAAAGAAAGTTTGAAATTATTCTCAAAATAAGTTATAAAAATGTATGAAATTTTAATGATCGTCTCTTTTAATTCAGCTATCAAAAAACCAAAATGTGGAAATTTTATTTGTTTTATGAAACAGATACAACTTTTTGATTCTATGTATATCTGTACTTCCATACTGTATTTTGTCATAGAATTTCATGTAATAATTAATGTTCATTTTAATCTACAAAATTATTAATTTTAATATGGTTTATTTTAAAAATAATTTGAAAGTTTTACACAACTAATTGAGGTCAATAAATGTCACAGATAAAAATAATGAGATTTTAACACAGCGTTATTAATATTAATAAAACCTTTCACAATTTCGTAACACTTTTTGTAAAACATTGGTTTGAACATTTGAAAGTTACTCAAACCTTTACAGTACAAAAAGTTTACCTTTGAACTATAATTGTAATTTATTTAGTACTGGAACCACCGCATTGTTTATTTGAAATGACTTTAATCCTTAATGAAATGAATTGATAATTATAATAAATAAATATAATTATTCAACTAACTAACTAACTATTCAACACCATACCCATACATATATTACATTCAGAACTTAGTCCTTTGTCTGTCCCTACAACAATTATTCGTTATTTCAGTCACGCAACTAACATTTAGCTGACTAAAGTTATTTAATCATAACGAAAAAGCTTTCAGCATATACGAGTTACAACGCTTTGAAACATTGTTAACACAGCTGTAGTACCAACTAACAATTTTTTACTACATATCGAATAATTTTCTATGACTTATTGTTAATAAAAGTTTTTTTAGGAATCCAATGATAAAATTTTGGCCGTCTAAGACTAATAATACACATGGTAAAAGAATGTTAAACCTCTGATACCAAACATTTTAAATAACGTACCAGATTATTTACAAAAATGTTATAATTGTAAAAACAGCGAATACTTCAATTAATTAAAAAAACACTACTTAAATCAACCGTACTTTAGGGAATAAAAATACTTAGTTCTGAAAACCGTTTAAATTAAATATATTTTAAGTAAATTATAATAAATGTTAACTTTAAGATAACGTCCTTAAGTTGTTTTTGACTAATAGGTAATCAAATGTTATTCTACTCCTACACATTATAATTCGAGTATTGATTTCTATAGAGTTGCAAAGATAACTTATCTATTCGCCAATTCTGGTTTCTAAAGCGATGAAGTCATTCACCAGTTAGTAGACGAAAGAGTAAACAAGAAAGAGGGTGGGGTTTATTTTACATTTTAAAACAACACCCTTAATTAAAATAATGAACTTATTTAACAACAATAAAATAAAACGAATGTACAAATAATATTTTACCCCCATTCCTAGATTCTAAATCCCAAAGTTAAAATAATATAGCTGAAGGAATAATCTTCCTTCATTATTTATTAGTAAAGATATAGATCTATAAAAAACATTGTGACATAAACGCATAACCATAGTCGTATTGTGAAACATTACTCTGTAAAAAGTATAACAAGTAATGACATCCCGACGTCAGGAGAATTATAATTAAAGACTAGATGTACAATACATCATTAAAGTCGTTCGCGATCTCACTAACGAATACTATTGTATTAAGCTTTGGTACTGTCTTTCTTAGCTCATAATATAATACAATAAATACAGTTAAACATTTCTTTTTTTATTTTCTGCTCTTGATCATCGATTTATTGCAAGATAAATGATTTAAAAGAATACAAATAAACATACAGATTTTATGGATAATAATTTAAACCTCTGTAATACTAATCAAAGATTTGTAATGAAATAATATTTGTATTAATAATGTCATAGTCAAATTTATACAAGTCATAATGACTAACTATAGCAGCTATAAATATGTACTGTAGAAATATAAAGATACACAATATGTATTATTAGAAGACATTATTCAAACCACATCTTTGAACATCCTCAACGTGGATATAGTAGTAAATTTTATTTTTTAAAAGAGGTTTTGAAATACTGTTATTATCATTTTATATTGAAACAGTGTGGCTTAATTATATTATTCTTTCATACAATTAAAATTATCAAACTACAAGAAAACCAGCGAACTTTAAAAAAAAATGATAGTTATTTCATTCAAAATAAGGATTTTAGTACCTTCATATTTTATATTTCTCTATTCCATATTTTGTAGAAGTTCTATTTATAATTAATGTACTATTATTATTATAAGATTTGCTTTTTTATTTAAAATGTATAAAAAACATCAAAAGCAATCACTAATTAGAAACATTAATTTTTGGAAAGAATAAAAGTTAGATGAACTTTTGTTATTGCGGAACTCGGTGTAGTTATGCAAATGGTAGAAAATTCTGTAAAATTACAACGTGCAGCAGTATCATAAGAATATTTTACCGATAAAAAAAATATTTATATATCTGTTTAGTATAGAAGAAAAAGTTCACAAGGTAGTAAGATAATATTGATATATCTATCTGGTATAAAAGGAAAATGTGTTTTAATTAAAAAAGCAATTATATGAAGGGTAACCCGGAAACTGGCAGAGCAGCTGCGCAGTGAAATTAGCTCTACCATCTTTACGTCATTATAAGGATATTTGTTTCCGTCTGGCCTTTCCTTTTTCCTTTTTCACTAGTTTATAGACTGTTTACAAATAAGATAAAATAAACATAACCTTAAATATAATTAAAGTTAAAATATATAAAGAAGAGATCTTACAAATTCTCTGTCATAAAGTTTAAATTTATTACTTATATTTAAAAAATATATTTTTATATATGATAGAGGTACATTTATTTGTACAATTTCAAGGGATTATTAATATTTCGATCATTGTCGAACCAACTACGAAAAATATCCTACGAATAGTAACATCACCTATTAATATATTTTAATATGTATCCTGGTGAAGCTATGATCGAATCATTAATAATATTTTTTTTTTCGTTTTTGCATAGTATTGATTGTATTGTAATAAACATTAAATAATTTTATTTCAAAATGGTTCTACTTTTAATAACGTTTATTAATTTTATAGACTCAATATATGACAATAGCAGACCGATTATTCAATGCATTGCAATGCGGTCTGCAATACCATAATGTGGCTTTACAATACATATTTATTGTTGCAGGGACTATAATAACATAAGGCGGGAAAATTTATTTAAAATTTAAATAACATAATAAGTGCTGTTTTGAAAATATAAATCCTCCTTTGTTCTATGTCCGTCTTATTATTTCATATTATGTTTCTTTAAAGTTGTTAGATTTGTAAAGTTGTTACATTCAGGTAACCTACATTACTGTTACTCTTACATTCAGGTAACCTTTATTAGAATCATATATTCCTTCCTTGAATTCCACAATTGGTTTAATGATGGTATTCTTTTTCTTTTCACAGTACTATATTTTTTTGCTACCATCATTTTCCTGGCCGCTAGTATCCTTGTGTCTGTAGTATCTGTTTAAAAAATATGAAATATTAGTATAAACGTGAAAAACTAAAAAAAAATAGATTGTTGTGATAAAAATAGTTTTCCGACTTAAATTCAAAATGGCGGTTTGATTAATCAACCAAAAATATAGGTCTATGTAATGATCGTTATATGCTTTAATCTTAATTACACAAGTTACATTTCAGAGTTTAATCTTAATTACACAAGGTACATGTTGGAACTGATTTAATCCTAATCCTTATCAATGCATACAAAGGGAATATATGAAGTGATAGTGATCCGGTAGATTAATTAAGGCCTTTGTCGTATCGTATACTCTGTACGTTAGCAGTAGTTGGTTTGCTTATACTTGCTCCCTCCCCTCTAATATTCGTTTTTAATTTGCAGTATTAAAGTTACCTTGTCAATAATCTGAGTACAATATGATTTTTGAAATACAAGTAAGGTAGCTAGGTATAAGGACGTTAAAATTTAGAAAAAGCACCAATGAAGTAGCCAGAAGTTTATCAATTTGATATTTTAGTAAAATTACTTTAACACTACTTGTCTTTATTTTATTTTTTTATTACAGCGACTGCTAGAGAGTAAGGCATTATAATCTTTTCGGAGAAAATAATTAGGTAGGTAGGAGACTATTCAAAACACTAATTCTTATTTACATTTTTTTTACTTTTATAATATTTATAAGATCATGGAGCAAATTTATTAAAATACATGCAATAAAATATAAAAAATTTTTTGCACGTCATAATATTATTATATTCTATTTGATCATAATTTTTTAACTGACAAAATTGAATACTTATTCGTTTAATTTTTATAAAGATTAAATAATACACTTATCACAATAGATATTACTAACTTCAGTTTTAGAAACAAAAACTCACTTAGAGCTCACTTTAAGAACTTCTACTGTTGTTAGGATTAAAGTGAATTCGAATGGTTTGGGTTGTATATCGTTAATAATATTCCAAATTAAATTAACGATTAAACAATTACCGTTTAAACACAAAGTGGAATACTTAGCCGATGTTTCAACGTTGCTTAGTCCTGATAATTCAGCAGTATTATACATTTGTAAGCTTAGCGAGCTAGATTCCTAGATACTGAATTCTAGCTCTTAGTAACTGCCAGGTGTAATCCGATTACATAAGACATGCTTTAGCCTATTGTTAAACATTGTAACGAGTTCAAATATTAAACAGCTCAGCTGGTACATCAGATTTTACACACACAAGGTACCTCTTATTTATATCTGACTTATAAATAGTTTCAGATGTCATTATATTTGTTCCATCTGAAAATATGTCCCAAGAATATCGTTTGGAAGTGTTTAACGTCTCATATATTACATATATTGTTTTTAGCATTATAAGTATAACTATAACACTCAGACAAACTGTTAGTATCAGTTTACTAGCTTATAATATAATATACTTAATGCTTTATTTGTCATCTTAATTACATCTCTAACAAAAATATAGGGGATGAAGTCAAGGAATTATATTTATTAAGGTAAGGTTTGTTTTTTTTATTCTTTAACGTCAATGTTACTAAGAAAAAAAGAAAAACACTTTTTGATATTTCTTTATTATATACACGTGTTTTATTAACTAGCTAATAATGTTTCTTAAAAAGAAAAAAATTACAATCATCATTAAAAAGGAATTATGTGCTTTTGAGCTACCGATTAGTTATTACCGACACATTTTAATACAACAGAGATGGAGGATTTGAATTTTAAGGAGATTAAGATTATTAAAAGAAAAGTATAAAAGTATAAACCAAAGGAAAGTAATTTCAATTCGTACTTCTGTTTCATTAACCGACTAATTGATTGGAAACACAAAGTCCAGTCCATTAAAATTACCAGTGTAGTACCACACTTTGATATTTTAAATATATTAATTACAATTATAATGCAATGTTACAAAATACTATATTTTCAATAAATAAATTAAGTGTCCCTGTAATGAAATAGTGACTAGGTCTTTACACATATTACATTCATTCTATACGTTTTTGGGTCTTTTAACATATAACTTATCTCTAGGATAGGGCAAGAATAATAACAGCTAGTATAAACGTTTTTATATTCTCTTCTTTGTGGTGTAAGGTTCAAATTACTACTGTAGTTCCTTCAGGATTGCCTTCGGGTTAAATTACGAGAATCGTGTAATAGTAATACATATTTATGAGGTGGTTATAATAAAGTAAGAATAATGGCTACAGAGCGTAACCGTGGTTATTTATAAAACAAATGATATTCTGCTATCGAAAAATTGCTATCCGTTGAAAATTTATATTTTCATCTAAAGATCTAATAGAAGCCTAATTAAGAATGTCAATGCATGAATTGTTTAATACATACTTAATAAATACATACTAAATATAAACTGGAAGAGCCGCATTGTTTTACAAAGTATCTTATGAATAGTAAATCATAAATGAATTCGATATCTAAATATATGAATGAGGAAACCTTGACTCTTTTATTCATCATCTCATCAGTGAGCATCATGTCTCTGTGTATCCAGTAATTTTTTCTGTGTATTTAATAATTTAGTTTATGTGTGTATTTAACTTTTCTATGATTATTATATAATAATTAAAAAAAATATTTTAACACATTTTTTATATATGAATTTCTTTTAATGTAGAGCGTTTGTTGTTTAAAAAATAATCTAAAATAATGCGAGTTCAATTGCCCAAAGTCCCTCCGCCGTGTTCAGTGCGGCGATGAAAGAGGCTCGGCAATAATCACTTATTAGATTGAGTTAGTACACAAGTCTCTAAACTACGATCTTAGCAACTGCTATTAGTCAATTAATCCCAGCTACTACAGTTCAGGATCACTTCTGCAAAAAGCAAAGAAGTCGACAAGCAGTACTATATACAAAACTAATAACATTTTATATATGCTAAAAAAAATAATATAACAATAACGAGGTAAAGTTCTATACTGAATAAAAAAATACAATTGCTACATGGTCAGTAAATGACATAGGACGTAGGTCGATAGATTTATGAATTTTTTTATTGTAAAATAAAAGAAATAACTTAAAGGGGAAGACATAGACAGGTCAGTATAATCGTACAACTTATTTATCATAACATATATTATATAAATGGGACCTGTGAATCGTAAAGGTGTATTCGTTCTAAACTTATATGGAAGAAAACGGTTTTACGGTGATTACACACCTGCAGCTGGTACAGGGGTGGCTTCTTATTATTTTATTATTTATTAAGGCAGACAGCCTTAATATTATATATAACATATGAACTTATTATATTATTTATAGCTAGGATGAAATGCTGTTTAAATTTCTTATACCTTTTTTACTTTTACAGGAAATTAAATCTTGAAATAATGTTATGCTGTTAGCCTTTTTGATATAAATCACATGTTATGGTCTGTTTGTGTCATTGTAACTTTGAAACTGTTAATTTTAGAGTTACGATGACAGACACACGAATATACAAACCCATTACGTTACACACATTCAACTTATAAACACTTTTTTTCGTCGGGTTCTAATAAAATTACTAATGATAGGTTTCGATTTGATGGTTTGTTAATAACTTGAAGTCACGCTTAGGAAATTTGAATTTCAGGACAGAATTTCAATAAAAAAAATATTCTCAACAATTTATTTCCAACAAACAAACAAAAATAGTATACAAGAAAATATACTTATCAGAATTCAGATTTAATATGAAATCGATTTTAATATGGAATATCTTAATTTTTAATATTTATTTTTATACCTTAGGTCATTCTAATAAACGCAAGGTTAGTAAAGTAGATACATTTAATATATTCAGTACTTATATCTTGTATCATAATAACTTTACAAGATTTTACTTCCACCATGTTGTGTGACAAATATTCAAAAACTTTTCAGTCCATGTTTGATGTATGTACTTTCAAAACGAGTGTAACTGAAAGATTCCCGACTGTTGTATTGCACTATTGACACACCACTCTGTCGATTGGTAAAACGTTTGCGCTTTGGTAAAATGTCAAGTAAACTAGGAGAGATGATTTCTTGCGATGTCTGAAAATATCTACAGAATAACTTCAAAAGCTTTGTCTGTTTTATTGTATACATTATCGTGGGAACAATTTATATCTTTATATTCATTATTTATTATTTATTGTACATATTTCCGTAAAATGTACAAAAAACTAATTTAATATACATGTTCTCTTTGGTATAATATATTAAATAATACATTCAGGTGAAACTTTGATCTATTTTTGAATTTTTCTAACTAGAATATTAACTATTACCAGTTCTTTCTTTTGTTAAACAATAGCAGCACCACATTTATATTAAATCATTTATTCTAAGTTACCCGTCAAGAAATTAAATAAATCCTCTTATATCAGGTCTAAGCTTACATGTTGTACAATATTATATTAATATCATGTCGTGTAAATTTCATCCTATTAAAATATAACATTAAATAAATGAACAAGTATCTCAAAGACGTAGTAAGTTATGAAATCAAAACCAAACCAATTCGTATATCTATGAAAGCAGCTATTCAACTATTTAGCTATAATAGATACCATGTTAGTTTAATAATATTTTATTGTAACTCTATCAATACTACCTTATATCTCAATAAATAGAGAGACTTAGCAAACACACGCAGCAAAAGATTAGACTATTAATATTATAAATGCAAAGGTTGTTGTAATTGTTATGCCTTCACACCTTAAACACTCAACAGATTTTGATAAACTTTGGTATAGAGATATTTTGACAAGAATACTTTATCCTAAAATTAAATTTATGAACTTATAATTTATATGTTATTTACTTAAGATACTTTATTGTATAAAAAACTGAATTAAATATTTGGAAATCCAAAACCGATTGCAACTCCTATTAAATTAGAAGTATTTTACTTAATATCTTGAGAATTACAAAACTGTAAAGTGATTTATATACGAAAAGGTTATATTTAAAATATTGCTTGGCGAAATGAATTTAAGTTTGTTTAGTAGGATACAAACATTGCATATAATATTAATAAAGTTGCAGGTCTATTGTTTCACTCGCTAACAGAGACATGAAGCTCTCTTCAGATACGTCAGGTCGTTACGCGGTCAACAATGTACTTAGAAAATATAATATGGTCTCTTAATATTGTAACGTAAGGTGGATGAGATAGAACTTTTTTTTTTCCTTTAGTATAAAGTATAAAATATTTCTTGAGGACAAAAATTTTTTTGTACTTATAATATAAAAAAAATATCTTTGTTTTTTATTGATTTTTCTCCGTTGTTTGACTTTCTTATAATTAAATTTAGAATAAAATATGTTTATGATGATATTTTCATAAAAAATATATTGTTATATTAAATACAATAATTTTGATAATTATCAAATACACAAATATAACTTATATTCGAAATATATAAATTGCAATCAAAATATATTAAAATATTTTTTCCAAAAATACAGTTTTTATTCTCGTCATATCAACTTCAGTTGTTATCTAATTTACATGCGAAACATCGATATGTGTTAATTATTAGTTCGGTGGTTGAAAGATGCTATCTGGGGATATGAGGAGCCGTAATACTGTAATAACGGTCCCGGAATGAGACTACAATATGAAATATGTTACATTCATTCACCTTCACGCCATATCCCTTGCGGGGTAGCCAGAGACGACGGAGCGCCAAACGCTACGGTCTCTGCATACCTCTTTCGCCTCGGCCACAGACATCAACTTCTTCATACATGCCCTCCGGGGGGTCCTCATGCTTTTTACGTGACCTTCCTCCAGTATCGTAGCTACTGTATTTTCGAAGGTCACTCGAGGCCTCCCCCTGTCTCTCTTACCGCTCACTTTTCCCATATAAATCTTTTTTACCACTCTTTCATCACTCATTCTTTCAACGTGCCCAAACCACCTGAGCACGTTCTTCTTCATTCTCACCGTGACATCTTCGCTAGTACCTGCCATTCTGTGGATCTCTTCATTGCGGATTCGATCAGCTAGACTGACTCCGCATATTCTGCGAAGAGATCGCATCTCCACAGCATTCATCTTTCTTACATTCTTCTTCTGTGTTACCCACGTTTGGCTGCCGTATAACAGTGTCGGTAGCAAAACTGCATTGTGTACAGCCAAACGTGCAGCTATACTGACGTTTTGCCGTCTCAACAATGCAGTCAAAGCACCATTGACTCTGTTACCAGCAGCAATACGCCTTTCCACATCCATTTCGTATCTTCCGTCTCTGCTAAACATACTTCCCAAATATACCACTTCATTCACTTGTTCTATTATCTTATCATTCACGTTGATCTTACATTCTGTTCTTTCTTCATTTCTTTCAAATATCAGAACCTTCGTCTTATCTACATTCAGGTTAAGACCATTAATTTCACACCCATCTTTCAGAGTGGTGACCAATGCCTGCAAATTGCATTCTGATGATGCAATGAGCACTGCATCATCTGCATATAGTAAGCAATTGACCTTAAGGTCACCTACTTTCACTCCCATGTCACTATCTTTCACTCCTTGGAGACAACTATCCAAATACAAATTGAACAACCAAGCTGACATAGCGCAACCTTGCTTAACACCCGATTGGATGTAAAACCAGGGCGACATGCCAGCTCCTACTCGCACACAGGCTGAGTGATCTCGATAAAGAGACCTTACAGCCTGTAGCAAGGGTCCGTTCACATTGTATCGGGGCAGTATCTCCCATAACTTCTTTCTCACAACCCTGTCAAACGCCTTTTCCAAATCCACAAAAGCACAGAAAACCTTTTGGTTTAGGGCCAAAAACTTTTCCGTGATCATGCGGAGGGAAAAGATCTGATCTATACACCCTCTTCCAGGTCTAAAACCTCCTTGTGCCTCCCACAACAGCCTTTCAGATCTCTCTTGCATTCTTCTCGCTAAAATTTTAGCATAAACTTTACCGCCCAAGCTAATCAAACTGATGGCCCTATAGCTTGCACAGTCTATCTGTGAACCTTTGCCTTTATACAAAGGTACGATGACTGCACTTCGCCAATCGTCTTTTACATTATTTTACAGTATGTTACATTAACTTACTTTATTAGATCTATTCTATGCTCGAAGCTTTGCTCGCGGATAGGTAACATTACTTTGTTCAGTTTCAAATTAGTAATTCTTCTTTTAGATTCATGTAATTTTAACGTAAGATATTAATCGATTAACAGTGTACGTTCTTAATTTATCCAAAGTAATTCCTTTTCTAACGCAAAATCTTAGTAAAACTTAAAATCGAATATGTACTCATTAAAAATATTGTAGGTATTATTTGTATTTAAAATTATTGTCCATTCTGTTAAAAAATGTTGTTCTCACTAATTTTGCATGTAAGGTAGAAACTATCTCATACAAACAAAAACAAATAAGCTTTAACTTTTTCTATAGAAGTTTATCTTAATTAGTGAAAAACTTTTGAAAATAGATAGAACACTTGTTTTTTCAGTTTAGTAATTACAAGTTAGTTAACATTTTTTCAATCTATTCAATATTTGAAATATTTTCGGATCCCAATAATCCCAATATAATAGGTCAATTTATTGAGCCGTATTCAAGTGGCTTTACAAAGACATATTTTTAACATCCAACAATGTTATTGTCAATATTGACAATAGACTTAAATGGTTAAATAATATTGTAAATTCGAACCCGGAATAAAACCATGAAGCAGAATGATGCAGAAACTTTTTGGAAATGGAAAAGAGGTCTCTTTGTATTTATTATTTTTATGTATCATATTTTTTTTTAATTTATAAGCAGTCTTTTGTTGTATTCTTAAATAAAAATTTGCTTATATAACTAACTAAATTTGTCTCTTGTTTTGTTTGTTTTGAAGCACACACATTTGGTGATAATATCTCATCTCTCTTTATGTGCAAAATATATAACGATATTCAAAAACACTCTTTGTTTAACAATCAATTCAGTATTGGTCACAAAGCCGTCAGCCACAGAACGACCAAGCTATTAAATGCGGAGTATACAATAAATTCTGTCGGTAACGGTCAGCGGGTTACAAAAGTGAACATTTTTTGTACAATGTCATCAAAAACTTTCTTTTCAATTACTTTTTTCGAGAATTCCATAAGTAACAGAAATATACTCTTATCAACATAACTTTTTTATTAAAATACATTATATAAAATTACATTTTAAACGATAAGGCAAAATTTTAAGTAATTATACCTACGAAGTTAATATCATTTTAACTTAAGAAGTAGCTTATATACAATACTGATATATTTATTTGTTACGGATGATTTGGCTAATATTATTATATTACAAAAACTTTAATTTACAGTTGATATTATAAGGTATGATAATCTCGTCATAACAGATTTCAAATACTGAGAAAATATATACATACATAACAATATACAATCAATAAATTATATTTTATTTTATATCTTAATAACGTAACTACAATATTTAAAACAGAATAGAAGTCTATTTTTAATTCATAATCATATATGTAGCATAACAATTTTCAGAATATGAACTAACCTCATTATACTGGATTGGCATAATAAATAGATAAGTAACTTCAAAATTGAAAATTAATACACAATTTCAGTCACTACAGAACTATAACATATTTGGCATGACAAATAATTTACATATTGTTATACCGCACATACAATATACATATATTACCATTCAGATACTGGTTTTTGATACTTGTGTATTAACCATATCCAAATACTACTACTACTACTACTAATAACTAAAACTGATATATCGTGAATTATGTACTACAAAGTCATAAGTAAACAAAGTTATTTGTCGTTTGTAAATTTACCTACAAATAGAATTAACTAAAACCATACAGAATATTAATTGTTTAGTTTACAGATTCAGTAAATATTTACGTGTCAAAATGGTTGTTGAATTTTAGTATTGTTATTTGTGTATGTTACCTTTACATAGTTTTCTATCTTTATATATATATGTAGAAATATATAGGCATTTGCAATGATAATATAATCCGTCCATCATTATTAAACTAAATATTTATTTAGTTCATAAATAATAAATGAATATGGTGTAATAATAATAACAATTCCCTTTTCTATCTTTGAAAAACTTTTATAGTCTAGAACTTAGTATCTTATTTGCTACAAGAGTATAAGTTTTTAACTTCTGTATTCAAAAGATGTATTAGACACATTTTTAGACTAGACATAGATAGATTTATATATTTTTTTCTCTATTATAAAGTTATATAATTAATATCCATATTCCTTGATCGCTTCGCGACTATTAAAATTAGCAATAAAAAGGAAGTCTTACATCACAAATAGACTACATACATTAAAATTTGATGTGATGAAGTAAAAGTTTTTTATAAGTTTATGTAAGTGAAAATTATCATTATTTAATATAAAAATATACAAAAATAACTGTTATGAAAGTAATATTTTGACAATCAATCAGCAGCATCAAGGAACAGCGATGACTGGCGTCTTATTTTGCCATCTCATTGCTAAGTGATTATACCAAAGGGTCCGCAAACTATGACGGATTGTTTATTTTGAGGATAGTTTTTTTCCAAAGAAATTAAATTAAAATGTTTTTTTTTTTAATATTACCTTCAAACTGACAACAGCCATAATTTGTTTTAGTATTGCACATACAAAATTATGCAATTTTATAAGACTTTTTTTTTTAGATTTGTCTACTAAGATGACTCCGCTGTAACCAAAAATGGTAACTACCAATCTCATTTAAGGAAAATAGCAAGAACAATGGTGGTCTCCACTATGGTGGCCCTGAGAGATGCTTTTTCACACCCCGCTTAAAATACCCAGGATCGTAGAGGGAAGGAAACACGTGCTGTGGTAGGTAATTCCACATTTTGATGGACCGACTTAAATATGAAGTTATGAATCGTTTGGTTCGTGATGACTCAGAATCCACCGTAAAATGATGGCACTTCTGTCCTGCACGTGTTGTTCTGGATCGAAAAGTTAGAGGATGGGATAAGTTGAAAGAGTTCGTCGGAATATCCTTTCTTTTCCCCTCAACTACGGTAATATGAAATAGTATGTATACAACTTATAAATACTGTATACTGTGAAAAACCGTAACATAATAAATGCACTAACCCATCCCAAATAACATCAAAAGATGGCAAATATTAAATATGTATTTTTATAATGTTTACCAATTTTGTTATCAGAGAAATATCAGAAATTCCACATGAACTAAGTCGGCGGGTCAGCTAGGTTAAGATAAAATGGGATAAATAATATTTTAACTATTAATACAGTTGAAATATGATTATTATTTTCCAATCATGTATTAGATTAGATCAGATATTAAACAAATAGTTTATTATATTAGTAGATATTTAGTATTTTCAGTGTGTAAACAAAATTCATACTAATTCCACATTTTCAATATTTTTTTTAATTGTTACTATTTTCTTGAAAAGTTAAGTTTAGAATAAAATAATATATCATTTTTACTCTAATAATATCAATATAATCAAATAATGTTTTGTTGCTGTTGCCTTTATATAAAAGTAATCGTATAATTTGTCATTATCTTGTTACCTATTTAAAACTCAATTAAAAATACCATCTATTTCCCCCCGGTCTTCACAATCTACAGACGTCTACAATATCGACTTTGATCACGATTGATCACAATTTTTTGAATATAATAATATTATCAGGATCTATTACTGAATGATGCGATTAATTTTTACTACACATAAAATTCCTATAACCAATTTTTAGAAGCAAAACGTTTTGGGATAATGTAGGTACATAATTCAACTCTATTTGAAAATGAATGCTCTCATATACAGAAAACATTACTCAATTTTTATTTGTAACTTTTCACATAAACAAATGGATTTTATATTTCAAAATGATTTGTGATTTCAGTAGCCATAGCTCTAGGATTATACTTATTTCCTCTATTTGCTAAAGAAAAAAAGTAATTTAAAAAACCATGGACAGAAAAGAAAAGAAAAAGAAAACTATGAAATTAATTATATTACACGTATTTTTGAACATTAAACTGTAATAGTGAAAATGAATTAAATAATATCAGAATACATTTAATTGACGGTAGACATGAAGTAAAGATCCGAAGAAGTCGACTCGGTAAGACTGGCAGTATATCAATAACCCTACAGCCTTCTCTTGCGTAAGAAACAAAGTATGTGGTAATATTGCAGATGCCAAATGGTTCCTCGTATGTTATGTGTAAAAAATTATTTATTTTTGGCCAATTTTTGGCAATATTCAGTATATCTTAACTTACTCGTATGTTTGCCTTCGCTGGCTCGGATATAAAGAGAATGAGATGTTAACGACCACTTAAAAATATATAAATAATGGATACTGCATTGCATTGCAGAAACTGGAAATATTTTTAAGTTTTAAAGATAAGGAAAAATATTCTTTCTTGAAAATTACATTGTTCACAAACCAAAAATACTTTCTGTCTACTATGACATATTTTAGCTTAAAGTCACTCAAACATAATGAAAGCTTAGCTTTCAAAGTAGCACTAAAATATGCGGAGTAACACTATATGCAGGTGTACTAACAAAGACAAACTCAGCCCACTGCATAGTTTTAATGCAAGTATTATAATAGAAAAGATGGCTGCCATGAAAATTTTAAAGTAATTTAATTTCAATGTTGTTTCGTTGACTTAAGCAATGTAACCAAGTTTTTAAACATTATCTTATAACTATTTACGTAGTGCAATAATTTTAGATATTTTTATACTATTGTTAGTACTGCATTAAATAACATAATATACTGTGGAAATTCAGTTGAGATAACCATTTGTATGTATTGAAAATAACTTTCCAAAGAACAATTATTGTATATAGTTTAAATATTATTATTTTGCTGATAGTATCAAAAGTAAGTCCTTCATGTTAATTTTTTGTATATAGTTTGACAAAAAGGAGCCTGAAAATTGTACTCGAATACTTATTTAAGAAAAGATATTTCGTTGCTGATGTAATTAAAAAATATAAATTTTATTAAAAATAAAATTACTACAAGATATAACAATTATATATTATTAACTAGAATTTTAACAAAAGTTATTGCTAGGTATTATTTGTGACTATATGATGATCTAAATATTGCTATTATATATTTTAAATAATTTTTAAATCTAAACATAAATAAGGGCTGAGAAATGGTTATGTCTATGCCATGTTTACTACGATACTACGATTCGTTTCTTCCTCAACTACGGTTGGCTTTGTAATGACAGATTTACATAAGCTTAGTGGTGAACAAAGAACTAAGTTTTGTATTGATCGCTTTTTGACATCTTCTATTAGTTTAAAGCTGCATCTGATAAAAGAAATATGTTCCACATTTTTCTTTACAATGTTACTTGCTATGGTATGGTAGGGTATGGCATATAATTAAGGAATAATATAAGTCTAAAATACTGAATTAATTATTATTAAATTAATTAATTCTATTGGCTTTTATTTCAAATTGTCTATGTTCAGATATAAACACATTATTTATATAAATAATATAATTAATTCTTATTCAAACAAATACAGTTCAATAGCTGATATCTCATATTACAAGAGATACGAGATAATTGGTCGTTTATACACTTATTTAAAATCGAATTTACAAAATAATTGTTTCAATACTGCAATTACTGGTTGAGCCAAAGAGCAATTAACAATGGACAAAATATAATTACATTAAGCGTATAAAGCGCTTTAATATCTTTGTCATTGTATTCATTAACCTGGATCAAATGAGTTAACAGGGTTGTTCTGAAGTCGAAATAACTTGGTTAATTTAAATGTAAACCAAATTAAGGGATTCATTGTCGTTATTGTATAAAAGATTATACAAATAATTTTATTATTAGTTACTCAAGACAAATAAAATTAGTTAATAATGACAGAACCCTTCTATTATAAACGTGTAACATATATTATTTGGTTTGAAATTGTCTATAAATATCTTAGACGTGTAAAGCTTATTACATTTTTTTTAATAATTTAGAATGAATAAACTGTCAGCATTGCCAGAAACAATAAGGACTTGAACCTGCGACCACTGGAAGGGGTCGGGGACTGTTTACCAGGGATTGAAGTTTTACTGTTGTTGATTAACTTTTTAATTAAAAATATGATGTTATTTCACACTATCGACTTATTTTATGACGACGCGTTTGATTAATTTGGATTAATTTGATCTCAAGTTGTCACTTGTCATCCATCGACCAGTTGTCATTTATCACATTGAAGACTCACTGATCTGACCGACACAGGACGTTACACTTTTTCTTTAACCATATTTTTTTTCCATATATATTTTATTATAATTAATTTCATCAATCATTGAATATTTGAATTAATTGGAACTATATTAATCAAAATTTCATTCCAACTTACTACTTGTTTACTAACAAGTTTTAAAAATAATTAGAACTTTCTAAGTAAAGTAGACTCTGAATTAAATAATAAATTGTCTGTTACCCAGCGGACCGTATCCAGAAAAGAGAGCTCCAATTTAACGAGTTAACTGAAGGCGACAGTCAGCATAATTATAATTAGTCCCTCTGAGCATTTACCACACGACTGCTATTCGACCACAATTCCTTTTTTTGTCGAAGTAAGTTGCTCTTTAATTCCTTACTACTTGATAGATAATTTTCTTTATTACTATTCTGTATTTTACTGTATTATTAATTATTGTTTCTAAGAAATTTACATCGTGTTATCCGCAACATATTATATAAATTAAAAATAGAAACACTTTATATTACTGATATTATTTGTTATCTATTGTGGAGCTTGCAGTTATTACGATACAAGTCACGTTATATGAGAACAGCAATCTTTTGTTAAGAGGTTTCTAAATTGTACAATCGTAACTTTTGCACAATCACCAGCATTAGTAGCAGAATTAATTTAATAACAAACATATTGGAAACAACAATACAACATTACATGAAAACTGTATTTCATAAAGAAAGCAGTACAAATACCAATAAATATCCTAACAAAAATAAATAAAATATTATTTTTAAATTGCAAAACTAAACCATTACTACTTAAAGGTTATTTTCTATAACAATAGCTAGTATTCCGTTGCTGATTAAATGAGATAAGTGTACCAGTTTTTATAAATGTTTTGTTTGATTTTGTGAAGTTATTTCATAAAACAGCGAAATTTATTTTTATATCTATTATATAAAAATGAATCGCAAAATGTGTTTGTAAGCGCATAACTCAACAACGCATGGACCAATCTTAACAATTCTTTTTTTAAAATGTTCCTTAAAGCCCAAGGATGGTTCTGACGGCGAGAAAAATTCGAATAATTTCCAGGAAAACCCTAAAAGAGCCCTTTTCTTTTTCCTATACAAATATTTTCTAACTAAATGTAGAGTCAATTTAAACTGTATTGCTATTCAATAAAGTTCATATTAAATTACAAGCATTCATTATTGTCTAAACAATGTAGGTGTGTTGCTAACGTCGAAGAGTCAATTCGCGCTTTATTGTCGCTGCACAAAGTTCAAATTCAATCAAATGTGCGTTCACGCAAAAGTGATAAAATCGTGACCCGACCAAATTGAAAAGTCAAAAAATGTAAGAGCTATGGATTTGATTGGCCTTGGAATATTCTTTCTTTTGTTTTAGTTTCGGAATGCGACATAAATTGTCATCAGTTTTCACGTCATTGCATCTGTCAAACAAATCGCGTTAAAAAGCCTATATAATATTTAATAATTAATTTTAATTGTTTTATATCGTGTTTTGTGCAAAGTGTTTTAATACCTGTGATTAATAATTATTGCATGTGACATTATTTAGGTAAGTATATTCGATATGCCTTCTATAAGACGAAGTAATTTAGGTAGATGAACCCGAAATGCTACAAACCAAACTAATTACCGATCTTATCATACTGCACAATAACGTGACGGCGGAAATAAATGTGAAAGAATTTGTATATCGAGAATGCGGGCAGCGAGGGCGAGAGATTCAACTAATAATCGCGAAAGTTTGAATCGAGCTGCTTTCAATTACGATTTGTCAATTGACTACAGTAACCACCAATGTATTACTATTGGATCTATGAACTTGGTTTGCTCTCATTGTAAGGCATTTAAATACAAAAATGGATTGTGTTTCGCAAATGGGAAAGTGAAATTGATACCATTGGATCCACCACCAGAGTCATTGTACTCATTGGTTTCAGGAATAGATTTTTCCAGATTCCATACACTTTTTGTCAAATATCCAACAATATAATAATTGCTTTCAAATGACGTCATTTGGGGCAACAAACGTAGTTCGGGAAAATGCAAATTCATGCCATCTTTTAAGGTATGTATTATAACAGTTATCATTATTATTTTAATGAACAAAATTTCCTGTTAACTAAGTAAATATGTGTCATTAACCTTCAGTTCCCTAGACCCCAACACATATATTACTTAGTCATAATATTATTTGGTGATTCAGTATTAGCAACACTTTTATTATTTTGAAACACAATATAAATATTTGATGATGGATATTAGTTACAAATAATTATTACATATTGACATACCTAAGCATATCAATTATTATTTGGTGATTCAAATTAGGAGACAGATATATTTTTTAGGAACAAATATTATTTATATTTGGCAAAAATATTTTTTTTTATTTACAGATATAAGGAAAAATATATCATAGAGCAGGTTCACTGTTACCAGTGTCAGATAGCAAATAGAAATTCCTGCAAATTTATTTCATGGGCAATTCACCACAAGAAATTGATAAGCGTTGTTTACATAAAAATTCACTAAAGAGGTTTATTGTAGAACAATTATAAACTTTATTTCCTGAGTACAATCAATTGATTATGTTGTTTAAAACTGCACTGGATCTGATGCCATCTGATAATGACAAAATTACGGAATCAAATCAATTCAATCAATTACAACGTATAAAGGAAACACCCCGCGCATATGACGCACTGCAATATCTCATTATATTTTGGCAAGGTGAAAATTTTTCGGTCTTTTAACATATAACTTATCTCTAGGACAGGGCAAGAATAATAACAGCTAGTATAAACGTTTTTATATTCTCTTCTTTGTGGAGTAAGGTTCAAATTACTAGTGTAGTTCCTTCAGGATTACCTTCGGGTTAAATTACGAGAATCGTGTAATAGTAATACATATTTATGAGGTGGTTATAATAAAGTAAGAATAATAGCGACGGAGCATAATAGTGGTTATTTATAACACAAATGATATTCTACTTTCGAGAAATTACTATCCGTTGAAAATTTATATTTTTATCTAAAGATCTAATAGAAGCCTAATTAAGAATGGCGCTGGATGAATCACTTAATAGATAATTAAATACCCATAATAAGCCAAAGATTATATAAACTGGAAGAGCCGCGTTGACATTGCTTTACAAAGTATAGTACTATTACAAATAGTGGAGAATAATAATTCGATATCTACATATATGAATGAGGGAACCTTGACTCTCTTAATCATCATCTTATCCTGTGAGTGTTATGTCTCTGTGTATACTTTTAATTCATATACATACATTTATTTATTTATTTACCTTCACGCCATATCCCTTGCGGGGTAGCCAGAGACGACGGAGCGCCAAACGCTATGGTCTCTGCATACCTCTTTCGCCTCGGCCACAGACATCAACCTCTTCATACATGCCCTCCGGGGGGTCCTCATGCTTTTTACGTGACCTTCCTCCAGTATCGTAGCTACTGTGTTTTCGAAGGTCACTCGAGGCCTCCCCCTGTCTCTCTTACCGCTCACTTTTCCCATATAAATCTTTTTTATACATACATGCATCCAGTAATTTTTTCAGTGTATATAATAATTTAGTTTATGTGTGAATTTATGATTTTTGTGATTATTTGATTATTGTAATTCAAATAAATATTTTTAACACATTTTTCTTCTTTTAATGTAGAGCGTTTGTTGTTTAAAAAATAACCTAAAATAATGAGAGTGCAATTGCCCAAAGTCCCTCCGTGGTGTTCCCTGCGACGATGAAAGGCTCCGCAATAATCACTTATTACGAGTAGATTGAGTTAGTACATAAGTCTCTAAATTACGATCTTAGCAACTGCCATTAACTCAGTTAGGCCCAGCTACTGCACTTCAGGATCATTCCTGCAAAAACCAAAGAAGATGAGAAGCAGTAACAATACTAATAACATTTTATAGATGCTATTATAACAATAACGAGGTAAAATTCAGTATCTAATAAAAAAATTCAATTGCTCTGTTCAGTAAATGAAACAGAACTGAGAACGATAGTTTTATTTTATTTTATGTGTTTATCTGTTTGTTTATTAAAATGTACTAAAAGTATTATAATTGTATACATATATATATATATATATACATATATATATATCATATAACTTTTTAAATATTTGTAGATATTTATATTTTAAAATAAAATAAAGAAGAAGATAGGTTAGTATTATCATAAAATTTATTTACCATAACATATATAAAATAATATGGAACATGTGAATCGTTAAGGTGCATTCGTTCTAAACTTATATGGAAGAAAACGGTTTTACAGTGATTACACACCTGCGACTGGTACAGGTACTGTCTTGTTATTGTCTGCCTTAATATTATATATAACATATGAACTTATTTCATAGCTAGGACGAAATGCTGTGTAAATCTTGAAATAATGTTATGCTGTTACCCTAATGATAAAAATCACATTAAAGTTTATTGTCTGTTTCTGTCATCGTAACTCTGAAACTGTCAATTTTGGACTTACGATGACAGACACACAAATACACAGACCCATTACGGTACACACATTCAACTTATAAAACACTTAGATTTTTCGTTGGGTTTTAATAAAATTACTAATGATAGGTTTCGACTTTATGGTTTGTTAATAACCTATTATACTTGAAGTCAGGCTTAGGAAATTCGAATTTCAGGATAGAATTTCAATAAAAAAATGTTCTCAACAATTTATTTCCAAAAAACAAACAGAAATAGTATACAAGAAAATATACTTATAAGATTTCACTTCAAACTTTAATATGAAGTTTATGCGATTAACAGATTTTTTATATCATTATCACATAATACATAAAGTTTACTTTAATTATGGATATAATTTTCTTAATATTGTGTTACAATAATAAAAATAAGTAATTGATTTTAATATGGTATATCCTAATTTTTATTATATATTTTTAGACCTTAGGTCATTCTAATAAACGCAAGGTTAGTAAAGTAGATACATATAATACATTCAGTACTTATATCTTGTATCATACTAACTTTACAAGATTTTACTTCAACCGTTTTTGTGTGACAAATGTTTAAAAGCTTTTAAGTTTTCGTTTGATGTATGTATCTATTAAAACGAGCGTAACTAAAAGACTCCCGAGGTTGTATTGCACTATTGACAAACCACTCTGTCGATTGGTAAAACGTTTGCGCTTTGGTAAAATGTCAAGTAAACTAGGAGAGATGATTTCTTACGATATCTAAAAATATCTTCAAAAGAACTTCAAAAGCTTTGTCTGTTTTATGTTATACATTATCGTGGGAACAATTTATATCTTTATATTCATTATTTATTATTTATTGTACATATTTCCGTAAAATGTACTAAAACTAATTTAATATACATGTTGTCTTTGGTATAATATATTAAATAATACATTCAGGTGAAACTTTGATCTCTGTTTGAATTTTTCTAACTAGAATATTAACTATTACCAGTTCTTTCTTTTGTTAAATAATAGCAGCACTGCATTTATATTAAATCATTTATTCTAAGTTATCCGTTAAGAAATTAAATAAACCCTCTTATATCAGGTCTAAGCTTACGTGTCGTATATTATATTGTTATCTTGTCGTATAAGTTTAATCTATCAAACACCATAACATTAAATAAATGCCCAAGTCTCTCAACGATGTAGTAAGTTATGAAATCAAAACCAAACCAAGTCAGTTAATCGGTTTATCTATCTATGCGAGCTGCTATTCAACTATTTTATTATAATGGATACCATTTTAGTTTACTAACATTTTATTGTACCTTTATCAATACTGCTTATATCTTAATAAATAGAGTGACTAAGAAAATACACACAGCACAATATTAACCTATTAATATTATAAATGCAAAAATATCTCTGTCTGATTGTTATTTATTAAAACACTGAACGGATTTTGATAAAGTTTGGTATAGATATTTTGACAAGGATACTTTAACCAGAAAATAATTTGGTATCTTAACATTTATATGTTATTTACTTAACGTACCTTATTGTATATATAACTGAATGATAAGATTGATAAGATTGAATAAGTATTTGGAAATCCAAAACCGGTTACAACTTTTATTAAATGAAAAGTATTTTATTTTTAACATCTTGCGAATTACGACACTGTAAAGAGCTTTGCTTAAGCGATTATATTTAAAATATTGCTTGGCAAAATGAATTTACTTTTAATTTTGTTTAGTAGGATACAAACAATGTATATATTATTAATAAAGTTGCAGGTCTATTGTTCCACTCACTACAGAGACGTGAAGCTTTCTTCAGATACGTCAAGTCGTTACGCGGTCAACAACGTACTTACAAAATGTGACATAGTCTCTTAATATTATAACGTAAGGTGGATGAGATACCTTTTTTTGTTTTTTCCCTTATGTATAAAATATAAAGTGTTTCTTGGGGAGAAAAAAATACTTATAATATAAAAAAAAATCAATTTTTGTTTTCTATTGATTTTTCTCCATAACATAACTTTGTCCAGTCTCAAATTAGTAATTCGGGATTCATATAATTTTTGTGTAAGATATTAATCGAGTAACAGTCTACGATCTTAATTTATTCAAAGTAATTCCTTTTCTAACGCAAAATCTTAGTAAAACTTAAAACGTAATCGAATATGTACTCATAAAAAATATTGTATTATTTGTATTTACAATTATTGTCCATTCTGTTAAAAAATGTTGTTCTCACTTATTTCGCATGTAAGGTAGAAACTATCTCATTCAAACAAAAAACAAATAAGCTCTAACTTTTTCTTAATTTGTGAAAAACTTTTGAAAATAGATAGAACACTTGTTTTTTCGGTTTAGTAATTACAAGTTAGTTAACATTTTTTCAATCCATTCAATATTTTAAATATTTTCGGATCCCAATAAGAAACAACAACTCTTCAATTGTGGTTGGCAAAAATCCAATTGGCAAAACTGGATGTTACAAATTAAGGAAAAATTGATATAATAGTTCAATTTATTGAGCCGTATTCAAGTTGCCTTTGAAAGAGATACTTTTAACATCCAACAATGTTATTGTCAATATTGACAATAGACTTAAATGGTTAAATAATGTTGTAAATTCGAACCCGGAATAAAACCATGAAGCAGAATGATGCAGAAACTTTTTGCAAATGGAAAAGAGGTCTCTTTGTATTTATTATTTTTATGTATCATATTTTTTTTTAATTTATAAGCAGTCTTTTGTTGTATTCTTAAATAAAAATTTGCTTATATAAAAAAAACAATCGATGAACTAAATTTGTCTCTTGTTTTGTTTGTTTTGAAGCACACACATTTGGTGATAATGTCTCATCTCTCTTTAACCTTTATGTGCAAAATATATAACGATATTCAAAATCACTCTTAGTTTAACAATCAATTCAGTATTGGTCACAAAGCCGTCAGCCACAGAACGATCAAGCTATTAAATGCGGAGTATACAATAAATTCAGTCCATTCGGTAACGGTCAGCGGGTTACAGAAGTGAACATTTTTTGTACAATGTCATCAAAAACTTTCTTTTCAATTACTTTTTTCGAGAATTCCATAAGTAACAGAAATATACTCTTATCAACATAACTTTTTTATTAAAATACATTATATAAAATTACATTTTAAACGATAAGGCAAAATTTTAAGTAATTATACCTACGAAGTTAATATCATTTTAACTTAAGAAGTAGCTTATATACAATACTGATATATTTATTTGTTACGGATGATTTGGCTAATATTATTATATTACAAAAACTTTAATTTACAGTTGATATTATAAGGTATGATAATCTCGTCATAACAGATTTCAAATACTGAGAAAATATATACATACATAACAATATACAATCAATAAATTATATTTTATTTTATATCTTAATAACGTAATTACAATATTTAAAACAGAATAGAAGTCTATTTTTAATTCATAATCATATATGTAGCATAACAATTTTCAGAATATGAACTAACCTCATTATACTGGATTGGCATAATAAATAGATAAGTAACTTCAAAATTGAAAATTAATACACAATTTGAGTCACTACAGAACTATAACATATTTGGCATGACAAATAATTTACATATTGTTATACCGCACATACAATATACATATATTACCATTCAGATACTGGTTTTTGATACTCGTGTATTAACCATATCCAAATACTACTACTACTACTACTAATAACTAAAACTGATATATCGTGTATTATGTACTACAAAGTCATAAGTAAACAAAGTTATTTGTCGTTTGTAAATTTACCTACAAATAGAATTAACTAAAACCATACAGAATATTAATTGTTTAGTTTACAGATTCAGTAAATATTTACGTGTCAAAATGGTTGTTGAATTTTAGTATTGTTATTTGTGTATGTTACCTTTACATAGTTTTCTATCTTTATATATATATGTAGAAATATATAGGCATTTGCAATGATAATATAATCCGTCCATCATTATTAAACTAAATATTTATTTAGTTCATAAATAATAAATGAATATGGTGTAATAATAATAACAATTCCCTTTTCTATCTTTGAAAAACTTTTATAGTCTAGAACTTAGTATCTTATTTGCTACAAGAGTATAAGTTTTTAACTTCTGTATTCAAAAGATGTATTAGACACATTTTTAGACTAGACATAGATAGATTTATATATTTTTTTCTCTATTATAAAGTTATATAATTAATATCCATATTCCTTGATCGCTTCGCGACTATTAAAATTAGCAATAAAAAGGAAGTCTTACATCACAAATAGACTACATACATTAAAATTTGATGTGATGAAGTAAAAGTTTTTTATAAGTTTATGTAAGTGAAAATTATCATTATTTAATATAAAAATATACAAAAATAACTGTTATGAAAGTAATATTTTGACAATCAATCAGCAGCATCAAGGAACAGCGATGACTGGCGTCTTATTTTGCCATCTCATTGCTAAGTGATTATACCAAAGGGTCCGCAAACTATGACGGATTGTTTATTTTGAGGATAGTTTTTTTCCAAAGAAATTAAATTAAAATGTTTTTTTTTTTAATATTACCTTCAAACTGACAACAGCCATAATTTGTTTTAGTATTGCACATACAAAATTATGCAATTTTATAAGACTTTTTTTTAGATTTGTCTACTAAGATGACTCCGCTGTAACCAAAAATGGTAACTACCAATCTCATTTAAGGAAAATAGCAAGAACAATGGTGGTCTCCACTATGGTGGCCCTGAGAGATGCTTTTTCACACCCCGCTTAAAATACCCAGGATCGTAGAGGGAAGGAAACACGTGCTGTGGTAGGTAATTCCACATTTTGATGGACCGACTTAAATATGAAGTTATGAATCGTTTGGTTCGTGATGACTCAGAATCCACCGTAAAATGATGGCACTTCTGTCCTGCACGTGTTGTTCTGGATCGAAAAGTTAGAGGATGGGATAAGTTGAAAGAGTTCGTCGGAATATCCTTTCTTTTCCCCTCAACTACGGTAATATGAAATAGTATGTATACAACTTATAAATACTGTATACTGTGAAAAACCGTAACATAATAAATGCACTAACCCATCCCAAATAACATCAAAAGATGGCAAATATTAAATATGTATTTTTATAATGTTTACCAATTTTGTTATCAGAGAAATATCAGAAATTCCACATGAACTAAGTCGGCGGGTCAGCTAGGTTAAGATAAAATGGGATAAATAATATTTTAACTATTAATACAGTTGAAATATGATTATTATTTTCCAATCATGTATTAGATTAGATCAGATATTAAACAAATAGTTTATTATATTAGTAGATATTTAGTATTTTCAGTGTGTAAACAAAATTCATACTAATTCCACATTTTCAATAATTTTTTTAATTGTTACTATTTTCTTGAAAAGTTAAGTTTAGAATAAAATAATATATCATTTTTACTCTAATAATATCAATATAATCAAATAATGTTTTGTTGCTGTTGCCTTTATATAAAAGTAATCGTATAATTTGTCATTATCTTGTTACCTATTTAAAACTCAATTAAAAATACCATCTATTTCCCCCCGGTCTTCACAATCTACAGACGTCTACAATATCGACTTTGATCACGATTGATCACAACTTTTTGAATATAATAATATTATCAGGATCTATTACTGAATGATGCGATTAATTTTTACTACACATAAAATTCCTATAACCAATTTTTAGAAGCAAAACGTTTTGGGATAACGTAGGTACATAATTCAACTCTATTTGAAAATGAATGCTCTCATATACAGAAAACATTACTCAATTTTTATTTGTAACTTTTCACATAAACAAATGGATTTTATATTTCAAAATGATTTGTGATTTCAGTAGCCATAGCTCTAGGATTATACTTATTTCCTCTATTTGCTAAAGAAAAAAAGTAATTTAAAAAACCATGGACAGAAAAGAAAAGAAAAAGAAAACTATGAAATTAATTATATTACACGTATTTTTGAACATTAAACTGTAATAGTGAAAATGAATTAAATAATATCAGAATACATTTAATTGACGGTAGACATGAAGTAAAGATCCGAAGAAGTCGACTCGGTAAGACTGGCAGTATATCAATAACCCTACAGCCTTCTCTTGCGTAAGAAACAAAGTATGTGGTAATATTGCAGATGCCAAATGGTTCCTCGTATGTTATGTGTAAAAAATTATTTATTTTTGGCCAATTTTTGGCAATATTCAGTATATCTTAACTTACTCGTATGTTTGCCTTCGCTGGCTCGGATATAAAGAGAATGAGATGTTAACGACCACTTAAAAATATATAAATAATGGATACTGCATTGCATTGCAGAAACTGGAAATATTTTTAAGTTTTAAAGATAAGGAAAAATATTCTTTCTTGAAAATTACATTGTTCACAAACCAAAAATACTTTCTGTCTACTATGACATATTTTAGCTTAAAGTCACTCAAACATAATGAAAGCTTAGCTTTCAAAGTAGCACTAAAATATGCGGAGTAACACTATATGCAGGTGTACTAACAAAGACAAACTCAGCCCACTGCATAGTTTTAATGCAAGTATTATAATAGAAAAGATGGCTGCCATGAAAATTTTAAAGTAATTTAATTTCAATGTTGTTTCGTTGACTTAAGCAATGTAACCAAGTTTTTAAACATTATCTTATAACTATTTACGTAGTGCAATAATTTTAGATATTTTTATACTATTGTTAGTACTGCATTAAATAACATAATATACTGTGGAAATTCAGTTGAGATAACCATTTGTATGTATTGAAAATAACTTTCCAAAGAACAATTATTGTATATAGTTTAAATATTATTATTTTGCTGATAGTATCAAAAGTAAGTCCTTCATGTTAATTTTTTGTATATAGTTTGACAAAAAGGAGCCTGAAAATTGTACTCGAATACTTATTTAAGAAAAGATATTTCGTTGCTGATGTAATTAAAAAATATAAATTTTATTAAAAATAAAATTACTACAAGATATAACAATTATATATTATTAACTAGAATTTTAACAAAAGTTATTGCTAGGTATTATTTGTGACTATATGATGATCTAAATATTGCTATTATATATTTTAAATAATTTTTAAATCTAAACATAAATAAGGGCTGAGAAATGGTTATGTCTATGCCATGTTTACTACGATACTACGATTCGTTTCTTCCTCAACTACGGTTGGCTTTGTAATGACAGATTTACATAAGCTTAGTGGTGAACAAAGAACTAAGTTTTGTATTGATCGCTTTTTGACATCTTCTATTAGTTTAAAGCTGCATCTGATAAAAGAAATATGTTCCACATTTTTCTTTACAATGTTACTTGCTATGGTATGGTAGGGTATGGCATATAATTAAGGAATAATATAAGTCTAAAATACTGAATTAATTATTATTAAATTAATTAATTCTATTGGCTTTTATTTCAAATTGTCTATGTTCAGATATAAACACATTATTTATATAAATAATATAATTAATTCTTATTCAAACAAATACAGTTCAATAGCTGATATCTCATATTACAAGAGATACGAGATAATTGGTCGTTTATACACTTATTTAAAATCGAATTTACAAAATAATTGTTTCAATACTGCAATTACTGGTTGAGCCAAAGAGCAATTAACAATGGACAAAATATAATTACATTAAGCGTATAAAGCGCTTTAATATCTTTGTCATTGTATTCATTAACCTGGATCAAATGAGTTAACAGGGTTGTTCTGAAGTCGAAATAACTTGGTTAATTTAAATGTAAACCAAATTAAGGGATTCATTGTCGTTATTGTATAAAAGATTATACAAATAATTTTATTATTAGTTACTCAAGACAAATAAAATTAGTTAATAATGACAGAACCCTTCTATTATAAACGTATAACATATATTATTTGGTTTGAAATTGTCTATAAATATCTTAGACGTGTAAAGCTTATTACATTTTTTAAATAATTTAGAATGAACAAACAGTCAGCATTGCCAGAAACAATAAGGACTTGAACCTGCTACCACTGGAAGGGGCCGGGGATTGTGTACCAGAGATTGAAATCTTACTCTTATTGATTAATTTTTTAATTAAAAATATGATGTTATTTCACACTATCGATTTATTTTATGACAACGAGTTTGATGAATTTGGATTTATTTGATATCAAATTGTCACTTGTCATCCATCGATCAGTTTTCATTCATCACATTGAGGACTCACTGATCTGACTGACATAGGACGTAACAATTTTTATTTCAGCAATACTTTTTTTCATTATAATTATTTTTTTTCATTATAATTAATTTCATCAATCATTCAATGTTCTTGAATTAATTTTACTATATTATTCAAAATGTTATTCAGACTAATAAACAATTTTTAAAAATAATTAGAATTTTCCAAGTAAAGTAGACTCTGAATTAAGGAATAAATTGCTTTATACCCAGCGGACCGTATCCAGAAAAGAGAGCTCCAATTTAACGAGTTAACTGAAGGCGACAGTCAGCATAATTATAATTAGTCCCTCTGAGCATTTACCACACGACTGCTATTCGACCACAATTCTTTTTTTTTGTCGAAGCAAGTTGCTCTTTAATTCCTTACTACTTAATAGATAATTTTCTTTATTACTATTCTGTACTTTACTGTATTATTAATTATTGTTTCTAAGAAATTCACATCGTATTATCCGGAACATATAATATAAATTAAAAATAGAAACACTTTATGTTACTGATATTATTTGTTATGTATTGTGGAGCTTGCAGTTATTACGATACAAGTCACGTTATATGAGAACAGCAATCTTTTGTAAAGAGGTTTCTAAATTGTACAATCGTAACTTTTGCACAATCACCAGCATTAGTAGCAGAATTAATTTAATAACAAACATATTGGAAACAACAATACAACATTACATGAAAACTGTATTTCATAAAGAAAGCAGTACAAATACCAATAAATATCCTAACAAAAATAAATAAAATATTATTTTTAAATTGCAAAACTAAACCATTACTACTTAAAGGTTATTTTCTATAACAATAGCTAGTATTCCGTTGCTGATTAAATGAGATAAGTGTACCAGTTTTTATAAATGTTTTGTTTGATTTTGTGAAGTTATTTCATAAAACAGCGAAATTTATTTTTATATTTATTATAAATGGTTGTCACAATATTTATATTGTAAGAAAAAAATATAATACACAATTTTCGTTTGATTTTACACATCATTTCAAAATAAATATAATAAACTACACTACAAACACGATAAATTTTAAAGTCTTGAATGAAAATTGTTCAGAAATACAAAAATAAACGGTCCCTTTTCTATGCATAGTTCTATGTTCACTATTCATATTCGAGATATGAACCTCATTATTTCATAAATTAAATTCAATTCTTGCTTGAACACTTTTTTAATTTAAAAAAATATAAAAACTAAAACCTATTTTTTTTTTGTAAAATATATTAAAAATAATTTAGGCAAAACCAATTTTTACAATATTGGATATTTTCCAAACTAGGTCGAGCTCAATATTATCCTTGCTTTGAGCCTAAAGATATAGCAGATCCAAGTTTTGGCATTTGCTTCAAGTATAAAATGTGACTTTAATACTGCAGCCGTATTTTTAGGCTTTTAAAACGGTAATATTGAACAAAACTGTCTGACTCATGTCGTTTATGATCAGTTGATAAATTGTATTTAATGTATTGACCATATTGACAATAAACTTGCATAATTTATTTATTATAGTACAAACAGAATAGCTGGATAAGATAAATATAGATAAACTTACAGATATAATGTTTAGTTTCCTTGTTAGGGTAACTACTTAACTTTATTTAAACTTAAAAAAGTTGCAACACTGGGGGTTACAAATTTCAAGCATCTTCGATAGAACCACATTCAATTATACTTACATCTAGATAACAACCAATTAACATGAGAAGAAGCGTCAGTTAAATAATTAGAGTCATTATTTTCGTATTTCATTAAAAAAAAAAATATGGTATGCAAATGAATATTAAAAATATATAGTACTTTACTGCTTGATCGCTAACTAGATTTGACTAGATATAACTGAAGAAAATATATTATTAAAATCAACAATTATATTTACATTTACCTAATATCATAAAATAATATTATATATAAATGTTCATAATATAAATACTTGTTGTTGTACTTGTTATTATTATTTCAAAGTATCCAACAACAGCAACTTTAATTAAATTTTTCATATCTAAAATAGGATGTTGCTATTTTCTAACAAAAACAAACACCGAACACACAGACCGACCTTACCGACAAATACTAAATGTATTATTTAGTTACATGCCATTCAGTACGTACTAATAATATTATATTCTTCTAATAGTATCCTTTCATAAAATAAAATGAAATTTAATAGACTTAATTTTCGATATTAAATCTCCTCTGTACATAGAAAAATATGTACAAAATGTCAGCTATCACTTTTACTGTTAACCGTGCAGATATTTTATTTTATTATTTAAGGTACCATTGTGATGAACGTCTAATCTTTATACTATAATAATAAATAACACCTAACTACCAATAGTCAGTACACAGTTTTTCATAAACTTTTACAGAAAACAAATAACGTAGTAACTGTTACTAAAAATTATAATTTATTCTTATAAATTTTCTAAATTAATGTTACTATTTTTTAATAAATAAGAAATGAACTAGAAATAAAAATAAAAATATCTGAATATCTAGTCTCGATTTTTTAACAGTATTTAACACATACACAAGTAAAACATCATTTTTTTCTTGTAAGAGAAGGACAAACGAACTGGCGGGTCAAACATGGTAAGTGATCACCGCCGCACATGAACTTTTACAACATCCGAGGATTCACAAGAGCGCTGCCGGCCTTGGAGGTGCAAGTAAACGCGTTTTTTTAAGATACCCATGTCGTATCGATCTGGAAATACCGCCGAAGGGAGTTCGTTCTACATTTGACTGATAAATCGTCTTGCGTCTTCTTTATCTTGAATAGTTGTGATTTACATGTGTCTTTTAACTCACATTTTATATGGATACCAAAAAAATTGTTGACAAAAAACCTTAAAATAAAGTGTGAAAGTGTAAAAAAAAAGTTATTTTTTCAGTATTTACCTTGATATTTATATTCTTTATAGCCTATAACTAGGTATCTATAATATTGTTCATACCAAATATTACCAAACCAGTAAGTTACAGGCAAGGTCACGACACGTCAAAGGCCTTAATTAATCTACTGAAGCACTATCACTTCATATATTCCCTTTGACAGGGATTAGGATTAAATCAGTTCCTCTGAAACCTTGTGAAATTAACATTGAAGTATATAATCGGCAAGTTGTATGAAATTCATAAGAGGTCATTTTGTATTATATTCAGAACATTACTTTGCATCACATCAACTTATTTTATTTTCATGTGCATACTAGCATTTTATTTTTCTATACGATATATATTCGTAGAAGCCACCGACCAGGTAAAAGATGGTTGCAGTTTTAATTAAAAAAAAAAGAATGTCGCTGATAAAAACTCCCATTTAGGTCTGGATGTAACGAGAAGTAACTACTACATTATTTATATATTTATATATATATATATATATATATATATAAATGTTTGATTAATTAATATGATTTCAGCTGATTCAAAGATCGTTTATTTGGTGTAGTTTATTAAATGTTGCTAAGATAGTAATTACCATGAGTGACCAATACAGTTACATATAATTAAAATTTATATTATGGAGTTTTAAATATACTGAATTTAAGACATCTACAACTATCTATTGCCTGGTTTGACATGTTTTTTTAGTGACAAATAAAGAAAATATTTTTTATACTAGTAGTTACACTTATATTGATACCAAATAGTTACCTATTTCTAATAAATTAGACCAGATTATTCTTTTTATAAATGTATCTTTATCAGAAAAAAGATAAAAGCCAATTATCAATCAGTAAATTGTCAAATTTAATTGTAATGGATGAATTATTTTAAATTATTTATCAAAGTAGACAGAACAATAATGCAAAAGTCATCAAAGTGGTACCAAATTAAGACATTTTTTATTATTTTTATTGTACACAGTTATGGTAACTGAATGCAATTTAACCAACAAATATAGTCCTTGGAGAATAGAAACAGTATTAATAACAAACATCAATACAATATATACCATGAATAATAGTGATATGTCTCAGTTTACTTTACCAGTACTAACACTATTCAAAGATGTCTTCACTTCTGTGCACGTGAATGCGTAGTTCACTGTCCTTATCTGTTTGTGCAAATATTTGCAATAAAAATATGTGCATTTGTTCTGAAACAACAACAAACAAACCAGTAAAATCTCAAAAACTATATCTTATATGGTAATACTATGTTAAATAAAATAACGATTGACCAAATGTTTGTGATTTAAGTTCATAAAAATTTAATGAATGTTGCAGTAATTGAGCTAAGCGTAGCGAGTGGAGCGTTCTACTGGAGACTTATTCACATTATTTGTCACGAATACGCTCGAAAACTACTAGACGGAAAATTATGATATTTTGCAATCAAAAAGACACACATTAGGTGATGGTTTTAAAAAAAATGATTTTTTTAATGTCATGTCAAAAAACTGATCCCATTGAAGTCAGCGTGAAATGATGAGTCATTAAACTGGGCTCGCTTCGCTCCATATGCAAACGGCACCCGAGATTTCGCGAGCGCAGCGAGTCGGAATTGAGGGTCTGTTGGCGCCCGTAGTATTTTAATGAAATAATTAAATTTATTTTTTATAATAAAAACATTTAATTTCTAAAACCATATCCAAGAATTTTATATGTGTTTTCACTATGAATGCAATACTAAACTTAACTTTTCTCATTATGACTTCGCAAACACTGCATGGGTACATTTATTACCGAGTTTGAAACAGTTATATGGAAGGGGTTGGAACTTCTATCTTTAATACTATTCTATTTGCTGAATCTTTACAAAACTTTTGAGTAAAATAAGATATTAATTCGGTTCAAGTTATATTTCTGTTAAGTGCTTCTTAATCTATTTCTTCTGGACGATTTATCTTCTTATAATTATTTTTATGATTCATTAATTTTAAAGATTCCATATAGATTATTATTGTTCGATTCCATAGAGTTTTGTACGAATTTGTGTAATGAACTAAAAAGAGTGATTTCTTGACATTAATGCAACCAAGTTCTTTTTTTCATTAAATTATGTAAACGACTGTTTAATTATGCTTTCCCACTCTGCTCTAGAGTATCGTAATACTCTCACGAAATGATAACTAGTTTCTGGTGGAATTAATAATTAAATCCGTCAGTTCAGCCCAGTGCCTGATTTTCTAAATAGATTACGAATTATGAATCTTAGTTTTATATAATAATTAAGAACAGTATTAATACTGTTGGTACTTCTTGATTTGAAACATTTCCTTTGAAGATATTTTTAATACAGTCTTCATATAAATTATATTTATTTTGTTGATGTTTTATTAAATCAGGGCTGGCTCCAATAAAATATTACTTATACAAAACATTAACACTCACATGTCATTGGTTTTACTAAATGTGCTTTAAAATTGTGCAACGTTATATATAATTTTCGCACAAAGTTAATTAATAGATAAGTTTTCATAATATTCCTCCATGGCCACTTGCATTAAACACACAGCGTATGTAACAAAGTAAATATTATTTTATATTTGATAATCTTTATATATATTATGAGCAAAAATTTAAAATAACGAAAACTGTTACTTTCAAATAACGAACACCGTGGCCTATAAAAGCATCGAGGGGTTTAGTGGCCGGGCAGAGAGCTCCTTGCTCTGACACGCGTCGGTCGTCTCGCTGAAAGTTGTCTATGGCATAGTGTCATAACGTACCAAGAAGATTCTCGTTCACGTTTGAAGTTTTAAATTCATTATGAAATGGTGGTTATTTTGCTTGTCTAATTTGTTTAGATAAATTCCTTGTCATTCTTTGAGTTCTTATAAAATAAGTAATACATTTAATTTCTGTGATTTGTGTTTATATTTTTAAACTTAACTCGCTCCTGATTGCTAATAATATAAATTATGTCTCACGTTGTTTGTCCGCGATGGACTCCTAAACTACTTAACCGATTTAAATAAAATTTACACACCACGTGGAGTTTGATCTAACTTAAAAGATAGAATAATGTTCAACTCAATTCATAGTCACAATATTATTTTATTGCAAATTATTTGTTTACTATTTTGCAGTCACAATTTTCAGTTAGCTCTAAACTATTCTAACAAATGGCGGTATTTGTTGACTGGATTGAGGAATTTAAAAAGTTTAGTGTTCCAAGTTATTTACTTAAAACTTTGTAATATACAAATAGTCTTATAAACTTGGATAAAATTTAAAAAATATTATAATTATTTTGTTTTGATTTTTGCTTAATATCGACTGTAAGTAAACATTTTCATGACAGATGTACTTAAATACCCCTTAAATAGTTTATTACAATGTAATATATCAAAAACATTAGTATTTGAATTAAAAATTATAATTGTATATAATTTGTTTTTTATTTATAATCAGCTTATAAATAATATTTTCCTTAAAATACATTTTAAGTAATATAATATGGTATTGTCTTTACAACCGTCTGAAGATTTCAAATAAGCTGGAATTTTCACAACCTATTCCAAGGACTCAGGTTGTGATGCAACTACAAAAATACCTGGTTTATATTTCTACAGGTTTATACTACAGAATGAACAACGCATTTTATTTTAAAGTTAGACGCGTCATAAACCAAACACTAGATAACATAAATATTATAAACAATGTTTAAGTCTCTTTGTACAAAACATTACAAAAGAGACTCGAAATGAAATATTCATATAGTATATTCAGTAGAGAAAATATAGTTTGGAACATATACTATAATACACAAATTATATGCAAATATACAGTTGTATGATACACACATTTTATAATATTCAATCGTGTTCCAAATCATGGCCAAATTCATTTCCAAATATTGTATTATGTTATAGTTGTTATTAATAACAACTAGTGTTCTCGAAGTGACTAAATTGTATGTAATTTAAATGTTTGTGAAGGTTTGGACAAAGTGCACGTCTTTAATGATATATATTTTATGTCGACTCTTACTTTTTTCTGTTACATTGATATTCTACTCTTTGCGACTATTTGTCTCATAGAGAGGGAATGCATAATAATAAATACCCTAAACCGACTACAGCGATATCTCCCTTATATATTCTCACTCATTCAGAATATGGAGCTTAAATCGGACATAAATGGATTTTAACAAAAGCTTTGCCGATGTTCAGGTTATATAATTCAATTTCGGTCACAATTTTTTTAGCAAGTTTAGAGGTTTAAAAGAGTATTTGTGAGTTTGTCCCGATAGATATGGTGATTGTGACCGCTAATATTTAACTCTGAAATATAACTGTCGATTTATTTAAGCGAAATGTTACAGATAAAAATTGAGTGCTATGGCCTGAACAATCATTCATTCATTTTTCAAAGTCATATGTTGAACATAATAACAATACTGCTACAGAATAAAAATGAAAGTAAGATAAACGATTTACGATAAGATCGATACGGTGTATATTGTACAAAACAAAAACTTCTCAACGAAGTAAATACCGAGTGACGAAAGCGAATCCACTGACAAAACTCCTGATATGAATTTTGCGACGAAAAAAACCACGAACATTTTTATTCACAAACGTAAACAAACACAAAAAAAATGAATGTGTTCGGAACGTTGCACAAATTGCCTTGATCAATCTAATAAAATAAAAACAAAAATGCAATTTGTGCAACGTTTCGAGCACATTCACATTTTTTGTTTGTATTTTTTTTTGTTTGTTTGTTTGTTTAGCAACGTTCCGAACACATTCACATTTTTAAGGTGTAAATAAGTGATTTTATACTGGTGCGGAGCCAAAAACTAAATTTTAGTCTCATTTTTCAAACGGCCGTAGAGGTGGAGGTGGTAGGTATATTGCTAAGTGTAAATGCATTTTCTGGGTCTATGGGCCAGGTCTAAAAATACCACACTCATAGCAGAAGGTCTCCTGTATAAAAAAATCGATATTGCGCGTATATATACGAGTTAGACTTTCAGCACTATGGGTGCTTTCGTCACTCGGAGCTAGCTAACGCCCGCTTTGATGTAAAACGAATTTGATATACGAGTACTTCATTTGTAAATAGCTGCTTGTTAAATTTATACATACAACTATCCGATAAATCATTTAAAATGATTGATACTAGTTATATTGAAAAAAAATTACAATGACAATAACAGGAATTATTTTGTATTAAATTAGAATTTAATTGCTTATAGAAAAAAATCTGTTTATAAATTTATTCTATAAAAGTATCTTTGCTTTGTATTCATAAAAATAAAAACCTTCGGTAGATATTTTATAAGAGGCTTTATAATGAAAAAGTGTTCTCTATTCTATTGAATATAAAATATAATACCACATATTAAATCGTGTACTCGTACAAAATAAATATAATATAATGTATTACTTATGTGTTAAATTATGCATTATATTCTACAAATTAATACTCCATTTTTCTCTGTGAACTCATAAACAATTCATCCATCCATCCATCAATTCATCTTCTTGACACTTGAATAATACACCCATGCCTGAACTCTATTAGCCTTTAAACAAAACAATGGATATTATTGGATCTGGTGCCTTTATAGCTAACAGACGATTTTTATTAAATACCATTATCAAGTTTTTCTTCTATTTAAAATTTGAATTCTAAAAATACTTCATTTTTATTTAACCAATATTTTTGTAAGTAATAAAACACTGTTTTTGTAAGTTCTTAATTGTGTTAGTGGCACCAAAAACACAATTTTGTTAAGTTTCGACACGAAAAACGCAATGGTAGTAGGAGTAACTAGCTCTTAATTGCAGGAGACTATGAAGATATCCCTTCATGATCCTGTAGTGAAATACTCTAGGATCGGGTGGTAAGCTGTAGTTGAAGACGGGGTTGTATAGCTTCGTCCTCTGCCGATGCGATCAGTACTATACTAAGTGTGTAAGGCACCGGTGTGCAGAAATATAAAGAAACTGATTGCGTTCTCATATATAATTAACTCATTCACTACTATGAAAAGAAAGCCATGGTGGAGTTACTATGTGTAAAACTGTGGAATAAAATATTTTATGTTGAATTTTGGAAAAATGTTACTACAAATACATTATCAGTGATTTATTACTGGCGAAACATGTTTACCTGATACTTATCTGGGCAGGAAAACTTTTAAGCGAACGAATTCTGCAAGAGCAGTATGGTACATCGGAGGAATTCAATTTATGTTTCTTATATTGACAAAGCTGTATAACATTGAAAATGTAAGCCATAAGAGGAATAATTTAAAATTTCAGGTTTTACTTCAAACTTTAAAACGTAAGTTAACTGGTATGTCTGTGAAGATAAGATAAGCTTTCGCATAAATACATTTTTTGTAAATTGTCTCGAAATCTAATTTTATTTCAATACAGTTAAAAATAAGTGAATTATAAATTACTTACAATGGATTTGATTTTTGTTAAGCTATTATAAAGGTTTTAGTAATACGCAAATCATACACAGTCATTATCGTTATTAAATGTCCTAAACCTCTTATTTTAACTATAATAATATTTAATACATTTATTTGAATTGTGGTATTTTATATACGAGCGGTTGAAATCAAATAATACATTAAAATAAATTGTATTTCCATTAAAATTACACATTAATGTAGTTACGAAAAAATAAGTTTACAATACAAAATAAAACAATAAACCTAAAACTTAATGTTCTGAATGGTCACTTTTAACTTCACTTAACAGTACTTGTAAAACAACAAAAATGACGTTTAATATATCCAACAACATCCTGCACCTTGCTTTAAATAACCTACATTCCTTACAAACATTTCAAAAGTGCTAAAGAAATAATAACTATAGACGTACTATATCTTATATAATATATATGTGTAAAATTTAATTTTAAAAGAAATCAAGGCAATTTCCGTACATTTTTACAGCACGTAATTTTCTTTCCCACAAAAATTTCATCTCGTACGTAAATTGATGTATACTAACAAAAGGGAAATCAGGATCCGCTATTTCTTACTTTATTTAGTCGCCTGATGACTTTTTGAACAAGATGGCGATAAAAAACAAAACAAATTCCTACGTCGTCCGCTTTGTCGATTTAACTATGGTTATTTTTGTACGTTCAGATGGAAATTCCATTTACATCTTTTAAATCATCCAGTTTAGATAGTTAGTATTTACGTTGCACTTTTATATAATCACATAGACAAATTTATTTACATGAACTAAAGAGAACTCACAGTGTAATAACAATTTTCTTTAAATCTACAATTGATTAATTTTGTATATATAATGTATTTCTTCTTAGGACTGGTGATGGTTACATATTTCTGCAGTTGAGGTCATAGAGTTTGAAATTCTTTTAAATATTATGATAAATATATAATAACTTATGAAACAAACATATATGTACTAACGGAGGTAAACGAAGGCCGCAGCTAACATAAATATAATTGGTAGCTCTGCGCAGTGCGCTGCTCAACCGCTTTTCAATAGTGAAACATTTTCTTTGTCAAAGCAAATAAGTAGTTTCAGTAATATTATAATTATAAGACATAAAAGATGTAATATAGTTGTCACTAATTTACAATACACGTTAAGGACTTTATATAATTAATTATATAATTTTTTTGAATGATTTAACATCTACTGTTAGTTAGGACCTGGCTTCCAATTTCTTATGGATAAGCAAGTCCTTTAAGCAGATCGGCAAGTTTAAGAAGAGTTTTTAATAATGAGACATTAAGAAGTCGGTAATGTTAAGAAAAGCTCCCGACTCAAAGCAACATAAAACAACTGAAGGTATAATAGAAAGATCGCAAGAACAATAGCCTTTTAACCATTGATAACAATGAGTTTAAATAAAGTGGAAAAAAAATCACGTATCCAAACTAAAATGAATATGTATGAACACGATTGACACACGGATAGAACTCAACAGCTCACTGCAACTCTATAAAACTTACGAGAAATGCACAGACACGTTTTAATTAAAAAAAAAAATACACAAATATAGTTCTATACTACATCTTTTTTTATGTGTAGAAAAAAGTAAACTCTATCTCGCTGGTAAATAAATCTTACTGACGTTCTACCTATTCAGTATTAAGGTATATATATATAAGTAATATTTAGTTTAGTAATTCGTCCCACTGTAACCTTAAATTGAAAGTTATACCTGATTAGGAAAAAAAACCTCGAATTATATTTTATTTTTAATATTTCAGGCTTTGAAGCAATCCATTACAAGAGAATCTCTAAGCTTTTGAAAGCTTTTACGTAATATATAATTTGAAATTTTAAGAATTTTACTTTTAATATCAAACATTTATTATAAAAGATTATTGTTTCATACTTTAGTAAGATTTTTACCGACATCAAAAAAGAGGTAGTTATCAAAGGTTTGTCAAAGATAATTCTGACTATGTACTAGTTAATCTAATATCTGACGACCTAATTTATATCAAGATAAAGGTTCAGTATTACCTTGTATGATAAAGAAAATAAGCTGTTGAAGTCTCAAGAGCATATGAATGATACTTGTTCAAATCTATACTCTATAATATCAAGATATTTAAATTACCGTAATTATTTTTCAGTGAAATAGATACGATGCCCAATGGAACTCCTCACCAACAGTGCTGGTACATCCATCATACTTACTTCTTACCAGACATTACTTCAAGATGTTGCTATTATTACCGGCATTCTAATAAAAAACGATTTAAAAATAAATAAATTTCAAGCAAATGATATGTGCCAAATATACGTGCCAAAATATTTTATCATATAAATGATAAATTTGATAAATAGTAATGGCCAGTACTCTTAATATATTTACATTAATTTAACCTGCATTTGCTTTTATTTACGAGTACATATTACTAATAACAACCGTGGAAAATGACATATATTACATTCGCATATTAATTAAACCGTTAAAATTATATCATCAGTATAGGATTACTGAGTCGTTATGTTAGCTTTTTTACAATTTTGAATAAAATAAAAAATAATGCTACCTTATTTAAGACCTCTTATATGACGTAATGCTAGCTTTGATTTTCAATGAAGCATACATTACTTTTATGTAACTTCAGACGCTATTTTTGCTACAAGATTATCGATTCCTGTTTTTAAACTGATCTTTAAATAGTTTTCAATAGCCAAAGAGTTATTTCCTGGTTTAGTTTACATTAGACGTTATTAAGAGTATTTAAGGAAACAATCTGTGTATAAGTACTTATAGCTAATCCTACTTCAAGAATATCAAATTACATTAAATTTAATAACTAAATTCAAAAGTATACTGAAATTTAGAATTTGTTTGAAAAATCTGCAATTATACACTTAGTAACAATACTTAGTAGTTAAACAAAAAAAGCGTAATTATAATTAGCGGCAGATTAATGATTTTTTCTTTTGTGACAATAAGACCTTTGCTAATGAGAATAACAGTACGAGATCGTTAATTATTTGGCGTGACTATTTCCTTTCCTGTCAGATTATAACATTGAGACAGGAAAAGAAAGACATTTTTATATTAACTCACAAAAGTATCTTATTTAGAATTAAGGTTATTTAGAATAATTTTCCTTTTGTACTTCGGAATTATTACGACCTTATTTTAAATATATATACTTATATAACTTGGCGTCTTATATACATTTTGTTATGAATATGCTTTTGTTAGTAACACGTCTAACATAGTTTTAACACGTGTTAATCTTTAAATATTAAACTATATACTTTGAATATATAAACAAAAATGTAAAAATTTGTTTGTTTAAAATCTTACATTTCTGAATGTTATAATTTATTTAGAATGTTTGTTTGCTTAAAGTAAAGAACTTCTTGTTTTATTCCACTTGATATTCAAATCTAAGATTTCTTATTATATAATAATAAACTCATCATATTCTGATAATATAATATTTAAAAACTTAATTATATTTCTTAAGTCAACGGAGTTCAAAATTGAACTTAAATTACTTCAAAGTTGGCACGTTGCAGCCATCTTCACTGTAATAACAAAACGAAGTTTTTAACTTTGATTAAAACTATACAATGGTTGAGTCTTTGTTTCTGCATGTAGTTTTAAACCGTACATTTTAATTTAGAATTTTAAATCTAAAATACCCTCGTGGTTAAGTGAAATGTATCTGACACATCCTATAACAGTCTAAGTAGCAAATGTTAATTAGGTATTAATAAAGCGTAAGTTAAGATATATTCCTTATTTTGTTAAGAATAAAATATTAATATTAACAATTTTCTTAAATACCATACCTATACATAATATGAGGAGAATACTTTAAGCAACAGAAGACTAAGATTTTTGACGCACTGCGAGCATTACCGAAACCACTTATTTAAATACTTAACTTCATATTTAAATTCAATCAAATTTATTCTGAAATTCGATTTAAAATACTTTACTTACTTTTATTACAAACATTATTACACGCCTAATACAATAGTTTAAAGTTCATAAAACACCATGAGGCGTGTATAGATATAGATCTATACACACTACACAGACTTTTACAACTAATATTATATATTTTTATTTATGATTATTAAAGAATGGTTTTATATTTTATTGATTTATTCAAAATTACTTAAAAGTTAGTTAAACCACATTTTTTACTAACACACACACACACACACACATTCAAACGAAATATTACAGACAATAATTTACCTTAACAAGAAGCACTTATTTATTAAATAGAATACTTTTTTTTATGGAATAGGAGGGCAAACGAGCTGGAGGGTCATAGGTGATTTGTGATCACCGCCGCCCATGAACTCTTGCAACATCCGAGGATTTACAGGAGCATTGCCGGCCTTGAAGGTGGGAGTAAACGCCTTTTTTGAAGGTATATATTGTTTGAATTATGAATATGTTTCATAATATGCATGTTACTTCCAAAAATTAAAAGAATTAAATATAAAGATATATAGAAAAGTTATAATAACAACTTACAAAAATAAAAATTACCTCGTTTATAGTTGAAACACATTTTATAATTAATTAATAATGAGCACTTTGTTATATTATACTTATCCTGTAAAGGCTTTAATAGATAGAATATATCCGTCTTCACACTTAACTATAACTATAGGCGATAAATCAAAACACTGAGTATTTTAGAATATAACGAAAAAAGAAACAAATTAGCGAGAAAAGTAGAAGAATAATTATTTTAGAACAGCTTTGATATATCTCTCAGTTATTGTAATTGTTTGTAATTTTATTTTAATATAAAATTTAAGATTGCTCCAAATTTCATTAACTTATATTACATGTTTGATAAATAATAAGTATGACTAGAAAATGGTATTTCGAAACATTATCTGTATATAATTAACTTACTTCAAAACATTTTTTTAATAGTAATAAAAATAAAGTAGTAGTGTGATTCGGCCTTAAGAATTTGAGAATATCGAGACCGAAATACTTCCTTAAATCAATTCCGACTGTCTTGTATTTGTAGATATTAAATTGTTCGGTCGCGTGTCTGTCGCTTTGCGTGTATTATCTCCGTTTTGTGAAAATATCTGACCAGAATATTCTTTTTGTAAGTGTTATCACCTAAATTGACATTGTGAAGAAAGATATGGAACATGAATATTAAGTTCTGGTAGGTATATTCTGAAACTGAGAATTAAATTATATTGAATTTATATTTTAAATAGAGTTGTTTTATTAGGTTTTAAATTTAATTAGTCTTACATTTATTAAATATAATTATTATAGCAAAATATAAAATGATACTTAGTATGTTATATTATACTATTATGAAATAAAGTACATATTGGGTAGACCTCGAAGAATTCGGTCTGCCCATTCATTTGTCCCCTACTTTCGAATTTTGGAAAAATTTCTTCACAGGAGGTCTTCTTATGACCGCCTGAGTCCGAAATGACCATTGGTCAAAAAGTTTATATATATATATATATATATATATATATGCGTGCGTGCGTCACGATTCGACTTTTGTCAGCACGATAGCGGCCGCAGTTTCGCTCGGATCGCTTTCAAACTTCGCACAAAAATCAACCATCCAAAAATGAAGGTCAAGTTCGTTAACCAGAGAAATCCGGTCACAGGGGGCGCTAGGGCCTCACTTTTTCTGATTTCAGTTTTTCGACCATAACTTTGTCCCTATACAAAGGAGATCAATCGCGTTCATATTATATGATGTCTTTGATAAATACCTATAACTAATGTAGATAAACCGAAAACCTAACTTCAATAACTTAGGGGTGGGGGTAAAAAAATCGAAAATTTTTGGAAAAAAAATCATAACTTTTTTCTGGTAAACATTCTTGCATCACAAGTATTTTTAATAGAAAGCTTATTTTTTACTCTAAATTTAGGTACTAAAAGTTTTTCCGTAAAAGGTACCGTTTCCGAGAAAAAAAATTAAAACCATTTTTAGCTTGTAAATTTTAGGTAGGTAAAACCACGGCAACTTTTTTCTGGTAAACATTCCCTCCTCGCAAATATTTTTAATAGAAAGGTTATTTTTTACTCTAAATTTAAGTACCAAAAGTATTTCCAAAAAAGATACCTTTTCCGAGAAAAAAAATTAAAACCGCTTTTTGCTTGAAAATTTTTGATGTAAACAACGGCATCATGTATTATTCTTAGGTAGTGAGTTATATTTTAAATGAGTTACACACGAGGTCTACCCACGCGTGTCCCCCTGCGGGCACGGATTTTTTTTATATTATTTTATTTTAATACTTACTGTAGTTAAATTTACATTTTATTCGAACACAGTGAAAAATTTTATTAAATCTTAGTTACTGAATCATATAAAAAATCAAGGTTTGTCAACTGTTACAATTATAATTATAAGCAAGATCCACGAACACCTGTATCTGATTATCGCAGAGATGTGATGAGGTGGAGTACCCGTCGTGAAACCTTCTCCTTATGCAAAGGTAACTGAACAATACGTCATGTACACATGTTTCAATTCGATTGCGCTGAAACTCCTCATAGGGGAATAAATTTTCTTACAGCATGTTTTTCACCATACCGTCAGTGAAAGGAGGACCACTTCTTTCTTCATCAATTATAATCAATTGCCCGCAATCAAACATTTTATACCAACAGTACACAATTACCTTAACAAGGGCTTTGTCAATAAAAGCTAATTGAAGTAAATTAAACAACTCATGAGTACAAAACTCTTAATGAAAAGCTTATTCACACTTCGTTATCGCAGGATACAAAAAAAGATTGTAATTAAAATAATAATATAATCAACCCAGCATTTAATAGAAAACTATGTGAAGATACTAATAACATGAATTAATTTGAATAGAAATAACAAACCAAGCAAATATTTATCGAATCTAAACTGAATTAACATTCTGTTTAGTTTGAGTTAATATGATTTAAAGGTAAATTTATAGATAAACAACAACGTTTAGAGTGTGTGTACATGATAGAGGTAAATTTAGTGTATATTGTAACCATGTATGGTAAGTAAACGTTAGAAATTATTAGTACATTTGGGTACTGTGGCATGGCACTACTGTAAAAATGTATATTGCATGTGTATCTGCAGCATTATGTGTAAATTACAACTTTACCACGCAAAATACGTTTTTTTAGTGTCAAGTTCTATGTAACATTCTCAAATTGCAATACAATTTGTTATAGTAGATATTAACACAATTGTAAACCTAAACGCACAAAGCCCATAACACAAAAAATATATATAATGTTATTAAAAAAAATCTTATCATATATAAGACTCTATAATCTATAATATGATATATTTTTTTAAAGCCATTGAGATATGATAATAAATCATCTAAACTCTTTTTAAGCTCCAATGTGTCTAATCCAAAGAAATTTAGTTAATGTACTGTAATGTACTTACATTAGTTAGTTAGTATGAAGTTACAAGTAGAAGTTAGTTAGTAGTTAGTATGAAGTTCAAATTAACAAATTCCACTTCTCTTATCATAATAGGCAATTGTGATAAAATATTGCAATATTGCGTATTTTTGAAAAACGTTTCCCTTTATCCATATTTACATTGACGTGTGCTGAAATCACCTCAAAGATCCGCACAAGCCAATGTTTGAATATTTCTGTAAATATGTTTAGCCATGTTAAACTTTTCAAAGTTTTAATAAACATATAATGAAAAATTATACTTGAGAGCAGGACTCTAGCCTGCGATCTCTAGGAAAATACTCGTATCACGTCACTCTACAAACTAAGCTATCTTGTCGCTACCTATCTTGGTAAATTTATCTGACTATATATAATTGTCAAGAAGACTTCTTTCCAAAATCCTAACCAATGTTTATTTAGGTAAATAAATTCAAGAAAAATATTGTTAAAATAAATATTTTCAGTTAACAATTGAATATTATTATATTATATTATATATTATATATATATATATTTATAATTATATTTTGTTAAAAATATGTTTAAAACACCATTGTATTTTAAACAAAATATAACTGCATATAAAACATCACGAAGAAACAGCAAGTAATAATAACATATTTTTATATCATAAATTTTGTTTATGTATTAAAATATATATTTTGCTATGCTATAACTTCTTATAATTAAGAGAAAATAAATAATTAAAATAGACTAAAAAAGGATAGACCAACTTAAGAAAATAGTTGATGATATTAAAAAATCTTCCGTCCCTTCAAACTTTACATCGTATGTTCACTAGACCATATTATATTATGTAAGTACGTTGTTGACGTGACGACCTGACGTATCTGAAGAGAGCTTAATATTTTTGATACAAGTTCTCCAATGGATTTGTTACATAGTTACTGGTATATAAAATTATACCAAATAGAACTTGCATGTTAAAACAGTTTCATAAATTCATTATTTGTTGCAAGGAAATAATGTATAATAATAATAATAAAAAAGAATGATTATGAGAATAAAGTTTAAAATAAAATAGAAAAAGGTATTAAATTTTTCTTTTAAGTTATTTTCAGATATCTGAAGAAATGATATCTCTTAGTGCAATTGACATTTTACCAAAGCGCAAACGCCTTACCAATCGACAGCGAGTGATTTGTCAATAGTGCAATAGAACCTCGGAAATATTTCAGTTACACGACTCATTTTAAAAGTACGCACGAACTTGAAAGCTTTTAAACATTTGTCATATAACATGGTTGACATAAAGTTATTGGTGCTGTATCTGGTAAAGTCAAATTGTAAGCAATTTTTTTTTTTTGAAGCACAATTTAAAGAATTTGTTTATAGTACGAGTGGATGATAAACATCTACTCGTACTCCCATTAGTTAATTGACTTATGTCATGTATTGAGGTATTATTATCAACTTCAACTTTTTTTGACTATTGAGTCAAACTTACCATTAAAATGGAAGAACAAATTACAATTTAAGTGAAGCTCGATATCACTTCTTGTTTAATGATAAAAACATTCAATCGATGCTCTTACTTTTCATAATAAACAAGATTTAAAAACAATTAAGTTGTATAGAAAATTTAATACAACTTACAAAACAATAACTCTTAAAAATGATTAGTAATACAATAAATGTGACGCGGTTTCATATTTGCTTCAACAGACTAGTTTTTATTTAACTCGACTGTTCGAAATACAAAGGCGTGAGAACTTACTACATACAAACATATGTACTATGATAAACATGAAGTTAATAGAACTGGAAGAACCTTTAATAAAAATAGCTAATATTTTTTTAATAATTAGTATTTTGATAAAGATCAAATATATTACTTTAGAAACAAATGACATATTAATAGATCTATCTTTATTTGTACATACACAATAATTTTTTTTATATATCTATATATTATTTGGTGATTATTTTGAAAAAAAAATCTCTTGACAAATAAATGGTAAGACATTTACAATATAAATACACAAAAATAAAATATAAATTACTATTTATTTAATTACTTTTTACTACCTAAGGATGATCTTTTCTAGTATTACGATCTTCGTTCCAATATTCTTATATAAACACATGTAGTGTGTAATCATGGTTTCATCAAAAGCCAATGAACGCTTCACAGCCATCAGCGCTCAGAACGGAATTCACGTAATCCTTGATAGCGGTCGCAATTAAGATACAAATTCACCAGAAATGTATTATCTTATAGTCGTCAAATCGTTTTATATGGTTAATAAAATAAAATAAAGTCATTGCACTAATGTCAAAATATACCAAAATATACATTTATTTATTTGTGCGTCTGTCTGTGTCATCCATTCTTACTAATTTATTTAAAAATGCTTTAAAAATTTACATAAGATGATATAAGAATCTTCTGAAACTCGTATATTTCGCAGTATTGTTTGAAAGGTTTTAAAAACGATAAGTGCATTGGCTCTTCTTCGGTTCCTGCATCACTGTACTCTTCAATTGTTTTCGTTCTCACTTTATAAGTTTTAATGTTGAAATGTAACGAAAAATTTTACGTTATACGCCCTCGTTTTCAAGAAATATGTAGTAAAATAAGGTAAATAAAATTTTACCTAGGTTTGAAATATGTATTTAAATAAGGTACAATAAATATTACCTTATTTTTATACATGTGTCATACCTTTGATAAGCAATAGTTAGAGATTTACCTAGTAAATTAGAGAGTGAGAGCTTCATTATACTTTGAATTCTGAATTTGATAAAAAATTTTATAAATTTATGATAAGATCTACAGATAATATTTAGTATTTATTCAAAATGTAATAATTGTTTGCAAATATTTCAATAGTTCGGTAAAAACTTAATACTTAGTAAGTATATTTTTTTAACCATAAATAATCTGAAAAATAGAATTTCGGAAACATAATCCAGTATCAATTTCCTCCAATATGTTTGGTAAAATAATTAAACCTATATATTTCTCAATTCAACGTCTGTTTTTCAATCACCAAGTTGTACATTTAAGATGTAGGAATATGTAAGCCCAATCTGAAATAAAATCCACGTTATTTAAACAATTTTTACATTGATTGAATTTCAAATGGTAAAACCATTTAGTGTATGCAATATTACATCGAATAATGGAATTCTTTTATTCAAAAATATACTATTCGTTTTGATTTGAAGCATTTGTTATCTCTATTAGATGTATGTTTTCTTAAATATTCTCTCCATATCAGTTCAATTTCCAGTTATACATTTTTACAATTAAAATGTGCATGTAAACTGATCTATAGTTTGTATATTACAACCAAATATAATGTTGGTAAAACTACTGTATAAAAGCAAAAAAATAATTATTTTATTCAAAATTTATATTACTGCATTTAAATATCTTTAGTAAGTGTAGTGTTTTCGTTCTTATCCAGATTAAAAGGAAAGTCGAGTCTACAGCCAATTAAAAAGAAGACATTTGCAATCGCCATAAAATCGACCTTACTCGATTTACACCAGAATTTATAAAACTCAAGCTCTCGCAATGAGATCTTCTGGAAAATGGTAATTATGGTGCATATTGCACACTAATAAAAAAGTTAAGAACTTTTACTTTTACAATAAAGTATAAATAACTCAGCGAAGCGAGCGGAGTGTTCTACTGGAGACTTTTTCACATTATTTGTCACGAATGGGCTCGAAAACTACTTGACGGAAAATTACGAAATCTTGCAATCAAAAAAATACACAAATTTTTGAAAAATGTTATGTTGTTGTGGAAACGGTGAGTCATTACACTGGACTCGCTTCGCTCAATATGCAAACGGAATCCGAGATTTTGGAAGCGCAGTGAGTCAAAATTGAGGGTCTGTTGGCGCCCCTGGTAGTTTGGATATTGAAAAATCTAATAACTACCTGTTCTTCTTCAAGAAGTCCATAACGTTTATAACATCAATTTAAGCCCTACTATTAGTCACAAAAAAGTGATGGTTCTTACAGAAATAGAAACGGCGTTATTGAAATTTATAATTATATCGTTATCTTTATTATTATTTATATTAAGGTAATTAATGTATAATAATTTTGAGAAAAAAGATTCAAGTTGCATCTATCTATCTACTCCTATAATTGCAGTCTGCGCGTTTTGGTCACAATTAATACATTTATTTTAAACTACCTTTAAGTAATATTTAATTATTGTTGTTATGAGAGGTTCCTCTTTTTTCAACTAAGTAGGTACATTTTGAAGTATTATCAAATTAATAAAAAATAATTAAGATTGTGTCTCTTCTTTAATATTTTTTTAAACAACCATAATCTTCATATAGTTTAAATGTATTAAAACCTAGCGATGAATAAAAAATAAAGAAGCTCATTCATTCTCACTTCAATACTTATTAAAATTTATTATGTTATTTAAAATGTCAGTTGAAATTTATTTCGTTAATATTATAGTTCCCGCAGTAATAAATATGTATTGTAAAGTCACACTGACATCACGGTATTGCAGATCGCATTGCAATGCATTGAACTATCTGCTACTGACAGTTATCGTATATTGAAAGTCACTATAAAAATCGAAAAAGGTGAATTTAATAAAGAATATATCAACCCTTTAAACTTTTATAATACATTTAAAAATACAAACTTTCATTTTATATATATCTGTCTCGTATTATTATCAAATCGTCACATAATAAAATATATTATTAGGTCTATAATTATAATAGTTTTCAAATTGGTGTTAATAATATTTTAAATTTTCGTAAAAAGCTTGAGAACCCCCCGGAGGGCATGTATGAAGAAGTTGATGTCAGTGTCAGTCAGGCGAAAGAGGTATGCAGGGACCGTAGCGTTTGGCGCTCCGTCGTCTCTGGCTACCCCGCAAGGGATATGGCGTGAAGATAAGTAAGTAAGTAATATTTTAATCTACTCAAAGGTTAAAATATTATTAACTCCTACACACAAAGAAACATACTCACCTCTAAATTATATTATACTATTATTAAATTAAAACCGTATAAAGCATATTACTAGGTACTTTTGATTATAATTGAAATTAGATTTTGATGAATGAAAAATGAATTATTTTGGTTGTACACACATTCTATAAACTTTACTTAAAGAAGCAAACAGCAGAAGAGAAATTAAATAAATACTCTTATGACTTACTTTTATAAAGGTGTTAGAACTAAATTCACTGCGCAACTGCTCTGACTATCAGCGGGTTACTCTTTATATAATTATATTTTAATTATGCAATTACAATAGTTTTCTATTTCTTGTGGGACCAGACTGAAGTTAGTATTTTCCTACTACTAGTGAAATATACGCAACCAAGTGATGTTTATTACCGTAGCAATAGATTAACAGTATTATATAATACTAAATAACTTGAAATTTAACATTAGAATATATATTAAATATCAGTAAATTATTAATTTTTCTATCATTACTTGGATGATATTGAGAAAACTTTTACAATTTGTTGACTTAAATAGTTTCGAAGAAATAAAAGCTCATTAATTTTATTTGTTACAAAAATAAGTATTATTTTAAAGTATTTTTTTTTTGTAAATAAAATAGTTAGTTACTATATATATTTTTTAACTAAAACTGCCCCAAATAAGATATGCAGTCTTTTTAGTTTTAATTTTATAATTGCATTTCAATAATCTATCTATTATATAAAAATGAATCGCAAAATGTGTTTGTAAGCGCATAACTCATCAACGCATGGACCAATCTTAACAATTCTTTTTTTTTAATGTTCCTTGAAGCCCAAGGATGGTTATAACGGCGAGAAAAATTCGAATATTTTCCAGGAAAACCCTAAAAGAGCCCTTTTCTTTTTCCTATACAATATTTTACAATATTTTAAATGTAGAATAAATAACTAAATGTAGAGTCAATTTGAACTGTATTGTTATTCAATAAAGTTCATATTAAATTACAAGCACTCATTGTTGTCTAGACAATTTAGGTATGTTCCTAACGTCGAAGAGTCAATTCGCGCTTTATTGTCGCTGCACAAAGTTCAAATTAGTGATAATACCATGAACACGACCAAATTGAAAAGTTAAAAAATATAAGAGCTATATATTTGATTGGCCTTGCAATATTCTATCTTTTTTTTTAGTTGCGGAATGTGACAAATTGTCATCAGTTTTCATGTCATCGCATCTGTCAAACAAACCGCGTTAAAAAGCGTTAATAATATTTAATAATTAATTTTGGTTGTTTTATATCGTGTTTTGCGCAATGTGTTTTAATACCTGTGATTAATAATTATTTCATGTGACATAATCTAGGTAAGTATATACGATATGCCTCCTATAAGACGAAGTAATTTAGGTAGAAGAACCCGAAATTCTACAAACCAAACTAATTACCGATCTTATCATACTGCACATGAACGTGACGACCGAAATGAACGCGAAAGAATTCGTATATCAGGAACGCGGGAAGCGAGAGATTCAACTAATAATCCCGAAAGTTTGAATCGAGCTGCTTTCAATTGACAAATCGTATGTCAATTGACTACAATAACCACCAATGTGTTACTATTGGATCTATGAACTTGGTTGCTCTTATTGTAAGGCATTGAAATACAAAAATGAAGCAAATGGATTATGTTGCGCAAATGGGAAAGTGAAATTGATACCATTGGATCCACCACCAGAGCCATTGTACTCATTGGTTTCAGGAATAGAACCAGATTCCATACACTTTTTGTCAAATATTCAACAATATAACAATTGCTTTCAAATGACGTCATTTGGGTGCAACAAACGTAGTTTGGGAAAATTTCATGCCAACTTTTAAGGTATGTATTATAGCAGTTAATCATTATTATTTTAATGAACAAAATTTCCTGTTAACTAAGTAAATATGTGTCATTAACCTTCAGTTCCCTAAACCCTAACACATATTTTACTTAGTCATAATATTATTTGGTGATTCAGTATTAGCAAAACTTTTATTATTTTGAAACACAATATAATTATTTGATGATGGATATTATTTACAACTAATTACGACATATTGACATACCTAAGCATATCAATTATTATTTGGTGTTTCAAATTAGGAGACAGATATACTTTTTAGGAACAAATATTATTTCTATTTGGCAAAAATCATTTTTTTAAATTTACAGATACAAGGCCAAATATATCATAGAGCAGATTCACTGTTATCAGTGTCAGATAGCAATTACAAATTCCTGCAAATTTATGTCATGGGCAATACACCACAAAAAATTGAGATGCGTTGTTCACATAACAATTCACTAAAGAGGTCTATTGTAGAACAATTACAAACTTTATTTCATGAGTACAATCAATTGATCATGTTGTTTAAAACTGCACTGGATCGAATGCCATCTGATAATCATAAAATTGTAATCAGAGCTGATAAAACACCTGTTGGCCAACATGCAAGACGTTTTAATGCACCAACTATTGATGAAGTTGCCATCGTAGTAGTTGGAGAAAATTTGGAATCCCGTGATATTGTTTTACATCGTCGGAATGATCAATGATAACGTATAAAGGAAACATACCGCTCATATGACGCACTGCAATATCCCATTATATTTTGGTAATGTGAAGACGGCTATGATTTTTCAAACAAGATGATAAATCCCATTACGGGTAATAAAAAATATTAGTTTAGCTATGGAGATATATTATCAGTCACTATATTATTTTTTTTTTATTTTCAATGTACTGAAAACAAAAACCTATTTTCAGGTTCTGAAACCAACAAAAAAGTCAGTTTAATGAACTATTATTCCTAACGCCTAATGATTAGTGAAAATGAAGACAATCACATACTCAAATGTCGGCGATTATATCACAAGTATGTTGTAGACATGTATGTTAAAATTGGAACGGATAGATTAACATTCATCAGGTTGAATCAGACCAAACTCAGATCTGAAGAGTATATTCACCTTCGAGATGCGATTAATACTGATGGAAATGCACAGAATGTTGGTCGGATGACTATTCTCCCAGCAACATACATCGGAAGCCTCGACATATGCATGAATATGCTCAAGATGCCATGTCATATGTTCGTCATTATGGTACAGCAGATTTGTTCATCACATTTACATGCAATCCACACTGGATAGAAATCAAGCAGGAGTTATTCCCTGGGCAATCACCTATTGATCGTCATGATATTACAGCCAGAATCTTTAGACAAAAGTTGAAATTTTTAATGGATTTCATTGTGAAACATTATGTGTTTGGAGAGACACGCTGCTGGATGTATTCTGTGGCAGTAAAGTAGTGGCAGAAACGGGGATTGCCACATGCTCCATTTTGATTTGTTTAGTTGAAAAGATAAGGCCAAATGAAGTTGATGCAGTAATATCAGCTGAAATTCCTAATGTAGAAGTAGATCCTGCATTGCATGAGGTAGTTATTAAAAACATGGGACATGGTCCCTGTGGAACTCTTAATCAAAATTCACCGTGTATGGTGGATGGTAAATGTTCAAAGCGATATCCACGGACATTAATATCTGAAACAATCACTGGTAATGACGGTTATCCTTTGTATCATCGCCGATCGACAGCAGACAATCTAAGATCAACAATTGTCAAATTAAATCAACAAGATATTGAAATAGATAATTGCTGGATTGTTCCATATTCACCCATTTTATCAAAGACCTTCAAAGCGCACATCAACGTTGAATCTTGCATTCAGTAAAATCTATTAAATACATTTGCAAATATGTAACCAAAGGGAGTGATATGGCTGTGATTGGTATTAATGCAGAGAATTCCAATGATGAAGTTACCCAATACCAAATGGGTCGCTATATTAGTAGTAATGAAGCAGTTTGGCGAATATTTTCTTTTCCTATTCATGAGAGACACCCTACTGTTGTTCATTTAGCTGTGCATTTAGAAAATGGACAAAGAGTATATTTTACAGCACAGAACGTAGTAGAAAGAGCTGTACAGCCACCATCTACTACATTAACCAGTTTTTTGAGACATGAAAAAACGATGCTTTTGCTCAAACATTGTTATATTCTGAAATGCCAAAATTATACTTGGAACCAATCTTCAAGGAGATTTATACGACGGAAACAAGGAAAACCAGTTACAGGATACCCAGATGTTTATTCTACCGATGCGATTGGTCGAATTTATTCAGTACATCCAAGCAATGATGTTGTTTTTATTTACGACTGCTATTAGTCAATGTACGTGGCCCAACATCGTTCCAACATGTACGAACTGTTAATGGTGATTTGTGTGGATCATACAGAGAAGCTTGCCAACGTTAGCGATTGCTAGAAAATGATGCTCATTGGGATCAACCTATCAATGATGCTGTAATATCATCACAAGCTCATCAAATACAAACATTGTTTTCTATAATTATATCTACATGCTTTCCATCAAACCCAAAGGATTTGTGGATCAAGTACAAAGATAATATGTGTGATGATATTTTGTATCAAATACAGATTAGAAGGGGAAATCCAAATATACAAATAAGCAAAGAAATTTACAATGAAGTATTGATTTCAATTGAGGACATGTACTTGATGATGTCAAACAAACTATTATTTCAATTAGGCCTGGCCGCGCCCAATCGTCCAATGCATGATGCTTTTACAACTCGGTGCAACTCTTGGTGAGTTGCACCGAGAAAAATTGTATGATCTCAACACGTTAAAAGAATTAATTCAAACAAACCTTCCACTATTGAATGAACAACAGAAGTATGTATTTGATACATTTATGAAAGTAATAAATGATAAAAGAGGAGGGATTTACTTCTTAGATGCACCTGGTGGTACAGGAAAAACTTTTTTGATTAATAAAATTGCATTTGCACTCGCTTCGTCGGGAATCGCAGCAACTTTGCTTGAAGGTGGTAGAACAGCTCATTCAGAACTAAAATTACCATTAAACATGCAAAACAACGAAACTCCAACTTGCAGCATTTTGAAGAACTCTGCAATGGCAAAGGTTTTGCAGCAATGTGAATTGATTGTTTGGGATGAATGCACGATGGCACATAAAAAATCTTTGGAGGCTTTAGATAGAACCTTACAAGATCTCCGGAGCAATCATAACCCATTTGGTGGTGCCATGATTTTATTAGCTGGAGATTTTCGTCAAACATTGCCAGTGATTCCACGATAACGCCAGCTGATGAACTTAACGCATGTGTAAAGTCCTCCAATTTGAGGAAACATGTGAAGGTATTACACTTAAGCAAGAATATGCGTGTCAAGTTGCAAAATGACAAATCTGGAGACATATTCTCTAAACAACTCATTGACATTGGTAATGGCAAATTTCCTATAGACACCTTGACTGGTTGCATTAACTTTCCTCAAAGTTTTTGTCAGTTAACTAGATCAAAAGATGAACTTATTCAAAAGGTGTTTCCAGATGTTGTTCAAAATTACAGAAACCATGATTGGTTGAGCGAACGGGCTATATTGGCTGCAAAAAACATAGATGTAAGTGAATTAAATTTCAAAATTCAAGAACAAATTACAGGCGAATTGAGGATATATAAATCAGTTGATTCGGCTACTAACCAAGATGATGTCGTAAACTATCCGCCTGAATTTTTAAACTCGCTGGATTTACCAGGATTGCCACCTCACAATCTTCAATTAAAGGTTGGATCGGTAGTAATAATGTTGAGAAATATCAACCAACCGCGTCTTTGCAACGGCACACGGTTAGCGATAAAAAAAATTATTGAACAACGTGATAGAAGCAACTATATTGAAAGGAAAGTTTAAAGGAGAAGACGTTTTGATACCACGCATCCCAATGATTCCGACTGATGTACCATTTGAATTTAAACGACTACAGTTTCCAGTGCGGCTTGCTTTTGCTATGACCATAAATAAGTCCCAGGGGCAATCATTAGGTGTTTGTGGTATTAATCTAGAAAACCCATGTTTCTCACATAGTCAATTGTATGTTGCCTATTCCAGTGTTGGAAAACCATCAGATTTGTTTTATATTCACCTGGTTATCAAACAAAAAACATTGTGTATCATAAAGCACTAAAATAAAAATTAAACAGATTTTTGTTAATAATTATGATTCACTTGATTTACAATAACGCGATTACTGAAAATAATTATATACGTTTTATTTCATTTTTCTTTATTTCATAGGTTATAAACCCTATGTTAATAATAATAGTAATAAATAATTAATTATCTCCATGTTTTGTCATTGAAGCACCCACTTTATAAATATTTGTCACCTTTAGGTTCCCACTATCCCTTTAGATTATTTTTCAATCAGGTTTGAACCTTATGTTCCCCTCTTAGTTTGAAGCCCTCTGGAAGACATCCCAGTAGGGGTTTTTAGTGCGTCTCAAAAGGGTGGCCAAAGTTCGTGGAAGCGAAGATACTTAGGTCATCCGAGCTGACCTTTTTCTTTAATTCTCCTTAACAGAACCGTCACCATAATGATAGGGCTATATGTGAGGGTCAGCAGAGTAAAAACATCTTAAGGTCGAAATATAAACTGCCACATTCCAAATCTATTTGACAGAACGAAGTCTGCCGAGTTGTATAAAAATTGTTGTATTTATTATAAAAATGTTTTTTTTTTAATTTTTCATGATTATCTTTTAAAATTTAAATGTTTTTTTTTTGAGTTTAACTTTTATTATATGCATTAGTAAAACCACCAAATATTTTTAATTTTGAATATCTTATTAAAATGATAAAGTAACATATTAAAAGGATAATTTTACGATTTATTTATCATATTATTTAAAATATTAAATGATAAAAAAATTCTCCACAATGCTTAATATATATAAATCACGTGTCACGTTGTTTGTCCGCGATGGTCTCCTTAACTACTTAACCTATTTTAATAAATTTACACACCACGTACAGTTTGACCTAACTTAAAATGTAGAATAATTGTCAACTCAATTCATAGTCTCAATATTATTTTATTGCAAATTTTTTGTTTATTATTTTGCAGTCAGCTCCTAACAATTCTAAAAGATGGCGGTATATATTGACTGAATTGAGTAATTACGAATGAGGTATCTACCCTACCTACCTTATTCGTAAGTTTAGTGTTCCAAGTTATTTACTAAAAACTTTGTAATATACAAATAGAGTTGTAAATTTGGATAAAATTTAAAAAATAATTATAATTATTTTGTTTTGTTTTTTGCTTAATATCGACTGTAAGAAAACATGGTTTTTATGAAAGATCGTTATCATGAAAGATCTGAACGTTACCCCTTAAATAGTTTACTACAATGTAATATATCAAACACAATAGTCACAGCAACGCGTGACCGGGTCTGCTAGTACTTATAATAAATCTGTAGAGAGGTCAATTCTGTACATGAAATATATTTACAAAATAAGTAGCAGGGGGTGATTAGTGTTCGATACTGATGCCAAAAATGCAGTTAAAAAAATTTTTGTCTGTCTGTCTGTCTGTCTGTCTGTTTGTATGTTATTTATAGAAAAAAAAACTACTCGACGGATTTTAACGAAACTTAGTACAATTATTCTTTATACTCCTGGGCAGGTAATAGTATACTTTTCATCACACTACAATGAATAGGAGCAGAGCAGTGAAAGGAAATGTTGAGAAAATGGGAGAAGTTGCTTGATTTTTTAAGCTTCCGTCGCGTGTGCAGCCTTAATGGTTAGAGCTACATAGAAACTATGTATAACGGAAATATTCTACATAAAAATACACGAAAAATATTCCAAGACAGCATATATCTACCTTTTATAGTTAACTCACAATAACACGCATAACTCTCGATAGCTTAGCAGTTCGGAGATTTCTTATTATATTTGTTTACTTTTACGTTTATAAAACCAATAATGTTCACCATCATTCCTAATTAAAAAAAAAATAAACATTAGCACCAATTCAATAAAAAAAGAATCATTGAAATCGGTATAGAAACACCAAACTTATTCTTACTTACATGAAATACGCCAACAAGACATCGCGCGTGAATAGTGAATCAAGCTATAAGGATTATTTTTGCGTAACGGTTGCCGCGCTCGACGGGGCTCGCGGCGGCAGAGTATAAAAGGGGCGGGAGGCGAGCGCAAGCGTCATTCAATATTTGGCTGTTGATGCGTTCAGAGTGTTGAACTTTATTGACAGACAATAATTGTTATTTTATAAACCGTGCTTATCAGCGCGACTTTTTGTCTTTAAATAGTTTATTTTAATTTCTTTTGTTGTTATTTTCTAAATTAGTTTTAGTTTTGTTTAAATTCTTAACTATTAATAGTTCCTATTTTATTTCTTTTTAAGTAGATTTAGATTCGATTTTTAGATTAGATAATAGATAGATAGATTAGATTATTGTTAGATTTTTAGTTACTGATAGGTTAGTTTTGGGCATTTTATGTTTAGTTTTTTTTGTATTGAGTAGATAAAAGCGTAGGTAGGTACTTTTATTAATTATAGTATTCATAGGTATTTTTTATTTATTTTTAAGTGAAGTAGGTATAGGTAGATATTGCCTACTATCTACCTATACTGCACACGTGTTTTAGCTTTATTTTCATTTCTTTTTTTTTTGTACCTAAGTTGTAGGTAGGTAGGTACATATTTCTTAGTTTAATTCTATTAGAATATTAGGTATTTAAGTTTAAATAGGCACTTAGATTTATATTTTTTTATTATATAGCAGCTGTACTTAGAACATCTAAGGTTTTTTTTTGTATTAGCATAGGTACTTTGATTAATTACAGTAGTTGTAGGTATTTCTTATTATTCATTTTTAAGTGAAGTAGGTAAGTGTAGATAGTATTGCACACGCATTAAGTATAGCTTTATTTTCATTTTTTATTCTTTTGTAATTTGTAGGTACCTACGTACATATTTATAATTCGATTAGAATATTATTTTAGTTTTAATAGGCACTTAGATTTATATTCTATTTATTATATACTTAGCTATAGTTAGGACCTCTGACGTAAGTTTTTTGTTGGGTAACTAAATAGAATTTACCGTCGATTAAAAATAAAATAAACGATGCCACCTAAAAAACGACCATCTTTATCTCGAACTTCGAGTCAAGCTAGGAGAATGAGAATGACGCGTTCTCAAGAATCGGAAGAGGAAAGAGCACATCGGTTAAACTCTATGAGAGTTAGTGCCTCAACATCTCGAGCTAATGAAAGCTCTCCAGAAAGAGAGATGCGATTAGCAGCTGAAAGAGCGAGACGAGCTACAACACGGGCTTCTCAAAGCTCTTCTCAACGAGAGCTAAGGCGTTCCATTGACCGGGAACAACATGCGTTATCCCGAGAAGCTGAAACTGCTTTACAACGAGAATTGCGACTCACAGCTGACCGCGAACGGCATACATTATCTCGCGAGTCTGAAACCTTCACTGAGAGGGAATTACGGCTTACAGCTGACCGCGAACGTCATATTTTATCTCGCGAGTCCGAAACCTTCACTGAGAGGGAATTACGGCTTACAGCTGACCACGAACGTCATATTTTATCTCGCGAGTCCGAAATCTTCACTGAGAGGGAATTACGGCTTACAGCTGATCGCGAACGTCATATTTTGTCTCGAGAATCTGAAACTTTTACTCAATATCAAGACCGTTTGACAAATGATAGGGCGCACCATAACATGATTCGATCTCTTGAAGATGAACATGAGCATGAACAACGACTAGAGTCGGGACGCGATTATTACAATTCTTTGAGACAAGAACAATTGATTACTTTATCTAATGAAAGATTAAGAATTGAAAATATTCGGTCGCTTGAAACAGAAGAACAGCGAGAGGCCCGTCTTACTGCAGATAGATTTCGACATGGTCTTAATGACTTAGATATACACGTGGTAGATCAATCTACAAATTCGGTGGCGTGGTCCGATAAATACTAGGTCACGCAAGCGGGGTCGTGAGCTGAGCTAACTTTTGCTCTGTGCATGGCAGGCCATTTACTACGATGTTCTTTAGCTTAGTCCTTACAAAGTTAAATGGAAATTTAGGATATTATCAATAAATCATTTGCCAAACATCTAAAGTTTGATATTCGTTTCAGGTCTTTAAATGGAAAATTTTCTACAGAATTGCTCATAACACCCTTCTTTTCGTTATGGCATCACGCTGAAATATTTAGGTTCACTGCGATACTATTGATACAGTAGAAAGAATTCGACCTCCTTGGGGATAAAACGAATTATTATGATGATATCGTTGCACGTTCTCAAACAACAGTAACTTGGTCAATTCCGTATGTCAGATTCACATAGAGTTCCTAGCAGACGACTCTAGATCTTATTTAGTGATTTTTCCATTTAAGAATCAAGTTAACGTTACGATAAGCTAGCTAGACGTATAATATTACCCAGGCACGGCTTGGGTATTCTGTTTAGTTTAGCATAGTTTCGATCCGTGTCTCCCCTTGTAATTGTGGTGGCACTGCCCCAGGATCCATAAAATTTTCTACGGTGAACATTCCTGTTGTTCGAATGGAACAGCATGCAAAGCAAGTATAGGGAACTCATGCTACTTTTAAATCGGTTCTTGAACATTTAGAACAAGAAACGTATGTAAATTTTTCTAATTCTTTATTGAATCGACCCTTATTTGCTGCGTTATTAGGAAGCGTGATATGTGTGGCTGCACTATCTCGATACTGTTGTGAACGGACAGAAGTTGCTGTGTTTCGCCATATGCCACTTGCAAGCCATCTGTCTCTTCCTCTGCCTCGTCCACGTTCCATTTTATGATAATGGTATGATATAATAAGATTGAGCAATAATTAAATGGAAGCTTGATGAAACTCGATGAAATGTATAGCAAGTGGATATAAAATATTATATTGGGACAGCAAAATAAAAAATAAAAGTGAAAGAAAATATTCGGACGAAACCGACGGAACGGAACGGAAGGAACTGTTCGAAGCCTCACACGCAACTGAAGCATTCGTTCAGTTGTTCCTTCTATTTTGCTATTCTTTTAACTTGGGGTGCGCGCCGGTATGAGACGTTCCATATGATAAGTCTATGCACAATTTTCTGGTGAATTGAATCTTTTTTCTGTGATTCGAAAACTTACTTAGTCACTAATCGAACTAAATTAGTTTTGTTAATTGTTCAAGATCTGTAGATCGAAATTATCCGAAATTTTGCACAGTCATAAAGCAATGTGGCATCAAACACCATGCCGAGTTTCGAAACTGTGGTATGCATAGTTAAATGATAGCTAGCACGTAAATTGTCCTAAACGGAATTAGTAAATTATACTAAATTTAGAATTACGATTTTCTTAAAAATAAATATATGCTTAGCGCCTTATGCTCGCAATCGTTGTGGCGAGTTTCGTTAACGTAGCTCGAATAGTTTTTAAGAACAGAGAGTTCGCAGTTTTTGCGATCTGACCAGTAAAGAGCTTCGCTTCGCTCAGCTCAATAAAAGTGGGTTTGCTTATAACCTCACAATTGATTACAGATCATCTTCTGAAATAGGCGATATGAACGTAGTATGTTCCTTTTGTAATGCTTCGAAGTGGAGGAAGGAGTCTGCTGGTTTCTGTTGTTCTGGAGGTAAAATAAATTTGCCTTCGTTCGAAGACCCACCGGAACCTTTAAAATCACTACTTTTAGGGGAACATTTGCAATCCAAACAGTTTTTAGATAATATTCGCACTTATAATAGTGCATTCCAAATGACATCCTTTGGTGCTAAACAAATCTCAGAAGGCCCTTTCATGCCTACTTTTAAGGTACAAGGTCAGGTTTACCATTTGATAGGGTCCCTTTTGCCTGAAGAACAACCTAAATTTCTTCAAATATATTTTGTATCCGATTACAACGAACAGTCGAATATAAGAAATCAATATTTTCCGAATTTAAATACTGAACTCATTCCACAACTTCAGAACATGTTACATCAGGTTAATTCGTACGTATGCAGTTTTAAATCGGCATTAGAAGCCCTTTCTCAAGATGGTAATAACAATTATAAAATTGTTATAAATGCCGATAAGCGTCCAACTCAGGAACACCCTGGGCGTCATAACGTTCCATCCACGAATGAAGTTGCTGTAGTACTGGTCGACCAGGAATGTGATAGGCGTGATATCGTTATACGTTCCAGAGACAATCGTTTGCAACGTATTTTCGAAACCCACAGGGCTTACGACAGTTTGCAATATCCTATGATATACTGTCGAGGGGAAGATGGTTATAATTTCGCTGTATACCAAACCGATCCGCGCACAGGCGCACCTAATTATAATAAAAAGGTGTCATGCCTTCAATTTTATTGTTACCACCTGCAAGTGAGACGGAATAGATTGGTATACTTTCAACGTTTTCGTGGCTTATTTAATCAGTTTATTGTTGACATGTACGCAAAAATTGAAACCGAAAGATTAGTTTATATACGATCTAATCAAAGGCAGCTGCGCGCTGAAGAATACGTGCACCTTCGCGATGCCATGCAGCAAGATAACGATACTGTGAATATGGGTCGTTTAGTTATTTTACCCTCTTCTTTTACTGGTGGTCCACGCTACATGCATGAACGTACTCAAGACGCTTTTTGTTACGTAAGAAAATATGGACGTCCCGACTTATTTGTTACTGTAACTACCAATCCCAAGTGGGATGAAATCACTCGGGAGCTTCTTGAGGGTCAGGCACCGCATGACCGCCATGATATTATTGCAAGAGTGTTTCATTTAAAATTAAAATCAATGATAGATCTTCTTACCAAAGATAACATTTTTGGAGAAGTATTGTGTTATATGTATAGTGTTGAGTGGCAAAAACGCGGCTTACCTCACGCACATATCTTGCTTTGGTTAAAAGATAAGGTTCGACCTAATGATGTAGACAGATTAATCAGTGCTGAAATTCCAGATCCGACTGCAGATCCCCTGTTATACGACATTGTTAAAACTCATATGATACATGGTCCATGTGGTGCATTTAACGCAAATGCTCCTTGCATGCAAGACGGTCGTTGCACTAAAAGGTATCCAAAAGCATTAGTGGATGAAACTGTAACAGGACATGATGGATACCCATTATATCGTCGCCGTTCAAGAGACAATGGTGGTTTTACTGTTGAAAAGCGAATGTCTGGACAACAGGTTACTTTAGATAATAGGTGGGTCGTTCCGTATTCGCCTGTATTGTCCAGAGCATTTCAAGCTCATATAAATGTAGAAATGTGTAATAGTGTAGAGTCAATTAAATATATTTGTAAGTACATTAACAAGGGCAGTGACCAAACTACGTTTGCGTTAAGAAATGAACATGATGAAGTTACTAGATTTCAGTCAGGCAGATATATCAGCTCTTCAGAAGCTGTGTGGCGGATCTTAAGTTTTAATATTCACGAAAGATATCCACCTGTGACCCATCTGGATGTTCATCTGGAAGGCGGTCAACGTATATATTTTAACGCCGAAAATGTTACAGAACGATTAGAGAACCCTAGACAAACAACTTTATTGGCATTCTTTCGACTTTGCCAAACTGATAATTTCGCAAAGTCTCTTTTGTATGAAGAAGTTCCATCGTATTATACCTACGATAAACAACGAGGTGTCTTTAACCGTAGACGCCGAGGCAGGCCTGTAGATGGCGAGACAGGTATTTTCAAAGAACATGTTCTTGGTAGAGTGTATACTGTTCATCCTAACAACGCAGAGTGTTTTTATTTGAGATTATTATTACATACAGTGCGAGGACCAACATCATTTATAGATTTGAGAAAAGTAGACGATGTTGTTTATCCAACTTATCATGCAGCTTGCCAAGCGCGTCATTTGCTTGAAAATGATCAACATTGGGATGACGCTTTAGCAGAATCCTGTGTTAGTGATAATCCACGACGGTTACGCCATTTATTTGTAACATTACTCACATTTTGTAATTTATCTGATCCTGTCCAATTATGGGAAAAATATAAAGAAAAATTTGCAGAAGACTTTCTTCGGAATTTATCTCACAATAATGAAGGCGCAACTAATGATAATTTTCGAGATCTGGCTATAAATCAGTGCTTATTAGCTCTTCAGGAAGACTTAACAGCAGTAGGCGGTAAATCACTTTGTGAATATGGTTTGCCAACGCCAACCTCAGTCGGAGAGGTTACCAATAGGGAATATTCCGCAGAGATTGGTTACAACCCAATGGAACTGCTGGTAACATTAGAAAACGGTGTCCCAATGATGACTGCAGAACAACGCTTAGTCTATGATCGCGTGTGCGGGAGTGTGCAGAATAATTTAGGAACAATATGGTTTTTAGATGCACCTGGAGGAACTGGGAAAACTTTTTTGACTAAATTAATATTAGCTTATGTTCGAAATCAGCGTAAAATCGCTCTTGCCGTGGCTTCATCAGGTATAGCTGCAACATTGCTACCAGGAGGTAAGACTGCTCACACTATGTTTAAAATACCAATTAATTTAGATCGCACGGAAAGTCCAACCTGTAGTATTTCAAGAAATAGCGACAAAGCTAAGGTATTGCGTGAGTGTAATTTAATCGTATGGGATGAATGTACGATGGCCCATCGAAAAGGAGTAGAAGCAGTAGACAGAACTCTAAGGGACATAAGACAAAATGATCGACCAATGGGCGGTATTACGGTTTTATTTTGTGGTGATTTCCGACAAACCTTACCGGTAATACCACGGGGAACCCGAGCTGATGAGATTAGGGCTTGCCTGAAAAGCTCTTATTTGTGGCGTGATATACAATCGGTGCATTTGACTATAAATATGCGAGTGAGAACTGGAGACAACGCAGATAATCGTGAATTTTCTGATACATTATTGAAGATTGGTGAAGGTACCTATCCACAACTACACCAAGGAAAACTTATTCTGACACCTGAGTTATGTTGTATAGTGCAATCCCAACAACATCTTATATCTTCGGTTTAGGGTGACATAACAATTATATTAAATAGGGACAATTCTTGGCTTTGCGAAAGGTCCATTTTGACTCCTCGCAATGACCAGGTAGTTCAATAAATAGAATGGTTGATGAACAAGAAGCCACTAATTACCCGATAGAATTTTTAAATTCTTTAAGTATGCCTGGACTACCTTCTCATATAATTTGTTTAAAAATTGGCATACCGATAATTCTGCTCCGAAATTTAAGACCACCTCAACTTTGCAATGGAACTCGGCTAAAAGTAACCCAGTTGCAACAAAATGTAATCGAGGCTCAAATTTTAACAGGTTGCGGTGCAGGAGAAACTGTCTTTATTCCCAGAATTCCCATAATACCAAATAATTTTCCATTCCAATTTAAAAGAACGCAATTCCCAGTATCGGTGTGCTATGCCATGACTATCAATAAAGCTCAAGGGCAGACTTTTCGTGTTGCTGGAGTAGATCTCGGTGTTAGCTGTTTCTCGCATGGTCAATTATACGTCGCTCTTTCCCGGGTTAGCAATTCTAGGAATCTTTACGTTCACGTGCCGGACGGGTCGACTCTTAACATAGTCTACCCAGAAGCTTTGCGCTGAAACATTTTAATTTGATCTAAAAATATTAGCAATATATTATCTTAATAAAAAACAAGGAGTTACACGCTGACCGAGTCGTGGGTATAGCGTGGGTATATTATAATATTCTGCGGTTACTTATATTTTTCAACAGTTTTGTGGATTGGCATATTATATTACTATTGCCCTTCTAAAATACGAAAGTGAATCTGCCTGTTACGTCAAAACTATGAGGGAGGACATCTGCTAATTTTTTTTCGAAAAACGACGGAAACGCGGACGAAGTCGCGGGCAAAAGCTAGTACTAAATATGCCATCATCGGTTTCAATTATAACAACAATATTACAAATCGTCCTTTACAAATAAATCCTACTATTATCGAATTTAAGATTGTTAATAAATGTCACTAGAAAGATGATTCTATTACCTAACGATACATATTCTTGGTTGTACAGTAATCTTACGATAACGAATAAAACACGTACATAATCATAACTTATTTCATAATGAAACATAATATTACTGAGGTTTTAATTAATATCCCTAGCTGTTTAAATATTATAACGTCATTTTTTTGATTAATAATTCTAAAAACAAGAGCAGAAAATGAAAATGTTATTATATAATTAACATGAAACTGTGCAATCATTGTATTTTATACGTCCTAAGAAACATAATACCAAAGCATAATACAATAGTATTCGTTAGTGGGATCGTGAACGAGTTTAATGATGTATTGTACATTTATGGTCTTTAATTATAATTTTCTCGACGTGAAGATGTCATTATTTTATGAAACATTTTTTACATAAGGAAGTGTATTTTTACGTATCTGTTTCTTTACAATATTCTAATTTCAGCTGTATTATTCTAATTTTGCGATTCACAATAAGTAACTTATAACAATGTGAGTAACTTATTATATTTCATATTCCTTGTATTTTATTTAATACTTAATGCGCTTATTGACGTTTTTTAACAAGTTTCAATTTTACCTTCACTTCATTACTAAAAGTTACATAGTTATGTGCCAATCGATAAATTATATGTTGTTACCAATTACAAAATATATTTCATAACACTTAAAGTAAAGCTAAAATGTTGACAAGTATTATTACCGTCTCCTGTGCTAAAATTGCGTAATAAAGAAACTTTTCTCACAACACCGTCGTCCTCGTAATATGGCGAAGCAATTTTCGACCTCTTATATCTCTTGTTTGTTGAGAATGTTCTTAAACGTGTTTAACGTACAAAGTTTTTGTACAAAATCTGATAAAACAAATCTTATTACCTCGCAGCTTGTTTTCTTGGATCGTTTAATATGTTGTTTCCTAAAAATAATGGGATACAAGTTTTAGTTTCCATATAAAATTTAATGTTTTAGTTATTGCTATTTAACTTTATTAACTTATGTTTTCCAGAATTACCTTCACAAAAAATAACTTGACTAAATGTAACTGAGATCGTTGTTTTGTAATGACATAAATTAAACAAAGAAATTCGTCTTCCCTTTCAGGCTTGCACAGGCAATTGAGATCAGTTATATAACTCATACTGAAGTGACACATGAGTAATTCGAACAAGACTAGTTCTTATTATATAGTTTTGTAATAACGACCAGACGACTGGAAGAAGTTGTTAATGTAAGGTAACTAAATATTAAATATTTATTTTATATAAGGAGCATAAAATTATGTAACTGTTTATAAATTAAATAATATATTTAGATGTGAGATACTCTTAACAGTGTTCAGTTGAAGTCGGACATAAATTTACTATTAACACTATTGTATTAAGTCGCTGACGACTATCTATGCTTCTATATAAATGTATTTCTTCTATCTGTTTGATTTCTTGTGGAGTAAAAAAAGTACTAAAACTAAAACAAATAAGATTTTTGTTCCAAGATTCTGCTCCATACATAATTTTAAAGTAATTTCTTTGTTACTATGTATTTTTCATACATTTCTTCTAAAGGCACAAATTAACTATTCGTGTCTATATATCTCACGTTTCAATAAATTCCGTTCAAAAGAACTGGAAATATAAAGCTATTTTCCTCTTTCAATAGAAAGGAGCAAACCTACTAAGTAATACAGCTTCCAATGTTTCAAGCACAAGGAAAATTATTAATTTAAACAAGACAAAGTATACAAATTCTGTAATTAATTTTGGCATTTCCAAAAAGACTTGAATAGCTTAGAGACTTTAAAATTTATTACATTCTTTGAGATATTATTTTATAATTTAAATATCTTATTATCGAAAATAAATAAATCTTCCTTTAATTTTTATAAGTTAGTTTTAGTTATATTTCAATTATTAGATACAAATATTCCTTGTCCTTATTGTTTCTTGTCATTAGCATGAATGAAGTCATTTTATAATATAAAATAGTAACATGATTTCCTTAAAAAAGGCTGAAACAAACTATATTCTTTATAGTTTTGATTTCATAAGAGCGTTTTATTTCGATTCTTTAAACTATTTCATATTATTGCATAGCCATAGCTCCTTGATAAATATGCAAAGTTTCAAACTAATCCAACATCTTGGTAACTCATATCGAAATTTGAGATCTTTATATACTCTCTATAACAAAAAAAAACAAATATTTTTTAAGGGAAAAGCAGTGAAAATGAAAAAAATTAAGCTATACGGAATTATTTTATTTATAGAAATATCAAAATATCACTAAGGTAAACTATTAATCTTCTGTTATTATGTTTGTTAAATGTGTTTCTGAAATGTCATTATATTATATTTAATCTGCAAACAGCCAGGAAACGCAGCGCCGAGGACTTGAATTATATTGTGTGAAGTGGTTATTACAGGAACGGTCAGCTCACAAAATATGGGACATAAAAGCGGCTAGGATATGAAGCTATGAGAATGTAGCCCGCTTACAAACATGTTATATAATAGCAATATGTCGAAAACTATATTTAATATCTTACAATAACATTATAATTTACAATAACATATTTATTTATATTAATTTCGACACTGATTGAACATTACAATATGTTTGTATTATGTTTAATACATTTATGAACTCAAATTTGTATAAACAAAATTTTGAAATTAATTATGTAATCGATTCAGTAACTAATAGAGCAGTTAACTGTTCTGTCAAATACATTAAATATTCACTGTATTGATCTTACCCAATGACTGAATTATATTACGTTACATATTTCATGATTCCACTTTGCATGTCCTAGTTAATATAAAAGTGAATTATAATAACTCTATTGTAATAAATAGATATTACTGCAATATTTTTATGTTGTTATTTTTTCTTCAGAGTTAATATTTTTAAACTTTATGCTTATGAGATAATTAAAATATAAAAAAATTAATACTTTGAAACAAATTTAGTACTGTACCTCGAAAAAAAAGGGAACCCAATAATTCATATATAGTTAAAGTAAAAATTCTAAACATCAATTTTCACTGCGATATATTTTCGTAGCACAAAATTAAATTAAAAACAATCAAAAGTCTTATTTTACTCGATGGTTATATAATCATATACTCGAATCCGTTATTGTTCCAGACTCCCTTAAAATAAGATATTAATTACTAGAATATTCTGCCTTATTAACGATATTTTATTAAATTATAATCCATAACAATAAATTATATCCAACCTTAATAAAATTCAATAGCTGAATGTATTAATGTGTGTAGTGTTATTAACAAAGTGAACATTGCTGTGCAGTGAATATTATTCAATTATATGGAGCTAGGAATCTTGCCCTGGTATCGTTTTTCCTTTATTCGTTTTATTTTAATACTGTGTTGATATTATGTTGTAAAAAGGTATATGATTTATATTATTAGTCCACTCAAGTTCGAGCCTAGGTTTAAGTTTACATATTTTATACCAATTTTCCCTCAAAGTATGATAAGACTTACATATACAATATTGTAGCTCAGTAACTCAAAAAATAAATTTTAGAGAGGACAATATTTGCTCACTTTTTCATATCACAATTTGACTTTGACTATTAAATTGTTGCAATGTAACTTATGTATTCCATAAACTTAAATAAAATTATACTGACACACAAATAATATTGCATGGTATTGCGCCAGACCGCTCCGGACCGTTACTTATACGAGTAATATTTTTATTACCAAAGCTAATAAGTAAATCAAAGTACGTTCATGAGATCCACAATAACTTTTATTATTAAAAAATGTGTCGGTGTATGACAGTGGAATAAGTAAAGTGCGATTTTTCAATGTTACCAAGTCGGTATTACCGTCATTCTATAACAACTTGTTATTGTCTCTAACTTTTCAAATTTAGCTTTAAACTATGCATGAGATTAAGTATTGCTACTGTATACTGCTTCACTTTAAATGTTGCACACTATTTTAAGCTTCAAAATTAGATATATTAATGTGTATTTACTACTGCCTGCCCCAAGTTGTAACTTAACTATTTGGACAATCATCATAATTGTTACTTTTTTTAATTCTTAATATTTAAATACATTTTACTATAATCGTAGTCCCTATTGAGCCATAACTTTACAGACACCTTTTGGTTATTCTATCGAGGTTGAGATGTTTTTGGATAAAATTATTCGAGTAGTACTTAGGTTCATCCTCGGTTTAAAAGGTCGCATTTCGGTTCTAAGTGTACTTCAGCAAGAAAAACGTACTTTATTAAGAGTATCAGTGAGTTCGGTTTTGGAGATATGGCGACTGTGAACGCTAATATTTTACACTGAAATATTACTATTAATAATAATAAATCTATTTATTCAAGCGAAATGCAGATAAAAAAAAAAAAGAGTGCTATTTACTGTACGCGAAGGTAATCATTCAATGTCATTGTGTGGAACATAATAGCGATACTTCTATAGAAAGTTATATAAATAAAAACCAAAGTAATATAAAAGATTTACGATACATAATAATACAATAATTTAAACTAACAATGGAGTCTACTTGTCTTGTCTATATATATATATATATATATATATATATATATATATATATATATATGTATATATATCTTAAATACCATTCATAATTATTCCTTTTGTTTAAACTTTTACTTTTTACTTATTTATTTCGTCACTTTCAAAAATTTTATATATAAACACAGTTATGTTTTTTTGTTTAACAAGAAATCGTATATAACTATATTAAACCAAAAGTTTTATGTTGAATTTTTGTGAAATGAGAGAAAAAACACCTATTAGTGATTTATTAATAGTTAAATAGTTGTATATATATATAAAAAAAACCTTTGTTGTTTTCAAAGGCAATTGTATCACCATATTAAAAAATGATAATTGAGAAATCAAAAATATTCTACACCTCGCTTTAAGTATCGTAAAGTAATTAGATTCGTGTTCCATAAATATACTAATATATGCTCTTATTCACAGTAACTCCTTTTAAAGGAGAAACAAGGCAATTTCCGTAGACCTTTTACAGCATGTAATTACGTTGTAATTTTCTACATCACGAACATTTCATCACGATTTTTAAATTGATGTATTTTAAATCAGGATCAGCAATTTCTTACTTGATTTAGTCGGCTGATGGCTTTTTGAACAAGACGAATAAAAAAACAAAACAAGTTCCCAGGTAGCCGCTTTATCTCTCTTGTTATTTTTGTTCGTTCAAATGGAAATTTAATTTATATCTCTTATACCTTCACCCATTTTATACTCAAGTATATATGTATGTAGGAATATATAAGTAAGGTATGTTTCTTATAATACGTAATATCAAAATATATAAAAATATGCATTTATATAAATAAAATAGTCAACATTATTTACACAAACTAAAAGTAAATTACGATATACGAGTAATCTCCAACTTCATTTTAATTAAGTCTATTTCTTAAGAAAGAGTGTTCTTATTACCAGGTTATACATATTTTTCAGTTAAGGTTATATTATTTAAAAACCTTTTATATAATATTCATCAAGTTAAAGCTCTTCAACTGCAAATTCTATTCTCTGTTAAAACAAATAAGTGCTTAGTTATACTCGTACCATAGTATTAATCAATAAAATTGTAATATAAATTGCGGTAACAGAATACATACTTAACACTTTAATTAATTCAACTACAACTAATAGTATCTATTTTAGATTCACCAAGGGATACCTTTGAGGATCACAATAATTACGCCAATATATTTCTAAATCTAAAGATATTTTCCATCCAAAGAGACTGATTTGCGTTGAAGAAACCAATCTCCTACTTGATTAGTCTACGTACCTGATGGGTTCAGGATAAATGATGTCATTACAAATGTGTAATACATCCGTACGCATTCCTAAGTCACCCTCGTACACAATAAATATATTACACTCAGTAACCTCATAAAACTTCATACTAGACTTGTTTCTTATTGTAAATAAAATTATCACATATAATATAAAATATATTTTATTTTGGGTAGACCTCGAAGAATTCGGTCTGCCCATTCATTTGTCCCCTACTTTCGAATTTTGAAAATTTTTTTTCACAGGAGGTCTTCTTATGACCCCCTGAGTCCGAAATGACCATTGGTCAAAAAGTTTATATATATATATATATATATATATATATATATATATATATATATATATATATATATATATATATATATATATGCGTGCGTGCGTCCAGATTCGACTTTTGTCAGCACGATAGCGGCCGCAGTTTCGGTCAGATCGCTTTCAAACTTTGCACAAAAATCAACCATCCAAAAATGAAGGTCAAGTTCGTTAACCAGAGACATCCGGGCACAGGGGGCGCTAGGGCCTCACTTTTTCTGATTTCAGTTTTTCGACCATAACTTTTTCCCTATACAAAGAAGATCAATCGCGTTCATATTATATGATGTCTTTGATGAATACCTATAACTAATGTAGATAAACTGAAAACCTAACTTCAATAACTTAGGGGTGGGGGTAAAAAAAAACGAAAATTTTTGGAAAAAAAATCATAACTTTTTTCTGGTAAACATTCCTACATCATAAGTATTTTAAATGGAAAGATTATTTTTTATTCTAAATTTAAGTATTAGAAGTTTCTCCCGTAAAAGGTACCGTTTCCGAGAAAAAAAATAAAAACCACTTTTAGCTTGAAAATTTAAGATAGGTAAAACCACGTCAACTTTTTTCTGGTAACATTCCCTCAACTTAAATATTTTTTACTCTAAATTTAAGTACCAAAAGTATTTTCAAAAAAGATACTTTTTCCGAGAAAAAAAATTAAAACCGCTTTTTGCTTGAAAATGTTTGATGTAAACAACGGCATCATGTGTTATTCTTAGGTAGTGAGTTATATTTTAAACGAGTTACACACGAGGTCTACCCACGCGTGTCCCCCTGCGGGCACGGATTTTTTATATTGTTTTCATTCAAAAGTGCTTTTAAACGTTTGTAAAAGCATTTTTAAGTAAAAAAGAGCATTTTTTTCTGTTATTCCATCCTGATATTCAGAAAAAAGGGAATAAAGGAAAGAGGGATCTCGATGGGAAGCAAAACAACATTGTAAATGGAAAAAATCTATCGCATCCAAACTAAAATGAATATGTATGGACACCATGGACCCCCGGGAAAAATTCAACGGCTCACTGCGACATTATTTAGAATTAGAACTTACATATATATACTATACTATACAAAGTAAAATAAACGAATACGTCATAATTTCTTAAAATATACACAGAAAAGTAGTTTTAAAAAAAGAATTATAAATATTAAATTTTATAAAGAATATAAATGTTCAATACATGTAATTTCTATATCTTACAAAATTTTATTTCTTATTTTTTGTAGTCTTATTGCAATTTATTAAGAAATGAAACTTTGTTAAAATTAATAAAGCTTTATAAATTAATAAAGCAATTTATAAAATGAACATTTATGTCCAAATTCTACCAAGAAACAAGTAAGATAAAATAAAATTCGGAATTTCCTGAAAATGGTAAAACTTTCGGTAACGATCAATAATATATCATGGTTTTCAGTATTATTATAAAATAATACTTTCAACATAATTTTTTTAAACTAATATTATTTTTGTATAAAATATCGAGAAATATATTAAGTAACCTTTAATATAACTCCAGGTCAATTAATTTTAAGATCCTTACAAGTTACGTGTGAGAAGTTAATTACATCCTGCTTAATGGAATATTTCATTAAAATTTCTCTTTCACTGTAGACTTAGTATCATTATGAGAAGTCTTTGATGAACATAAATTGAATTTTCGTTATCTTCTGATAAAGTTTATATAATTAAATTAATGAAGGTATTAATCTCGAATAATGAAAATAATGACTTTAAAATAATAATAAGTTAACTAAATTTAAGTAGACAAGAAAATTCAACATTTTTATGGATGAATAAAAGTAATATAATATATATAAGCTGGGATAGAATAATATAATTAGGATAGAATTAGAATTATTTATTTATAATCTTCTTTCCCTCTTGACACTTTATTATCCATATAATACATGGAGAGTCGCTACCATATATATGTAACCTTCTACTATCGTCGCAATATTAAACCAGCACACTCAGATAGATAATAATAATAAGAGCGATCTATCTTTCGTTGTTTCGTAAAACAGTTTCAATTTTCTAAGGTACTTTTAAAAGAGCTGACAGTTGACTCTCTGCTTAAAGTACAATGGTAACAGGTTGACCTGATGCTTAGGTACCATCTATTTGTAAGTATACCTGATAATGGAGGTTTATAAATATTTCCAGAGATTGCTATAATATAATATTATATGACCATTACGTAATACGTGATGTACTTCTTTTCGCACGATTATTCGGTCTACTGTTTGTCGCTAAGTTCAAATATTACAATTAAAAAAATAATCAGATTGCTTGTTTCGATATAATTTTATTTAAAAAGTATAAACCTTTAATAACATAATCTGCTTTTCGTTCTTGCTTGATAATCCTTTATCCAAGCTCTCATGACGGCTGTGTACTCAACAGACATATGGGCAATTAACATGCGTGGCGGCCATGTTTGTATACGGATATAGCAAATCCTATTGTGGCAGTGTTTGGAGATAACAATGTATGGTGATCCTCTGAATGTTTCATTAAATGGACGATAACAAACAAGTCCAGCTTTGAACATTACAGTTGGGTACCTAAATTATATGATCCTTTAACTCTGTGACGCAGTAAGTAAGCCGTTTATTATATGTATGCGAACGGATATTCTTTCAAAATAGATTAAGTAAATCCAAATAAGCTTATCAGGTTAAAGCAAACTAAAAAAAACTACTTTCACATCATAGTGCTACAAATGAATGGATTTATTCAATATTCATTTATAAAATTATCTGTAAATATATAACAATTTATCGATCGATTATGAATAATATTTTTAATAAACTGCAGAAATGAACCAACATTTGTTCAATAAATAACAGGAGGATTAGAAGACGGACTTCGATGTTATGATAATGATCACATTACATAACATGCTTTTAAAATTTTTACATAAAATGATTAATTATTTTCATTTTGTTTCGATAAAGGTAGTAGTTATCTTGAAAATTACTTACCAGATTTTCAAAAAAATATTTAGAATTAGAAATGGAATTTCATGGACATTGAGGGGTTTTAGATCATAGAAACAATATTTGGAAAATAAGTCAATTTATATTTATTTGCTCAAGCAAATATAGTACATTGATCAGGCGGAAGGAGCTCCGAGCGAATGTCAGCACGAGCACTCGATGAGCGTTCACGAGACAACTATTAGTAACATTAGATAAAACGTCGAACAAATAATTCAATGCAATAAGTAACATATAATATACATCTGATTTCCTCAAACATAAATGCTGTTAATGGTATTAACACGTTAAATATTTTGAATCCATAAAATCATTTAGTCAAATTGTAATAATATAATATATATAATTATATAAAGGTGACGTGTGGCATTCATTTAATATGTAAACAAGAGCAAACTTACTTAATGATTAATCGATAAACTTACACTTTAACCTGCTGAGTTCTCACGTACCTATCGGATATATTGAAGCATACTTTACGAGTACATAATTTACTATAAAAATTATATAAAAAAGTATCACAGCATATACTGTGATCCCACCCATCAATAACTGATCTGTACCATACAATTCAAATAATGTTACCGCTACAGCTTAATACATTATATTGTACACTACGACTATGGTTAGTAATTATTGCAATAGCATGCGATTGAAATTGATATTTGAAGAGAAAAGTTATTTATTATTAAAAATAAATAAAAATCTGGTTTTAATTAGATGTTGCGAATGGTTTAATATGGGCGGGAATTAAATTATTTTTGTTACATATATTTTCAAGGATAACATAGTAATCTATTTAGATAAACTGGTTTAATAAAAAAAACACAGTACTGTCTACAAGTTACTATGTATAAGTTTTTGTGAATTGAAACCCTGTAAGATATTAAAAAACATTTTACAGCCTATTTCCACTTTATCGCTTGCTTTGCCTCCTTTTTATTCAAAATTCTATTTAAATTTATTTTTATAACATAATTCATGTAAAACTAAATTAAAGCTGTATTTGTAGTAAACGATTTAATTTAATGCTTTTCACATAACAATTGCGGTTGATTTTCCGGTTTAGTTTTATAATTCTGATCAATAACAAAAATATCGTATAATATCAAATAGTAGAGATCTACTGATAATGATAATTAATACAGATATATTAATTATTATTGAAGTATTTTATATATATATAAATATATAAAATTGGTAAAGTTGGTTCAAATTTCTTAAAAACATTTTATTCAAATCAGATTATTTCATAAAAGTAAATTATATTTCGATATTCTTCAATATTATTACTAATACTATTTTCAGAATAAAGGCAACATATTATACAGCTTTGAATATAGTTCATGTTCTCAAGTAAACGTTCCGCTAAGCCAAGCTAAGTAATTACAAACATCTATTAACACGTATCAAGGTAAAATGAATTTAGTTTCTAATTATTATGAGACATACACAGAGTATATAATATGGATATTACATGTATATATATTTATCAGAGAGTAAGTTGGAATAAAAGTAGAAAATATCTTTGAGAAAAACTGTATTATAAATGTTAACCTTAATAAAATAGTAAAACACTTTTTTTTGTCAAAGTATTTTTTCCTTTCAGTTCGTGGCTCTAATGTTAACCTGGATTTAATCCACGCTCCTCTGAAAAGCGTTTTACAAATATTATAATCTTGTTTGAATCTTGCAGTCTTATAGGATTGAATTTCACTTTTAATTTGAAGAAGTGCTTAATATAATATATATGATTGTGTTCAGTTAGTCTTGATTAGGATTTTCAAACAATGTTTAAGTAATCTTAAAGAATCGTTATATTTGAGGTAAGGGCCCCACCGCAACCGCAAGTAATGACTTCTAAGGGAGCGGTGTAATACAGCCAGTAAATCTAACAAGAGTAAAAAACAGCGTCAAAAAAAAACTTTAGGGATTAAATAGTAACCCTAGTTAATCCCTAAAGTACAATTTTTTCCCAGGCAGTACCGTCGTTTAACACCTAATTTTACTAGACGTTAAAATTATATGGTGCTACGATGTAGATTTGCACATTACAATGAGAATTCACACATCATAGATAAAGTGATTTCGGACACTTTGGATGTTGCAGTACCAAATAAAACACATTTGTATTCTGTAAAGGTTTATAACTTTCAAAATGTACAAAACCATATAATTATATTTAACAAAATTACCGATTCCAGTGAGCACTAACACGGGTTACTGAAAGTTTTAAAAAGTTGTGAAACAATTTGTTAATGAAAAGCGCTGTGTTCAGAATATAATTTTCGTGTGTGGCGTTCATTGACCTCAATTAATACTGCAAACTGTAAAATTAGTTAAACTTATTTCGCAACGCATTATGATTCACATTATTATACTTGTTATTTTAGCCTATAGATATAAAAATGTGGAACATAATAAAAATGTGGAAAACCTCGTTTGTATCAAATAATACTATTGTATACATTTACTGTTTTCCTCAATCTTGATTTTGTTGTATTAAAATTTAATAATTTTTAATTTTGTTTTTATTATGTATTATGTGATATAACATTCAATTTATACATTTATACACAAGTTCAAACAACTTTTTTCATCAAAACAATATCATTAATTTTTAATATCAGATCAATCAATCACTTACTACCCATCGTTGCCGATATTATCATTATTCATTAGAAAAAGGAAGATTTTTACTTTGTTTTATTATTTTTGAATGGCCAACAATATTAAAATATCATTTTGAATTATACAATTCCAGCTATTATACGGTTGCCTTTGAATGTAGGCACTAAACTACTGCTACTATTTTCTACTAAGAAAGCATGTAAAAGTCGATATATTTGCGTTTACAGATATATTTATTATTAAGTAAGATGTAAATGATGTTATAATACGTATTTAAGAATAAATTAATATGAGTTCATAGCGTTTATTAAATGATTTGACAAAAGTAATTAAAGTGAAATGAGAACGACAAATATCAGCGAGTGAAAACGACGTGTATTATAGACTTATTTGTTTTTAAGAACAAACTAAATAGCACAGATTTACAAACATTTTTATAATTACAACAAAAACCTTACGTTCGCTTACACGCGGATAACTTTACAACTTGGAAGAACTGAGTGATATTTGTTGAACCACGAACACTAATATAACTCCAACAAGTTACGTTTGTAATTACAAAAAATGAGTAATTACTAAGAGTTTTAAGCATTCTTAGCGTTCTTTATAAAACGGGAAAACTACTTTTAGGTGTTATATTATATTGGTATATTACAGTTTATAGTATTTAATAATTTCAAACAGTTATTTTATTTATTACAACTTAAATAGTGTTATATAAATTGTTTCCTTAAGATAAAATCTAATTTTTAAATTATAATATTAAACGAGATTTTAAATCACAATTTAAGATAAAACAAAAGCATATAAAGAATAAAATATAATTTTGTAATATACCGTATAAAAATGGTAATTATTAATTTCATTTGATTCCTTTAATAAAGACAATAGCTTAGCGGTTAGCAGCACTCGGCGGAATCACAGGAAGCAATTATAATTACGCTGACTGCGGTCTTAGTATGACACACTTAATTGGAGCAGCTTCTTTTGTGAAAAACGGCTTTATTCTGTCTTTTATAATTATGCAAAGAAAGCAAGAAGCAAATCGCTACATATCTTGGTAAAGAAACGAGACGACACTTTAACGAGTACTTTGTATAATATATTATATATTATTATGAAAGAGGAATAATACACACTTAGTGTTCGTACATTGTTAGTCTTTGTCACACACTTCGAAAGAACTTGGACTAATTATTATATGTTCCTGTATTTAAATGTATTAATTTTTTACTACTAAATTAAAATATTGAATAGATATAGTGTCCGATATCATTAATATTCGTTTAATAAATTAACTTATTTTACTTTAAATTAATATTAATTGTATTCAGTTCAATTCTTCATTTTATCTCAAGTAAAATTATTTCTTTGAGAACAGTTTCAATGAACTTGTCCAAAGAATATATTTTAAAGCTGCGGTAATAATTAGCCTGGAGGTATTTGTTTTTTTTCTTCAACACATTTTGTTATAATACAATTTATTAATTATTTTAAATATATTAAATATATATATTTATATATTTGTTTATTGAAAAAAAATAATTTCACATTGCATTGTTATGAATAATATGAATGAGATATATAATAGATATTCTTATTAAAATAGTTTATTGCATATAACTTCATAATTTAGATTTTGTGAACTTAACTATAATTACAAGTTTGATATTTAAACGCGTTGGTGTTATGTGAAACTGGAGTTATAAGCCGCTTTACGTTTTGCTACCTCATATTGTCTTTTATGTCATTAGCGAGAAGGTTTTGCTTCGGAAAATATCTATTGTCATATAAGTATAGATTCATTTTAATTTTTTTATCGTAATCATCATATTGTTCGTAGAGTCTATGATTCATAAATGTTTACTTTGTTCTCGTCAGATCCGAAATCCGTACCATAGTTTATATTATTTATATTATTAAAATATGCTGCTGTTTCTATACAGACCATTAAACATTTTATAATTAATGTTTAAGCAATATGCAGTGACGAGGACATGAAACATTATATATATAAAAGGCAATCACTCAAAAAATCTATACAGCTAGTTTCAAACACGAGGGAACCGATATTCATTTATGAATTTTTAACACCTGAGTAGAATTTTAAGCTACACGATAACACAACTGACGACGCATTTTGCGTTGCAGCAACACATAATATATCACATACAAGATTGAAGATACTTCTCTTAAGACTGAACACAATAGTTTCTTCAAGTAAGATGTTAGTAAAATTTATCAATATTACATAAGCTGGTATTATTTAATATATCAGATGGATCGTGCATAAAACAATTTTAATTATTATTCAGGGTTTCATTAAACAAAAAGCTATTTTCGAATATTTTATTATATTTCAATATTATTATTCCGAGTATTACAATCGTTTCGAAGTGCATTTGACAAATACAAGAAGGTAGAATTTTTATTCAAAATTAAAAATATAGTACAGTATCAATTAGTAAAATTAATAAATAAAAAATATATCACATATGAATAACAGACTATTATTTTATTTATTATGCTATTAAAAATAAAAACAAGAAAATCAATATCAACAACTGGAGTCATTTGTGTTATTATCATTTTAGAATAACAATTTAGGAATCAAAATATTCGCAATGAAATATGATTTATTGAAATTGATAATACCAATATTATGGTACTTTAACATTCAAACTATACAAATTAAAAAAAGTAAAATTTTAAAAAGTCATTTTTACGTATAAGAATAGAAATGCGGAAAAATTTCGGTCTTCACATTTTATTCGTTTACCTTTTGTGAGATGACCGCGCTTTGTAAGAATCATTGTATTATATAATTCATGTCCTGTCTCCAAGTTCTCGTTGCAGCCATTAATAACAAATTCTAACATTACATCGCCATTTTAAAGTTTTCCACATTTGATAACACCTTGAAATATATTTTTGTTCATGTTATGAATTTTATCGTGTTTGTTTTTTTTTATTTAAATTATATGTATGTATTTCCTCACTTTTAGTTGTTTATTAATTTTACGTTCATTTTAGATGCATTAAAAGCTACAACACGCATATTTATTAGAAATATAACGTTTCGAAGAGATACATACTCAGATTTTTAAATATTATAATAACCTGATGGGATATGCTTTAATCAGAGTATGAAATATTTAAAATGCAGAATTGATTGCACTGTATTTTACTTAACTTTTTATTAAAATTATAACTTTAAACATTAAAAAAATTCCTTTCTTTTCATTCAAAAAGTTATTATACCTTACCATACGTTGGTAGTGGTTACAGTAAAGCATGAAGATTTATTTATAATAATTCTTATAATAAATAATTTATTTATAATAATAATTCTAAAATGAGTTGTTTTTAATTGAATTTATAATAAGCAATGGTTTATTTAGTACCAAATGAGATAAGATATCAACAGATCTAAGCTTTTATATGTTTTTATTTTTATTTTTGTTTTTGACATTTATTTTTGATGTTTTCGAAAATTATCCTTTTTTCAAAAATATCATAAAAAATTTAAAAATCACACCACGGGTCACATCTAGTTTTCAGATATTTAAATTGTATGGCGCAATATGTATGGATTTTACCTTTCTTTTAGCAAGAAAAATGGAATTTATTAAGGATATCGGCGAGCTCGGCCCTAGAGATATGGGGACTGAAACCGCTAATATTTCACTCTGAAATATATTTTTATCCAAGCGAAATGTTACAAATAAAAAAAATTGTGGCTGAGAAATCTCCGACAGGAATGAATTACGTTTTTTCAACTTTTAATGTAATTCGAAATGAATTCTGTATCATTCAATTTCTACTTTACATTATTTTTTTTAATAATCTATAGGACCGATTAATATCATAAAGATTCAGTCAATATTTCAGGAAAAAAAATGGACTCTGAACATGTGATTTCACTATTGGCTCACTATAATAAACTATATTTTTATATATCTATTATAACTATATTTTATATTTAAGGAATTTCCTAATGGTAAGAGGTTAAAGAAAATTTTACTAAAAATACCTTATCAATGAGTTTTTACTGGCTGAAATATATGTAGGTGCGGCTGCCCTGAAAGAACAAGTTTTGCAATAGTAGCGTTCTGCGACGGAGGAATTTAATTTGCTACTAATGGTGCCAACGGTGTAAAGGATTAGAAATCAAGTTTTGTTCAACTATTTAAAATAAGTTGGTGTTTTAGAGTTAGTTAAAAATGTTTTTATTTTATTAATATTCTAAACCTCTTACCGTAATTATTAAGGAATATAAGCAAAATAGGAATATAAGTGATATACAGCAAAATCTCTCTACAACTTACTTAAGGATCTCGCCCTTTCTAGTACTATTATCGGTTTATTTCTAGAGCGTATATCAAAGGTAGCATTAGTAGGTTCTTGTGAAATTTGGTTAGGTAGGGAGAGGAGCACAGACAGTGAAGATGAGCATGTATGTGCATAGTAAAGGGACCCCTTAAACTTACACCTGGATCGCAAGTCCCAGGCATTGTTTGCAATCCTCGCCTTGTAACGCAATGGGCCCGGCACCCGCACGTTGAATCCATGAAATGCTAAGAAGCTTCGTCTCAGATTTACCAATTTATATTTAGTTTTGGCATTTCAAAAAAGTTTAAATAAACTAGTACAAAAAGTACATACTATTAGAAATAGTATTACAAACGAATGTATATATAAATTATAAAATCAACATTTTTGTTGACAAGTTCTTTGATAACAAAGAAATAATGAATATAAAATAATTTACAGTTTTCTTTAAATTACCTAAAATTTTTTGAAACCTTTCAAACGATTCTACCAAACTACTATATTTTATATTTTTATTTCCTTTATAAGAGATTACAAGGCAAGACCGTAGACCTTCTACAACATGTAATAATTTTCCACTATACAAATTTTATCACGCTTCATAAATTGATGTATTTTAATAAAGGCATAGCTAGAGTCTTCATTTTAACACTTGATTTAGTCGCCTGATAGCTTCTTTTCTATCAAGGCGAATAAAACAAAACATGTTCCTATGTAGCCACTTTATCGACAGTCTAGTTATTTTTGTTCGTTCAAATGGAAATTTAATTTACTTCTGTTGTATCTTTCACTTTATAGTAAGCATATATAATACATACCATTTAAAATACATAATGACACACTTATATACAGAATAGTTAACACAAATTAAGCAGCTCACATTTTTATAATCACTGTTTTGATGCAACAAATTACGTTTAAATGTATTTCTTGTAGTTAACACTAAATATTTCCAGTTTATTTTTGAATATTTATACTTTAAAAATTCTTTGAAATATAATTAGAATTATAGGATATAATTTTTATAAAATTAACTTGAATAAGTATAATTAAATTCGGTCAATTTGATCAATTCGTCAGTGGAATGATATATAACAAAGTTATTTTTTCTCTTTGAAAGATAATTGGTGTATTCCAGTACTTGTTGCTCGATTCAATAATAATATATCAGTTTGTAGAAGGAAGTTTCTAATAGTAGAGGTTTTTATATACTATTAAATATAATTAATGCTAGTAACTCCCTGGTCTTACATTCGGCTCTGGGTATTTTTAAGAAATAGTAACATCACCTTGGGTTTCAAATTTTTGGTTATTTTATCTCTGTATTTGATAGTTACAAATAGCAAAAAAGTCTCTAAATACATCATTTATAGCGTAAGTTATTAAGTAAGTTTTGTGCTATCTGTACCATAGGTTGATATATTCACATCTTTTTTTCATTGTATAAGTATAGTGATGTTTTCTACCCAAATCCCAAAGAAGCTCATAAAAAGAGGCTGATGTGCTTATAAGGGACCAATTTCCTACTTGATTAGGCCCCTTGATGGGTTTCGGGATAAATAATGACATTCCATTAGAGATAAAATGCCAATACGAACTCGATTACATTTCATACACAATAAATAGTTTATAATAAGAATCTGATACATTGATCTGATTTTAAATGAGTTTTATAACTCTATATAAGAGATGTCTACTCTATTTTACTACCAATCTATAGTTTACGTTTGAATAAACTGTTACATATTAGTAAGTAATACATACTCGTATTTTAAGGTTGCGATCCATATTGTATTTATTTCTTTATTTATATCTATCCCATTTTAAATCAATACTAGTTATCACTTATGTAAGTCAAATGGGAGTGGCAGGGAGGGCCTATTTTGATATCATACTTATGAAAATAAGCCCTTCTGTAAAGACACTGTCCAACCTAAAATAAGGCTACCAGGGTTATATATTTTTAATAGCTTTTTCTATTTATTTATCTATAACTTAATCTTTTTGTTTTTGACTGAATGATCTTCAACAATAACAAGAACGTATATTTATATCTTGATTGAAGGATTATTGTTGTGGATTTTAATTTAAAATATTATTTTTTTAAAGTTTTTCGTTAGAGTTTTACGTTATCCTACACATAAAATAAAATTACTTAAATAAATTAACTAAATACGCAGGCATAAATTTTATTTCTACAAGCTTTTGGCAGAAAATAAATCCTATGTATTTATAACAGATATGTATTAATTTATCTGTAATATATGAAAACAGATCAATTAAGTATATATTTATTTATTTATTTTTTGCAATCATATAATTGAAGATATTACACACGTTACAAAAAAACAATCTGCCTTATTTTACTTTTTAATGCGAAGTCATTAGAGAAATTGGAATTCATTATTTGCGAAAATATTGGATAGAAAATTAAAATATCATTACTGTAAAAGCTTTCTGAGAAAAGCTTTACATTTTAACTATTTTATTTTATATTGCTAGTAATACCGATTAATTAAATGAATACCTATTTAATTAAATTTTCTTATCAATTGCAATTTACTGCACAGTTGCAATAAAAATACTGTCCGTTTTTTATTTTAAGGATAAACTGCTTTTGCTTTGGGATCTTCAGTTCTTTTAATGACAAAATCCTGTTTCCACTACTAAGAATTAGAAAAAGAGCTCTTTAATTCAGCTTTAGAATTCCCCAGTGCTTTGAGAGTGAGACAATAGTAAATAACAGTAGTGTGTATATAAGTAATTCAACAGGGCAATTTCTGCCACGCTCTTCTATCAAATGCCATTTAAGTCGAATTTGTTTTCGTTACAAGCCTTTAATCCGTCCGAATTACGAGGCCATACCAAGATTAATAATAGGATATACCTAAAGGATATAGTATAACTAATAATCCAAAGTCTTACCTATCCTTAACTACATTTCTAATGAACAAGGAAAAATTAAAAATAATTAACGGCATATTCATGACTTTTTCTTTTGTTATAACGAGGTTACTTCTAATGAGGATAACATTATAAAAGCTTTTATTCCTTGGCGCGTATTTTTCTTCAAGGTAGATCAGATTATTGAGAAAGGATAAAGGATAAAGATAAGAATTTTGTATCCTGTCATAAATACTCTTATTTATAATAAGGGTTCTCATCGCTTTTACGTATTAATAAGATTTTCTTTTTGGCTTACAAATATATTTGTCTTATCTTGAATTGCTCATATTCATGTGACTAAAGTTATGTTACATCCTTCTTTGTTATATGCTTTTTAGTGACATTTCTAATATTTATTTTAAGACCTGTGAATAATTTTTTTGAATAATATATTAATAGAAATGAAAAATGTTTATTTGTTTCAAATCTAAAGCCTTGTACACACTTGTGATATAATATTTGTTTGACGTTTGAAGATATAAGAGAGTTTACAAAATTAGTTATTATTATTATTTATTACAAAAAAGTAATGTGTCACAGATCAATAAAAATAAACGAAAATAAGACAATCATCAACAATTACATATATAATTGATAAATACGCAGTAAAACATTTAAAAACTATATTTTATAAATGAAAATATTATTATTACTTACAAAAATTACGAACAATTTACTGCATAATATCGATCTTGATTATTCTGTCAAAGTATAAAGTTTTAATTTATTCTTATAATAAAACCGGTAATTCAGGCTAAACATTTTCAAGCCGTAACATTTAATTTTAACCATTAAAGTAATAAACTAAAAATTTTACAATTTAATTATAATTAATGTAGCAAATTACTTGGTATTATTCTTAATATATTTACATTAGAAAGACGAATCATAATAATGTCGTATATGTTTTCTATATAAAATGTATTCCAAAACAAAGAAAACTAGTCTCGTACCACGTACAATACATCATTTAAATAGTCTTAAATTCTTAAAAAGAATACTCTTTTGTAGATACACAATCAGCAGCTAGGTCGTGCATACAGTAAGGCTATGTTATACCTTGTTATAGAAATTAACCCAAGCGGCTAGATCGTTCATACAGTTGAACTATGTTTAAAAGTGATTTGTTTTTTTATATTTGTTTTATAAGCATAAACACTTGCCAATTCTCCAGATCAATATTCCATGAAGGCTTTAGAGATCAAAGAGTATGAATTGAGATCCATTTTCTTATTGATTTTCTGCAACATTTTTAAAGATAACTTATATAAATTGGATTGTCTTGTATCAGTTACAATTCGATGATATTGTTTGAAGTAAATTTTAACATACATTTGAATAACTTTAGTTATTGGATGGTTGGTTTGTTGGAATCGTTTTTTATCGGAAAATTATATATTAATATAAAAGTATAGAACCGTGATATTGAAGAGACGTTCATAAATAATAATACTTATCTAGCGATTTAGAAAAACAATTACCAATCATTGGAATTAAAAAGTTATTCTAGATCTATTGTTGTAATATATTTTAATTATTAACTTGAATAATTAACACCATAAAAAAACTATAGTAGAAACAATTAATGGTGTCTCTTTTTTGTAATAATATGAAAACAATTTAAATACATACTTGTAAAATGATAGCTTTAGTTTGATGGGACCAATTTCTTACTTCATTGATGGGTTTTCTGGTTAACCAATGCTATTAAATTTTCGAAACAATAGATCTAACCTTCTATACAATATTTACATAACCTTTATTACTTTTAATAAAAAAACAAAAATAACATTATTTTACAACAATATATATTATGAAGGAAAGAAAATAATGACATACACACATGTATTACGAGTTCAACATAAAACCAATTAAATTTTTATAGGAATTAACAAAAATAACTTGAAAATTATTGACATACAAAATGACATATAATTAAAAAAAATATTTATTTACATTATCATTCAATCATTCAATCTTTAGAAGGTGCGCGCAATCTGGCAAGGGGAATAATATATTAATATTCAATAGTATAATCACAGGTAGATATTACCAATTATTTTAGATTAGAAACAAATGTTATCTTAGTCACATACTATAGTAATTAACAGCAATAAATCTATTTATTCTACAAGTACTCTACAACACTCCGACTAACACGTACCGTGACTAACGATCATCTGAGTGAATGACAACCCCTTGACGACATGTGACAAATAACTTTTGGTATAGTTGGTAATAGTTTAAAAAAAAAATTCTTCCTACATTATCGAAAATTTTTAATAAGCTTTACATGGGTAACAAAAAGCAAACAAGAAAAAATACAAATAAAATATAATTTGCTTTTACATTGATATATCTCTTTACAGTAACAGTAATTAGTTAATGGATTCAATAATGGACTGTTTGTATTATCGATTTATATAATGAATTTAAAAATATTTTTTATATAGGATATGTAACCTTTACTTAGATTACTATATTTTTATAGGATTGGGATAGGAGTGGTGAAGGTAAGGTAAGGAAGGTGAATACAATTAGAGAGGCCAGTGTCGGTAGCGGCTATCACCAGTCTTGTTATATTCATAGAACCACAACACAACTGGTATATTTAACCTCCCTCGCCGCAGCGCCGGCTGCAGTACACAATTACACAAGTCTAAAAATACCTGTCATGTAGAATAATTAACAATTACCTTTGTGACCATAATAATATAACAACTGTTTAATTGAATTAATTCTAATAAATCATTTCATATATTATAAAACGTACATATGATTTAATAATATTAATTATTAGGTATAAAGTGCATTTCTTATTAAAAATATTCATTTATTTTACTAAAAATACTAATATTATTTAAGACAATTTAAAACAACAAGTTGTTTAAGGGTTTTTCTTTTTAAAATTTTAGATAATTTGATTGATTCCTCCTACTTTTTAAATAGAAACGCATTTAAGTAATCACACTCAGAGTCACTTCACATTCCTTTGCGTTGAACAAATTACTTAAACAACAATTATATGCTTAAATCTTGTGATAATTATAAAAAAACACCATATTGACTTAAATAATAATTTAAACCAATATGTATTTTTACTTAAGCGTATTTACATGAATTTTATTTATATTTATTATTATTTTTATTTATGAAAAATTTGCAATTTCCAGTAAATAAATCCAGACTCTGATAAATTTTATTTAATAATCCGTTCTCCGCCAACTCGGATGACCGCTTACGGAATAGCTTATTTATACATCGTTACCACAGGATGTAAATAAGTGATTATATTTCGAAACGGTATTTACAAGGAAATATTTACATTTATTTATATTTTGTGCTTGAAAAATGCAGACAAATAAAGTATTTATTTATACTTATTATTAACATTCAACTCACTAATAATGAATGAATACATAATAAAATGGCTTATGGTTTAACCTTCTTCTGAATACTGAAGTTTTTAAGTTTATTATATCAAAATGCTTTAATTTGTATTTTATAACACTTTTGAAATTTGATATTATTATAATAGTAATGGAAATTATAACACTATAAAGGTAACTTTGGAGCGTGTTTGATAAATCAGTGTTGTAAATTAATAGTGCATTTGGGTATTACGGCTATTACACAAGTGTCTAAACCCAGTAGCTAAATTATAATGGATGTTGTATGCATGCCCTGTCGTATTACAAGGTTAAAATGATAACTTTGCTCTGTCAGTGACACAAATAGGGATTAATTCTCAGTTTCTAAGTTACGTCTTATCTATTATGGAAAGTCAGGAATAATCCCAAGGAAGAATGTTCACTTCATGGTTCATAACAAATTAACATGATGCTGGTAGATGCTGTATATTTTGATAGATTATAAATAAAAAGGTAATATTTTTATCTGATTTTGTTAAGTATGTGTATGTTTACTCAATATATTAAACCTCTGGTACGGAGTAACAAATTATCGTATATTAACTACTGGTTGAATTTTCCATCACAAACTAATAATTTTTATAATATTATTGACAAATAAACATAGGCAAGGCGTAATATCGTGAAGTCGTAAATCGGTAACTTAACAAAAAATGGTAGTGGCAAAGCTATATAGCTTTTGTAACCCATTTATAGCAGGTTTTTCATAAACCTTTCGGAACTAAGCCCCGATTTATAAGTGGACGAGTGGGACAAATTTATGAGGTACTCTGCAGTTAATAGCTTAGGTTGTTTTGTGGCTGGCCGCTTTGTAACCGCAATACTGAATTAGTTTCGAACCATGAATGTTTTTAAAAGTTTTTTTTAAAATTTTTGGTGAGAATTTGTACTAGAACAGTATATGAAACTTATCTACCAAAAATGTATCTACTAAAATATAAGTACAAGAAACAAATTGGAAGACGAATCTTTTTATATTATAATACGTTGAAATAGATGTCAAAATCTCATAATTAGATATTGTTAATATTATTGAGATTACATTTCCTTTTCTTATTATTAATTATCATTACCTAGTTCGTCTTATCGAATTGATTGCGATGGTTCTAGTTATTGGTACATTGTTCACTAAATATATTGACGTTTATGAAAAAGTGAACACAATAAAATAAAAAACCCCATTGAGTTTGTTGTGTGGTTCTTCTCAGGCTAGGGCGCCTTTCGAAATCTCGTAGGCTTATTTTAAGTTGGAGAGTGTCTTTACAGAACGTCTTATTTTGAGACGTACGATATCAAAATAAGCCCTGACACTTCCATTTGACGTACACAAGTGATCACTGGTATGGATTCAACGTGGAAAATATATAAATAAATAAATTTAAAAAAAAATCGCCAAAATATCGAAAATTTTCACATATATTACGAATATATTTAAATAATTAAACCCTTTCAAATCTTCAGACATAGCCAGAAATCATGCTTTTAGTTCACCTTACTTGACATTTTATCAGAGACATACTCTGTCCCAATCGACAGAGAGTAGTTTGTCACGAGTTCAATATAGCCTCGGGCATCTGTTAGTTACTCGGCGAGTTTGAAAAATAAGTCCCTCAAAGGAAGATTTAAAAGCTTTTAAATATTTATCATAGAACATAGTTGAAGGTGAATCTTTGATGTTTTGTTAAGCAAATCAATATAGTCTTCTTATTCTTCACAATTATAAATACAGAGTTATAAGGCACTTCATGTAGTTAGATTTAATTTTTTTTTATCAATAAATTCTTATAAACTTTTGTCATTTATATGTCTTTAACAAATTGTGATTTACTTGTAATACTTTTTAGATATTTGTTATTTGGCATTGAGGTAAATTTAACAACAATATCTCAAATTATTACACTATTATTTAAGACATCTAATTTACATAAAAGCCGCCAGGGCGTAAATATGTCTAACATTTCAGCACCTTCTCTTTTGAAAACAGGTGTTTTCTGATTACAATATAATTAGAATAAATCTAGTAATTAATATTAATATTAATATTTATGGTTATGAATGAATATTCAGTAAATCAATATATTATTGAATTTGTATTTTATTATTATATTGAAAACTTTCTACATTGTTATGTTATTTTTTATTCTGTTCTAGATGATGCTTCTCAATTATTTAATGACATATGATTGCTACAAAGTATTAGACTTTTGGATTGTGAAATGTATATATATTTATCAGGCACAATGTATTTAAAAGAAATTAGTTTAAAATGAGTAATCAGCAAGAGATCAATGCGTAATAGCAGACAAACATGCACATGGACATGTAGTTGAATTAATGTTTATTTTGTAATACACGTTTACAGGAGATCAGATATGGGAATGGTGTTTTCTTGTCACTGAAAATGCATTAATTCAGACTTCATGTGTATCCTACACGTACAAAAACAAATCTTGATATCTGAAAGGATTAGCAAATATATGGATAGTATATTCTTCATTAGTATTTTCAATACCCCATCATATTTTATGTAGTATATTATTATATCATGAGTACCATGCTTAATTAAAATATTTGATATTTTATTACCATGCCCAATTAGGTTTATAATGATATAGGGTATACATGTTCGAATATTTGTCGAAAAATTTCATGGCTGTTTTTGTATTTCAATGTTTTTAATTAATTTTTGCTCTTATGCTTATCTACATATATATACATTATAGATATATATTTTACAGGTATAGTGGTTTATAGAGAGGTGTATATAATAATATAGTATATTAAAAGTAAATTTTACTATGATAGGTTCACGACGTACTCGATACGACACTGTACGGTAGTTAGTTTTTTTATTATTACTTTTTTTTAAAACCTGTGAGTAATATAAGATTTACTCTTTTAACTTTACCTTAATAAATACCCCTTATCTTAATAAATTCCTTGAAAACACGGATCTAATCTTTTTTTGGAGATGCAATTAATATTCCCAACAGAGTATCAAAGGATCCTTTTTTTAATTACTTATCCTTTCCAAAGAAAAACAGAAACATCAGAGAGGAACGCGAAAGATTAACATAATTAAATTTGAATGTATTGTTCTCGTAATGAATATCAAAACACGAGAAGGACAAAAAATGCACTTTTTGTATTAATGAGCGAGATAGACAAATCTACATAGTATATAAGTATTAATATCATATAAAAATAGTTTTTGTTCCTTTAATTCCAATATGTTTCATCTGTAATATTCAAAATGACTACAAAAAGAGAAACATCAATCGATAGTGAACAATTGTACAATGGAGGTTGATACACGAGTACAAGTACGGTCAGACAGTTCTGAGGACAGTTCGTTAGAGCACGAGATCCGGTTTCCTTATCAAGTCCTATCCGGTCTTGTGATTCACTTTATACCGGATACCTTTGAACGGATATACCGGATATTTTTTATTTTTAGATACAAAATTGATAATTCTGTTTTGCACAATAAGCAGAATAGCCGCTTTAAAAGTTTTTATTTTAAATACATGGTTTTTGTTTCGGTTTCCACTACTGAAATAATAGATACTGTACAGATCTCTAATGTTATTACTTAGAACTTTCAGTACAAGCAGTTAGTATCTTTTTTCATCACAATAACAGAGGAGGAATACAAATATCTTTAAAACATAGCAACATAAATTAATGCATAGAAGTGCCCTCTTGTTGAAGTGTTTTATTACTAGGTCACGCAAGCGGGGTCTTAAACTGAGCTAACTTTAAACTATTACTTATTACTTTATTATTATTATTTATTACTTTAACTATTCTTTTAACTTGATGTGCGCGCCGGTATGAGACGTTCCATATGATAAGTCTATGGACAATTTTCTGGTGAATTGAAACTTTTTTTTCTGTAATTCGAAAACTTACCATTCTTTTAGTGTGCTCCGAGCTCAATGTGATTTGCATTCTGACGAATTTATAATCAGTTCTGCTATGTATGAGAGTAGTAACAAACTTTCTTAGATTTCAATCCACTCGTAACTCGTGCATCAAGCAGGCGCACGCTGGTGAGTCACTAGTCGCACTAAATTAGTTCTGATAATTGTTCAAGATCTGTCGATCGAAATTATTCGAAATTTTGCAGAGTCATGAAGCAATGTGGCATCAAACACTATGCCGAGTTTCGAAACTGTGGTATGCGTAGTTTCTGAGCTAGCACGTAAATTGTCCTAAACTGAATTAGTAAATTATACTGAATATAGAATTACGATTTTAAAAACTTAAATATATGCTTAGCGCCTTATGCTCGCAATGTGGGGAGTTTTGTTAACGTATCTCGAACAGTTTTTAAGAACAGAGAGTTTGCATTTTTTGCGATCTGACCAGTAAAGATCTTCGCTTCACTCAGCTCAATAAGCTCACTTATTTTATTAATACTTTTTAATTAATACTCTATGAAAAGATGTGATATAGTTACAAACGGTTTTTCCTTATTCAAAGCCTCATAATCTTAGTCTCAGTTTCATTAAAACAGACTTACTTAATACCCGGTTAGAGATTGTTGTTTAGCAATTAGGAATACCAAGCTTAAAGGATTATTTAACAAACTTAAAAGACAAATATTAAGTAAATTATAATAATAATTTTTTTGGAAATATATTTGTATTTTCTTCATTTGTGATCGTTTTTATATTTATTTATTTTTGTCAATAATTTATATGTATTTCTTTTTATTTTACACATTGAATGATTTATTATTTATATTATATTATAATATGCGTAGTCAAAGTTCGATTATATTGTCTATCGTATGTTTAATATATATTTAAAAAAGGAACACCATATAATTAAATATATATAATATACATTATGAATATGTTTATACATTTAATAACATAAATCTGAACATATCTCCTTTGAAACAGAGATAAATCGTAATCCTATCCTGTATTCGGACAAAATACCTTAAGTGAATAGCCGGTAGATTTTCGGTTGGATAGTTTCCATTCTGAAAATTTATATCTTATCTGAGAAATGTAAATCACTGGCAACAAAAGTCAATAACGATAAATTAATAACTTTATTAAGAGCATATTCATAACACATCCACTACATAAATTCATCAAGACCAATCATCACGCTAAAGACAACTTAAAAGTATTCCAAATGTATCTATGACAATAACTCATATATTACATTCGGTCCCAAATGATTGTGACAAGGAAATATGATAAGTAAATATTTTTAACGTTAGACTGACATGCATACTCTTATGTAATTAGCGTTATTTGTCTCAATTATATTATTTTGTTTTTGATTTTATAGAAATATTCTAAATAACGTTTACAGTTCCGTTACCTAACATATTATAATCATTGGGTATAGAAAAATCTAAATATTTTTTTGTGTCTAATAGTAGCAGATAACAAAAATCTATAATTACGTGTTCTAATTTTATAATCTTACAATAATTGTATCATCCTTGATTTTATTTCTATTTTTTGCCAGTGATATGTTCCCACACAGAAATTATAATGGACTGACGGTAAAATTTTACGTATTTTTACTTAAAATTTTACTTTTAAATTTATTTCGTCATAACAAACATAAGCATTGAGTATTATTAAAATGATAATATTCACATCCGCCGTAATATTATTTTATGGAAAATATTAAATCTCTAATATATTAATAGCTGATAACTTTCTTATATATTTTTCTGTGTTTAGAACAAAGGTGCCTTAGTCACTAGATATAATAGTGGTGAGTTGCATGATCTGTATTTGATAGTACCGTAATATTCACATACCCGTATTATTCGCAAGGTATTATATTATCTTTAATTTTCAACAAAATCTGTTGATAAACAAGACCCAAATTTCCAATGATATCAGGTTGACAATTTGAATGCAAATAAAATAGAATCACAATTTACAAAATGTATTGGACATTATTAATTATTTTATTTAGGGGGAGGGGGGAGGGAATAACGACCCATATATTATTTATGTAAATGAATCATGCAAAAATAGTGAAATTGAATCTTTTTATAATTTATTATTAATATTCTCAAACCATAACTAACATACCTCTTTTATGTTATAATAATCTACATGTATTCACAAAAATATTAAATTTTCTTGAATTATTCAATTGCAATAAGATGTGAGAAATGAAACCACAACGTTGATTTAAACTTAAATTAACTTTCTTGCTTCGCTCCAGAGCATCGTTTTGAGAAATGAATATTTCATGAAATGGCTCTGAACTGGCTGAACTGGCTGAACTGGCTGAACTGGCTCTCGAATTAAAAATTGGTTTCAATTTTACTGACGTTATTTTATTTCTTAATTATTTTATCAATTTCAATATAACATATCAATAACAATATGAATTATATATTGTGTTTTAGAATTTCAGTTTTAAAGACAGCCTAAACTTATTTCTTATTAATAAGTAAAAAAGTCAGAGCTAGATTCAGAACGCTGATGCTCTCTTAGAAAAGAGTCAACTTCAGAGACTTGCATTAATGTTCAATTATTTTCTTGAAAAGCCAAAGTGACTCTTTATATATTTTTCAATATAGATATATTACTTAGATAAGTATATCCACAAATGTACATTTGTTTTTCTATTTTTTGTATCGTGTTATTAAATTATATAATTTCGCATTAACACATATATAATTTTATCCAATATTTATAACACTTTAGAAAAGAATAGTTAGAAACTATTTCAAATCGTGTCTTAATAAAAGAAACTATATCAAGCTATATAAAATATAATATATGTTGACTTGTTTTTAATAGATGAGACTGGAATGATGTTATGTTTATCTCTATGTAAAAAATAGACTTTGCTATGACATATCAAGACTTTATGTAATAACATCATAATAACAAATAAAGAAGAAGAGAATTTTGCTCATTGTCCCATAACAAATTTGCATTTCTATAAATGTAATCAATATACATAGGTAAACTTAACATCTGAATAAATAAATAAATGGTACGACAATTTTTGCTGGTAAATAATTTAAAAAGCAAGAAGAAAATAAAAAAGATAACGAACCAAGAAACAAAAGTAAAGCAAAGCATAATACAATAGTATTCGTTAGTGAGATCGTGAACGAGTTTATGCATCATGTATTGTACATCTAGGGCGTCGTCGCTGTGTCATTACTTTTTGCCTTTTACGCAACAATGTTTAACAATACAACTATGATCAATAATATAATGTGCATTACATTATATTATTGATGAGTTTTATGAAGTGTAATTATTCTTACTTAAATATTTGTTCTTAAGCTTATTATTATAACATTATGGTTTTAAATTTACAAGTATGCGTAATTTATTACATTTCACATTCTTTGAATGGTCTTCACTTCAATTGAAATGTATTAAGTAATTCAAAAACATGAAATACCTTTACAATCAGTTTTAGCTTCATAATACTTATTGAGTAAATTCCTTGTAATGAAAACATTTATAATCCTGTATTTATTAAACTATGCGTTGTCTGAATGAATAAATTTAAAAGACTCGTCGTGACAAAGAAAAGCTTTTTACCGTTAGGCTAAAGTAAACCTTTGTAATTGAATTCAGATTGCTTTAAAGATTAATGCTCCCTTGTATTTGCGAAAACATTCAGGTCCGACCTACGTTTTAATAGAACGAATTTCAGAATAATATTTAATCAAGGTAATGTGAAATTCAATTGCTTATTTAGATTCTGATATTTTTATTGCTTATTAAAAATTATTATTATTTTAAATTAACAATACCAATGAATTAATTTTAATATTATTTTTATTGTTAGCAGTTTGAATATACTTTACGAAAATGATTAATAAGGAATATTTTTTTTTAATAAACAAAATCATAAATAATGAAAGTTTTTGAATAGCTCGTAAATCAAATAAATTATTCTATTAAATATATAAATTGATCTCGCGTTGCAGCTTTGATATGATGAATGTGTTTCGACGACAGACGCCTTTGCCTGCTTTCGAAACAAATTGTATACTAACTTCGTAATTTGCATTTGAAATAATATGAATATTCTTCTAGAAATAAGATGTTATTCATATCATATTTGTAAAAAATGTGATTAGTATTGATTTGACTTTAATTAAAAAATATATAAGTTGAAATACCAATAAAAATATGACCTTTAAATATATTTTAAAACCATGTTTGTTATATAGTAATGATTTTAAGTCAAAATCACTGTACATACGATAATTAATGCCTATAAAATTTGTCATCATATGAGTAACGTTGACACGACTTGCCCAAATTAGCGGGATTCAAAGTAATTATGGTAATTTGTGGTCGTAATCGAATATACAAATGATATTGGTATCATTACTGACTATTGGGATTGCCATATTTTCTGTAGTGAAATAATTATTACACATCTCAAAATTAAAATAAATTGTTAACTTTTTTGTCATGGTAATAAATATAAAAAAAAACCTTTTATATAAAATTGATACTATCATAATCCCACATACAACTCTAACAGCAATAGCACAACAAAGGTATGAATTAACTGAGTAGATCAGAGTCTCTGCAGACAAAATAAATATAATTAATTATTAGTTGTGGAAAAAAAAACCGACCAGTATATTGTAAAATATATTATAGTGTAGTAGTCACAAGCCAGCTTGTACAGTGCTCTGTTAACAATATAATATCCTAACAATGCAAATATTATTATTGTTTGGTGTCTCCATGGTGTCTACTTCACAAGCCCTTTAAAGGTATAAAGGTAAAGCCCCCTCCCTCTTTCACGTCTACTACACCTTGATCTACTAATTTCCATATTTAAATGCTAAGTGACTTTATAGCTTTAGAAATCCCAATTAGATAATGAATGATTTATCTTTACAGTTCTATAGAATCCAATATTCTAATAACAATGTGTAGGCGTAGAATAACGTTTGATTTATTTTTCATAAAAGCTCTTAATGACAACACCTTAATATATTATGTAGTTAACTTTATCCTTGAATATTTTTCTTTTACGATTTTATAAAACCTGTTTTTAAACAAAACACCTTACATTTTATCGTTCTTTATGTTTCCGCCATTTGCTAAATTATACAAGTAATGTAAACATATGTGTGAGTACCATTTTGTTTGTTATAACATTTTGATTTGAGATTCTGTATTTTTAAATAAAAAAATAAAGTTATTTTTTTTTTATCACAATGCTTATATATATTAATCTCTTATGACATTTTTTATTTAAAAAGAGGGCAATCATGCGGGTGACCTGGTAGAAAGTGATCACTGCCTTCAGTCTCCTGTAATATCTGATAATGCAAAAGCATTTCCCGCCATTGAGATACCCATATCGTATTTATCTGGAAATGTCACCGACGGAAGTACATTCTTGTACTTTATTCACTTTAGTGGTACGTGGCAGAAACTATGCTGTTTTAGAATGCCACGTATCTCTTCGAAACAAAATATAGTAGAGGACGCTTAAAGCGTATAACCAATCCGTGAAGGCTGGTACCAGACTAACGTACTATTTGCGAATTCGACCCACTGATAACCGAACATCACAAGTACAATAAATATTTTTATTTTTTTGCGGGTTTTTTTTTTATTTTCTTATAATAAATTGGCTTAACAAACTTCTACACGCCTGGTTACCACTATTTAATTTTTTTTTCCAAAAAAAAAAAAAACAAAAAAATATATTCTTAATAAAACCAGAACAAATTATTATTTGCAAAATTTTTTCATCTTATTACGTAATTCAAAAATGTATCCCATGTGCATAAAAATGTCATATTTTGTTGCACTGATAGCATTATTTGACATTTGATATTATCACTATTAGCATTGATTGATATTATCACTATCAAAATTCTTACAATGTTGTCTCAAAGATACCTCTTATTGTGTTACTCAACCAACCAAAGCAACCTTCTGTTCTAAATGGAAATTCAACTGTAACTCGGTCCCTTTGTGAAGGGCCTTTATCTAAATGAAATTATTTTACGCCAATAAATAATATAAAAAAATAAAAAAAAAATTATAACAAAACTACAACAACAATATTTTACACAACATAATGAATAATTAAATATATAAGAAGATATATAATTAATAAAGTAAATCATTATTAATTTTTAGATCTCGTGAAACAATCTGAAATTGGAACTATGCAGTTAAAAAAGTTTTACCCTTTCATGTTTTTAACATTTATAAACAATTAATTAATGTATGTTTTTTATTTATTTGAAAAATATCAAATTACTATATCTATAACTGTACTCTGATTTAAAAAAATAAAAATAATCCTTTTATTTTCAAAGTGTTTTCCTAAATTACATTATTAACATTTAAAATAATTAATGACCTTGGCATTTTATATTCTCGACAATTTGAATATTAATTACATAAAAAAAGGACAAGTCAGTCCCAGCCACTGAACGTTGAGTACAACATCCTATAAAGTAACCTTACCGACTCTGGGATAATCAAGTATACATAAGAATTAGGGTGTATTTATGGTAATCTATGCTATTTTAGTAGTATTATGTTTATTTCCTTTTATTAAAAAATGTTTAGTTAATATTGAACAATTTTATTATTTTTTAAGAGCTTTAAGGCTGAAACAATAATATAGAAACAGAAACTTCGCCCAATTCAGGTTAAACTTAAAATAAGCCCGGGACTGTATTTACATATAATTTGCAAGTTACTCCGTTACACGTGTATCTGTAATTACTATATACCTTATATACTTTGTATACCTTGTTTGCTTGAAAATACTTCTTAATGTTATTATTTTAAGCGGTACAATTAGGCATCTCTAATTAGAAATGATATATTTGTAGTCTTTAAAATATAATATATTGTATAAAAAGCCTAACATCACGTCTTATTAATATTTCTTATAACAAAAGTGCCCGATCAGTATTTTTAAAGTAGTCTTACAAGAATTTACACGCGCCAAAACAAACATGACATCATTCAATTGAACTGAAGTGATTGATGTTAATTAATGATAATTTAATAACATACAGACTGTCAAAAATATTACATATGAACAGAAAAAAGTAAATACTTTTCAATGAAGTTAAAAGTAGACATACATAAGCAGAAAAAATATTTAGCATTGATGTATTGAGCCACCGTCAGATATCTTTCCTTTCAATGCCACAATCCAATGTTTCCAATATCATTAGCTTTACAAACAGAGTCATAACCTCAAAGGAGTGTCTTTGATCCCAAGATGGAAGATGAAAGACATAGATGCGAACATACAGGGATAAATATGAATGTCACAGTTTAATATGTTTAAATAATTCAAAATTATATTTACTATCAAATAGTAAGCAATTTAGGCTATTTTTAAGTAAGTTCATGTCTTATTTTAAAATTAAAGTTCCTTTAAAATTATTAATAATAAATATTCTGGTAGCGGAGGAATAAACTATTTTTAAATATATCCTTTCCATCCCAAGTAACTTCGTTAGTACATTCTATATTATGTGGTGTCTTATATTATCATAATTAAGTTATTAAAATGGTTATAAATATATGAGCCGTATCGTATTATTATAACATCAATATGAAACAAGCGCATAACTGATAGCGATATCCGGGAGCTGGTTCTAGTATTTTAATATCATACACACAATTTGGTACGTCGCATTGTTTTCATATATAATGAAAAATAAAAAAAGAACATTAATACTGTAGCTCAGATGGCAAAGCGGCGGCGACGGACTCCTAGAATATATGAATCAAATCATACATACATACATAGTTTCATATATAACTCCAATTATTAATGCATTTGTTTGTTATTTTTAAAGTTTAAGTTAAAATTTAATGAATCTTTCCAATTTAACACACTTAAGATAAATAAAATTAATGTAACAACATCAAAGAAGACTATTTATTTGTTTAGGTTTAGGTTTTGACTTTATGTGTAGGTTTTTTGTTTTTCTTTTTATAATGCTATATAAAAAAATCGTTGTATACACAAAACTCAATTGAAACACGAACACACACACACATTTAAAATTACATTCCTTGCGAGTGAGACATTTCACATTGCTTCATTTACTAATTAGACATATTCAAGACGTCTTTTATATAAAAATATAAAATGAAAACAGTGTTAAACTAATAATTTATAAAATCAAAGATAATTTTATGAATAATATATATATTATATAACATCAAATGTTATGTTGCGTGAGAAGGGTGCTTGGTTTAAGTAAGTTTATTTAAATAATAATAATAGTATATGCAGTTTAATTAACTAGATGCTTTTATATTGTAACAAACAAGAGGCAACAAAACATTGGTTTCAAAGCAAGATCACCCAACCCAAAAACCGTATGGCGAGTTTAAAATATGCGGGAACGGACATCTATTCGTGAATTTTTGAAAAGCGTAGTGGAATTTCAAATTTCATGACGATGTCACAATTCAGGCACGAATTTTCATCATGAAACCGTAAAAAGTGTAGTAAAAGAGGATATTGCTGACATTGAGAAATTATTACCTTAAAAATTATAAAATAAACTGCAATTAAGGTTCTTTTGCATAAATATCGTCTATGTAATTTCAAAACAACTGTTATGCTTAATGTGTTCAAGTCATTTTTTAGTATTTGTACTAAAATTGTACATTAGATTAAGAGAAATATGCAAATATTCAAGACAACAACGTTCAATAAATTACCATCCTAAGATATAGTTCTTAATTTTATATGTTTACAAAGTCGACTGTATTTATGTAAATATATACAAAAATAAATAAATAAATAAAATAATTTAGCATAGCATCTATAGAATATATCTCTGTTTTAAGGTTTTTGTAACAGGTTTAAAGATAATAAAATTTTAAAAAGATAACAAATGTAGAAATATAATTTAAATCTGAGATAAGAAATAAAGAAAGAATAAAAATCACCTGTTTTCTTGAGGACATCCATAAGTCACTTAAAACGATTAATATAACAGTAGTAACTACTTCATAAAATAATGAAATAACCTTTAGCAAAAAAAAAACATATAATAAATAAACACCTTATACGTCTGAATAAGTCGGAACCAGATTTGACAGATGATATTCTAGTGACATGTTTGACAGGCGACAGGAAGGCAGCCATCCTTCACTTTTGAAGAAGCAATCGGCAGTGCGTTTGAGTGTCTGAATACAACGAATCACTCTACTGACACAACCCTTAACCATTGTTGTGCTAATCTATGACTGCTTGATTATTAGTGCTTGTAAAAAATTAATTCAGTTAATATTTGGAATCAAGAAATATTAAGCGTAAATGAATAATAATAATAATAATTTTCAATACTATCGACAGTTTTTGTTGGCTTACCCACATACGTGTATTATCAAGCTCTGCTGTGGGTCATCCTGATCCCTGATCCTATAAACAATATTTTTGTTACAACATAATATTTATTTGGTAAAGGCCATACCTTACTACTTTTATAATTTTATTATTTTAGTCTATTGTATCTTACAATTACAATTGAAGTATATGGTATTTGTAAACCTTATAAATCTGTATTTATATTTTCTTCCAGTGAGCGAGAAAGAATCGGAAAAATAATAAAACTCAATTAACAACAATACATTCCTTTTATTTCATTCTAATTGAAGAATTTAATTTCAGGATTTCAAGTACATTTTCATTGCTTTCCGAAACTTGTAATTGGAAAATAGACGAAAAGCAATCTAAAAGTAATAAGTGCAGAGCTATATGCTATGTCAATACCAAATATGATTTTTGTGAATAATGTTTTTAAATGTTATGATATGATGTAAGTGTACCTGGTTTTGTGAACAGCTTATATGCATTATAAAGTTAAATGATTACTGGTATATTGTATAATCATGAATAATACAGGCAAGAGCTTTCAACATTCAAAACAATAATACAGGTAACGTAACACAAAAAGCAATTTCTACTATCATAGTTATTATTTCGAATCATTATTATAGTAATGATACTAAAATGCATTAATGTAGTATCATTTTACTCAAAATAATTACTTCTAAAATTGTATTGTACTCGCCAAGCTGTAGGTTAACGTTTTCTGTATATAAATTTATATGTTAGTTGAAGAATGTTTACATACTAACACTATTAAAAAAATAAGATAAAAAAGCGGATACATTTTCTGTCCTCATATTTCGTCCGTTTATCTTCTTTTGTTGCTGACCGCTCTCTGTAGTAACCGTTGTATAACATGATTCACGACTCGCGACCTCACGACCTCAGCGCTGCACATCCTGGTTTCTCTGCACATTCATTACAATTGAAAAATGCCGGCAGATTAAAACTTCCACATTTGCGGACACTTTTTATTTATGTCTTAAAATTTTTAAAAGATTAAAATTTTCATAACATTTTTTGTTATGACAATTACGCTAGTGTTTTTTTTATATTCCATTATATCGTAATAAAATAATATTATACTGATCTTTTTTATTTCCACAACTAGAATACCCACTACATCTGCAAAGTTTTACATAATATTGAATGAAAAATGCATCAATATTAACAAGATTTCAACCTGCGACAACTGAGCTAACGTGTCTTTACTCGCCACGTTTGTATATTGGCGCCGCAGATATTGCAATTATCTGTTAATGATTCGTTCATTGAAAACAACAATATTATTTTGGTATCAGAGGATAGACTGCTTTGATTTCACAATATAAACGAACGTGGAATTCGGAGTCACGCGTCAGCAACATGTCATACCATGGTAAGCAAATAAATGTTAGTGAAATCAATACTATCATCCATTTATTATTATAACTGATTTGATTTCGGAGGCTGGTTAATAATTACACTGCGAATTAAAACTTTATGTATCAAAATAAGTAAACTTAAAAAAAAGGTCAATTTGTAACCTATTTTAAGAAACTTGGTTTGATCTCCGTTTGCTATTTCATTTATCGTATAGTATTCTAATGTTCCGTCAAACTTATTTGATATTTGCGATATATTATAGATGGAACTGCTTATGGCTTATTTTATTACAAAAATCAAACTGATTGTAATTTTATCACAATGGCACAAGCGTTATTCAAAGAATATCACAATTCCAAAAAGTTTCAACTCCAGCCATTTAACTTTGTGTAACAACAACAATTAATTTGATATAATTTGTGATTAAAACTACATACTGTATACAATAGACCATTTAAAAACCATTCGAATCGGTATTTGAGAATAGATTTCGTATAAATAAATTTAATAAACTTTATACGTTTGTTTGAATAACTTTACAATACTTCTTTATTTTGATTTAAGTTTTTGAATTATATTCTTTAAAATTGAAATAATAAAATATTAAGGATGAATTGGAACAAATGATTTTTTTGTAATTTATTAGTAATATTTTTTAATTAAAAGATTGATCTTTATATTCTTTATGACATTTAAGATTAATAGATTTTTTGGAGTTAACGAAATTTTATTGCCAATTCTATACATGTTTTATTAGTTTAGAATTACGGCCATGGTTGTAATTCATTCCTAGATGAAAATTTAATTTTGTGACATTGAAAAATCACATTACCTGAGTCTCTATTTGACTAATGATATTAAAAAAATGTGAATGGTTTCCGATAAACTAAGCAGCTATACGAACAAAAACAGAAAAGAAAACAGAATACTGTATCATAAAATGTACATATTATCACAATAAATTAATTCAAATGGTTAAATGTGTGAATTTGATTAAATGATCTTTGATGATTTAATATTTTTGGTACATAAATAATGCAAGAAACATACAGATATATATTATTTTGTATTCGGTAAGAAAATGAAGAATAAGCATTAATGATTTTTGTGAGTATAATATCTAATATGAATATGAATCGAAGCTATAACAGTAACAATGGCGTCGACTTAGGGACGGCCGACCCTGAGTCTGAATACATAATTACGTCCGATCCCACATTCTTTATTATAAATTTTACGATGTGAATGTGGCGTTGTATAGGGAGTAAAAATAAGTGTAAAATTATATTTCTATACGTACATACATTTTATAAGTCAACGCAGTTCAAAATTAAATTAAGTTACTTTAGAGTTACCAAGTCGTTGTTGCTGTCTTCCTATAACAACTAGAAAACTTTCAAACTGTGTTTAAAACTGTATAGTTTAAGTAGCTGTCTCTGTTTGTGTATCTGTACATGCTACTGTATACACCTTAAGAGATTGTACTAAGTGTTAATATAATTGATAAGCGATATTTATTATTATTGTTTGTGGTCAATGTGTAATAGTCAGTTTGTTAATAATAAATATTGAATTTAAAGCAGTATTGGTCGGTGTTTTATTGATATATATAAATATGTCTGTATGTATGTGTGTATGTGTGAAATATAGATTTCACTTATACAGATTTGTCTTGAAGATTATGTTTGCTGGAACTTTTTGCTTCAATGTTATTCTATGTATCTTTATCAATATAATAATATTAATAATCTTCAATCATATTTTTACCAGAACTTTATAAAGTATGCACCTGGTCTTAATTATATTTGCTTAACAGTAATATTATATGTATAGTAAAAAATAAATATTCACATTCTTCTGTCTTTAATTCTGAAATAATGATAAATCTTTATAATAATTTCATCAATTTTAGTCAAAACTGTAAATTATTAATTCATAACAATTAATTAAAATTTGAAGCTTAATTGAGACATGATGGATTCACATTTTTTATACAGGGTTTTTTTATAAATTATAAATTTAACTTATTTTTCAGTCTTGTCCTTATTCAGTCTCTTAGGGTTTATTATTTGATGTCTTACAATACATTGGTAGGTGAGGAAGGTTCATTGTTTTCAATATCCTTTTTCACTGTTAAAAAGTGTATTTTTTAAGTGTATTTTGTTCCTAAGATTTTGGCATAGCTTTTTAGTTTCTTTGTTCTAGACATATGGCGACTGAAACAGCTTATATCTTACTTTGAAATATAACTGTCCATTTATTCAAGCGAAATGTAACAGATAAATATTGAGCGTTACTACCTATATATATATAATTGATGACATACATTTTTCAAAGTCATGTGTGAATATAATAGCGGTATATGTACAGAAAATTATATACATATTGGTAAAGTTTTAAAAACCGTATAACAAATTTATGAAATTAAACTATTAATATTTACGAGTAGGCTTATTGAAATACTTTTGAACACAACAGTGCGGTGAATTATTAATAATGAGATCTGAAAATAGTTATAGTCAATAGGTTTTAATAAAGCCGTCAGTAATGCGGCTTACTTTGCATTCGATTTAAATTATATTATCCATGGCGAGTACCGTGACTATGTATCTATATTACAAAGTAATGTTATATTTTGAACATTGTGATAAAAAAGAGAACATAACATACAACACACCTTTTTAAAAGATAGTATTCGTACAAAATATTTTATGTTATGTTTCATTTATTTATTACAATCCATTAATAAAGTACACTAAAATATGTCAATATATCTCTGTGACCTCATAAATAACCCGTCATTATTCTTTAACACTATAATATTGTGTATTCTTTAACACTATAAATTGAATAACTCACCCGTGTCTGAACCCACTAACCTTATAACGAAACAAGGGATATGACTGGACTTGGCATCCCTATGTCTTATTGACGATCTTTATTAGGTATCATTAATAAGATCCTATTTTGTATTTTGTATAGACATTTACCAGTTTACTAAAATTTAATTTTTATTTTTCGTTTCAATACTAAAAACAAATAATTGGACTACTAAAAATATGTATATATTTAATTCATATTTAATATTATATATACATATTTTTTACAATTAAAAATAAAGCATCTTTTCGTTTGAAAGTTTGTTAAGGAGACGTTTCATATTCAATCATTGAATATTATGGAAAAATCTTAGATAGATATAAGTAGTGTTTTATTAACAAAGCAATGTATATATGTTTTCGTAATACTTAATTTTGTATAAATATTGTGAAAGAATGAATTCCGCAATAAAATAGAAATTCGTTGAAGATTTTGTTAATTTATTTTGGCAAACATGCATGCCACATGCACGGAAATCTGATAAAAGAAAAATCTATAATTAAAATTTTATTACACTTTTGGAACTAATTGTTGATATATTTAGCCATTAGGATAAGTCTTTTTATATGTATACTTAATTTAATGTAATAATTTTGATACATATATATTCCTAATTCTTATAAATAATTTGTAATCAATTGGTAGTGGCAGTGATGGTAGTATATCCAATCTATAGTCAAATAAATTGAAAATATAATCTATCAGTCGGTCTTATATAATGTATCTAAATTTATTAAAAACGTTTTAACCAGCAATGATAATTTTTATTATTTTAACATCCCAAATTTAAACAAATTTATTTACATGGTCGTTGTATTTCAACCAATTTTCAATCATACAATGAAGAAAAGTACTTTGTATTTTCATTATGGTTACACGTAAATGCATTATTTACCCGAAATGGGATTACGGGAGGGGGCTTATTTACTTGAAACTTTACATAGGTTTTCCATTACTCTTTAAAATAAAATTATGAAATCTTAAGTTTTGTAAACGATGAAAAGTTGTAACCGAAAGTTCCATTAATCCTAACAAAGAACTTTGTTGTAAGATATCGAGATAAGGTGTGGCTTTATCTATAAATTGATCTAGAGAAGGAATTATGAGAGATAATACGACGCTTTTGTTAGAGACCGAGCGACCTTCATTAAAGATAACTTGGTGTTCATATCTCGATTTCAGGATTATCATTGTGTTGGCTGTTGTGTTGTGAGAAAATTATTACAAAATATTTCAACGTTTAATGTTCTAACTTCTTGGACTATATATATATATATATATATTTAAAAGAAATAGGTTGATCTTTTTCTAATTGAATTGTCTAGTCCAGATACGAATCTAACCCAAGGCAAGTGGCAATACCTCCGCTGACCTCGGTGAATACAAGAATAATAAAAATAGTTAAGACTTTTAGATTACAAGTCTTAACAATATTTTCTAGTATTTACTAATTAAGAACCTTAACCTCACACGGAATCCACAACTAATATGTTATATATTTTACTAGATAAATAATATAATTACCATATTCTAAGAAATAGTAAAAATATAAATTCTTTTTATTTGCTATAGAATAATTGTCACTATTACAAACGATAAGAAAATAACAATTTATATTTATTATACATTGGTGCCTACAAAGTTTTAATATTTTTTTACTAGTCAATATTTCAACATGGTTCACTGCCTCTTATTTTTATTTAACTTCTTAATGCAAAAAGCCATCAGAAAGGTAAATCGAGAAAGAAATTCCTTTGTTGGAATGCTGCAATTGACAAATTGCTGGACAGAAAATTACAATATCATCACAGGCTGTAAGACCTTTTAAATTACCTTGTTCTTTTCTCTTTTAGGTGTATTTTGTTAGAAATACCTACCCAATAATATTAAACTTTTTACAGATATGTTGACTCTTTTTCCAGTATCTTCTTCTTAATATATAAAACACAAACTGTAACTGTAATATACAAATCACCGACTCACTGACTCATTCATCGCTCTAGAGCCCAAACCGTAATACCTAGAAAGCTGAAATAAAGAATAAACATATTGAAAAGGTGCAATAATTTATTTCGTTAAACGGAATTAAATTCTTTCGAATTACTTTTCTGTGATAATGAGGTGACTCCTAATGAGGGTAAGATTAAGAAAGCAATTATTTAATGGCATGAATATATTATTTCTCGAACGGATCAGAATTTTGAAAGAAGACAAAGTAAAATAATAACAGTATTGTGTTTTGTGCAAAAAGTTCTTTCCTACAAAGAGGGTCCTCATGGGATTTACGCATTAATATAATTTGCCTTTTGTGCTACAAATTTATTTCGACCTTTTCTTGAATTGTTTATCCTCTTATGACTTCACGTATTATATTATTTTTTTGTTATTAATATGCTTTGATGTGATATTTATATCAAGAGCTTTTAAATATGTGGGTACTATAGTACTCGAAAGTATTATTTATTTAGAGCAAATTGTAAAATATAAGTGATCGTTTTCTAAGTTTATAAATTTATATAATGATTTAATAATAGATACTTTAGAAATATTACAGACAACACCTTCTTGTAAAAGCAGTAGACTTTATAATAATTATAAAGTGCCGTCTTAATGAATAGTGTGCTTTTCAAAATATATATTTCATAAAGAATGACTAGTAAGACAAGAGACTGATTAATGGAAAAAAAATACATATACAACGGGAACAGTATAAGTGGAATTTAGTTATTGTCTTTTTTTCAAACGCTTTCTTATCGATCGGTTTATTCACAACCTGGTTTCTAACAGGGCCTTATTTTAGGGTCTAGTACCATGATGTTATTCCATGCTGACTGACACAACTGGTCACCGACACATTTTGTAAACATTTCGTTTTCGTGGAAAACATTTCGTTATGGATATATTCCGAGTTTTTCGTATTTAAAAATGAATCCATGTTCATGACTTTTACTAATACACAGAATTTTTATATTATCATTTTGTTTATCCCGTTTAATAAGAAGGAAAAAATGTTTTAAATGTAGTTCAAGTGCAGGCAGTAAATAAAAAAAAATTCTCTTATAAAATTGTAAGTTTTAAATGTTTACAAGAACAATTGCAACAAATAGAGACGCAGATCGTCAGTACCTACTTTTATTTAAAGTCGTTAAAAATAGATAAACAAAGGAGTTAGAATGTGCCTTTAGATGTGATTGTATTATTTAACAGCTACAAAAACTGAAGTGAAAGCTATTAAAAACTCGAATGTTTATTTTCTTATTTCAGATATGTTAAGTAAGAAGGCCATATTAGCAATTAAAATAAATAAAAAAAATGTAAATGTAAATAACTAAGATATTGAAAGTAGTTAATAAAGTCATATATATAAAGCTATGGTCGAATATTTTAAATTATACATAATATAAAAAAGCATATAAACACACGTCTTAGTAGTTTTTTTAACGTTATAATAAGCCGTGTCAATCCAAATTAATGAAATGAAAAATAATATAAATTTATTTGTGTAATACAGCTATGTAATATAGTATTTCTCTATAACTTATCAAATAATTTATAGATAGATAAGCGTAATAATCATTTATATTTTAATACATATCTAATATATAAAATTCTCGTCTAATATATAAAATTCTCGTGTCACAGTTTTCGTTGCCATACTCCTCCGAAACGGCTTGACCGATTTTAATGAAATTTTTTGTGCTTATACGGTATCTATGAGAATCGGCCAACATCTATTTTTCATCCCCCTAAATGTTAGGGGTAGTACAACCCTAAAATTTTTTTTTATTTTTTAGACAGAATTTTGAATTTCTATTTTTTTATGATACAAAATACAAAAATACATACATTCCTTAATTTTCACCCTTCTACGATCAACCCTTATTTTTTAATAGCCATTTTAGTAATTTAATCATTTTTCCTTTCCGGTCGAAAACTGATCAATCGTCATTTAATTAGTTATCCCCGCCAGATGTCTACAGGTGTCACTTCAGACCCAGTAAACAGCACGGAGTAGGGATGAGAACGAAGCCGGTCTCCTTTCTTTCTCACTCCCTACACAGTTGTCAGCCATCATTATTGTTTATGCATCAAGTGTAGTAGTAACGTTGACAATTATTATTTTGCTATCTCAGTGTAACTCTCATAATTACTTTTAATCATTCCTATTTTATCAATAATAATTAAATTATCAATTTTGAGTGTATTTTGCACGATTAGTTAATCAAGTGATTTTATAACCTCAAAAGTACTCAAAACGTGACACGAGCTTCCAATAACAACGGATTTTGTGTTGTAAGTATACTTTTTTTTTATTTATATCGAAAATGTTGTTGATCTTATAAAAATGTAATTTTAATTTTATTTTATTAAAAAAATTTAATTGAACTTTGAAATTGAAATTAAGATTTTCATAGTTTCCAAAAAATCAATCATTATGAATCTTTATTTTGCAATGTCAATGGAAATATTGGTTGTATGAAAAAATTATAAGAGACAATGTTTTCATAAAATTTAATTTTTTACTTTTGTTTGAAAATTTTTTCCATAAAACTTATATTTTTGTTATAATTTCATAAAGTAAAACTAATCATTTCAAAACTGCGGCAAAAATCCTGGCCCTAATTATACTTTTAACATTTTTCATCATTAAATAATTTCATTAATTCTATTTATGTATGTTTTGTACAGTGAGCAATGCCAAGAAAACGCAAAGGGGTTGATTTGAGCCGCAGTACAAGTAAAGCTCGAAACTTGCGAAATAGCAGATCCGAAAGAACAGAAGAACAAATCCAGCAACAAAATACTGATGCACGTGTCAGAATGGCGCAATTGCATCAAGAAGAGCCAGAAGATACACGAGCTGAACGCAATGAAGTCAGAAGATTAGAACAACGACAATCACGCCGTTTCACAGTCAATAGACGAAGAACAAATGACCAACAACGACAACAGGTACATCGAGCATTTATATCTGATTCATTCCTGCGTCTAGCATTCCAGTATGAGCCCGATATTGAATATTATGCTCATTCAAAAGTGGTAATTGGTGCTATGGACAAGGAATGTCCGCATTGTCATGCTCTGAAATTCAAAAATGAGCCAGCTGGGATGTGTTGCGCGTCAGGAAAAGTGCAACTACCTGAAATTGAAACACCACCTGAACCATTGAAAGGCTTTCTTATCGGCACGGATCCAGATTCTAAGGTGTTCCTGAAGTCAATTCGAAGATACAATTCATGCTTTCAGATGACATCGTTCGGAGCAACAGAAATAGTTCGAAATATTAATGCAAATGGTCAACAATTCAATTCTACATTCAAAATCAGAGGCCAAGTTTATCATAAAATGGGCCCACTGCTGCCAATGCCAAACGAACCACATAAATTCTTACAAATCTACTTTATGGGCGGCGAAAATTCCGGAAGCGCACTTGCCAATCGCATGAATGCACGTTGTGATTATAATAACCTTGATTCCCTTTATGCCAGGCGCATCGTCAGCGAGCTAGATGCTCTTTTGAACGAGCACAACGAGTTGTTTTAAAATATTCAAATCACATATGCACCAATTACAAAGCGATAATCACGCTATAGTCATTAATCCTGATAAAACACCAGCTGGAGAGCATATTCGTAGATTCAATGCACCCGTTGTTGATGATTATGCTGGAATCATGGTTGGCGATTATACAGCTGCACGAGAAATTGTGATTCGTAGAAGAAATAATAATCTTCAGTTCATTGCTGATACACATCGTTCATATGACGCTCTCCAATATCCGCTAATATTCTGGAAGGGACAAGACGGATATTGCATAAACATAAAACAACGAGATCCCGTATCAGGTACTTCATTGATTACACAGGCACACAAAAAAAAAAAAAAAGTCATGAACCAGAGGGGAGACCCCATTATTCTTAGGTTTTTGGGATCGCTGAAACCGAATATGACAATAAAAACTAATTTTAAATGCCAGTTTTCCCGCTAGCACCCCCTTACTACCTCTTAAGGGGTGAAAATTTAAATTTTTCTATAAAGTCAAGATAGATGTGTATTTCTACGTTTTTTGGGATGCTGAAATCGAAAATGATAACTAAAAATAAATTCTTGACCACTATCTCCCCCTACCATCCCTTACAGGGGGTGAAAATTTCAATTTTTCTATAAAATCAAGATAGATATGTATTTCTACGTTTTTTGGGATGCTGGAACCGAAAATGATAACTAAAAATAAATTCATGACCACTATTACCCCCTTACCACCCCTTACAGGGGGTGATAATTTAAATTTTTCTATAAAATCAAGATAGATGTGTATTTCTACGTTTTTTAGGATGCTGGAACCGAAAATGACAACCAAAAGTGAATTTCATACCTCTTTTACTCAATACCACCCCCTAACCATCCCTAATGGGGGGTTTCAATTTTGTATAAAATCAAGATGTATGAAGAAATTTTAACGATTTACAGTAAGTGACATGTTTATCAAACTAGTTTGAGGTTACTCTCTCTCTCGCTCTTATATTAGAAATTCAAATGCTTTATCGATCAGAAGTATCTGAAATATATTCATGATTTAATTCTACTCTAATCCTGATGGAACCTTGCATCTTGCTCCTCGCTGTAGTCTCCTAAATTGTCAGGAAAATAGTCCCTTCTATTTTGGAGGCATAGAATTAGGTTCAGCATCTTTTAGTCTCCTAAATTTTCAGGAAAGTAGTAATAATTCTATTTCGGAGGCATAGAATTAGGTTCAGCATCTTTTAAGCGTTTTACAACACTGCCGGATGGATAACAGTATAAGTAGTATTAAATAGAAAGTAAAAAAAAAAAAAACAAAAAGTGAAAAAACTTGTGAAGAATAGGACAAAAATCATGATTCAGTCTTAAGGGTTGGTGAGGGGTGTTAAAGGGTGATAGAGGTCTTAAATTTTATTTTTAGTAATCATTTACGGTTCCAGCATCCTAAAAAACGTAAAAATACACATCTATCTTGATTTTATTGAAAAATTTAAATTTTCACCCCCTGTAAGGGGTGGTAAGGAGGTAATAGTGGTCATGAATTTATTTTTAGATATCATTTTCGGTTCCAGCATCCCAAAAAACGTAGAAATATATATCTGTCTTGATTTTATAGAAAAATTGAAATTTTCACCCCCTGTAGGGGATGGTAGGGGGAGATAGTGGTCATGAATTTATTTTTAGTTATCATTTTCGGTTTCAGCATCCCAAAAAACGTAGAAATACACATCTATCTTGACTTTATAGAAAAATTTAAATTTTCACCCCCCGTAAGGGGTGGTAGGGGGTGATAGTGGTCATAAATTTATTTTTAATTATCATTTTCGGTTTCAGCATCCTAAAAAACGTAGAAATACACATCTATCTTGATTTTATACAAAAATTTCAATTTTCACCCCTTAAGAGGTAGTAAGGGGGTGCTAGCGGGAAAACTGGCATTTAAAATTAGTTTTTATTGTCATATTCGGTTTCAGCGATCCCAAAAACTTAAGAATAATGGGGTCTCCCCTCTGGTTCATGACTTTTTTTTTTTTTTGTGTGCCTGTGTTATTAATTTGATCATTAATCATTTAACAAAACAATTAAATTATTGAACGTAATAAATTTAAATTAATTTTTATGAACAAATATAAAACAAACAAGAACGTTAGCTCAAAGGATTATTATGCGTACCGATTAATGATTAGACGTGGCCTGGACAACGTCATTTTACGATGTGAGCTTTGTCAACAATTCATGGTCGACATGTACGCTAAGATTGAGAGCGAACGACTACGATACTTAAGATATAATCAACAAAAGCTGCGCGCGGAAGAGTACATTCATTTGCGAGACGCTATCAACAACAACGCCGACGTCTCCGAAATTGGTAACCATGTCATTTTACCATCATCGTACGTAGGCAGTCCACGTCATATGCAAGAATATATACAGGATGCTCTGACTTTCGTGCGCGAATATGGACGACCATGTTTATTTATCACGTTCACATGTAATCCAAAATGAGATTACATCTTTGCTACTGCCTGGCCAAAATGCAATACATCGCCATGACATTACATCACGTGTGTTCAGACAAAAGTTGAAGTCTTTAATAAGTTTCATTACTAAATCACATGTATTCAGTCCCACACGTTGCTGGATATATTCGGTTGAGTGGCAAAAGCGAGGATTACCTCATGCACATATTTTGGTTTGGTTCATCGACAAAATCTGTCCTGAAGAAATCGATAGAATCATTTCTGCGGAAATTCCAGATCCATCCACTGACCAACTGCTGTTTGATATTGTTACAACAAACATGATTCATGGTCCATGTGGTACTCTTAATAGTTCATCGCCTTGCATGGCTGATGGAAAATGTACAAAAAATTTCCCTAAAGATATTACCAATGATACGGTCACAAATGTCGACGGATACCCAATATATCGTCGAAGAAATCCTGAAAATGGTGGACAATCATTTATTAAAAATATCATCAACACAGACATTGATATTGACAATCGTTGGGTTGTGCGATATTCGCCTCTGCTGAGCAAGACATATAATGCTCATATTAATGTTGAGTTCTGCAGTTCTGTGAAGAGCATCAAATACATTTGCAAGTATGTGCATAAAGACAGTGATATGGCTGTATTTAGAGTGGAAAATACTAATGTGAGTGCTCCTCCAGTGAATAAAAACGATGAAATTACGCTCTACCAAATTGGTCGGTACATCAGCTCCAATGAAGCTGCTTGGCGTATCTTTGGTTTTCCAATTCATGAACGGGATCCAGCAGTTGTTCAGTTAGCCATCCATCTTAAAAACGGTCAGCGTGTATTTTTCACGAACGAGACAGCGATTGATCGTGCAATAAATCCACCTAAAACTACACTTACTGCATTTTTTGAATTGTGTAATCGTGCGGATAATTTTGGTGCCTTTGCACGAACATTACTCTATTCACAAGTACCACGCTATTTCACATGGACTCAAACAAAAACATGGATGCCCCGCAAGCAAGGCTCACCAGTTGCTGCATGTCTCAATTTATTTAAATCAAACGCCTTGGGGCGATTATTTACAGTCAATCCAAGACACACTGAGTGCTTTTATCTTCGACTGTTATTGGTTAATGTTACTGGGCAACAATATCCAACGTATAAAGATGCATGCCTTGCACTCGGCTTGCTAGAAGACGACAACCGGTGGGAATGCATGCTTGCTGAAGCTGCATTGAACTGTACAGCAATACAAAATCGTCGACCATTCGCTATAGTGTTGACAACATGTTTCCCAGCCCGAGCACAGATATTATGGGAAAATCATAAAGATTCAATGACTGATGATATATTGCATCAATATCGTATACGGTGCCACGATCTAACCATAACATTCAGCGACGAAATGTACAATGAAGCATTGATTGCTATAGAGGATCTTTGCATTGTCATTGCCAACTTACCAATTAGTAATTTCGGTATGAATTCGCCAAATCGAACTGCATCTGATTTAATAAATACTGAAATGAATCGTGAACTGCAGTACATTACTGTAGAAATGGCAGCGATTGTTGCCCGCAATGTCCCACTAATGAATGAGGAACAAAGAGCCAATTATGATCGCATTATGCTCGCAGTTTAAGCTGGACAAGGTGGGTTCTTCTTTTTGGATGTACCGGGTGGAACTGGCAAAACATTCGTTATTTCGCTAATTCTTGCTGAAATACGATCAAATAATGGCATCGCATTGGCCGTTGCTTCATCGGGCATTGCAGCAACTTTATTGGATGGAGGTAGAACAGCTCATTCAGTATTTAAGCTGCCACTAAACATTCAGAATAACCCTGACGCAGTATGCAACATTAAGAAACAATCGTCCATGGCCACTGTGCTGAAACGGTGTAAAATTATTATTTGGGATGAATGTACTATGGCACACAAACATTCACTTGAGGCGTTGAACAGGACATTGAAAGATATTAAAAACAGTGACATACTATTTGGCGGAACTCTGTTGGTCCTTTCAGGTGATTTCAGACAAACACTTCCAGTCATTCCGTGTTCAACAAACGCTGATGAGATCAACGCTTGCTTAAAATCATCTCCATTGTGGCGTAATGTTGAAAAATTACAGCTAAAAATAAATATGCACGTTCAAATGCTTCAAGATCCATCCGCTGAAACATTTTCAAAAAAACTCTTAGATATCGGTGATGGAAAAGTTGCTATAAATGAAACTGGATACGTAAAATTATAACTATGAGTTACATCTAAATCTTTGGGTCGCGCAGTAAGTGGAATTTATTGCCGCCATACGCTCTTCTTATTTCCGTGAAATATAAGCTGTATGTAAATTTTTTATGTGTTATTTATTTATTATTATTATTTGATTAATATTTTTAATAATAATAAATAACTTATGTAATGGTATCAGTATTAATTTGAAAAGTTTACGTAAAGTTCTGAAGTAAATTATAAATTTTTTCTCCAAAATGCAATTAATCTTAAGGAAGAGCGTTATAAGAAAATTCTTGGAATCTGATAATTTTTTAATTTAATTTTTAAATTTTACCTTATAAAATAGAATATCTTTAAGAACACATTTCGTGAACATAAGAGTACTTTAATGTGTCCTGCGAAAGGTTAATGTGACATTTATCCCAGAATATACTCTCGACGATTCCAGCACATTGATTCTGATCAAGTTCAGGCATACTTATGGGATAAGAACATACTTTCGGATAAATTATTGTATTCTTATCTGATATTATACAACCTTTATAGACACCGAGAACATATGGCTTTTAATTATGAAGAAATCATTACAAAAATCTTATATATTTTATTACTACATTTTAATGTTAACTCCAATTATACTTTTATGGCATTATGTAAATTCATAAGATGATTCAATAGAAGGCAATCCAGTATTTTACCATCCTATACTCCTTGGAAGTTCCCTCACGTCTTTTATAAATGTTCTGTGTGCACATTTTCGTATCCTTTGTCTAGACTTTTCTTTAAAGTTTTACTGGAAATAGAAGTATCTCCTTTGTCTTGAGACGCTATTTGATGACGAATAACTGTTCTGTTTCGAACGTTGAAATTTTCGACTTCTTATTTGAGTCGTGAGAAATAGATGTATGGAAATTTTAAAACATGCACAGGAGTAGAACTAATTTCACATATTTAAGTAGTTTTGTATACAATGTCTCTGTTTGTTTGAACATATTCAACCATTGGTTAATTTATTAACCTAAATTTATTGTCCCATAGCTTTAAAAGTTTTATTATGAATATTATTTTATAAGTAAAATAAGTAATAGAATAATAATATATATGTATTGTTAATGGTAACCGAAAATCATTTTTTAATAAATATACCAACATTGAATTAAATATTTTTGTTCTGCAAATGAAAATTTGATAAAAAATCAAAACTTAATGGTAAAATCTACTTCTGACGATGTGCCAAAAGCTTCCAATCTACATACATTACTATAAGCGACGATAAGGTTCGTTTATCTTGACTTCACAGTCCATTATTAGATTAAAGTTATGATTGTTTCATGAAAATTTGCCAGTAACAAAAAATAAGTTATTTTTTATAGAAGCCATATATATTATTTTAAGTTTATTGAGCCTACTTTACTTTACAAAATCGTACCAGAGAAATACAGTACTATAAAGATATGTTTTAAACTATTATATTCTTCCTCTTATTTCTATACTTTTGTGAGAGGTTATTCCGGGAGAGCACTGACCTACTGAGACACTTTTGATTGTCATGTCTTTTAACTATGAGGTTTAAATTTAAACGCTTAATTTTTTTACCAACAATAGACAATTTAAATTAAATAATACAACTTAAGTGATTATAAATTAATAAAAACTATATAAACATTTCGATTATATACCTACATACGTTTTTCATTGTATTTATTACAAAATAAAGTGATGGAATTATAAAATATTTTAATAAAAAATACATAAATCTTGTATTGCAATATTTTATAATATTAAAATATAATACCTATAAATTATAAATTCTTCTATAGAAATATTTTGGTTAACGTGTTCGTAAAAGTTCCGAGACGAATGTTTCTGTAAGTATCGTGTGAAACTTATACATTTTTCATCAAGGTGCAAGGGACGAAAATACCGGTATTAAAGATAAATTTGTTCAGTATTTTCCATCACAATATAAAATTCTTCGTCTTTAATTTCTGGGTCGAAATGAAAGTACCGATTTGTTTTTCTTTTTATTTGTAATTTTTAAAGGGTCTATTTTATATTCAGATAAACGATATTTTAATAAAATGTAACTCTTATTATAATAACACATAAATAGTATCTTTATAACAATTAAATTAATATGCACATTCAATGCAATGCACTTTTAAAATAAAATACATTGAAATAAACTGGTGATAAAGTCATTCCATTTATATTATTAACACAATTAACTGAACGGTACTGTTATCTAATGAGAAAACTATTCATTGGGAGGGTCTTTATGAATTAATTTCTAATTCAATTAAGAATACACTGCATTAACTGAATATTAAAGTTTTGATTCCGAAGGAGTTAAAGGACGACTAGCAATTTTAAAAGTTAACCCTCTTATTTACCCTAATAGCTAGCAAATGAAATTCCTAGAAATATATTAATAATTACACAATTCCCTATTGTGAGCGTGTTTAAAACAAATTTATTATTGAAACTTTTATCTATATAATTAATGATATTTAAAATAATCAAATAACTAAACAAACTCGGCCTTTCTCATATCTCTTTGTATTTAAATTTTATTTACAAAAGCCTTGCCTGAGACAACAATCTAAAGAAACCTTTGCAAATAAAGTTTTAAATTAATTATAAAGTTACAATCTTGTACATAACAAGAAATGGCGGCGTTGTTTACAACTTTAATATAATGTAAAAAAATACCCATGCATACACAATAATACAGTAATTTGTATTTGAATAATACAGTAATGTGTAGCAAACAAATGGATTATATTAATAAGTGTTATTAATCTCGTTTATAGAAAACTAATAACAATATTAGTTTTATTTTACCAAATCTATTACGCATTAGACACGTTCACAAAATAAAAACCCACCTATTTAATATTACAAACTTCTTATTATCAGTATAATATTATAACGTAACCAATATTATTGTTTCTTTATATTTTATCTTTTTGAGTTAGGATTATGTTTTTAAAAATGTTAGACATAGAATACAATCTGTCCCATTCCCATATATACTTCCACATATTAACTTATTCTTATTCATTCTTTATTTTATATATTACTTTGTATACGTAATTAGAAAGAAAACTAAAAGATCAAACATAGCTATTCAATCTCGTGAACCAAGTTCAACTCTTATTTTCTGATATATACTAGGATCCGCCAATCGTGCGCGGCAGGTGTTGAGCTGAGCCCCTCTCCTTTCTTCTTTTCTTGATAATTTTTGAATGGCTAAACATTTTTTCAATTTGTTTTCGCTATAACATCCGCGTTTGGCTCAAACATCCATGAGAAAATTTTTAGCTAATTATCAAGTCGCATTCAACTAAACACAAAAAAATGTCTCCGAAACGGTTAAGAGGTTCGCTTACGCTCAGCTCAATAACGCGAAAATATTATATGCAAATATTTAAATATTTGTATTGCGAAAAGACTTTACCGCCAGTCCCTTAAGTGAGAGAAAATACTTCTATAAGATTAGTTGCAAGATGCTCTGCCCAGAATCAATATTGACTGAGGCGAGCGTCTCGCGATGCGCTTTTATTGTTCAATTTGTGTCTTGTCGCTTACAAGCTTATTGGACAGTGGACGTGTTTATATGAAGGATATTGCTCTGTGACATTGCTTTGGTTTCGTATGTTTGTTCTTTGTTCCGTGATTTTGTATGTTTTTTTCTGGAATGCAAGTTGAGTGACATTGTATACACCCGTATTTTAATAGTCTTTTAAACATTATATGTATTTAAAAGAATTTTATTTTTAAATGATTTGTGATAAAAAGGATATATAGGAGAAGTACTTACATTTCTTTTAAAAATAATGTTGACTAAATAAAGTAATTGGGATTATAAGTATTAATTAACTGTTAATGTTGCAATTAATTATTCACTTAACATAATTTAATATTTATAATTAAAATACCGTAAAATTATGTTGTAAATTATTGAATAAATAAGAACATATTTAAGATAATAATATTGTACCAAGTTCATTTTACATTACTTTATGGTCGTGGCTTCTAACTTTATTTCTGATATTTTACTGGCAATATACATTTATGAGGATTGTCCCCAGTCTAAAGAGTAATCTATGGTACATCTATATCAAGATTGAATAGTTTAACAAATTTGAATGTGCCTACACAATAGTCTACACTTCGACATTTCGAATGCTTTGTAGCACAAAATACACTAACAAAACACAAAACGCATTGACAGTATTCTGAGATCTCAAGTGTAAGCCGACATGTTTGACTCATGACTGTTGAGACTTTATACTGTCGATAAGTTTCTAGTCAGATGTAAAATAAACTACAACTATTTTCTCTAATAAAAATATATATTTTTTAAATTTCAACAGCTTCCCAGATCATTTTTGGTATACAGCGGTGTATATACCTATTTAACATCTCAAATTTAAGGAGTGAGCAAATATTGCTAGCAGCTTAGTTCGAACGTACTATAACAAGTCCAGTCACTACATAAGATTAGTTAAACCAGAAATCTAAAGAAAAAAATCCATATTATGTAAAGAACAATTCGCGGGGAAAGAAGTTATTTTTATTATTAAAACATATTTTCCGACTTTTTTTCCTGAGTAATTTTATTTGTTATATGTTTTTATATAAAATAATTGATTTTGATATAATTATAAAATACAAATATTACCCAAACTACTTAATATTCTGGATCAGATTTATGCATTCAAACCTTGCATTGTGATAGAAAAGTTTTGTCAGCAATATTCAAATGCAGACCGCAGCGGAAATATTGCCTGCAGGCTGTATGCAAATAATATTTGACTATCAAAAAGTTTTCAGCACTAGACCTTCAATAGTGAGAGCAAACAGTTTTATAAGATCAGTAACAAGACGATCTATCCCAAGTCAATATTGACTGAACTGAGACATCCACTAGTCTGAACTCTTAATTTCCAACCTGAGACTTCTTATTTATGGTCTTTTTTGTGTTGTGAATATATTGACATGAGACTCAATACTTGATATTACCTATCTTTGTTTGACTTTAATTGATAAAAATTTAAATTATTTTAGGAGCACGGCTAGTTATATGTTCGTTGTATAAACATATAATAATTTTATTGTTTTATTTTGTTCGTGATATGATATGGAGGAGCAATCAATCATAGAGCGCTATACGAACGGAGATTTTTATTCATTTTATCAGTATTCATTAACACGTTTTTAGTTGGTAAAATTACTAGAGTATATGGTGTCAGTATTCTGGAGAAAAAAAGAAAAAAAACAAAATTCTATCTCTTCTTCGTCGTATCTAAATCTTCTGTACGTTTTTTTCTAAATCAGAAACTATTTCAGGTATTCCAGATGTTGTAATTATGTTCCGATTTGGGTAACTCCCATCTGGTATTTAGCAGATCTGGTAGAAAGCAGGTATTCCAACCATTAACGATATTTGTCAAAGACAATCATCCGATAATAATGTTAAAACCATCATTCGACCATTGAAAGGACTGATTTAATGGAAATAATGGGATTGCCTAGTATTAGTCACATCTTTCCCAAGTATTGTCTTTACATGTACGGAAGGAACAACTTGTGTTTTTTTTCAAAAATGGTCAAATTACCAACTCATTAATGAACGGCGTTGCAAGTATGTTAATATAAAAGAATAATTAAATAATAATTATAATTGAGTTTTTAGTTTTAATTTTAATCTACTTTCATCTATTTCTCTGTTTCTGAAATATAAGTAAATAGAATACTATCACAACTCTGACTTGGTTATACTTTATCTATTATTAAGATAACAATAATAATGAAAATATATCATAAATATTACAGAAATAAAATGAATATGAGAGTCCAAAGCATTCTCAAACTTCCTTTTATGTTACAGATATCTATCCGACGGTGACCGCTCATCGCCAGATGGACTTTCTGCTCGATTACCCGATTATGTTAGTAAAATGACTCGGAAAAAATCAAAGTCATACCCTGCCTTTGAGTAAAATGTAAAGTATTATTATAGAAGCGGTTTTTGGTATTATTACACAGATATGCATTTATTATACCTCTTTAGAGTTGATATGTTTTTCTTCATTTTAAAAACTTAGCTTTGGTTCACTGACTAAAAGCTTTAAATTATTTTTGTTTACTACGAAATGAATTTGATATTTCAGACGCCTGCCCAAAGACGTAAGCTTTTTATTCTGCTGAAATTTCCTACGCTCAGTTTTTATCTGCGTTATTGCGTATTATATTACATAAACAAAAAAAAACTCTCTAAAAGTGCCCTTAATTTTGTATTAAATTTTAAGAATCTTCTTATAATACAATACTTTAAGTCTATTATAATATATAACAATCACATCTAAAACTATAAATTTGTATCTTTGTAGATACTTCCTAGTCAGATGTAAAGAAAAATATTGCTAAAAACAAAATTAGTAAAGTGAAATTGACTCGCTGTCAAATATCGTTTCCAATAAGCAGTGTTTATTTGGATACTGTCGAAACTTATCACAGGATTTGTGGAACTAAAAATAAACTGAACGATACTGATAACAGTTTAATTATAGGAATTGTCATAAACGATGATATTTATAAAAATAAAGTGTACTTAAATATTATTGTTGTAAAAAGCACAAATCGCACTGAGAAGTTGCAAAGAACAACTTTTTTGTTTAATATTAAGTTATTAACTTTCTATTAACAAATTAGGAATAGTTTTATTGAAAAGATTATTAGAATTTACTTATAGTATTTCCAATTTTAATATCTGTTTACTAGATTTATTGTTATGTATATTTTGTTATATTATTTCATAAATGTAACATTAATATTTAGTATATTTTTAATATTATAGTAATATATTTATGAAGTAAATATAATAATAATAATTAACACGCACTTTAAATGACTTTGACACTGAACATTGTCACAACAAACTCATTTGCGAAAGTTTTTTTATATGATATGCAGTGACATTACGTAGTACTAGAAGCGCCAACAGACCCACAATTGTGACTCGCTTTGCTCGCGAAACCTCGGGTGCCGTTTGCATATTGAGCGAAGCGAGCTCAGTGTAATGACTCATCGTTGTGGATAATGTCGGTAATGTAGGAGATTTCAGTTTTTTGACGATTATTTCTCAACGACATGACATTTTCATTTTTTTTAAATTACCACCTAATGTGTGTTTTTTTTTATTGCAATATTTCATAATTTTCCGTCAAGTAGTTTTCGAGCCTATTCGTGACAAAGAATGTGAAAAAGTCTCCAGTAGAACGCTCCGCTCGCTTCGCGCAATTATGAAATAATATTTATTATCCTGACATATTAATCGGAAACACTTTATTGTTATATCATAATTATATATAACACTGAGAAAGCCAGTTGATGTAAATATTATTCTTATTCACATTCGTAAATTGTTAAAGATTAATTTTCTTCTCGTTTTGATGAGTTCTCTTGGTATAACCGGATAAAAGAATACGATGCAACATTGCTTGAATATTTGCTAGAGTTATTTGTATTATTCTGAAACTTTAAGGCTTTTTCCAAAAATACTTTTCACGGTATTCTACATATTAGGCAACAAAAATGTGATTCTCAATTTCTGAATATATTGAATAACAAAAAAAAAAACGTATTACTTTTGAAAGTTTTTTATATATACATTTAAATTAATTAGAAGTAATATTTTCTAAAATTGTGTCCATTTAAAATAATTTTAATATATTTTTTTTTATGTTAGAGGAGGGCAAACGAGCTTGCGGGTCACCGTTGGTATGTGATCACCGCCGCCCATGGACTCTTGCAACATCCGAGGATACACAAGAGCGTTGCCGGCCTTGGAGAAAGGAATATATGCCTTTTTTGAAGGTACCCATGCCGTATCGATCTGGAAATACCGCCGAAGGAAGTTCGTTCCACATTTGAGTGGTACGTGGGAAAAATGTCCTTGAAAACCGCACAGTTGAATATCGCCACGCGTCCAGGTGGTATGGATGATAAAGGAGGCGATGGCGAGCTGTGCGGTAGTGAAATTCGGCGGTAGGCATCAGATCGAATTAGTCTTCGGAACACTCCCCGTTGTAAATGCGGTAGAAGACGCACAAAGAAACCACGTCTCTACGCAATGCCAGAGAGTCCAGCCGTTCACAGAGCACCGGGTTCTCGACAATCCGAACGGCTCTCCGTTGTACGCGGTCAAATGGTAGAAGCTGATATTGGGGTGATCCAGACCAGAGATGAGAACAGTACTCCATGTGAGGCCGGACCTGCGCCTTATAGAGCGCAAGTCTTTGGCCTGTTTTGAAATACTGCCTATTGATAATGATCAATATAGCGTAATGACACTACATACATATTACGCTCTATTCATCACTCTCAATTTCAATTTCGAGGCCAACTTGGCCTTGCTCTCCAGATGACCACGAAACTGACAATCGCGCGAAATGTCGAGACCCAGTATTCTGATACTTGGCGAGGCAATAAGAGGAGTGCTCTCGAAGAGCGGTGATACGACAAATGGGGTTTTCTTAGTGGTAAACGCGCAAACCTGTGTCTTTAGGGGATCGAATTGAACGTGGTTCAGTTCACCCCACTCAGAGACCATCCCCAGGGAGGTCTCTATTGAAGACACGAGTTTCTTTCGCAACTCGTCGACGTTTTCCCGAGAGAGACCTGCACGACCGGAATATACCGCAACCCCAGTGCTGTCATCCGCATAACAATGTACGTTGGAAATATCCAACATACCATTGATGTGCAGGAGGAACAGAGTTGGGGATAGCACGCAGCCTTGGGGTACACCACCGTTCACGGGCTTGGGGTCCGAGAAAAAACCGTCGAGAACGACCTGTATGCTCCGCCCAATGAGAAAACTGGTGATCCACTTGCATAAACTCTCGGGAAGCCCATAGGAAGAAGCCCCTTGTGCCATACACGATCAAAGGCTTTTGCCATATCCAGACTAACTGCCAGACCTTCTCCCTTGCTTTCAATAACCGCTGTGCGGTTACCAACCACCACCACCAACCAACGGTGCGTAAGGTATAACAGAAGATCACCAGCTGATCGACCATGGCGAAAGCCATACTGCCGGTCATTGATCAACTGGTGATCCTCAAGGTACGTTAGGAGCTGTCGGTTTATGATAATCTCCATTATTTTGGAGAGAAGGGAGGTAATGGCGATAGGTCTTTAATTATCTAGGTCCGAGCTATCACCTTTATATATATTTATTCGTAGCATATTATCACATCCTGTTTCTCTCAGAATTTTCCTAAATCAATTACTCAGAATCGATGTAAAGAAGAAACTTTTTGTACATATTTATTAAGTACACCGTGGGATTAACTTTTGTTCTTTATCGTAAAAGTGTCTTTAAACAGAGTAGTATCACATTAGTTATATAGAGTTTTCATTGTATTCACCCAAGATTAATACACAAACTTCTCAAAGGGTTGCCGAGTTTTGGGAGCCATCGTTCTTATTATGTTACTAAGAAACTTTAAACAATAGACATTGATTTATTAATGAAGACATGAGAAGGGTTTTCTGTTTTGAGGTTTTGAGTTGAGGATGCGACAGGTTACACATTGTTGGACAATCAGTAAGTTTATACTTAGCCGTGAATGTAATATATGACTTGTATGTTAGGTGTATATCTTACATACATTATATTCCCGGTAAAATTCAATATGACCTATAGTGATGTGAATACTGAGAATTACCGACACTTAAATCTCGATTTAAAAAAATATATAGACATACCCAATAGTAACGCCAAACTTATACGATTAATAGCAAATTTAAAATAACTAATAATAATTATAAAGCATATACCGAGAAAAAAGTACTGCATTTTAATGAGATAATTTTGAATAATGATAAAATGTAATTATAGTATGAAAAAAATATCAAACCTAACACATAACAACAGTATAAATTCTCTGACAAGATTTATAAATATCAAGCAAAAGTATAGCTATCAGATTATTCAGGAATAATTTTATTATTCTCTCAAAAAATATGATCTTTGTTTCAGAATCAATATATAACTCATTACATACGCCTTTTTTCCTATTTGGTGTGTCGTATGTTATTGTGTATTAATCGTATTTCCAGGAAAGATGAAGGAGTGTTTGATCATAATCATTGTATTTAATCTTAAGAGGGTTTATTGAAATTACATTATATAACTAAGGTATATTATCAGCAAGCACAGAATCTTAATCTCAAATGTAAACATTAATTCGCCTAGTGTATTTTTTTAATCGAATTTTTTTAACACATATTTTATCTCTAACAATTTTTTTAAATTAATTTCTATTGGAATAATGATCAATTATAATACAAATATTAAAAGAAACTGCAATCAGAATCATTATTAATAAAATCATTCAACTATGTTACTTGTATTAATTTTGTACTAATCTTGCAAGGAATTAGACGGATTCCATTTGCAAATATCAAGTAATTTGGTATCTAGTTTGTCTCGAAATGGAACGCTATATTATTGAGACTATCAAGGATTACGTGAAAACCGTTCTGAGGAGCGCTGATGACTGAAGCGTTCACTGGCTTTAAATGAAACCATGATTACACCCTACATATGCATATTTGAGAATTTTGAAGCGTAAATCATAACACTAGAAGGAGTCGCCTTTAGATAATAAAAGCAAAAAATAAGTAGGTAAGTGTATGGTAATATATATATTCATTATTTGCGGTAATCATTTTTTGTCATATATAAAAATGTCTATTTTTACAATTATAATACTAAGCATATTTTTGTGTTATAGTATAGTTATATAAATAATAATAATCTCTGTCAATTGTTTCTAAATATCAATTAATAACATCTTTTTTATTTATTAATAAGAAACGAATTACAAAATATTATTACAAAAAATATAAATATTATTTTTATTAAAGGCTCTTTCAGTTTCATTAACTTCATGTTTAGTTTAGTAGATATCATGTATGTATGTAGTAAGTTGACACGTCTTTGTATTTCGCGACTTATTCGAGCTAAATAAAAACGAGTCTGTTGAAGAAAATATGAAACAGTTTCGCATATACAAATGTATTATATGAATAATAATAGTCAATAACAATTATTTTGTAATTATAAATTACTATTAGTAAGTAAAAAGAGTACCCATGGACTTTCTTATCCGGCTTGGACACATTTCGTTTCCTTCCTCATGAGATTTTACTGTACTTCCAAAGTTAACGAAATTGGTAATAAAAGTTTATGTCAGTACAAACGGGTAAACAATTAGAACAACAGTAACAATAGTATTAATTTATCTGATATCTTTAGTATAGCACATTGCCATTCTAATCCCAAAACTAGGAAAACGCTTAATATAGAAATGATTGTCTTTTCATAATTATAGTAAAGAAGCCTACAATTTACCACTGAGATATATGTTGTAACAGTGTATAACACTGATGTTTTAAGTAATTGATTTATTTTTTAAATGCATTTATAATATATTAAATTTTATTTGTCTTTGATTATGTGTGAGTGTGATATGTGCTTGTTTTTACTACTAATTTAATATTTAATGTTACTTATTGCCTTCTTTTTTATTTTTTTTTTAATATTATATATAGAACTAGACGAATTAGGTTAGTGTTAATTATGTTTTCATAATATATTATTACAGACCTTTCTTTTCTTAATTTATACAAATATATGTCTATTTTATATGCTATGAATAAATACCAGAAATGTCTGCTTAGAAAAATTGTTATAATTACTAATGAATATAAATAGGGGTAGATGGAAGAGACCTCTTCTATGAGATAAGCTATTCCATGTACATAATATAGTTTAAGTGTCTATGTAATATAAATAAATAAATAATATAAATAAATATTCGGAATAACGACATCAATCTTCCAAGACAGTGATGTATACACCAGCAAACACAAGTACGTTTATTGTACATGGTTCTTATCAAATAATAATATATATATACTTATATACTTTATTATGACAAAAAAAGTATAGTATCTATATAATATTTATATGATAGCGAATAAGGAATGAGAGCAAGAATGGCCCGGTTTCTTACACATGGTGTTATATGTGTGATCATTGCTATTACTAGTTGATCTTCTCTTAAAGGGCGCAACTATCCTGATTGTACCAGCCTGGTAAATATTAAAATTATTTACAGATTTTTAAATTATCTTTCAGGTACTTTGTAGCATTGTGTTATTAGATAATTGAGAAAATTAAGGGAAACAAAAAAATCAAAGACGCGCAATGTTAGTAAAGTATGCAGAATGAACAAATTCAGTACAAATAATGACACATATATTGTATTATAATGTATGAACGTCATATATTTACAGAACAAATACATATTTGAATAATTGTTTTTAATAAAATATATACCTAGTGTCAAAAGAAAATACACAGGCAATGCAATAGTGAAGGTTAAATATAAATAGCTTCTACAATAATATTCTAAGTTTAAAATAAAGCCGTACATAACCTCAATACCTTGTGATATACAACAATAAACTGATGAAAGAACCTCAGTTAAGACAGAATAATTTTAACATGATACCATGTTTCTGTGTCTAATCAGCTTTTTCACGGTTCGTAATAATAAATGTTCATAATCACACAGTATATAAGCGTATAACATACAGCATTAAAGATTTTACTTCAACCATGTTGTGTGACAAACGTTTAAAAGCTTTTAAGTCCAGGTTTGAGAAATGTACTTTTAAAACGAGTCGTGTAACTGAAAGATTCTCGAGGTTGTGTTGCACTATTGATATACGAGTACCACTCTGTCAATTGGTAAAACGTTTGCGCTTTGGTAAAATGTCAAGTAAACTAGGAGAGATGACTTCTTGTCTGAAATATCTCCAAAATTTTGTCTGTTTTATTTTATACATTATTCGTGGGAACATTTTTTATTTTTTTAAATTTATTATTTCTTGTATATATTTCCTAAAAATATATATGTCTTTACTGTTTTAACGTACACGTTCTATTTCTTATTGGTATTTAATAATTCATACAAGAGTTTTATCTTAGTTTAAATATTCCTACAGAATATATTTAGTTGTATCAGTTTTTTTCTTTGTTAAAAAGTAGTTGTAATACATCTGTATTCAAGCATTTATTCCAAAAATTAAAACATTAAAAACTTAAATAATTGTTCTCATAATTAGGTCTTAGTTCCATTAGTTGTATAATATTATAATTTAAATTAAATTATGTGTGATTATATTTATATGCTATTTACTTAACGTATATTATATATAAAAAACTGAAACATAAGACTGAATTAAATATTTGATATTGCAAAACAGATTGCAACTCTTATAACCATGATGTAACTTAAATCAAACATTTTATTCAATATATTACATATTTTATTGAATTGAGATGATTGTGTTTTAAATATTACTTTGATATAGTAATATATAGCAATTTCATTTATTATATTATAAAGTTATAAGAAATGTACCTGTGTACATTTCTTACATATCTCGTAAAAACACAAATAGATCTAGATCTAGATAGATGTATGTTTTCTATCTATCAAAAAACATGTACAATAATTTTTGTACATCTTATTAAACTTTACAAATCTATAGTAGAGTTTTTTGTTTATTCAATAGAAGGGTAAACTAACGCGCGGGTCACTGATGACGAGTGATTACAAGAGCATTGCCGACTTTGGAGGTGTGAGTATCGCCTTTTTTAAGGTATTTTATATCCACATCTTGTGATAAGTGAAAGAAAAGTTTATAATGATTATTATAAGCTTTAAGATGTTAAGCGAGATTTTACTGATGGTATATTAAAAAAATTTTCAAGAAATGAAGGGTATATTAAAACTGTTATATTTTTCTTAGCTATATCGTAGATCTTATTGTTATATTCAAATTTTTCCTTTTTTTGATCTTCTATTTTTAAGTCAAAGAATTAATGACAACATCTCTTGACAGCCTCGACTTCTAAAAGTAAGTCTTATATCACAAATAAATTACATAATTAAAAATTTGATTTGATAAAGTGAGGGTTTTCTATAAGTTAATGTAAGTGAAAATTATCATTATTTAATATAAAAAATATACAAAAAAAACTAACTGTCATGAGAGTAATATTTTGACAATCAATTAGGAGTAGCGAGATACAGAGATGACTGGCGTCTTGTTGTGCCATCTCATTGCTAAGTGATTACATCAAAGGGTCCGTACACTGTGACGGATTGTTTATTTTGAGAATGATCCTTTTTTAAACAGAAAATGTAACTATTTTTTTTTATTATAAATATTAACTATCAACAGTCATAATTTGTATGCAGCCAAATCGTTGCTTTTATAACTTTAGCTTTACAAGAACAAAATTATGCAAGATTGCAAAAAAATTCAAATAGTATGTTTGTTAAATCAATTTTTGAACCATTTTTATAATTTCAGAGGAGGAAAAATATTATTTCTTGAAAATAACAGCGTTACACAAATAAAAACAATTACTTACTGTCTCCGATGAAATATTTTACTTTAAACAATAATAATGAAATAAATAATACATTTTCAATTATTAAATATAAGAATTTTAATCCATACTTTCTCTCTATCTAATGAATAAAGCGTCATTCTCCTCGACACAATAATACACCCATGTCTGAACCCTATTAGCCTTTAAAAGAAACAATGAATATGTATATCACCAAATTATGAATGTTTATGAAGGTAATAATGTTCCGTACTAGTCATAGCTTTGTCAAAACTTAGAGGTCATATTCTTTATTTATGTTTAATTCTGTTTTCATTATATACGTACCTACTTTTAACAGGTTTCCATTACCATTAAGCCACGGATATAAGACACAAAGCAGATTTATAATTTGCTAAGAAAAATGCAAAACCCTTTTATCAATATTCACTAATTTACTATTTACTTTAATACAACTAATATAATGTAAGCATCTTGAGATTGTATAGGCTCAGTTTTATACCATTTACCTTATAACAATATCAACAAAATATATTACGAACATAAGAAACGTCTATTGATTATTTGTAACTGTATACACAATATGATAATCTAATATATAGTGCTATTATATATATTTCATTACTCTTAAATACAGACTTAGATAAGTATAGTCTGTCAAATGTATTTGTCTATGCTACGGTTACTACGGTACTACGATGTGTTTCCTTTACTACGATTGTTCTACAGTTTTGTAATATCAAGCTTAAATCGACTTAGGGATTTACAAAAAATTAAGTTTTGTGTTTGTTTGTATAAATAGCTTATTGACATCTTCCACTACTTTAAGGCTGCATCTGATAAAATAAACACGTTTACTCAAAATTTCTTTTTTTAATGATACTTGTAATTTTAGAATATAATTGCAGTCGAAAATGCTAAATAAATTATTATCTACCTTTTTTCATTGAGTATTATTAGTAATTTTCTATAAATACGTTTTGCCATCTACAACTTCTTCAAAAGAATCTTATTTAAACAAACAAAAGTAAACGAGCCTTATTTTATATAATAAGAGAATCAAGATAATTCGACATACCACTGTGCTATCAATTATGCAATCACCGGGTGAGCCGAAAAGCTATTAACAATGGACAAATTATAATTACGTTAACTGTATCAAGCGCTTAAATAACTTTCTCGTTGTTTTCATTAACCTGGATCAAATGAGTTAACAGGGTAATTACGAAGTAACTTGGTTAATTTAAATGGAAACCAGTTTAAAGGTCATTGTCGTTATAGTTAAAAAGGTGAAAAATATTTTATTGTTCATTATTTCAGACAACCCTTCCATGTCAGCAACAGTATTAATTTATAAATGACAGAACTCTTCTATTAAAAACGTATATATTATTTGGTATAAATATATTATTTGGTTTGAAATGGTTTATAAACATGTAAAGTTTGTTTAACCTGTGACCATTTTAACCGGGACGGTGGCTTAATACCAGAGATTAAAGGCTTGTCTTGTTGAATAATTTGGAGTGATTTGATCTCAACTTGTCACCTGTTATCCATCGATCAGTTGTCATCCACTCACATTGAGTACACACTGATTTATCGGCACAGTACATAATAAACTAATTTTATTATTTTTTTTATCATAATTCATTTTATCAATCAATCAATATACTAAGATTAACTAGAAATATTTTAAGCATATAATTTTTCAAAGATAAAATAATAAAAGAATATTCAAAATAATGAGAATTGGACTTTCTAAATAAAGTACATACTGAATTATGAATAAATGGCTTTATACCCAAAAAAAAGAGAGCTCCAATTTAACGAGTTAACTGAAGACGACAGTCAGCATAATTGTAATTAGTCCCTCTGAGCATTTTGTGACACGACTGCTATTCGACCACAATTCCTTTTTTGTCGAAGTAGATGCTCTTTAGTTCCATACCAGTCCTTATTACTTGATAAATAATTTTCTTTTTCACTGTTCTGTATTCTATTATATTATTAATTATTGTTTCTAAGAATTCTACATCATGTTATCCGTAACATGTTATATAGATTAAAAATAGAAACATTTCCTTTATGTTACTGCTATTTTTTGTTATATATTATGGAGCTTGCAGTTATTATGGTACAAGTCACGTAATATGAGAACAGCAGTCGGTCGTTCAGAGGTTTCTAAATTGTACATTTTTAAGTTTTCCACCCCCTAGCAGAAGTCTCAGAAGCAAAACACGTTGGAAACAACAATAGAACATTATATGAAACCTCTATTTTATTTAAAAGTACTATACATTATGTCAAAGGTTCAAATGATTAGCTAGGGCGGCATAGTTTATGCTAAAATATTAGCGAGAAAAATGCAAGAGAGATCAGAAAGGTTGTTGTGGGAGGCCCAAGGAGGTTTTAGACCTGGAAGAGGGTGTATAGATTAGATCATTTCCCTCCGCATGATCACGGGAAAGTTTTTGGTCCTAAACCAAAAGGTTTTCTGTGCTTTTGTGGATTTGGAAAAGGCGTTTGACAGGGTTGTGAGAAAGAAGTTATGGGAGATACTGCCCCGATACAATGTGAGCGGACCCTTGCTACAGACTGTAAAGTCTCTTTACAGAGATCACTCAGCCTATGTACGAGTAGGAGCTGACATGTCGCCCCGGTTTGACATCTAATCGGGTGTTAAGCAAGGTTGCGCTATGTCAGCTTGGTTGTTTAATTTGTATTTGGATAGTTGTCTCCAAAGCGTGCAAGACAGTGATATGGGTGTTAAAATAAGGTTATTACTTGCTATATACAGATGATGCAGTGCTCATTGCATCATCAGAATGTGATCTGCAGGCATTGGTCACCACTCTGAAAGATGGGTGTGAAAATAATGGTCTAAACCTAAATGAAGATAAGACGAAGGTTCCGATATTGGAAAGAAATGAAGAAAGAACATAATGTAAAATCAACATGAATGGTAAGATAATAGAACAAGTGAATGAAGTGGTATATTTGGGAAGTATGTTTAGCAGACACGGAAGATACGAAATGGATGTGGAAAGGCGTATTGCTGCCGGTAAAAGAGTTAACGGTGCTTCGGCTGCATTGTTGAGACGGCGAAACGTCAGCATAGCTGCTCGTTTGGCTGTACACAATGCGGTTTTGCTACCAACGCAGCGAAACGTGGGTAACGCAGAAGGAGAATGTAAGAAAGATGAATGCTGTGGAGATGCTATCTTTTCGCAAAATATTCGGAGTCTGTCTAGCTGACCAAATCCGCAATGAAGATATCCAAAGAATGACAGGTACTAGCGAAGATGTCACGAATGAAGAGATGTGAGAATGAAGAAGAACGTGCTCGGGTCGTTTGGACACGTCGGACGAATGAGTGATGAAAGAATGGTAAAAAAGATTTATAAAGGAAAAGTGAGCGGTAAGAGAGACAGGGGGAGGCCTCGAGTGACCATCGTAAACACAGTGTCTATAATACTGGAGGAAGGTCACGTAAAAAGCATGAGGACCCTCCAGGTATGTATGAAGAGGTTGATGTGTGGGTGAGACAAAAGAGATATGCAGGGACCGTAGCGTTTGGCGCTCCGTCGTCTCTGGCTACCCCGCAAGGGATATGGCTTAAAGTTAAAAAAAAAAAATAAAGTACTATACTTTACTGCACTAACTATATACATACATAAATATTCTAACGGAAATAAATGAAATATTTTTTCATCAGATCAGTGTATCAGTGTTTATAAACGATGTTTTGTTTGAATTTGTGAAATTATTCCATAAAATAGATAAATTTCTGAGATAAGAAATATTCTTATAATAAAAATATAATACATAATTTCAGTTTGATTTTACACAATATTTTAACACGTATATAATAAACTAAACTACAATCAAGATTTAAGTTTTAAAGTCCTGAATGAAACCCATTCAGAAATTTAAAAATAAACAGTTCCTTTTCTCTGCAAAGTTTTATGTTCACTATTCGTATTCTAGAACCTTAGTTCTCAATTTCATAAATTGAATTCAACTCTTGCTCGAGTTCTTTAACACAATTTCAAACAAAAAAATAAAAAACTGATACCTTATTCTTGTTAAAATATATAAAAAACAGTAATGGCAGTACTTATATGATATTGGATATTTTGAAATCGGCAATCATATCTATAATTTTATCTAACTTTTCTAACAACTGATTTTCTAAAAGAAACGTTACGAAAACTAAATTCACAACCTGAAATGTTTTTTACAATTTATGGAAAAACAACGTGTTTACATTTTTCTAAGCCATTGTATTCGAAACGAAAAATCATCTTTAGAAAGTTAAAAAGCGTGCGTTACTATAAACCAGACCTTTAGAATTTTCAATATGAATTTAACGACGCTTCGGTCATTGACATCAACCTCTTCATACATGCCCTCCGGGGGGTCCTCATGCTTATTACCTGACCTTCGTCCAGTATCTATAGTATTTTAGCTTATTATTTACATACAAAAAGAAAAAAAGTATTATAGTATTATTATTGCTTTTCGACTTCTTCACTTTTTACACTATCTTGAACTGCAGTAGCTGAGATTAACTGAGTAAATGCAGTTGCTTAGAGCATAAGAGGCTGGTAAATTATCCCAAGCTAATAAGCAAAACAAAAACAAATGATAATTGCTACTGTCAAGTTTAGACCACTACACTATTATCATGTACTTGTATAGACTCTCTTTGGTCACCAAAGTGGACACCGCGGAGGAAGTTTAAGCAGTACCTTCAAAAAAGGCATTTACTCCTATCTCCAAGGCCGGCAGCGCTCTTGTGAATCCTCAGATGTTGCAAGAGTTTATGAGCGGCGGTGATCACGTATCATCTGGGTCCCGAAAGCTAGTTTGCCCTCTTCTTACATAAAACAAATATAGTGTATTATTCTGCTACAATGCTATCACTTAATACTATCATATGGTCGTATGAATTATTAATATTGCTATACAAATGTAAAACAATGTCAACCGGCTCTTATAAGATTCTACAATATTTTCTAATTAATGCGCATTTAAATGCGTATTAAACGATTTATACAACGCCAATTTAAATTTAAGCTTTTGCTAGATCTGTAAATAAAAATGTATATTTAATATATTTTACGGAAATTGGTTTCTCTAAAAGTTAAATATCTGTTTTATAAAGAAATATCTCTCTTTTCTTATTCGCTATTATTCTTGCTTTATTATAACCACCTAATAAATATATATTACTATTACATCCTTGTCGTAATTCAACCAGAAGATAATCCCGAAGAAACTACAGTAGTAATTCCGACCTTACACCACAGAGAAGATAATACAAAAACGTTTGTACCAGTTGTTATTATTCTCACCCTGTCCTAGAGATAAGTTGTACGTTAAAAGAACCAAGTACGTGTAGAATGTTAATGTCATCTGTGTGAAGACATAACCGCTATTTCATTGCAGGGATTCTATATATAGTCGTTCATATAGGTACATATATGTGTATATATATACCTTAGTCTTTTAAACATCACTGTTTACTTAAAAAATATAGTATTTTATAACATACATTAACATTGGATTAAATAATAACAATATATTTAAAATTTATTAGGCCTCCTAAGTGTGATCTACTGCATATGGCCCTCTTACTTTTGTTACCACTCAATTAGTTCATTCAATGAAACAGATATATGGCATCGTTTTGGTATAAGTTCTCTTTGGTCTTTTATTTCATTAATTTTTTTTTAATCGTCTTAATTTACTAAAAAATTCAAATCTTTTTTATTAAAGTTTGTTTAAGAATAAGGCCGTCATAACTAGTTAATAGTTTAAAGTTATATAATTCCTAATACTATATTTTATTATGGCTAGTTAATGACTCATGCGTTATATTTCGGAGCGAGCAATGACATGTTCTAGTAATGGAGAAGTTGGTCTGACGTTTACTATTGTCTCTGGAACTCATGGTCTTCAGGATTATCACGAAATAAATAATATAATTTAGGAATAATTATTCATTATTATTAAAAAAAATCATCATTTTAAATATCTTAATTAAATATTTGTAACAAATAATAATTTATTAATTTTATTTATAATAAAACTTTTGTGTTTCAGGTGTGATCCGTGTCAGAATAAAATGTGCAACCAGATTTTTCCTGAATCGAAGGGTCTTGAATTGTTAATTCAAGCTCTTATGTAACTGTCTTTTCTTCACACAACCTGATTCACTGAAGGCTGTGACGTCACCTGTTTCCTTTTTTATCTTACCCTTGCAAAACATCTGCATGACACTGTGAGTGACGTCATTGTCAGTTGTTTAATTTATTTTTTATTTATTTATTTATTTATTTATTGGAAATGCAGTTAACAAGAGGAATAAAATATAAGAAGGTTTAATATTAATTTAGAATACAAAATATCATTTCAAAGAAAAAAGACATGGAAGATTAATATTATTAAATTTATATGTTGTTTAAGGTACATGATTAATAAGCAAGTGTTTGTTGTTCGAAAATTAATTCGTTTTTGTTTTTATATATGAATTAAAAAAATGTATATAATATAAAGTATAATTTTCTTTTCTTTATATAATATATGTAAACCTTCAGTCAATAATTAATACAAAAGAGAAACATCAATCGATAGTGAACAATTAAATATTCGAACCTTTGATAATAGTTAGACAGTTCTAAGTATCGTTCGTGAGAAAACGAGATCCGGTTTCCTTATCAAAGATAACGGAACCGGATCCTATCCGGTTTTGTGGCTTTGTTTATATCCAATACCTTCGAATAGGTATTGTTAGATATAAAATTGAGAATTCTCTTTTGATATAATGTTTTAAGATTTATTATAATAAAGCTTTGTTTATAGTAATATTATAGAATGGGAATAGATTATAGTATTATAAGCTAAATAACCGATATTTTAACAACTTTTATTATCTAATCTTTGTGTGTAGTTTCTAAATATCAATCAAATAAGATCAATATACGAAACCATATAAAAGTTTTTTTATGTAAAATGAAAAACCAAAGTATTCTATCGGCTTTCTTAAGTCATATTTATGGATGTTCAAAATAGGTACGCCTATTTTCTTTTTAGGAGCCAGTCCTAAGTTTTAGAACAGGCTCATGTTGCATATCCTGTGTAATCATATTACACCTGACATAAATCTGGAATCTAACTTAATAGGTATACATTGGTGTAATACTACTGCAATACCAACAACAAAGCGACTAAACTTGGAAACATCGGTTAAGCGTCCCAATCGGTATTCGTTTAAATTCGTCATTACTTAATCATTAAATTAATTTCATAGATAATTTTGCCTATTCTTTACTGAATAAAAAAACAACCCGTGCCATTCAAATTCAGTGACTCAGTGACTAATATTTATCTTTAGCAATAAAGTTTAACTCTTTAATTTAATAGTTTAATTTCTTTTTAATTTACTTATTAACTTATCAACTGAAAATCTGTGTTTTCATATGTACTTCTTAGTAACCAATATAACAGTGCAAATACTGTGATCACTTCTGAAGTAATATTTTCTAAATAAAAGTAACTTATTCGTAAAAGATTATTAAAGTAAATAATAAAATTAAATAATGAGTAAAAAGGATTATTATTAATAAGTAACATGTATATATTCTAAGATAAAATTATACCAGAACTAAGAACTAACAAAAATATAACTATATACATACATACAATTACATATTATAATGAAACGATTTGTAGTTAATAATGTACGTAACATGAACTAACATCAACTTACTCTTAAGTATTTACTTACTCTTTAAATATCTGAAATACAACATTAATATGGTTTTACTGAACCAAATTTTTGTATGGAAATGATTGATTATTCTTTAAGTTGAAAAAAGCTTTTATATATCACACTTCGTTCTGTTTTATTTTATAACAAAATATTTTAAAAGAAATTTATATTTAACTAGTAGTTTATTTCTTTTATATCAATTTCTTTGGAGTTTTGAACTGTTTTTTTTTTACTTATCTTATGCATTTAGGTAGAATTAAATAAAAATTATAATACTTGTTATAGCTTGATTATAAAATAATACTAAAAATGACAAAAAAAAATTCAGGGAATATCGATAAAACAGAACGGAAATGTATGGGTTACCCATAGAATATCGTTCTGTGATTGAAGTGATTGGTTGTTCATATAAGCTGGAGGAAAGTAAGATAAAGTGTTATTAAATAATGTCTTTTATAATTAACCGTAGCCAATAACAGCAACTTTAATAAAATAAATTATATTAAAAACGGCAAATTGCTTTTTCTAACAAAAACAAAGACTGATCACACAGACCGACTCTACCGACAAATACTAAATCTATTATGCAGTATGTACTAATAATATTTTATTCTTCTAATAGTATCCTCTAATAAAATATAATGATTAATTAAAGAGATTAACTTTCGACATTTAATCTCTTATGTCTGTTCATAAAAAATATGTACAAAATGTCAGCGACCACTTATATCCTTAACAATGCAGATATTTAAATAAATAAGAAACGAAAAAAAATTAGAGTGTATAAACTTCGACCTTTATACCAGTATTTAAAATATACAAGTAAAGTGTGTCGTGTAAGTCTTTTAACTCACATTTTAAAAACAAAACTTCCAAAAAAGAATTAAAGTAAAAAGTGAAAATGTAACAAAAATATAATATGTTTCAGTATATACGTTTACTCATTTGTTCCTCAAATTTATATTAAATTTTACCTATAACTATGTATCCTTAATACTGTCATTGTGCAAGAAATGAACAGCACAGGAAACACACCTAGTACTAGCAAACCAATAAGTTACAGGCGAGTATAAGATACATCAAAGGCCTTAATAAATCTACTGGATTACTATTGCTTCATATATTCCCTTTTTTTGGCATTGATAAGGATTGGTAATGAATCAGTTCCTCTAAAATTTTGCTTGTGATATTAGAATGGAGTAGACAATGTAAATTGCATATGAAATTCTTGATTGATTGAAGGATGGTAGAATGAAATTCATTCACTATTAGCTAATTAATGTTCATACATTAATTAGTTAATATTTCATCTTTTTAAACGATACATAAACATGTATGGATGCCTCAGCCAGGAAAATAATAGGTTTAATGTTAAAAAAACAATGCCCCGATAAAAGTAGCTGTGGTATTCAAAATGTGGTTATACGTCACTCCATGGATGTAATGAGAAGTAACAGATACTGCACTACCACATAAAAAAATACATATACTCGTATATATATGTATATATATATATATATATGTATATGTATTTTTTATGTGTGTATATATATATATATATATAAGTTGAAATAGTAATTCAATATTTATGAATCATTTTTGACATTATTAAAGCCTCAATATTAATTTTAATTATTATTATTGAATTGAATTGAATTAATTGTAATATTTATATTGGTAATTGTTATTTGCATCTTTTGTAATTGTTTAATTGTTATTAATGAATGTATTGAAAATATTTAATTTATTATTGTTGTTACTGTTATTTAATTTTTTGTAATTGTTATGTTATTTATGTTGTATATTTTTTTTGTAATGTAATTTAATTATTTTTCCCAAGGAGGGTTGGCGTCAGGCAGGCGGACGGCCGTAAAACAAAGCCAAATCTTTAAAGCAGTATGGAAATACCGGTGCCACGCGAGAAGCTAGCCCGGGAACAAAGGGATGTAAAACTGAGATTTGGAAGTTGGAATGTTGGTACGATGACTGGAAGAGGAAGAGAAATTGCGGATGTGTTGAAAAGAAGACGAATAAATGTAGCATGTTTACAGGAAACGAAATGGAAGGGATCAAAAGCGAGAGAGATCGGTGAGGGATACAAGTTTTATTATTGCGGGAATGATGGAAAAAGGAATGGTGTTGGAATTATGCTTGATGAGAATTTAAAAGAGTGTGTGACGGGGGTGAACAGGGTGAGTGATAGAATCATTGCTGTAAAAATTATTTTTGAAGGTTTAATCGTTAATGTATTAAGTGTGTATGCTCCTCAAACCGGATGTGATGATAGGATGAAAGAGAAGTTTTGGGACAATTTTGATTCTGTGATGATGGATGTTCCGGACAATGAGCAGATATATGTAGGGGGTGATTTTAATGGGCATGTGGGATGTATGAATGATGGTTATGAAAGAGTACATGGTGGTTGGGGTTTCGGTCACCGTAATGACGAGGGTGAGGCCTTGCTGGAGGCCGCGCTAGCCTTCAATTTGGCTATATCCATTACTTGGTTCAAAAAGAGGGAAGAACACCTAATTACATACAAAAGTGGCCGCCATAAGACGCATATTGATTATTTCTTAATAAGAAGAAATAAAATCAATTGCGTCAAATACTGCAAGGTACTGCCGGGCGAAAGTGTAGTCTCACAGCATAGGCGCATAGGCTCCTCATCATGGAAATTAAACATGTAGTGCGTACAAATATGTACAAGAAACGACCCCCACCTAAAATAAAATGGTATTTGTTAGAGAAGGAAGAATGTGCGAGTAAATTTAGAAAAAGAGTGACAGATAAAATTATAAATATGAGTAGTATAGAAGGAAAATCCTTGAACGATAGTTGGAACGAAATAGCGGGATGCATAAAAACTGTGGCAAAGGATGTATTAGGTGAAACGAAAGGAAAAGGTGTGATAAATAAGGAAACGTGGTGGTGGAATGGAGATGTGCAAAAGATTCTGAAAGAGAAGAAAGATACGTTTAAGCAATGGCAGGAAGTACCGGATCATAATGAAAGTATGAAAGAGGAGATGAAAATGTTATATAAAAGATGTAAGAAGAGAGCGAAAGTAGCTGTAGCCATTGCTAGAGCTGAAGTGCAAGAGGAGTTATATAGGTCGCTAGAGTTTCCTGTAGGTCAAAAGGAACTCTACCGCATAACAAAGCGTAGGGAGAAGAATGCTAGAGATGTCACACATGTAAAATGCATAAAAGATGATACTGGAAGGGATGTAGGATGTAGGATGTAGGGTGGATGAGAGATGAGGATATAAAAAAAAGATGGAAGGTATATTTTGAAACATTAATGAATGAAGAAAATGATTGGAGTGGAGCTTTGAAAAACCAGCCGGTAAATAAAGGATTAGTGAAAGAAGTGACCGATGATGAAGTGAAAGCGGCTGTGCAAGGTATGAAGAATGGAAAAGCTGTAGGGCCGGATGCGATACCAGTGGAAGTATGGAAGGTTTTAAATGAATTTGGGTATAAGTGGCTGGCTTTATTTTTCAATAAGTTGTTGCCTGAAGAAATGATCCCTGATGAATGGTGCAATAGTGACCTAGTGCCCATTTATAAAAATAAAGGTGACATACAAGACTGCAACAGTTATCGGGGTATAAAGCTCATGTCACATACTATGAAAGTGTGGGAGAAAGTGATAGAGAAAAGAATGCGAGACGAGAGTGATGTTTCGGAGAACCAGTTCGGTTTTATGCGTGGTCGGGGTACGACGGATGCTGTATTCGCTCTTCGTCAGTTGAGTGAGAAATACAGACGAGCCCATAAGAACCTGCACATAGTGTTCGTTGATCTCGAGAAGGCATACGACCGGGTTCCCCGTAATCTGATATGGTGGGCTTTGAAAGAGAAGGGTATACCTGGGAAGTATGTGGAGTTGGTTCGTGCAATGTACAGTCGATCTAGTACACAAGTCCGGTCGGCTGCTGGAAACACCGACAAGTTCAATGTGGCAGTAGGTCTGCATCAAGGGTCGGCTCTGAGTCCCTACCTCTTCTTGTTGATAATGGATGCTCTGACATTGGACATACAGGAAGAGGCACCCTGGTGCATGCTATTTGCTGATGATATTGTTCTTGTCGGCGAGGATGGAATTGAGATGCAGAGTAGACTGGTAAAATGGCAACAAAAGCTGGAGAGTGTCGGCCTGAAAGTAAGCAGAACAAAAACAGAGCACATGTTCTGCGATTTCGGCGGTGTCTCCGGTTTTGTTCCTATTTTGTTCGACGGAGTACCGTTACCAGTCTGCTCGGAGTTTCGCTATCTTGGTTCTCTGATTCAAAGCGATGGCAATATTGACCGTGACGTAAAGCACAGAATCAACACGGGATGGATGAAATGGCGACAAGTCACTGGGACGACATGTGATGCCCGAATTCCCCTTAAACTAAAAGGGAGAATTTATAAAAACATCATTAGACCTGTCGTTATGTATGGATCTGAGTGCTAGGCGATGAAGGTGAGGGATGAAAAGCGTTTGCATGTAACGGAGATGCGAATGTTAAGATGGATGTGTGGGGTGACAAGAAGGGATAGAATAAGAAATGAGTATATTAGGGGAAGCTTAGGAGTAGCGCCAGTGACAGAAAAAATTAGAGGTAGCCGTCTGTCATGGTATGGGCATGTTATGAGGAGGGATGAAAGGCACGTGACCAAAAGAGTGCTAGGTATGGTAGTGGAGGGATGGACAGGTAGAGGAAGGCCGAAGAAAAGATGGATGGATTGCGTGAAAGACGATATGGAGAAGAAGGGAGTGTGCACAGAGATGACGAGTAACAGGAGAGTATGGAAGGAAAAAACATACTGTGCCGACCCCAAAATGGGATAAGGGCAGGAAGATGATATATATATATATATATATATATATATATATATATATATATATATATATATATATATATATATATATATAATTAAAAAACTATAACAATTCGATGAACCCAAGTTAATAAATATGAATTTAGCTAATTCAAAGATACTGGGAGTCAAAGAGGAGAGCAGAGGAAAACGTCGATTATTCTGTGTTGTTTCTGTGTTGTTTGTTAGTGTTGCTGAGTTAGTAATTAATATAAATGAACACACTACGATATAATGAATTTATATTATGAAGCTTTAAATATACTGAATTTAATATATTTACAACTAGCTATTGCCACTTATCTGATTCGTCTAGTAGTTTTTTGTAAGAAACAAATAAAAAAACATTTTTTATAATCTTGTACTTATTATAAAATTTTATTATTAAATGATAAATTAAATTAAATGATATTGTATAAATATCCTATGAAATAAATTTTTATATAGTGTAAATAAAAATTTTATGAAATACAATGAAGTCCACTGCGTTTAAGAATATATATATTTATAAATTGTTGTTAAATGTTGTGTGAATATGTGTTATTCTTAAGACGTAAATATCTGATCGTTTAAATCATGCTTTCTCACTCAGCTCTAGAGTATCGTAATATCTCATAAAATGATAACTAGCTTTGACTTATTATGACATTACATTATTAACGTCAAAATATTTATTTTGAAAAACAAAAAAACAATGAATAAAACTTAAGTAGTTTTGAAATAATATGCAAAACAAGAAAAGAAAATGAAAAGACTAATAATTAACATGAAACTGCAAACCTTTGTATTTTGTAACGAACCAAAAAACAAAATACCAAAGCTTAATACAATAGTATTCGTTGTCGGGATCTTGAATGATTTTAATGATGTATTGTACTCGTATATCTAACATATAATTATGATTAAATAATTATGAGTGTCTCAACGTCACGATGACGTTTTGTCACAATGTGTTGCCTGAAGTATATTTTTACGTAACTGTTTCTTAACAATCTTCTTTTTTTAGATACATTATATTAACTTTATGATTTTAGGGTTTTTTTTTTATACTTCACATTCCTTTAATTTTGTTTATTCAAATTGAAATTTATATTACTTTCAATAACACTGAATACAGTATATATATTCCGTTGTTGATAAATTTTATGATTCCATAGTTCCATACAATTTATCCGTATTTTGTGTACTTTTGCAAGAAAGGTGATTATTGATACATATTACATAGAATACGCCGATATTCATGTTAAAAGAAACTTTTCTTAGAAAACCGTTGTTCTCGTAATAAAAAGAAACAATTTTGGATTGTTTATATAATTTGTTTGTGGCGTTGTCTCAGCGTGTTTTACGAGAAAGTTCTTGTACGAGATTTGATAAACAAATTTTATTACCCGTTATACTATTTCTAAACTTGTTTTCTCGGACCACTTAATATGTTGTTTCATAAAAATAATAGGATTAAAAGCTTCAATATCCATGTTTTATCATTGAAAGTTTTGTTTCCACTTCATTTGAAATAAAACAACATTGAACTTATTGAAATTAACTTATACATTCATTTTAGGTTCGCAAAATTACTTCGTTAGAAAGTAACTATATAAATAGTATTAATTATATAACTAGCAATAATTCTGTAAATTACTCGTATAATTTTAAAATATATGTCGTATTATTAAATGTAAACGTAAATTGCTTGACATTAATTAAAGAGCAATAAGTATGTACGTAATATCATACATGTTATTTACTAAATAAGATTCAGAGTTAATTTACAGAATCCAAGTACATAAACGAGACTGTTACTGAAATGTACAATTAACAAAGTCATTCATCTTCCTTTCCTGCCTACAAGCAAAGCAATTGAAAGGTATATAACTTGCACTGAAATGAAAGATGAGGTTTTAATTAACAAATGACCGAAAAATATAATAATTCATATTACTATTACACCTATCAATGTTATAAATAATATCTTACAGATGTTTTTTTGTAAATGACCAATCTATAAATGTATATCATCCCAAATAAATTAACTACTAAAAGTTTATTCACGTCAGATAGAACTGTGTAATTCTTGTTTTTTCTGTTAGTGAACACAACATCATAAATACGAGCCGACTTTAGTTTTTCAATTTCAACCAATTACCACTTGTATCAAGTGTCAAGGTTTCACGTTTATAAAGAATATGTTTCTGAATTCCAGAATGTAGCCTAGAGCACATTGATTATGTACAGGAAATTGTTCATAAAAATAAATCAAAGAATTTTCAAAAAAATTCACATATTTATTAAAATAAAAGCTTATCTTTCTTATTCACCTGTTTGTTACATGGTAATACGAGTATATACAAGACGACTTTTCATCGTAAGGTAATTTTTAAAAGCTGAAATTCATTTAGTTGATAACTGGTTATTCCTGGAATAATTATTTTAGTCGATGCTTAGTTTATATGAAACAGAAAAAACTTTTAATTACTGAAAAATTAAGGTCGAATAAGCGTTATCCATATCCAGAGTTGTAATGTTTTGTTATTATGTATTAAAGTATATTCGATTAAGAAGTTTAACTAAATGGTGTATATATATATATACACCTTTTAAAACATTACCTATATTCTGAATTTTCACGAAAATGGAAGAGACCATAAATCCTTAACACAATCCAAACTCAATTACTGTAGTTTACTTTAGCCTAATGGGAGAAGGCTTTGTCACGAGTCATTTAAATTTATTCGTTTGTATAATGGATAGCACGATAGGACTACAAATGTTTTTATTGACAGAGTGACGCTTACATTTATTTACCAAATCATGTTAATAAGCATATTTTTATATAGTTGTAATTACATCATTGCACTGCTTTTAATAATTCATATTGAATATATTAAAGTCTAATTTAATAAACCAAAAATATATAATACTAAAAAATACTTAGAAAGGAAACCAACCTTTTCAATACTTTATTCCATGTCATTAATGTAAACGAAGGTCTGATTTTTCTTTTCAAAGAACATACAATTAATGTCGGTAATTCGACACGGGATTTGTTTTGCAAATTAAGTTCCATTTCTTCGATTCATTTCTCTCAGATTAATTTGAAAGGGAAGGTTACACAAATTTATGCATGATCTATAAGTTATGTAAGTAATAAAAAAATACGGTTTTAATTATAGTGATGTTCTGCAGTATTCATATCCTTGCTTCTATTGTCCGTTTATATATATTTTCTTATCACTAAACAGTGTAATATAGCTTGACTTATAGATTTTTTTAATTATTTAGCCATCCTTATTTATAGTCTTAAGGAATTTAATACACTCCTAACAGCTGTGTACTCAACAAACATATGGGCAATTAACATGCGTGGCGGCCATGTTTGTATAAGGATATAGCAAATCCTATTGTGGCAGTGTTTGGAGAGAACAATGTGCGGTGCTCCTCTGAATGATTCATGGACGATCAGCAAACAAGTCGAGCTTTACATTACAATGCGGTACTCGAAGGAAATTATGCCTTATCTCAGTGAGGCAGTTTGATTTATTTTAGGCTTATAATATAAGCTATGCTTAAATATTGTTAGAAACTCAGACGTTCTAAGTATTGATATTAAAACTAACATCACTTCCAATAATTATACTTTATTACATATTTTATTCGTTATATATAATATAATAGTAATAATTTTCATTGAATTTAAATAGATTTTTTAGATTTTTAAAATAAAATACCTATATTTTGAAACCGATATATTCCAAAGCTTGTTATAATTAAGGGCTATTTATATGTACCATAGCGTTATTTCATTTCATATCTGTGATGAAGTGCATTAATTTAATAGATAGACTATTGCGTAAGTTGGTAATAGACTGAGGTGTCAAGTATTGAAACTAACCGTAAGATTAACGATCTGCGTCTTTCTATGATCTTCATATTATTTAATAGAAATCAACATAATATCACTGCCTCGTCACAGAATCGTGATATAAAATACAGATGCAAACTCTGTCAATCCGTTCTTCAGATAATGCGCTACTACTGAAAGTAATAAATATTAGGTGCTTAAGATTTTAATAATTGAAATATATATATATATATTTGTAAATCTAGAAGGATCAAAACCAATAAATAATTCCAGAAAAAAAAATGCGTTTTATTTTTTATTATTTACACACTTAAATATGAACACAAAAGTAATAGTTATTTAACTCTGTTTCCGAAGATATAAAGCCTATTATCGAAAGTGGCTTTATCACTGAAATCCTATTAAAAGTTTAGCATTGAATTGAAAAATAACTTATAGAAATTTATAGCGACGGTATACTAAATTATTCGATAATGTTGAAAATACTATACTGCAGCTCTGTTATTGATAACATTGATGTTTGAAAGTATTATATTCAAATGTATGTTAATTACGTGACTGAAATAACAAATAACTGATTGTTGTATATCACAAGAACTAAGTTATCAATATAATAAGTATTGTGTTGAGTTTCTATTATATTACACTACTTTACCGCCTAAAATTATAAGTAGTGGTATTGAAAATTATTATAATATAAATTTATTATTATAAGATGTGTTTTTGTTAAAAAAAATGATTATTTAAAAAAAAATATTCTATATTGAAATATTAAAATATTACGAATAAAGAAACAATTTTTTGCAAACTAATTCGACTTTGCCAATCGATTTAACTTATTTTATTCAATTTTCTTTTTAATTTTACTTTTGTTACGTAGTATAATAATATGAAACTCTATTTCAAGCAAAACTTTTTTTCGAAATACAATCTTTTAAAACAACAGTGGCGCTTGATTTTAATGTTTCGCAAATCTAGTAACATCATAATAAAAAAAATATCTGTATCATCCACATAGTTATCCTTTTTGTTTTTATGTGTATAGAAAAAGGATTTGGTTCTAATTTCCCAAATTTTGTCAATCCGTTACATCTACCAAAGTAATTAGAATATTTTTATTTTTAAATAATATGTTTAATATTACTTAATGAATAAATGATAACAGTTTCTACACCTATTAAAAACTTTGAGCGTACTTCATTTTCTCAAGTAAACATTCCCCTAAAGCTGAGCTGAGTAATTACAAACAAAAATCCATTTACACGATTCAAAGTAAAATTAATGTTTGTACTCAGACAAATATTTACTCAGTTTTTTCAAGTTTATCAAGACTTGCAGCAATAAAAATGTTATTTACTAATAGTGTGTATAATAATATATATTAATATACCTAATGGTCTACAACTTTGTTTCCGCCGTTTTCCAAAATATGGCGCTAGTAGCCAGTAATAGTTCAAATAAATAAATCACATTTGTTTTCCATCAGTTTTGACATGTATAAATATAACCTTACATCGATATTAGTTAATTTTTGTTTGCGTCATATAGTTACACTTAATTAAATATGTCAACTTATAAACCGAATTCACGTCATTTGCGGGAGATTTTACTTTTTCAATTCAACATGAAAAAATCGGCGGCTGAGGCTCATCGGCTTATTTCAAGTACTTATGGTGATGATACTATTAGTGAAAGAACGTGTCGCGAGTGGTTCCAGCGCTTTAAAAGCTGTGATTTTGTTGTTGAAGATCGGCATAGCGGTGGCAGAGAAAAAACTTTTGAAGATGATGAACTGGAGGCTTTACTTAATGAAGACATGTGCCAAACTCAAGAACAGCTAGCAAAATCATTGGGAGTACTCAGCAAGCAGTATCAAAACGCCTGGAACAGCTGGGGATGATCCAAAAACAAGAATACTGGGTACCGTATCAGTTGAAACCAAGAGATGTTGAGCGACGTTTATTTGCTTGTGAACAGCTGCTTGACAGACAAAAACGAAAAGGATTTCTTCATCGTATTGTTACTGGGGACGAAAAATGGGTGCACTACGACAACCCTAAGCGACGCACATCATGGGAATTGCCCGGCCACATTCCTACGGCGACACCTCGACAGAATATTCACGGATCCAAGGTCATGTTGTGTATTTGGTGGGATCAGCTTGGCGTAATTTATTATGAGCTGCTAAAACCTTCTGAAAAAATTACTGATGCACTTTATCTAACGCAATTAATGCGTTTGAGTCGGGCATTAAAAGCAAAACACGACACAGACACGAAAAAGTAATTTTGCAACATGACAATGCTCGATCTCACGTGGCGAAAGTAGTCAAGACGTACCTCGAAACATTGAAATGGGAAATTCTACCTCACCCGCCATACTCTCCAGATGTTGCTCCATCTGATTACCATTTATTTAGGTCGATGGCACACAACGCGGGATTCGTTTGTTGCCTGAAAGATGGGCCAAAGTAGTGGAAAGTGACGGACAATACTTTGAAACATAAATAAGATACCATTTTTTTTATATAATTTTTAAAATTAAAAAAAAAACGGCGGGAGCAAAGTTGTAGACCTAATACTAAAATCATTATGACATGAATTTATCAGAGAGTTAGTTCAAAGCAAATCTTTTTCGTCGCAAAATTAATAATAAATTATAAGATATCTTTAACAGAAACGGTACAGGATTTGATTTTCACAATAATCACTTAATCCCAAAGGGAAATTTATCGTATTTATTCCTTTCAGCTTTAAGCCTCCAGATGTTATTTGGATAAAGATATACTCTGATAAGTGGTTTATAAATCATATAATCTTATTATATTCTTGCTACTTTAAATATATTTTTGAGGCATGTTTGATATAAAATAAAATTACGTTCCAATTATTTGTGTGACTGTATATTAAAATAATAATTTAATAATGATAAACAATTAAACTACATGTCAATATATAATATATAGTTTTTATTAAAACCGTTTTAGGTTGGCTTCTGTATTTAATATAGTTATAAAACTTAGTAATCTTTTGTCTTTTTGAGTTATACAAACATACTAAAATATATATATTTTCTCGGACAATAATCATTTGACGATACGATTACATAGTGATGTAGCGTTCATTTGCAATACAATAAGACTTAATCAATTACAAGTAAAGTCGTTTCTGATAAACAATGCGGTTGCTCCAGTACTAAATAAACCACAATTATATTTCAAAGAAACTTTTTGTAACGTAAAGGTTTGAGTAATTTTCAAACCAATTATATCTCAGAGTTAACCTGTTAACAAATTTTACAAAAAGTATTAACAAATTGTGAAATATATTTGTAATAAAAAGCGTTGTATTAAAATCTCATTATTCTTATCAGTTAACACTTAATTAGTTATGTAAGGTTTTCTCATTATTTTGAACATAAAACCTAATAAAATGAATATTATGATATATTAAAATTAACATAAATTATTTCGTAATATCCACTTCCATGAATTTTATATAAAAATTAGAAAGTTGTAAATGTATTATTAATTTTGAAAATGTATTATTAATAAATGTTACATCATTAAACTTGTTATATCAGCGGTCAGATAACAATTAATTATGGGGCTATAGATATAATAAGAATGATAAGATGACTCGCCATTTGACACACCACGCACCGCACGTACACAATGTTGTTGTTTATAAAACTTTGTGAGTTAACTTTTATTGAGCTGAGCGTAAGCGAAGCTCATAACCGTTTGGGAGACCTTTTTTGTGTTTAGTTGTCTCCAGAATGCGACGAGATAATTAGCTAAAAATTTTCTCATGTATGTTTGAGCCAAAAGCGGATGTTATAAGGAAAACAGATTGAAAAAATGTTTAGCCATTCAAAATTTATCAAAAAAGGATCACTCCTGCCATAGACAATACATTAGAACTGCCCTGCGCGTGCGAGCAATGTGCTGAGCTAGAAGGTGACAATTAGTGACGTAATAAATCAATATTTTCAGTAGCTATTCAGATGAAAGGAGAGAGGCTCAGCTCAGCTCCGCCGCGTACGGTTGTCGGATCCTAGTATTAAATGGGTTTTGGTACCTTCTATCATTTTAATATCATTATATGCTATATAAATTTTAACAAAGTTATTTTATTAAATTAAACAATATTTTTTATTTCACCGCTTATAAACATACTACTATGTTAGTAAAACAAAAAAGGTGAAATCTAAGAACTATTTTTTTGTTTATATAAAAAAAAACATATTTATAATATTTACCATTTCTACGGCTGCATATTGAACATAACCAATATGGCTTTTTAGCCATTATAATAAGTTGCGTTCTTACCAAGTTCGCGCGCGGTTCGTCGGTGGGCGATAGAAGATAAAAAAACTAACGCGACACTACGTCGACAGTCGTTCAAGTTTGAAATCTAGTAATCCACCGTACGTCGACGGGCGGTTTCCTATTAAATATTAGCGGGAATTTTTTTTTTGTCCCTCGTACGAACCCTCAGAAATTTGCTAGTGTCACATTGAATGGTAAAAACTTACTAGAAAGGGACAGCCATATCTCCACTACATTGACAATTGTAATACACACTGCACACAGACACAACGTCCGTCGGCGGTCGCGGTCAATAGACTTTGGTTCACTCGTTCGGTCAGTGCGCATTTGCGAGCGAATTGGAGTGGGTGCGTGCGAGTTTTGCGCGGTTTCAAGGTAATATCCTTATAATAAAAATATTTACGTGTACTTGTGTATATTATATGTGTTTAGTGTGATTTATTACACTATTTTATTTACCAATCGAAGTTATATGTTTGTGTTTTTACCCTTTAGATGGAATCCAATGACCCATACCAAAGACAACAAAATCGTATACAAAAATTGTTTGACGAAGCTTCATCGTCAGAATCTAGCCAAGATCCTTATGCAGATGATGGAGAATATGGTTCCGACCAATGCTACGTACCTTCTGATGAAGATAATTGCAGTACTTCCGATTCAGAAACCGTGGTAAGAGTACATCAACCGAACAAGTCACGACGACGTGTCGGTGGATCGTCTGATTCAAGTAAGTCTTCTACCGATTTATCAGATGTTCCTGACCAAAATTTATCACAATCGGAGCATCAAACTGAGCAAGAATCTCAGCAAAACGAAAATGTTCAGCCTTCTACTAGTAGAACTGAGATAGAAAGAGATCTACTCGTACTTACTCATAATTCCCAGTCTAATAGTAACAACGAGCCAAACAACGACGACTTCGATTTCGATCAGGATTGGTCCTCTACACTAGTTGACATTCCAGAATTTAATTTTGATTCATCAATAGAAGGCATATCAGTAAACAAAGAGAATGTAAACAATCCTCGGGATATGTTTGATATTGTTTTTCCTAAACATTTCGTCGATTATATTGTGCAGTGTACAAATGCCTATGGTAATAAGTTGTGTTCTACTAACAGACCCCACACCAGACATAGTCGAAGGGCTGTATTTCGAGAGACCAATAATGAAGAAATATTGAAATTTTTGGGTCTATGTTTGCTGAAAGGACATGTTAAATGCCCTAAACAACGTAACCTGTTTACCTACACAAATCATTTGTATTATCACCCAATTTTTACATATGTTATGTCTGCTAGAAGACATGAGCAATTATTGCGTTGTCTTTACGCTTCTGAAGTTGATGCTAAGGGATCAAGAAAAATAACTCCGTTTATTGACACAGCTACAGCACATTTTCAAAAGATTTACAATGCTGGTAAAAATCTTTCTTTAGACGAATCTTTACTTCTATTCCGAGGGCGATTGCAATTTCGTCAATATATTAAATCTAAAAAGGCTCGTTACGGTATCAAGTTTTATGAGCTCACAACGTCGGATGGATATGTCTTGAATATTTACATGTATTGTGGTAAAGAAAATCTAGAAGAAAACATTTCAAAGATTGAAGACCTAGTTTTGAGGCTAATGCGACCTTACCTTTTGAAGGGACACCATTTATATATGGACAACTTTTATAACTCTGTTAGCTTGTGCAAGAAATTACTCGGTTTGAGAACTCACACTGTTGGAACGTTGCGGTCAAATAGGAAAGGTAATCCTGACAGTATTGTAAAGAAAAAATTAAAGAAAGGTGAACACGTTTGGGTCCGAAAGAACAATGTTTACGTATCTAAATGGAGGGATAGTTGCCCTGTCCTGATGATTTCTACAAACACTCATCCTACAACGGTTGAAGTACAAAACAGATTTGGGAGAAAGAAGATGAAGCCTCTTGAGGTGGCGACTTATAATAATCATATGTCAGGAATTGATCGCTTAGACCAAATGGTCTCTTATTATTCAAGCCCTAGAAAAACAATTCGTTGGTATAAAAAAGTATTATTTCATCTTTTAGACATATCAGTGTGGAATGCATATTTTTTGTACAATAAAAAATACAAAAAAAATAATGACAAAAGTTATGAATTTATTATGTTTAGAGAGGAATTGATAAAAGACTTGATAAAACTCGATACTAATATAAATGTAAAGGACTTGGTCAACAAGAAAAGTATGCATTACAACAGGCTACACAATAATATACCAGCAATTGAGCGTAATGAGAGATCTTTAGATAGAATGAAGGGCCACTGGCCTGAACGAATTGAATCTAATCCTGGCAGCAAGAAAAAATATGCTTTTTTAAAATGCCGTGTTTGTTCCAAAGATGGAAAACGCGTAGAAACTAGTTACCGTTGCAAAGGATGTCCACAAAAACCTCCACTTTGTCCATCTTGCTTCGAGGCCTGGCATAACGAAATTAATTTATAATAACATAATTACCAGTAATTTCTAAGGTCATTTTGTTTACTAATTTTTTATTATGAAAGTTGATTTATTATGAGTAAAAGTTTCGTACCTACCTAATTATTAATTAACATTATTATTGATCTCACACTCCTAAGATTGTTTTGTTATAAGAAAGTTGATTTATTATAAGTAAATGTTTAGTCGCTAATTATAGTTCAACATATAATTGATCTCACCCTCCTAAGATTGTTTTGTTTTGTAAGTTGATTTATTATAAGTAAAAGTGCCTTACCTAGTTATAGTTTCAAATATTGATACCTTATTCTTAAGATTAATTAAACATTTTAGTACAAAAAATATATGTTTTATTATTGAACGCCTCAAAACGTTAAGGGGCAGAACACCTACATGATAGAAAGAAATCTGCCAGAACGCCCTAGGACGTGCGACGCCTGAAGACGTTCTGTCATTTGGTATGGTATTGGTAAGCGAACCTACGCAAGTACGCCTATGGACTTAGTATGGAAAAAACGTGTGTCAAAATGCCAAAATTTGTCATGCATTAGAGCGCGCGAACGTGTTACATCAACCTGTAGTATAACCAAAGTGATAGCGGACCATTTCACCCGAAGCCCCCGTAATTGTAAACAGTAACCGTTGTAGTAAGGAAATTACCAATTAGAATTTTTGATAGCGAAATTATCTATATTTATTATAATATATTAAATAAAAACTAAGTTTACTAGAATCTAATAAAAGAAAGAAAACACAATAAGTGATAAACATATTTAAATTTTAAGTAAATTATTTCAAATAAATTTATTATGCAGACTTTCTTTATTTAAAATTTCTTTTTATTTGGTGATGTTGCGTGATATAAATATAAATGTAACCTTAAGTGTTATTTCTGACAACAATTCCTCAATGGATATTCTTTAGAAATAATATTAAAAGCAAATTAAAATGTTTAATTTTACGTTACTCATTGAAAAAGCAACAGGAAAAATGAAAAATAGTTTTGAAAATATATTGAAATCTTTATCGTTCTTTGCCCAATTCTGCAAAATGAGATTAATATCTGCGTATTCAATGTTTTTCGTTATATTAATTAATTAATTTACATTATATATAATTAAAGGTTAAAGTAAACAATTTGATTTCAGCTTCTTGTAGGAATAATTAGAAAATAACTCAGATAACTTAAGTACAACTTCCATATACCCTCTCTTAGCCAATCACCGTGCTTCTGCAAACTAAAAATTATACACAGTGGTTAATTTGATTTTTCGTTTTGTTTGTAAACAGATTATTTACTTATTATATTTGCAGTCATGTTTATTATAGGTTGAATAGTGGTAGTGTGTAGTAGGAATAGTTTTGAGATATAAATAATCAGCTCCTCCTAATGCTTTAGTCAAATTTTAAATATACAATAAGAAATTAATTATTTCAAATTGGACATTAACTTGAAAACCTACCTTACCGTCCTTAAAACGAACCATTTCTATTTAATAAAAATAATCAACCATTAAATGATCTATCACCATTGTTTGTACGTTGATAAAGATATAGGATATGCATCTGAGTGAGTGATGTGTTCTTGTGAATTTTGTTCTTAACAATAAACTAGTATTTTATAATTATCGCAATTAAATTAAGCGAGGGCTTACATAGCGGATAAATTGTGAAGCTTGGAAAAACAGAGTGAAATAACCAAAACATGAAATTTACTACAAACATTAATTTCATGCTAACAAAGTTACATTTGTAATTATTTAGCGTTTAAAGTTTTCCGTAACTGTACTACTCGTATTTTATCTATTTGTAATTGTACTATTTTAATTATTAAGTTTATTATGGTTATAAGGATTAATAATAATTTATTTCTGGGTTGTATTTTTTTATTACAATATATTTAAATTGCGTTATTATAACTATTGTCTTAAGATATCTATCCTTATAAATTTCTATACAAAATCATTTTAAATCAGATTGTCTTCTGAGCAGCATTTGTCTCAGAACTCAGGAAAAGCATTTACAATGACTGTTGTCTTCGAATATCACACTTACATAGAGAAGCTTTCTTTGGGAACACAGTTTTGTAGTGAATATTGTATTCGTTCAAATAAATTATTCGAGGAAGTCTACTTAAAGAATATATATTTCTCCCTAATAAGTATTTGTCATATCAATTATATATTATTATAACAAAAGAGCACTAGTTTCGGCACACAGCATAAAGATTAGCGGGATTGTGGTTCTTTAATGCAGATTATTTTGTCAGCTGTTGTTTAAACTGTCTGTCATAACATAAGTAATTTAACACATACACATTACAAAAGTTAGTTAAACAAATTATTTTACGTTTCATATACTTAATATTACATATTCAGCAGAAATATTAAATGAATGTTGTGTCAGATATGAGTTATATTTTTATTTAATTTCAGTTCCAACTAATATTATTTCTTTCTTCAATTATATATATTTATTTAAGATATACGGCCTCTCTGAAATCAATGAAATTATCTAACATATATATTAAAACTTATTAAATCTATCGTTAGACTGAAGCTACGCTGTAAACTCTTTCCTTTAAAATCAGATTTTTTTTTATTTACAACCAAGTAATAACTTGTTTTATAATAAAAAATAGATCTATAGTATTTTTTTTCTACAACTTTAAGAACAGATTTAAGAAGATCTAAAGCACCAGGACCCATTTATATGGAAACTTCCTCCAACCGCTTGTAGAATACATGTAATTTCTTTATCTTACGAAAATTGCTATTCTTTTTCTCACTCAATTAATATTTATATAACGTACATTAGAAGGAAATAAAAAAGAATAAGATAGTCTAATTATATCTTTTTTCACTATGAAATGCAATAAATAAAGAAACGAAACATTATTGTCAATATAAAGCAATTTGCAAAATGAGAGATGGGAATAATTATGTTCAATATTTTCCCTGAATAATAAAGTAAAATAAAACTCAAACTTCCTTGGAGTTTTGACAAATTGTAAACATTCGGCAACGACCAATAATGTATCAGGCTCTTTAAGATTTCATGTTAATTTTGCTTAACAATACTTTTGAATAAAACTTAAGAATTATATTTCTGACTCTAAAAGATCTAGGAATAAAAATATTACAATATTTGATACTTACTTTACTTATTCTTGGCGAAACTGGGTGAATGATATGAGAGTACAATAACATTTCGAAGTTTTCTTTGGTAAAATACCTTTATTATAATTCAAGGTCAATTAATTTTAAGTTAATTACAAGTTCCGTGTGAGATGTTTATTACATCCTGTTCAATATTATATTTGATTAAAATTTACCTTTTCTTTTATCATTATGATAAGTCTCTGATGTATATAAATTGCATTTTAACAAGATCTTAACTTTCGGTATAAAGTTTCATGAAAGTATTAATATCGAATAATGAAAATTAATAACTGCTAGAAATAATAATAAGTAAATTAAATAGATAAGAGAAGTCAACACTTTTATATATAAATAAAAATAACATTATAGGCTGGGATAGAATAGGATAAAAATATATATTTATTATATATAATTTTTTTTTCACTCTTCACACTTTAACTGTCTAATACATTAAAAGTAGATAGATATCATATCTAAGTGACCGTCTTTTATCGGCGCGGTACTAAATTAGAACACTTTGACAGACAGTAATAAGAGATATTGTTCTTTTGCTTTGTAAAACAGGTACTATTTTAAGGAACATTTAAACAGTTGACTCTCTGCTTAAAGTACGATAGTAACAGGTTGACCCGATACTAAGGTACCATTTTCCGTAGTTATCTGCAACTTTACCTGATAGCATATTATTGTTATATGCATTTCCACCGATGAGGAAAACAAGTAGGTTATGATAGGAGCCGGAGATTGCAGATACATAAACATATATTACCATTACGTAATACGTGTACAAATATTACAATTAACAAACAATAATCAGAATAGACCTCTACACTTGTTTCGATATAATTTTATTTAAAAAGCATAAAACTTCAGTAATATAATCTGATTTTCGTTCGTGCTTGTTTGATCATCCTTTATTCAAGCTCTCATGACGGCTGTGTACTCAACAAACATATGGGTAATTAACATGCGTGGCGGCCATGTTTGTATAAGAATATAGCAAATTGTCGCAGTGTTTGGAGAGAACAATGTGCAGTGCTCCTCTGAATGCTTCATTAACATTACAATTGGGTACATTATATGATCCCTTAACTCAGTAACCAGATCATTGTGAAACAAGAACACTATAACGTTATTTGGATTAAATCAATATTACTTATAAAATAATCCAAAAATAGATATATAATAATTAATCAAACAATTGTGAATAACTGTGAATAAACTGCAGAAATTGGTACATTTCTTTATTCAATAAATACTAGGAACAGATGGCGATCTTTGGTTTTTGGTAACGATTTATATTATTATTTTGTCACTTTTAAAAATTAAACATAACATTATAATTTTGTTTAATAGCAGTGTTTTGACAAAGGTAGTAGTAATTTTCAAAATTATCTTCCGGATATGGAAAAAAGGCTTTTAATAGTATTGGAAATGGAATATTATTACGAATAAAGGGTTTTCCTGGAGACAATATTTGGAAAATAAGTCAATGTATATTTTCTCGAGCAAATATAGTATATCGTGCAGGCTGAAGGAGCACTGAGCGACTATCGGCCCGAGCACTCGATGAGCGTTCACGCGACAACTATGTTAGCATTAGATAAAATTCGATCACATTATAACAATGCAATAAGTGAATATATATCCGTACTGTATAACGTGTACTGTGTACATATTTTTAACTTGATAAGTCTTGCATCCATAAAATAGTTTAGTCAAATTGTAATATAATATATACAATAGTAATACAGGTAAGTATTAATACGTCCGTAACAAGAGCAAACTTATGCAATTATTAATTGCTTACACTTTAACCTATTTAGTTCTTACTTACGTAGCGGATATATTGAAGCATACTTTATCAGTTTAATTTACTTTACATATTCTTTACTATTAAAAATTATAAAAAGAGTCTCACAACATATACTGTGGTCCCACACATCTATAACTGACCATTGCACCATAATCTTGTATTATAACATCTGAAACAATATTACCGCTACAGCTAAATACATTATATATACACTACTGAAATGCTATTCATAAACTGATTGTAAAACATTTAAATTCACTATTATTACAATACTCTCATTCTCATTACTAAAATGATAATAATAATAACAGGGGAATCAATTAATTAAGTAATAACATTTTTGTATATAAATAAACATAACATAAAGCTATGGATAGAAGTTATTGTAAAAGCAAGCTTTTGAAATTGATATTTGAAGAGAAAATAAAATATTTGTCATAAAAAATAATAAAAACTGGATTCGAACTAAATTTTGCGAATGATTGCATGCTACGTGCGGGAATGATTTTATTTAAAAAAAATTAAGGGTACTGAAATGTATTTTTATAAAATGAATTATTAAAAAAACATAGAACTATATAAAAAGTTTTTTGTGAATTGAAACCTTGTAAAATATAAAAATCATTTTTACAGCCAATTTCAACTTTGTCGCTTGCTTTAACCCCTTTTAGTCAATACTTTATTCAATTTTATTTTATAATAGAATCCTTATAAAACTCGCTCAAAGCTGTATTTTAAATAAAAGATTTATCGTAATAACAGCTTTCAGATAACCATTGCGATTCAGATTCAGTTTTATAATTCTGATCAATCACATATTGGTATATTGTAACTGATAAGTATAGTATAATATGAAATAATAGATCTATATTTATTATCATTGTAGTACTTTTATTGTTATCTATAAATTGGTTCAAATTTCCTAAAAATATTTCAGTCAAATCGGTTTATTTTATTAAAGTCAATTAAATATCGACTGTTTTCAATATAATTTTTCATACTACTTACCAAATAAAGGCAGCATATTTCTGTAAGTAATAAAAGATTTAAACATAGTTCATTTTCTCAAGTAAAACTTCTCCAAGCCAAGCTAAATAATAACAAACATCTATTTACACGTATCAAGGTACAAATAATTTAGTTTCTAAAGAGTTGCAGACTGTAATATATATAAGTTGTTATGAGACATACGTTGAGTATATGAAATACAGAGTATATAGTACGTATGTTACCTCCGTATATATTTATACAGAAGTAGTATTATACAGAAATATAGTTATTCACAATTATAAATCTTAATATCAAGAAAAACAGCTTTTTGTATTAATTTATTTTTATTGGAGTTTGTGGCTTTAAATACAAAGTTGGATTAAATTTACATTTCACTGAAAGAAATTCTTACTATCTTGCAGGATTGAATATCAGTTTTAGTTTAGAGACATGATAAATATAAAATATATGAGTGCGTTCAGTTTGTATCGATTAGGATTTAAAAAGAATGCTTAAACACACTCAAAGATTCTCAGTGACATTGAAAGTATTAAGATGATAATTAAATAATTTAATTAAGTACTATATGTTGAATTTACATAAACAAGATGAGCTGTAGATTGAAAAACCTATATTTTATATATAATTACATTACATTGAGAATAAATCTATCACAGATAAAGTGATTCCGAACAGACAATTGTAGTGCTACAGTACATTTTTTTAATAAAGATTAATAAATAGTAACTTTCAAAATGTACAAAACAATATAATTATATAAAACAAAATTACCGAATCCAGAGAGCACTAACACGGGTTACTGAAAGTTTTAACAAGTTGTGAAACATTTTGCTAATGAAAGCGCTGTGTTCAAATCATAATGTTCGAATGTGGCGTTCATTGACACTAATTATTATTATTTAGTCATTAATATTTTATAATTACTATAATTTACTGTGTAATTGTATCAATAGATTTATGACTTGTACAGAAATGTATTATGATTAATAAAATGTTATTAAACCAGTTATGTTAACTATAGAAATACATTATGGGCTTATAGATATACATAAGTAAGTAAAAGTGGAGCTTGGTTTGTTTATCAAATGATTCTATTATATATTTACAAATCGCTTATTATTGTTTGCTTCTAACAGATATTTACTACTTTCCTCAATATTGATTTTGTCATATTAAAACTTAAGCCAAATAAACGCCTGCCGCCTCACGACGAATAAAATGAACACCTTTCCTTATTAACCGTTTTAAAATGTTTAGTAAGAATAAATCACGGCCCTTATATTTTAGACTGTATAATTCTAAAGCTTAAGGAAATTGTAACTTTTTTCTTTTTCTTATTTATTTATTTATTTAACTTCACGCCATATCCCTTGCGGGGTAGCCAGAGACGACGGAGCGCCAAACGCTACGGTCCCTGCATACCTCTTTCGCCTCGACCACAGACATTAACCTCTTCATACATGCCCTCCGGGGGATCCTCATGCTTCTTACGTGACCTTCCTCTAGTATCGTAGCTAATGAGTTTTCGAAGGTCACTCGAGGCCTCCCCCTATCTCTCTTACCGCTCACTTTTCCTTTATAAATCTTTTTTACCATTCTTTCATCACTCATTCGCTCGACGCGCCCAAACCAGCTGAGCACGTTTTATCTTATTATCTTACCATTCACGTTGATCTTACATTCTGTTCTTTCTTCATTTCTTTCAAATATCAGAACCTTCGTCTTATCTACATTCAGGTTTAGACCACTATTTTCACACCCATCTTTCAGAGTGGTGACCAATGCCTGCAAATCGCATTCTGATGATGCAATGAGCACTGCATCATCTGCATATAGCAAGCAATTGACCTTAAGGTCACCGACTTTCATTCCCATGTCACTGTCTTTGACGCCTTGGAGACAACTATCCAAACAACAACCAAGCTGACATAGCGCAACCTTGCTTAACACCCGATTGGATATCAAACCAGGGCGACATGTCAGCTCCTACTCGCACACAGGCTGAGTGATCTCTGTAAAGAGACTTTACAGCCTGTAGCACGGGTCCGCTCACATTGTATCGGGGCAGTATCTCCCATAATTTCTGTCTCACAACCCTGTCAAACCCCTTTTCCAAATCCACAAAAGCACAGAAAACCTTTTGGTTTAGGGCCAAAAACTTTTCTGTGATCATGCGGAGGGAAAAGATCTGATCTATATACCCTCTTCCAGGTCTAAAACCTCCTTGGGCCTCCCACAATAGCCTTTCAGATTTCTCTTGCATTCTTCTCGCTAATATCTTAGCATAAACTTTAACGCCCAAGCTAATCAAATTGATAGCCCTATAGCTTGCACAGTCTATCTGTGAACCTTTGCCTTTATACAAAGGTACGATGACTGCACCTCGCCAATCGTCTGGGACCTCCACTGATTTCCAGCACAAATTGCACAAAAACCAGAACAAGTCCAAGACGCGTGGCCCAGCATATTTGATCATCTCGGTAGTAACTTCATCTGCTCCCGCAGCCTTACCACATTTCAGGCTTCAAATCGCACTCTCCACTTCTTCCAAACTGATTTCACCATCGGCTACATCGGGACTCAGCATTTTGCTGGTACTCGAGACCGAGGTGTCCTCACATTCATACGTCTCCTTGTAGAATTCCGCCCACCGTTGCAAAACGTGTGCTTGCTCTGTTAAAATTTCACCGTTCTTTGAAAGCACCCCTTTCAGTCTACAGGTTTCCGAATAACCCCAGGAATCACTAACTTCTCGCCAGAAAAGCTTCGGGTTTTCCCGGAAGTTGTTTGTCAACCTTTCATCCCTTTCTCTCTCAGAATTTTCACGCTTCATCTTTATAAGTGCTTTCGTTTTGTGCTTTTGCAGCTTGTACTCTCTTTTCTTATCTCTCTCATACTTTTAACCTTACCCGAGGCTTTATAATCCAGCCATGCTTTCTTCTTTAACTCCACAGCGTCTTTCAAAAATTCAAAATTCAAAATTCAAAATATCTTTATTTACACGCACTTTTGAATCGTCAATTACTACAATACAAAAAAAGGTCAGTGTAGTCAGTACGTAAGTAAATTACCACCGGCTCGGAATGCTGCTCTGTTGAGAAGAGCCGGCCAGAACCTCAACAGTTGCTCTTTTCAAAAGAAATATAACAATAGGTGATGTACATTATAATATATATCCTGCAAATGATTAAACAACTTAAGTTCCACATATTTCGATCCACTAAAAACTCTTGAACGTTATAATAAGCTTTATTTAACAATAAACTTTTGATTTAAGATTTAAAATTAAGAAATGGAAGGTCTAAGATATCTTGTGGAACTTTATTATATATGCGTATACTCAAACCCATGAAGGATTTATTAACTTTTTGAAGCCGAAACTTTGGCGTTACGAGTTCGTTTTTATTTCTCGTATTTATCGCGTGTCTGTCACTGTTTTTTATATAACTATTTAAATTTTGACGTATATATAATATGTTATTAAATATGTATTGGGAAGCGACTGTAAGAATACCTATTTCTTTAAAAACATCTCTCAGAGAATCTCTAGTTTTTAAGTTATAAATAGCCCGCACAGCTCTTTTTTGTAAAATAAATATAGAATTAATTTCGACAGCACTGCCCCATAATAAAATACCGTAAGATAAAATACTGTGAAAATAACTAAAATAAACAAGTCGAGCCGTATTAATGTCCGTTAATTGTCTAACTTTTCTAATTGCAAAGACGGCGGAGCTGAGTTTGGCTGCGAGTGTTGAGAGATGGGGGTTCCACTGGAGCTTTTTATCTAATGTTATATCTAAGAATTTTGTTGAGTCAATCAATTCTAACACTTCCTTGTTAAGGAACAAGTTACAATTTTTACTTTTTACATTAGGAAGTGTAAACTCTACGCATTTAGTTTTCTTAGCATTTAACACTAAATTATTAATTTCGAACCAATGCAGGATTCGTGACAAAGTACTGTTTACTTCGTCATAATTAATCCTATCACGCTCAACTTTAAAAATAAGCGAGGTGTCATCAGCAAAGAGTACAATGTCACACAGACCCTCAACAAAAAAGGGCAAGTCATTAATATAAAAATTTCACTTCATCATCCCACCATTCATCGCGCTTTTTACTAAAACCTCTTTTCCTTTTACCACATACCTCTGTCGCTACATTCACCATACCATTCCTAAGGTACTGCCAGCATACTTCAACACTTTCATTTCCTGAATCACAGCTTTCAAGCTTCTTGAAAACCCTTTCTTGATATTCCTCTCTGATCGGTGGATCTTGAAGCTTCCAGCTTCTTATGCGATAATTCGACTCCAAGCTTGGACACGTCGTGCGGTTGCGCCAACCTGCAAACAGACCTCTTATTCTAGCAACGACTAGATAATGGTCTGTTCCCAGATCAGCACCCCTAAACACTCGCGTGTCCATAACTTGGCTTCGAATTCGCTGATCCACCAGGAATAAATCAATCATACTTCTTTCTTCCGCTCGCTCCCATGTGTACATGTGAATTTGTTTATGATCAAACATCGTGTTTGCCACAAACAAATTTCTCTCTTTACAAAATTCCATAATAAGCTTTCCAGCCTCATTTACTCTCTTATCACCGTACTTGCCTAGCACGCTTTCGTAACCACTTCGCGCGGTTCCAACCCATCCATTAACATCCCCACATACTATCAACTTTTCATTACTTCTGACACTACTTAGAACATCCCTGACACTCTCCCAAAACTCCTCGAGCTCGCTAATTTGAGCTGAGGATACTGGAGCATACACGGCTAACAAGAATACTCTTGTTTTCCCCAGCTTAAAGCGAACCCAGAGAAGCCTCGGGTTGACCGCCTTGTATTCTACCATAGCATTAACAATTCGAGAAGACAACAATACGCCTACACCTTGGCAACCTCGCCCACCCTCTGGAACCCCAGCCCAGAAAGCGACCCGGTTGCCAGGCAAATCGGTCGTATTATTGCCTTTTCGCTTGGTCTCAGACACACAAATAACATCCAGATCTTTGTCATCCATCACATCTAATAATTCATTCATCTTCTGTTCCATTCCTCCTCTTACATTCCACGTAGCTATTTGTAGCTCCGTCCTCCACCTCCCGCCGTTCGGAACATGGCGTGTTGGTTGGCGGTCCCCAACGCCACATTCTTTTTCTTTACTCGTCTTATTTCATTTAATATATATTTTAAAGAAATTTTTAGACACAATGTAAGTAATCATTATAGATTGTCCCTATTATGGATTATATGAAATAACATTCTATTTGTTATTTTTACACAAGTTCGAATTACTTTTCACATCAACTACATCGTTGAGCTTTGGTTATTCTTAGAAGTAAGTATTCCGGACAGAAAGAGTTTTATATGTTTTATACAACATTTTTTTGTATGTGCTAAACGCTTAAGTGGTTACTTACATTCACGTCACGTAACTTTAATAAAACTACTTCAGATAGTCTGAGACTTACAGAAAAAAATAATATCCTCCAATTGCTTTTGTTTGATTTCGAATTAATATTGTAATTGTTATATTATTCCAGACCCAAATAGACAGATTTCGTTTAAAATTGGTTAAATAACTGATATATTTGTATCATTATTGTGATAAAGTATTGGGAAAAGTTTATAGCCACAATAACAATTACTCGTTGTTTATCTGAGTAATCGGTAGAGCATTCACTACATTTTCAAAATATTTATAACATTTGAGTACAAAATTTGTTACATACAGTAGAGTTAACTGTTAAGAGCATACTTCTAAGCATTGATTCTTTAATAATAATAATCATTTACTGTATTGTAACCACAATGTAAAATAACAGTACAAAAAAAAAAACATTTAAACTATGTATGGGTATACAATAAGGCGGTCTTATCGCTAAGTAGCGATCTCTTCCAAACAACCTTATATCTCAGGAAAATTCTAAATCGTACATTTAAGTTATTTTCGACCTTTCCTAATATTTAACGTATCAAATTATATACTTTATTTCACTAACAGCTTAATATTTCATTTTAAACACTTAAATATGCTTCATGACTTAATGTTGCTATGAAACATTTATGGAGACAAATTACAGGATACAGAAAAACATAAAAAGATAATTTACATACAAAAGTGACTCCGTACAGTTTACATAACAAAAGAAAAAGTAACATTAGAACATTTCTCTAACAATTGCAATATATATTATAACTTAGATTCATTAGGTGCATAGTATTGTAAAGTAAATGCCACGAGATTATTTATATAAATATAAATATTTATTATATTTTCTAAATAAATAAATAAATATATAATCAACAAGAATATATTAAAACGTTTATTTTAAGCTTGATTCTATGAATTCCGGTAGAGATAATTATCTTTAACACAATTCAGTAAACTACTAAAGTTTATAAAATAAACTAAAGTTTATAAAATAAAGATTTTGTGTTTATCTAAAATGTACAGATATTTTTAATACTTGTTCAATGTTTACAACATTTCTTCTGAAGCTTGAGTTTAAAATAAATGCCAACATAAAGGCATCGCTTGACTGTTAACTCAATTTTATATAAAGGATTTATTATGGAGTAATTAATATCCTCAAATTGGTTTTGTTTGATTTCGAATTAATATTGTAATTTCAATATTATTTACTGAAACGGACGGACCTTGTTTAAAATTGATTAAATATCTGATATGTTTGTAATATTATTATGGTAAAGTATAGGGAAAAATTTATGGCCACAACAACAATTACTCATTGTTTATCTGTACACTGTAAAGCATTCACTACATTTTCAATATATTTATAACATTTGAATACAAAATCATAATACCATTGTAACATTATTATAATGATCTAAATATATTGAAACAATATAATTATAGTACAAAGGTTACTGGTAATAAATAAATCTTTTGAAAGAGTTTTTAGTAATAATAATATAAAAAATACTTTTTTACTCAATAGAATGCAAAACCATGTTTTTTTTTAAATTGTCTGTTTATGTGTTTGTGTGTGCGTAATAATCTCTGGAACTGCTTATTAAATTGATACTGAAAATATATAAAAAAAAAATCCGTGCCCGCAGGGGGTCACGCGTCGGTAGACCTCGTGTGTAACTCTTTTAAAATATAACTCACTACGTAAGAATAACACATGATGCCGTTGTTCACATCAAAAATTTTCAAGCAAAAAGCGGTTTTTATATTTTTTCTCGGAAAAGGTATCTTTTTTGGAAATACTTTTGGTACTTAAATTTAGAGTAAAAAATAACCATTCTATTAAAAATATTTGCGAAGAGGGGACGTTTACCAGAAAAAAGTTGCCGTGGTTTTACCTACCTTAAATTTTCAAGCTAAAAGTGGTTTTTATTTTTTTTCTCGAAAACGGTACCTTTTACGGAGAAACTTTTGGTACCTAAATTTAGAGTAAAAAATAACCTTTCTATTAAAAACACTTGTGATGTAAGAATATTTACCAGAAAAAAGTTATGATTTTTTTTCCAAAAATTTTCGGTTTTTTTACCCCCACCCCTAAGTTATTGAAGTTAGGTTTTCGGTTTATCGACATTAGTTATAGGTATTCATCAAAGGCATCATATAATATGAACGCGATTGATCTTTTTTGTATAGGAAAAAAGTTATGGTCGAAAAATTGAAATCAGAAAAAGTGAGACCCTAGCGCCCCTTGTGGCCGGATTTCTCTGGTTAACGAACTTGACCTTCATTTTTGGATGCTTGATTTTTGTGCAAAGTTTGAAAGCGATCCGAGCGAAACTGCGGCCGCTATCGTGCTGACAAAGTCGAATCTGGACGCACGCATGCATATATATATAAACTTTTTGACCAATGGTCATTTCGGACTCAGGGGGTCATAAAAAGACCTCCTGTGAAGAAATTTTTCCAAAATTCGAAAGTCGGGTACAAATGAATGGGCAGACCGAATTCTTCGAGGTCTACCCAATAACTGTTTTCAATCCAGAGTTTTTTGAGCGAAACCAGCGGAGTGACTCGAGCGCTCTATGTGAGACTTTTTGCTACCCATATCCGGGATTGGCATGAAAACGGCTTTACCGATCTTCATGAAATTTTGGACAATTATAGCGATGGTTATTACAATGGTTAAAAAAAACAATTAACTGACATGTTTTAGTTTTTATGGTTCTCCGCTGGTCGGACCATTGCTTGGTATAAATCTAATCTAGGTCACAATTTGAAATGTTTAGGCAACTGAGAAAACATTAAAAAAAAGAAGGAAATATGAATTTAGGTATTTGGATAGCAAACTACATGTCTCAATTTGAGGAGCCTTTTTTCTGTAAGATTCTTGCCGATTAAATCTGTCCGTTATATTTTTAAAAGTAAATATATTATTAAAACATTTTAAATAGAAGGCTGTTGTCAAAACTATACTCAATGAAAACCACTCTTTTCTTTCTACAGAACACTGTAACTTATTCTTAATATTATTTTCTATAGCAGGAAAATATTTAAAACACTTCAGATATTAAAAGTAACAATTTAAGTGTTACAAAAAAGTAATACAGCCTATGTATAATTTTGTTAGTATATACCAGATATAATTTAAAAAAAAGATTACTATCGGCAGAATCCATTTGAATGTTGCATGACATCCGGATTATCGCAACATGTGTTCAAAGCAACAACCACTCTACAGCTGTGATAGCCTTCATTTAATACACTGCATTGTGTTAGTGTCAGCACTAATTTAGCCATTTCCCGACGCTGTGAACATTTATTGTTTTTGATAACATTTAAAACTTCGAACACTCAATAATGTGTTAGTGAATCCTTTTTTATCAATATAAATTTTATATGAGTTGACAGTTATAATAACATTTAGTTATGGACAAATTATAAGTACTAAGACAACTACTTTTTTTACAATTTTTTTTCAATTAGAATTATAATGTAAAAAAATTATCTGTATTAAACTTGCAAAAATATCCAACCACGATACTTTTTTAATGTTTTGAATAAATTTGACAAATTTATGAAGGTTAAAATAACTCAACTTTGCTTAATTTTTCTTTTTAATATTATTTATATACTTTCATTTTAACGCAACTAATATAAGAGGACAATGCCGACAAATGGATTGTTTGAAATGCGCCTTTAAATTGAACCAGTCAATATGCAAATACCCAGGGTATTTCCCGAACGAACTTTGATGAAATTATAAATGTAATAAAAAAACAATAGATTTTTAAGTAAAATGATTATTATTTATTGAAGAAAAGAAAATGTTAAATACATATTTATTTATAATTACTAAAAATTACAAAAAAGTGTGATTAATAATAATACAAAATAGTAATATAATTAAATATAAAAATAAACTAAATCATTAAATTATAAACAGCGCCATCTCTCCATGTAATGTAAAGAATTGAAAAATTTTCCCGTCCACAGACATCGATACATCCATCCATCCGAGAAAAGTGAAAACAATACAAAACGAACAAAGTAATCAGTTTTCAGTAATTAAAATTAAATTACATTTAGTTTCAAGAAATTTACTCGAAATAGAAAAGCTGAAAGCTCATAACGAAAAAAATTTTAACAACATATATCGTAATGATAAAAAGTGTAAAGCGGTAAGACGGTCGTATTGCTGATTTAACATGGGTCAGACCCTGCTGTATTTTTTAACGAGATTACGTTATTTTGATGTTATCCCTCAAAACGTTTGCTAAAATAAATTGATTTTGAATTAATTCATTTGGTATTTAGTTATAAAATATTTGGTAAACGAAAAACTTACTTCACTTTAAAATAATGTCTAAAGTGATTTTTTTTATCGATTCTTTTAGATTTTAATATTTATTATTAAATATGTATCAAAAATATTTTTTGTGAAACTGTAAAAACTATACTATAAGTAAGAAGAGCTTGATTGACCATTGATAATATGTTTACTTGTCATCTTACAGATTAAGATGTGAACATGGTATTATTATATATGCTTTAGGTTACACAGAACGAACCGAAATGTGATTCTATATTCATTATTATTCCTACTATTTATTCCTTAAGGGTTTTATATTTAGGGATTATTATTATAAAAATGTTTAAGATGGATAGGTAGGTTTACCAAACCGTGATGTTTTAGTGAGTATATCAAATCTTTTTTGTATATTCTCACCGTAGGTGATCCGCTTCCCGTCGCCATTGATCATTCTAAAACTTTTTAAAGATAATTACAAATGAGTACGCAGACTATTAGTTTTTTTTAGTGTGTTTGTGAGGCCATATTTCGACTTTTTTAAACAGCAACCTTTTTTTAAATTTGGACAAAACTATTAAAGCCTTGAAAGTAAAATTTTCAAATTTACCAAATATCTTAATTGAATTTATTCATTTCGCAGACAAAAAAACAAATGAAAAGTGGCGGGAATATAAAGATTCTGAAGATACATAAATACAAATTATCCCATTTTTCCCTGAAAATACAAAACTGGTTTCGATTATTAAAATAATGTAACTAGACTAACATAAATTTATGAAAGCTAATCACCTGATAAGATATAAATATTACTTTTCAACTGCAAGTCTATTATTTCCATAAAAATGGAGTTTCGCAACTGCATGTTTTTTAAAAATAATATTACTTCACCCTTTCCTTACTATAGTGTTAATATTATAACATATTTATTTTTCTTTTTTATATGAATAATGTGGATATTGCTCGAATAACCTATAGGTATGTTTTAAAAGTTTTGCCTTAGTTAATACTTTTAATAAACTATAGCTTATTTTATTCTCTATAATCTCTTTATAATACTCATATATCCGGAATAAATGTAAAATTTACAACATATTCCAGTAAATAAATAGACTCTGATAAATTTAATTGAATAATCCGCTCGTTGAATAGCTTAATATACACCGTTACCGCAGGATGTAAATAAGCGACTATATTTTGATGTAATATTTATAATAAAATTTTTACATTTATTTATCTTTTGTGCTTGCAAAAAAATGCATGAATAAAGTATTTATTTATATTTACACAATATTATTAATGTTCAACTCACTGACACTGATAAAAATGCTAATGGTTTCTTGTAAGTTTACATAATATTTTTTTTACTTCAATCTTCATTATTTAACCAATATTCTTTAACATACCGCCTGTTTAAGCTTATGTTATAAAAATAGTTTAATTTGTAGTTTATTTAGGTTTTTGAAAATTTTTAGTATTATAATAGCAATGAAAATAATATTAAGAGTGAACAACTTAGTAAATTATTTTTTCAATATCTGAAGTGTAGTAGTTAAATTAGTAAATTTAAATAATAATGTTCTCACCTCAAGTGATATTTGTTATGTCAAGGTATCTTGTCGCCTCTCTAATTAATTTATCTAATAAAAAGATAAATAAGCATTGTAAATTAATAGTGCAATTGGGTATTATGGCTATAACACAAGGGTCAAAACCCAGTAGCTAAATTATAATATTGGAAGCATATCCTTCCATTTAACAAGTTTAAAATTATAACTTGGTTATGTTAAGTGAAGCTCTCAGTAACTTAAATAGTGATTACCCTCAGTTTCTAAGTTACGTCTTTCCTATTATGCAAAGTCAGGAATAATCCTAATGAAGTTTGTTCAGTTCATAACTGTAAACCCGTTAGTTTAATACGTTATAAATTATTTTACAGGCTTCCCTCACGTTTCCTTAAGTTATATTTAAGGTAAGTAATATAAATAAATTTTGATTTAATATCAATAATCTTTATAAGCCAAATATATATTTACATCTTCAATCCATAAGGATATATTTACATCTTTAATCCATAAATAGTACAGCATAAAAAATTGCAAAAAGCATGACAATGTTTCTACTTCTATACTTAGAGATAGATATTAATATTAAATTATACAATATTTACAATGAAGTCCCTGTATGAAAGGTCATATATAATTTTATTTAATATTTTATAACACATACTTTCTACTACGAGACAATTACTGTTTATGTCGAAAGAAATATGTATCATAAAATACACTAGTTAAATTTAAGTAAAATCTTATAATTTGTTATAATTATTACAGAGTATATTAAAAAGCATTAAATTCACTGTTATATTTAAGAAAATAAACACAAAATTGTTTGATGCCTCAAATTATCTAAAACGTTCACATGTATTATGTATATGTTTAAATAAATAAACTTTATGAAATTTTCTTGAAATTATTTTAAGACTAAGTAAAAAATTATGTTTCTTAGTTCACCTTACTTGACATGGAAGTAATTTCAATACAGCCTCGGGCATCTTTCAGTTACTCGCATCGTCAAAAGTACGTCGTTCAAAGGAAGATTTAAAAGCTTTTAAAAATTTATCATGGAACATAGTTGAAGATAAATCTTTGTGAGTTTAGTAAATCAATATATTTTTCTTTATATGAAACATTTTCAATATATACTGTTAAGATATTTTAGGTAGTTTGTTTTTATTTTTATTATCTTAAAGACTTTTGTCATTTATACATACTTTAAAGACCGTCATTTACTTGTAATAGTTTTCGGTTTATATCATTAGGCATCGAATGTAATAACAGTTTCTTAAATTATTACATTATTATTTAAGACTTGTATTAAAGCGTTCCGAGTTTAAAATATGTCTACTATTTCACCGTCTTCTTTTTTGAAAACAGGTCTTTCTTTATTACAAAATACATGTAAATAAACCTAGAAATATTTTCAATAAGTCAACATATTCAAATAAATTTTTGAATTTGTACCCTATGCTGTCACATTGGAAACTTTGTACATTCATATGTTTTTTGTGGTTCTGATTGCTAGAAAGCATTCGCATTTCGAATTGTAAAATGTATAAATATTTATCAATCAGAATGCAATCAGAAAAGATTTTAGTTTAAAGAATGTAATAGTACCTATTATCAGAAGATCTGGTAAAGTAACGAGTAAATATGCAATGGACTTACGTACGAACGGACTTATGGATCTGATGCTTATTTTGAAATAGTTTACAGAAGATCAGATATAGGAATGGCGTTTGCTTGTCACTGAAGTCTATAGTATAGTCTACACATCACGTTCTATTGTTTAGTATATAAATATATTTTAAAATTTTGATATCTTAAAATATTATCATCGATATATTTTTTACTAGATACTATATTTATCATTACTATTATTAATTTCTTAAAATATTATTTAGAATATATGTATGAATGTTATATTATTTTATGTACCATGATAAATATGCCGATAATGTATTTGACTCTGCCGTTGTCAAATACATCGCTGTCTTGGAAGATTGATTGCGATACTTCGAATATTTATCTTCATTACCACTTATAATTAGCTTCCTAAATAGTCATTATGGTTAGTAGCCATTTATTTTAACTCATTAGGTGTAATATATTTATAAATACATTTTATACTAAGACCAATTAGGTTTATAATAACTTATATGTAAGTATGAATATTTGTAAGTTTTTCAATAAATATATTGTTACATTTTGTATTTAAGCGTATTTCTTTTATTTTTGCTATTATGTTTAATTTGACAAGGAAAGACTCAAAAGTTATCTAAAGTGGCAACAAACTCCATGAAACTCTTTTAACTTAATGTTCATTTAAATTTTTATACTATTGACTGTTGAATGATAGTCATAATTGTTATACGAGAACTAATATTCGAATAAACTTACTACCAAACAGTCTACTAGACTACTAGTTCTATGATGAAAACATTATCAAATCGATACGATTACTTTCCACAAGAGGCAAGGCAATAGTAGGAAAGTTTTTAATTGCGTAAAAAATATAGCACAAGTTATAACACAATTGTGCTTAGTTATAATTTATAATACACATTTGTAAATTATGGTTTCATATTAACTTGAACAGACTTGTTTTTATTTAACTCGTATGGCGCACCCAAATCTGTGCCATATCAACAAAAGCTATTAGGATAAAGGTTTTGATTAATAAATAACCTTATATTAGTAATAAATTATATCCTTCAGCAATCATCGTTATTATTGGATTCATTGTAATATACGAATACAAAATATCGCTTTTATAAAATATATGTAGTCAAATATTGTTTAATTTGTAATAAAATGAACAGGTTTATGTTAAGCATGAATTTAATAGAACAATAAATAAATATACTTTATGTTAAAAGTCGATAACGTAACATATGCTAAACTCCATTAATTATTATTATCTAAGTATTGTTCCTTCTAGTATTACGATTTTCGTTACAATATTCTCATATATGCATATGTAGGGTGTAATCATGGTTTCATCAAAAGCCAGTGAACGCTTCACAGCCATCAGCGCTCGTCAGAACGGTATTCACGTAAGCCTCGCTCGCAATTAAGACACAAATTTACCAAAAATACGTTTTCTCATAGTGAATAATCTTTTGAACAAAACGTTCGAGTATGTTAGGATAAGAATGAAGTAATTTATTTGTTATGGAGCTTAACATTTATTTCAGCCAATTTATTTAATTTTAATGTATTAGTTCAATAATTGCAAAAAATAATACTCTTAACTAATTTATAATATTAAACAATTTTAGCATAATACAAAGCTGAATCCCCTCGCGAGTATTTAGTATTAATAATATTGATAAATAAGGCCGCCATTATCAGTCTCTTTTAAACAGGGAAAAGATATATGTTTTTGTGTTCTATTATTGACATGTTATAAAATATGTAATAAGTAAGCTTGGCTAAGACTTAAACCAACAATTATATTAGTTTATATGTTATAGCCATAAAGGCTCTTATATACAACAATTCGAAGACACACCTGTACCAGTCGCATTTGTGTAATCACCGTAATACCATTTTCTTTTATATAACTTTAGGAAGGATCCACCTTAAATACTCACAATCCCCATTTTATATAATATCTATGCCACTAAATCTTAAGAATTACATTATAATAAACCAACACTTGTATATTAAGGCATATCCGTATATGAGTATGTATTCGTTATATATTTTATAAAAAAAACCTATCACGCCATGTGGCTATTTTGCGTGGCTTATTATAACAACCTAATTAATGAATATAACTATTATATTCCTCACGTAGTTCAACCATAGATAATACGTAAATATTCAGTAATTTGTATTTTATATCAAATATAACAGAATATCATATTGTTTGTTCCTTTTTTATTCTTTTACCCTCTCCTAGAGATAAGTTATATCTTAGAATGTTAATATCAAATTTGTCAAAGCCTAGTCGCTATTTGGATACATACTTTAAATATATGGAGATTTGTATAGCGGTCTATAGTATATTATGAAGTGAGATATATTATATTAAAAAGTATGTTTTATAGGTTAAATCTGTAAATATATCACGACGTACTCGATACGACACTTTCTGTACGGTAATTAGTTTTTAATATGAGCTGTTCTAAGCAATATAAGTTTACCTTAATAAATATAATACCTTGAATTACAGTTTTAATCTTTTTGTTGTCAAACAAAACCTTACAAAAACATTAGAGAGAAACGCGAAGGATTAAAATAATTAAATTTGAATGAGTATTTCTACGAGAAGGAAAAACATTCCATGACTTGTTTTAATAAGCGAACAAGACAAACTTACATTTTACATATAAATATATTCTTACCTTATAAAATGTTGTTTTACTTTAGTTGGAATATATATATCTGTAATGTTCAAAATGACTACAAAAAGAGAAACTTCAATCGATAGTGAACAATTGAACAATAGAGGGTTGATACACGAGCACAAGTACGGTCAGACAGTTCTAAGGACAGTTCGTTAGAGCACGAGATCCGGTTTCCTTATCAAGTCCTATCCGGGTTTGTGATTTACTTTATACCGGATACTTTTGCAGGAGTATTTTTATATACAAAATTAAGAATTCTGTTTTGATTTTATTTCTTAAAGCTTTGTATTTTTTATTTATAAAAAATATAAATATAATAAAATATTATAAAGCAAAGTCTTTGTTTAATTTATTTTAATTTTCATATTAACCTACATATTGAAATATCCATTTTTTCATAAGTATTTTCTTACACCAGAAAAGAAAATTAACTTGAATAAAGAAGTATCAAAGAATGTTTGGCTTCATAATTGGATTTTGTTAATGACTAAATAATTACTACTTTATCTTTAGTAATGACTAATAATTACTACTTTATCTTTACGAACTGATAACTTTAATGCCCTATAATAACTCTCTTAAACTTTGTTCAATTTCCTAATTACTGTTGAAAATTTACATTTTCTACGTGAAAGGTTGGAGTTAAATCTATGTAATAAAATTGAATTTAGAACATAATAATTCTTATATAATTTATAACACAAGACTATTTAGAATAAGAAATATATCGATTTTCGCTTTTGTATGTATTAAAATTATATCTTTATTGTTTGAATTTCAATAAATATTTTTTTTATAATATTGTAACTACTGTAAAATAGATAATTTTCTTAATTTTTTGAAAACCTTTATCCAAATAACAAAATACACATAGAAACAACACAATTTGAAATTATCTTAAAACTATCTTACAATAATGTTATTATTAATCATATTGCATTTCTAAACAAGTGTAAAATAATACCAATATAATAAACATTCAGAATATGCAGTTTCTGCTTTAAAAGTTTTTCTTATATATATGTTTCAGTTTCGGTTTCCATAATTGAAACACTAGACGCTGTACAGATCTTTAGTGTTATTACTTAGGTCTGTCAGTACAAAGTTGTTAGCATCTTCGTTCCTCACAATAATAGGGAAGGAAAATAAATATCTTTAATACGTAGTAACCTAAATAAATACACACAAGTTTCCTCTACTAATAATAAATTTATTATAATCTTACTTATTTTACGTATGTATTTAATAAATTCTCTATATAAAGATGTGATATGGTTATAAACGGTTTTTCATAATTCAAAATTTTATAATCTTCGTCTCAGTTTCATTAAAATAGATTTACTTAATACCCGGCTAGATATTATTGTTTAGCAATTAGGAATACCAAGCTTAAAGGATTATTTATTGAAATTTACTGGGAAAAGTTTAAAGACAAATATTAAGTAAATTAGAACGATTAAAAAGTTTTGTTTTTGGAGATAATAAATAAATTTTGTAAAGCATTACTTCAGAAGCAGCTCTAAGCTTCTTATGATCCTTCCCCAATGAAATCATGAGTGGGATTGCATATGCGTTCAATGAATCAACGTCAATTTGATTTTCAACACCTGTGTTTGGTATTGTTTGTAATTAAAGTCGAATAGAGCAAAAAAAATGTATCACCTTTGAAGGTTTTTCTATAAAATAGCTTATTAGTTATGAAAATTAGTAGTTTACTAATGATAAGATAACATACACATACACACACAATAACATATTACTAATAAAGAAAAAATATTTTAGATAAAATCCTTTTCTTTTTTGAAAAAAAAGTTGGATTCACCATGTTGGTGGTTTGCTTGTAAGTGTCATTTTCACAGAGTAGGGGAGACCGGGGTTGGTTGACCAATTTTCAGTTTAAAAGTTAATATTTTTATTGCTTTAATGATTATTTTTGTGAAAAGCAATTCCATTGATAGTGACACTATTCAGCTCTAGAAAGAAATTACAATAAGCTCGATACCTATTAAAACATAGTATATAGGCTCGATTTTATAGAACGGGAGAAACGAGTCAACCTACCCCGTGCCTGGGGCAGGTTGACTTGTCACTAGGGGTAAGTTGACCTAAGAAGTAATGAGTACCAAGACTACGAAGGAACAAGATTTAAATACTAAAGTAAATGCAATCATCATTTTTAAGAACATCTTCAACAACATTAAACACCGTTAAGAACCTATCGGTCCACCTCCAGTCTAAAATAGTCTTTGATAGTCCTTTAGTCTAAAATAGTCAAAATAGTATTTATAGTGAACACGTGGGAAAACGAAGAACGGAAGGACCATATTGCCGAGGCCGAAATAGCAACTGCGACTGTCACCAGCGAAACCTCGGTCAGCAGTCGTCATTTTTCCCAATTTTTTGGTGCCAAGATGAGCTATTACTCTATCAGGAATGTGAACCGTTGTCAGTCCTGTTTCATCTACATTCCAAATATATCCAGGGCTTACATTTAAACGTAGGTAAACGGTTCTTAGGTAATCAAAAAACAACTGCATGTTGTTTTTGTTGAAAGAAGTGGCTCGAAATAAACTCGTAGCTTGAGGAGATCGAATAGAGAGAATAGGATGACGTTTAAGCAAACTCCCTACCCAATTTTTATCAGCAATCTGTTTTTTATCCCATGATTCAGAAATAGATTTTTTTTTTTGCAAATTCATATGCAAATTTTCGGAACTCGTAAGGCGTTAATCCATAATAAACATCAGCCGCTCCCTTATGGGCAATTTTTCTGATGCATGCTCTTCCTTGTCACTGAATATTTGTCAATTTTTTATGTAGCCAACGCTTTCCAAGGTCAATTGAAATCTAGACAGTCCGGGAGTGCATTCTTTTGTTTTCATATTTACTACATGGCGATATTTTATATGGTATAGCAAATTCTTTTGCTGGAATTGATACTTCGGCGAAAATAACTTGTCGACATACTCTCTCCAGTATGTCTTTACGTCGATTTGTCTTTCGTTTAAAGATTCGCATCGTTCTAAACTGGAAATGTTAGGTTAAGAACAATAATTTTTATACCAATTTATATCTAGTATATCCAAAATTGTATGGGGCAGGTTGACTAGATAGTCAACCAGCCCCAAACGACCTAGTAATTTTTAACTACGTGCCAAAACCTTAAAATGGTGTCGTAATTAAAAATAATAAGGAAGCATACAAAGTTCGGAAATCAAACATTCGTATTAAACAGTTTGACAAGCAATCAAAACAAAATGAAAAGAGTTATAACAAATAGAATTAAGGCAAAAATAGTTACTTAAGTGTCTTGTTTTTGAACAATAGGCTCTAGCTGACAAACGGTTTGGGTCTGCTCCGCGGTTTTCTGATGATTGTGCGCGGGGGAATAATGGATACGCTCACCTAGTCGATCTTTGCAAAAAGTTTGCCTAACTCGCGTTTTTGACAATTAGTCTACCTTCCCCTAAGTCAACCAGCCCCGGTCTCCCCTACCACTTTGCATTAATTTTATGGTTTTTGTTCTATAAATGCCAAAGTGACTCGTATATATATTTTGAATAAAAGGCCTATAAAATAGGGCATTTATGGCCCAAAAAGCATCCTTGATGTTTGATTCAAAGTATTGTCCATCTCTTTTCACCACATTTTCTCATTTTTCTGGAATATATTACAGGAATAAAGAATCCCTTACATTTTGAGGTTATCTTGTTCACAGATTTCCTGCCTAACTATAACGCCTAAAACTTCATCAGATTCAATCATAATTAAATAGTGGCGCTACCTTTTATCAAACGGCAAAAACTTATTTGTAAGCCTATTATATCTAAGCATATCTCCAAATACTAATTTTCAATTTTTATCGTGTCATTAAATTATAAAGTTTCGCATCATTATACCGTAACTTCCGCCATTTTTCTAACTTAATCGAGTTTCAAAGTAATAAAGGCTCGTTTAACTTTTATTCTTTACTATAATAGATACATTTGATTAAAATTGTTATTAATAAAATTAAATGGGGAAATAGAAGCAAAGAACAATCTGATTGTTATTTTAATATTTATGTATGAGTGTGAAAACTGTTTCAAAAAGATCTGTTATGATAAAAGTCATAGATGTATTATCGATAATTTGTTTAACTATTTGATATCAATTTTGTCTAAAGCAGCTACAGTATCTTATGACATTAAGGGAGATAACTCGAGTGCTCGTTTGCCAGATAGGCTAAGAGGCTGGAATACTCACATAAGTGACGCGCATAGGGAAGCTAGGTCTAAGTTTCTTATTGTGGTTTGGTATGGCAGACCCAATAGTGGTACTCTATTTAATGATATGGTAACTACTCGTAAAATTTTTGAAAGTAGACTACAATGGTGTCAAAATCATCAAGAACAAATAAGGATGGATGAGCTTGCCACTCATCACAGTAAGGGTAATTTTGGCAAATTCTGGAAATCAACGAATAAGCTAAGTCCTAGACCTGGGCTGCCGACAGTCATAGATGGTGCAGGTGAGCCCAAAATTATAGCTAACCTTTTTAAGGATTTAAGTTTAAGTTTACTGTGCAGTCCTCACATAAATCGCCGGAGAGGGTGCCTGATGCTGATATTAACTTCAAACATATTACTTCTGTAAACGCTAAATCGGTTACAAAAATTATACAGTCGATGACTAGAGGCAAATCGCCTGGCCACGATAGTCTCAGCATCGAGCACCTGCAGCACGCGGGGCCTCACCTGGCCGAGGTGATTGCCTATATCTTTAATATGTGTATCGTACACTCATATTTACCCCCAAAATTGATGAGAACGGTTGTGGTACCGATAGTAAAAAACAAGATAGGAGATTCGGCATTTGTAATCCTATTTTACTGTGCATAGTCTGAACAAATAAATTTAAATGACTCGTCTTGAACTGGAAAAGCTTTTTCTAATTAAGCTAAAGCAAACCATAGTAATTCTTTTAAAGATTTACAGTTTCTTATATTTGCGAAAACAATTAGGCTGGTACTTATGTTTTAATAGAACATATCTCCGAATTATATTTAGTCAAGGTAATGTTACATTCGATGCTTATTTACAATTCAGTCATTTTTATTACTTACATTGTTTTTTTAAGTAACAATACCAATGAATAATATTATTATAATATTGTTAATATTAATGTGAATATATTTTACGCAAATGATTATGAAAAATACATTTTTATGGTAGAATAAAAAAAAACAATTGATAAGTTTTTGAATAGGTCAAAAATCATATAAATAATCCCAATATAAAATGGTCCCGCGATGCAGCTATGATGACTTGAATATACCTTGACGCCGGATGCCACTGCCTGCACTCAAAACTAATTGTATATGTAACTTCGTAATATGATTTTGAAGAGATACGAATGTTATTCTACAATTAATATATTAATAATTATTCTAGTATGTTAAAAATATAAAAGACAATAGTCATTAACAAAAAATAAAGTTGAAATAAGATCATAGTAAAAACATGTTTATTGTCTCATTTCCTATAGCGTTATTTGATTTTAATCAAAAACATTGTACGAACTGTAAATGCCTATCGAATTTCCACCATATCAGTAACATTGACACGAAGTGCTCAAATTGGTGGGATTCGAAGTAATTATGGTAATTTGTGGTCGTAATCGAATATACAAATGATATTGGCGTCACAGGACCTATTGAGAATGCATTATATTGTGTCGCGAAATAATTTATCTGAAAAATAATAGAAAATGTTCACCAATTCATCCAACTGAAATGGAATTTTGTTAGTAATTCAACCAATTACTTGGAATTTTATTAGTAATTCAACCAATTACTAACAAAATTCCAACTCTAATCGATTTCACACAATAAATATAAATTGGATTACCAATAAAATGCCCGCCCACAATGTTTCCACAGACTTTAAAGTTATGACGCTGTACTTGAAACTATCAGCGATTTGGGGCTATTTTATGTCTATCACTAATCCAATGGCCCCTCCCATATTCTGATATGTGTTTTGCACTTTAGATATCGTTCAATACATTAATTAAAAATTCAATATTAAAAAGAAAGAAGAAGTCAAACCTACACTTTTAAATCGATAAAAGCGTCACATCAAAGTTATCTAATGAAAATAATAAATAAAATATAGAAAATCACATAATCTTTAACTTTTGCCATAATAAATAAAGTTATACATAGTACATATGGTACTAACAAAACATTTACAATATGATGTTATTTAACAATTGTTCTGTCTATATATATATATATATATAGTTGTATAACTTTCAGGTTATGGTCATTGGTATAAGATATTATTTGTATATAAAATAGTCAAAATAATAATTTATCAGACGAGTTACTTACAAATAATAATTAAGGTATAATTGTAATAAAATAAATTTAATTAAATCAAATGAAACATAATAATAATAATAGTATCAGTAATAATATAATTAATAACGAACAATAAAATAGAATTAAGTCAGTATTTTGTGACAAATACTATATTGTAATTAACAATAAATTTTACATTTATAAACATTTTATTATGAAAATATAATTCATATATTATTATGAAATCAGGTAATAAACTATTATTATCAAGAGAGTTGTAATACTTGCGAATGTCCAAAAAGCATCACCAATCATCACAAATAATATTTAATTTATATTATTATGCTTATTTACGAGTATGATTAGTGAAATCTTTAAACGTGCTTCGAACCAATTTTTACAGCTTATGCTTTAAAGGAGGTAGACTTAAGAGCTTTATAATAAGATGCTTATAAAGTAATAAGCTCTTCAAACGTTAAAGCCTTGCTGAGTACCGTCGAAGCTAGATTATATAAATAACACATTTAATAAGATAGCTGACTTATGATAATAGTTTCTTCGTAGCTTAAGGATTACATTTTCTCATATAATCCAAATAAGTTTATTACAAAAAATTTATTTATGTACCAGGAAAAAATTTTATTTACGCAACCCGTAGATAAAACGGATGCATTAATTCTGAAGTCGATCGAATTTGTCAAGCAGCTCCTCAGTCGCATCTAAATAACAAATGTCAAGAAGAGGAAGTAGGAGAGATTGGGCTAGTACAAATTTAGTATTAAAGGGAAATAAATTTTGAAGACTTTTCAATGAGTGTAACGAACGATATAAGCGCCTGCTTATATTGCTGAAGTGAGCTACCCATATGAAGTGGGAGTCTATGGTTTTTTACAGTATGGAGTTATGGAGTACAATTATAAAGAATAGAAGGAAAGGTCGAAAAATTGTTTTTATCGTGAGCTTGCTTGTTATAAATTAGAATAGCTTCCGACTTAATTGGATTAACTAATAAATCATATTCTTCGATCATGTCTTTAAAAATTACATAGCCCTGAATGAAGTATTTACTCGATTAAATTGCCTGTCAATATTATTTTTTATAACATTCTGATTACTTATACTTTAGCTTATCTGTGGTAGCCAGTGTAATGTCAATTGAGCTACTGTATAGATACTTGTAGTAATTAACTTACCTTGATGTAAAATGTAATTAATCAATTAAGATAACATACATACCTATACGTACCTCAACTGCTTAGTGTATAATGCTACAAGTGAGAAGAAGTTATATCATTTTTACAACAATTATTGCCTAAATATAGCATATTACTTTTAAAATTAAATCTAAGATATTTCTTGAAATATGCCAATGCTCAAATTTTAGTGGCCCCCGATTTTAAAACTCATACGACGTCCCTATAAAATGACAACAAAAGCGATTTAAAAGACTGCAGTGACATATAGGAACAGAAATGGAAGTTGCGCCGTTACAGGACTTATCGGTTTTACCAACTATCAAAGAATAGTTCGACACGGGAGTACCAAATGGACTCTCAAATTTATGAAACATTATTTCTGTTAAGGATTCTAGTTTTCACAAAGTAAGTCTATACTTCTTAAATATATTGTATAATCGAATATTTACTGTTATATATAAAGTCAATCAAAAATAGAACATAATATGATAAATTTGTGAAATTATAATAAGTATTATATATAGAGCTTGCCAAATTATTCATATTGGCATGAAAAAAACATAAGTTAATAAATAGTTAATTAACGAATATGTTACTAAATTGTAATATCGAATATTTACTGTTATATATAAAGCCAATCAAAAATAGAACATAATATGATAAATTTGTGAAATTATAATAAGAATTATATATAGAGCTTGCCAAATTATTTATATTGGCATGAAAAAAACATAAGTTAATAAATAGTTAATTAACGAATATGTTACTAAATTGTAATATCGAATATTTACTGTTATATATAAAGTCAATCAAAAATAGAACATAATGTGATAAATTTGTGAAATTGTAATAAGTATTATATATAGAGCTTGCCAAATTATTTATATTGGCATGAAAAAAACATAAGTTAATAAATAGCACAGGCACACAAAAAAAAAATTATGAACCAGAGGAGAGACCCCATTATTCTTAGGGTTTTGGGATTGCTTAAACCGAATATGACAATAAAAACTACTTTTAATTGCCCGTTTTTCCGCTAGCACCCCCTCACTACCTCTTAAGGGGTGAAAATTAAAATTTTTGTATAAAATCAAGATAGATGTGTATTTCTACGTTTTTTGGGATGCTGGAACTGAAAATGATAACTAAAAATAAATTCATGACCACTATCACCCCCTAACCACCCCTTAAAGGGGGTGAAAATTTCAATTTTTCTATAAAATCAAGATAGATGTGTATTTCTACGTTTTTTGGTATAATGAAACCAAAAATGACAACCAAAAGTGAATTAGATACCTCTTTTATTCAATACCACCCCCAACCACCCCTTACGGGGGGGTGGGGGTAGTTTCAATTTTGTATAACTTCAAGATGTATGAAGAAATTTTAACGATTTACAGTAAATGACATATTTATCAAACTAGTTTGAGGTTACTCTTAGCTCTTATATTAGAAATTCAAATGCTTTATCAATCAGAAGTATCTGATATATATTCATGATTTAATGCTACTCGTAGTGTAACCCAGGAACAACGGCGTGGACGTAGTAGATTTCTGTTCCTTTTTGGGGTGCTGGAATAAAGTGAGTCCCCTTGCCCTGCACCATTCAGCGTCTACCTGTTTCTACGATAACGAACTCTCTTGTTTTCAAAAGATCTTCTAAGTGGTTTCTTTTTATTGGCTCTTTTCTGTTCTGGCAAATCTCTTTTTAAATTCCAACAGTAGTCTGCTAACATATTGACATCCCATTTACCCTGATAGCGCTGTTCCATTATCTTAAGATCCTGATGAAACCTTTCACCTTGCTCCTCACTGTAGTCTCCTAAATTGTCAGGAAAATAGTCCATTCTATTTTGGAGGCATAGAATTAGGTTCAGCATCTTTTAGTCTCCTAAATTGTCAGGAAAATAGTAACAATTCAGTTTCGGAGGCATAGAATTAGGTTCAGCATCTTTTAAGCGTTTTATAAGACTGCCGGATGGATAACAGTATGAGTAGAATTAAGTTAAGATGACTGAATCATGATGTTAGTCCTATTCTTAACAAGTTAAGTTAACTTGTTAAGAATAGGACTAACATCATGATTTAGTCTTAACATCATAATAACAAATATATGCATACAATAAGGTTACCATATACTTTATAATCATTTTTTGTCTCAGCATCTTGAAAAACATAGAAATACACATCTATCTTGATTTTATAAAAAAATTGAAATTTTCACCCCCTGTAAGGGGTGGTAAGGGGGTAATAGTGGTCATGAATTTATTTTTAGTTATCATTTTCGGTTTCAGCATCCCAAAAAACGTAGAAATAGACATCTATCTTGATTTTATACAAAAAGTTTAATTTTCACCCCTTAAGAGGTAGTAGGGGGGTGCTAGCGGGAAAACGGGCGATTAAAAGTAGTTGTTATTGTTATATTCGGTTTCAGAGATCCCAAAACCCTAAGAATAATGGGGTCTCTCCTCTGGTTCATGACTTTTTTTTTTGTGTGCCTGTGTAGTTAATTAACGAATATGTTAGTAGTAACTATTATTGTTGTTTGTGATGTAATATATGCTTTGTTAATTCTTTAACAATTATTTTCTGTGAAAGTAATTACAAAATACAAAAAAAGTAAAAGTTGATATTTGATACAACGACTGAAAAAGATTGCGAAAAAATACTCGCTGGAACGCCTGGACTGTTCGCTGAGCATGAGTACCTAGAGACTATCACAGGCTGTGACGTTAGAGCAGTAGAAGTCACAGTTTTTAACACTCTTAGATAGATTTTATTCAATTGAATATAATATAAAAATTTTACCTGAAAATAAAATTTGTATTATGTTTCCTGAGACGTCCGAAGTCCCTTATGAGAGTACATCGCTTACTTCCGCCGGAAGTTGCTGTAGTTCGTCAACCAACCGCGCCAACACGCTTATCGACAGCGACCTCTAGTGTAACTTCCTGTCAACAAACTCAACCGACACTCTGCACAAGCCGCCGTTTTGTAATCATTGTTCTCATAATGGAAATCATTTTACCAGGAAGGAGTTACAGGGACTTCGGACTTCTCAGGAAACATAATACAAATTTTATTTTCAGGTAAAATTTTTATATTATGTGTTCCGTTTGACGTCCGAAGTCCCTTATGAGAGATCTGTTTGTTATCTCCTGGTGGCTTGTGTAGGTATGAATAAAAGATGCAACAATGTGAATTACTCATATTTATTTATGTAATTATATTTACAAACTACAAGAAAAATCATTGGTATGAAAACACTTAACGAAAATATTGTATAATTATGAATTTACTAATCGTTTAAATGTTAAATCACAATCATTTATGTAAACAAATCAATGATCAGATTTTTATAATGGTACAAACAATTTAGATAAAGACTTTTCACTTAAGTTAGAATTTCTTACATTTTCTATACTTCTTTGATAGAATTTGTGAAAAGTGTTTTCATGTTTCCAATTTGCCTTTTCTAAAATTTCATTAATAGGATAATTTTCAATCCAATTTAAAGAAGCTACAGCCGATCTAAAGCTACCCGGAGAAGCTATAATACCTGCTTCTGTTAAAAGTTTCTTAACCCAACCGCCAATTATTGTTGGAGAAGCGGGCTTTACAGGATTTCTAGCAGTTATAAAAAGGTTTGTTAAATGACCTCTGGATGAAGATGAAATATTTTTTAAAACTTTTAACCAATAGACTGGGTCAATATTTCGATCTTGGCATGATAACAACTTCCAAAGAAGACTGACGAGTGGATGTCGTGTCTGTTTTAGATCCAAAACAAGGGTGTAAAACTATAAAATTGACATTATCAATAAAGTGATCTGAATCTACGTGCAACAACGATAAATCGTGGACTCTACGACCGGAAGCTAACAAAAGAATAGTTGCTACACGTCTAGACACGTCGTACAAGCTATTTGAGTCAGGGCTATTGCTTTTTAAGTATGTTATAAGCAATCTTGCATCCCATATAGGCGCTTTAGGCGGTAGAGGTTTTGCTATGGATACCGCTTTTAAAATATGTCTTACGATATTACTGTTCGATATTTTAACATCAGATAAGGTTTCACATATCGAAGCAATTACAGATTTATGTACTAAAATGGTTCGATAGGCTAATTTATCACATAAATGTAACTTAGCTAAATACCTGGCAACGTCTGGAGGTGATGGACGACGTGAATTTATACTATTTTGATCACACCAAGTCATCCATTTCTTCCAGATAGGAATATAGGTCCTTATTGTAGAAGCTCGCCAACAAGAAGATAGTAGCGCTTTCTCTTGGGTTGACCAAGTCTCTGTTAAGGAGTCCCACCCAAAATGATCCAAGCTTCCAGTTGGAGACTGTCGACATTGTTCGGAGGTTGGCCCGTCCTCACGTCGATTAGATTCGTCTTCAGGTTTCGAATTTTCATGGGTCGTTTCAAAGATCGGGCTCTCAGATCCGGCCGCCAAAACGGTTTCTTCCACTTGGGTGCTACAATCACGAAGCATCCCGACGCCGAGTTGAGATGATAAAGAACTCTGGGTATTAGGCAAGGAGGTGGAAATACCCAGGCTAGTGCGTAATGCCAGAACTTGCTGAAAGCGTCGTGAAATGAGGCGTTCGAGTCTAATAAGTCGAGACTGACATAATTTGGTACAACATGTGCTGTCCGAGACGCGAACAAGTCTATTTCGGGTGTGCCCCATATGTCGAAAATGAGACTTGTTGCCGCAACCTGTATGTGCCATTCGGAGCCTTGCCGGTTTCGTGAGAGGCGATCGGCCTCCGTGTTGTACACTCCCGGAAGGTAGTGAGGGAGAAGTACAACGTTGAGTCTGTCTATTACGTCCAGCAGGTGCGTTGTCAATTCTAGAAGGAGTTTCGAACGTGTGCCTCCTTCGTTTTTTATATAAGCGACAACTGTCTTGTTGTCGCTTTGCAAGATAACTTTAGAATTTTTTAGTATACGAGCTTTTTTCGTTATACTTGCTATTACTGCGTACATTTCTTTTGCGTTGCAATGCCAAAAATTTTGTTCTCGATTCCATGGACCGGATACTATCTCGTTGTTTACCATGGCTCCCCATTTTATATCTGACGCATCTGTGACAACATAATTTGTTATCATGTTTTCGACATGAATTTGAGTGTTCTGGTCGATATTCTTTAACCACCATATCAGCTCGTTTTTCACTTCGTCGGGATATGGAATAGCTATGTGAGGCTCCCGACGTAATTGATTGCTGGAACGTTGTATAGCTCGGCAATGTAACCTTCCCCGGTGGGTGATGAAGGTTGCAAAATTGAGATACCCTAAGAGGCGTTGCGCCTGCTTGAGGGACCAACTGCCTGCAGCTAAGCGACTCAACAGGCACTTGCGGACTTTGTTCACTTTTTCTGTTGGGAGACTCTTTGAATTGTTCAGTGTATTCCAGGTGACGCCTAAAAACTCGATTAACCTTTTCGGTACTATTATAGACTTTTCTATATTGATGCACCATCCTAGGCTGGTTAGAAAATTTATAGCAATGATTCGTCGAGATAAACAACGATTCTCAGTCCTTTCTTGCGAAGTATTTCGGCAGTCCAATTTGTCACCGACGCGAACATCTTTGGCGCCGCTGCTAAGCCAAATGGTAGGCATGCCATTTGATAAAGCCATTCTTCGTAACTGACTCGTAGATAGCATCTGTGTTGTTCTTTGATCGCTATATGGTAGTAGGCCTGGCTCAAATCTAATTTCACCATCCAATCTTTTTCTTGCAAAAAGCTTGGCATACGGAAATGATTGAAAAGACGAAAACGAGTTGGTGTCATATATCGATTTAATGCCTTGAGATTGAAAATAACTCGACTTTTCCCGTTGGCTTTCGTCAGCATAAAAAGAGGTGAAATAAAACTTGGGGTTAAAGGTGCAGGTTCCAGTATTCGATCTTTGATCATAATTTGAATCTCTGCGGTCATTAATGAGTTTACCGGTGTTTTTAACTGTGACATAACTTTTGTTGTGGGCATAATCAAGGGAGGCTTTTGATTGAACGAGATTTTGGCAGAGGTTATAATTTTTAAAATTGACTTGGAAGGATTTAAAGCAGTCCAACTTTTTACGTAATTTTTCAAACAGCCCCCCGTAAAATTGCAAGAGTCATTTATGTTTATTATACCTTTTGGCATTTTTATATTTGTACCCCCCTTTTCTTTTAGAAATAGACTCTTCGTTATGCTGTTGTTTTTTGTCTGTCTGTCCTGTTTTAATTGTACTATGTGTCGGATGGAATTTATCTCGAAACGTAGGTTGAGGTAAATTGACGAACGAACGCCCAGGTCGTGAATTAGTAAAGGCTTGTTTTTCTAATTTGTCGGTACCGCCTATTTTTTGTAAATAAATCGATAGCGAATCAGGATCGAACATATATTCAACTGATGGGGGTATTTTCTCTAAATCATCACGTATATATTTACACTTTAATTTCTTTAAAATTAACCGTCTACGAGTTTCTAAAACTTCAGCCCGTTTGCCACAGATTTTTCTGCGCATCCGTGTAACGAACCCCATTCCAGTCTGCCGAGTTGAACCTTTGCATAGCAGAGAGAAGAGAAACTCGTTCTTGCACAGCGTTAGGAATAGACGGTTCTTTTACAGATACACATAAATTCGTTATATCCTCAAACTTATTTAAAACTTGCGGCGGATTTAAGCATTGTTCAAAATTTGAGGGTAGATGAACATTTTGTGCGTTACCCGATTGGCTAAAATTTGTGATTAAAACATTATTGATATGACTCACCAATTGGTCCGACAGAATTTCAAACCTCCGATTCAATTCAGAATCTTTCGACGACGAGCGTCTGCTGCGGGAGAGCCGTGCTCGTTTACGCTTCGGAGGCTCCGGGCTGTCCTCCCTCGGTTCGGTGGACGAGTCGCTCGAACTCGACTCGCTCGCTGATTCGTAGCGTCTCTGTGTAGTCTCCGATGGCGCGGTTGACTTCTCGTTATCCATCTTTTTACTTCGTGAACTTTTTACTTTTATCTCAAAAATTCACGTTTTACTTTTTTCACTATATATTTAATGTATTCACTTTACTTAAAAATACGAACTTATAAGTTTATAAGCAACGTCCGTGCAGCGTGAAAATCGATGCAACAATGATTACAAAACGGCGGCTTGTGCAGAGTGTCGGTTGAGTTTGTTGACAGGAAGTTACACTAGAGGTCGCTGTCGATAAGCGTGTTGGCGCGGTTGGTTGACGAACTACAGCAACTTCCGGCGGAAGTAAGCGATGTACTCTCATAAGGGACTTCGGACGTCAAACGGAACACATAATAACAGTTATGTACAATTAATAACATTTTCTAAGACACTAACAATATCTTACATTAAGATTTTAAAAAGGCATGGTAACATTTTAGCGTCTCTTTTTTACACAAGTTCACGTACAATCCCGTGGCAGGCGGTGCCTGGTACAGGAGCCATTAGTTTAGACAGAATTACAAGTTTTAAATAATTTACAGATCAAATTTTGATGACATTTCTTATAAAAGTAATCATTTTCATTTATATGATTTATCATTTATATTTATATTTATAAATATATATAAAAATTGCTTCAAAATATTTTTTAACGAAATATATTATGGTCTTAATGATATCTTCATAAAAAATTATTCATTATATGAGAAGATATCATTTTTATACATATTTTTCTAAACCGTAGTTTTAAATATTTAAGGTGAATTATTTATTATTGAATTTATAGAAAATAATATATTAAACAAATTCATTCTTGCAGTCAATGCAGATGGCATTCAAATTGTCTACAATAATATACTTTCTATTATTGAAACTAGTAATTTTTTAGTAGTTGCTAGAACGTTTGAGAAATTTATATCATTTATATAAATACCGTTACATACTTGCTAGTTTTTCATATGATTATGATATCATCTAGAATAATTATTATAAATAATAAAACAAAAATGGATATATTTCTTTAACGATAATTATACAAAAAAAGTTACATACATTTTAGCAAATAAATATTAAAAATAAATGTCTTCACAATTTTACTAAAATACTCAAGCATATGTAGTGTACTATAGAATACATAATAACATACAAAGAATTTTATTTATTTTTACTATAATTGAAAATGTACTTAAATATTTAAATAGATTCAGTAAAATATAGAAATAAATAATAAATAACAAACAAATGACTTCATCATTTTTCTAAGTACATTTCTGGTGAATTTGTATCTTAATTGCGACCGCTATCAAGGATTACGTGAATACCGTTCTGAGCGCTGATGACTGTGAAGCGTTCACTGGCTTTAGATGAAACCATGATTACACCCTACATATGCATATATGAGAATATTGAAATGGAATTCGTAGCAATAGAAGAGACCATAAGATTGTAGAACTTGATTGCTTCATGGGAATCGAAAAAAAAATCAAGGGCGTCTAATATATATAACCCCAATCTGTTTTTTAAATATAAATATTGTTTGCGTTAAATCATTTAGGACAAATTATTGTTAAATATTAAATAAAAATCATGTAATAACAAATAAAACAATATAAATATAAAAAAAATTCTACATAAAGAACGTTAGATCTAAATAAACATGACACTATTTTTAAAATAGCATCTTTTATTATATTGTATTATTCATTATTAAGATATTAATTACAAAATGTAACTTACTGATTTTGTAGATAATATTTTATAATTATTACGAAACAACCGCTTCCAGTTTAAATAACTCGTAGTAATATTATGTATGTATGTAGTAAGTTGACACGCCTTTGTGTTTCGCCCATCCGAACTAAATAAAAACGAGTCTGTAGAAGTTAATATGAAACCGCGCCGCATTTACAAATGTGTATTATGAATAATAATAAAGAACAATTGTTTTGATAGTGGTTCTAGATTTTCTGAACAAAAACTATTTCTAGAATAATTTTAATGTCTATTGAAGTTAATTAAAACATATTTTGAAGAGGGAAGACGATTGTTACGGTTATTTCTTATTTTACACGGGAAAGTGCTCTGCTTAAATAACAAGTTAATGCAGCGATTGTATTTGACTGCAAATATTACAAAATATCAAATGTAATAAAATAGAACCTCTCATATAAGTTTTTGGTATACTTTATACATTATATCAATACTATCAGTATATATAATCTACGTATTAATTATAGGTTTCTGCGTAGTAATTCAAATTACAAACGCAATTATTGCTCTAGTTGAAGTCAAAGTAAATTATATTGTGTGTAAATGAAACAAACCACAAATCCTTGGGGTGTGTTAATCATATTATTTAGTTACCGTATTATATTATTAATGAAAAATACCAGTAAATAATTTGATCTTAAAAACTGTTTGTAACTCTTATGAATCTGATAAAGTTTTTTTTAAATGTCACATTTTATACCTACTGAGAATCATGACTCTGTTTACTTTTAAATTTGTTTGGTGAGATACAAATATTATATATATTATTAATAAAGTTACAGGTCTATTGTTCCACCCACTAACATACAGAGATGTGAAGCACTCTCCAGATACGACAACAACGTACTTACAAAATATTATATGGTCCAGTGAACATATGTACAGTTTTGTGAGATAACATCTCTTTCAGTAACAATTATAATTGAATTTGGTATGTTTATACTATATATATTTATATAGGTTTAAATAATATTATATATGCCACTATAAATAATTTTGTTTTAATTTCATACCTTTGTAATGTTATTAAAAACTGATGTTTATGTTTATATATAAATGATTATAATAATACAACTTTAACATGAAGTTATGATCATTTAATATCTGAATAAATAATATTTGTGATCTTGAATTCCTTTATAACTATTTTCAAGGGCGATACATTACTGACGTTTCATCAGTTTATATGTTAGAAAAATATAATGAACGTTCTGAAAATGTTCAAATATTGTAGATATAAAACTTTCATAATATTAACGCCAGAAAAGATAAAAAGTAAGGCATTTATAATTACTATTATTTTGAATGCTTAAAGTAAGAAGGATTATATTACTTGTTTTTTTTTTGACTAAAATCGAGATTGGACTTATATACTCTTAAAAGATTGGGTGCATATATTAAAATACCCAGTATTTAATCAGTTATTATATTTCTCTTCTTCTTCGTTATCTGATTTCATTGTTCTTAAGTGTAATAGTCAATAAAACGTATAAACTATACATTACATTTTGGTTTAAAGCATATTGTTTTATTTCATGTCTCCTTACACATAGCTTAAAAAATATATACATCTTTCAGAGAAACTATTGTATTTATCCCAAATACTGTTTATTAAGTGTTAATGTCTTTAGCACTTTGATACTTAATGCTAAAGGTGTATTTAAACAAAACAAATCCAAAATATGAACGTAATTTCCAATAAAAAGATAGGCAATTGGAAATCAATAATAATCTTTTAAAAACTACTGCTGCGATAATCATATTTTGAGATCCATCGATTTACGAGCACATATATAGATTTTTTTAAAGCAATAGTCATAAATGCCAAACCTCCAAATTATGAAAAACTCATCATTAATCTCCACCATCTTAATTAACGTAATTCGAGAATCAGAGGATACGTTTTTCAGTATTAATTTTCTATGTAATGCCTAGTAAAAAATGCATATGTAATAAATTATTTTACAAAATTGTTTATTACGCCAAGTAATAATAACAAAATACAATACAATGCAATGCTTACAATAAATGATATAAATTTCGCAGGATCTGGTTATTTTGTGAAACTATAGTATATTACTGAAATATAAGTGAGCAATAATCATTCACGCCTTTTGGTAAACGGGCTCAGTGGGCCGTTGGACCTTATCGTTCACACACAGCTACCATTTGGATGTTAAATGACTTATGATAAAGTAACATTTCCATTAACTTCCGTTTCGTTCAATGGAAAATTATTCAGCCGTTATTCATATAACGGCTTTAATCATTTAAATACATGAAATTTATTACTTTGTCGGTTTTATTACAAAATGTTTATTGAATATTCATGGGGTTATGTTTTATAAAATACCTGAGGTTAATATTTCAAAGTACCATTTTATTGAATAAAGATAACATTATAATCTTTCTATTGTTAATCGTAATCCAAAATATATATTTTTTTAATTTAAAGATACGTGATAAAGAACTTATATTCGTATTTGGGGAACTAACCACCAGGTTTATCAACGAAAGATGCATCGCTTTTCTGGTTCGTGGTTCATATTAACTCGTGTGTGGATTTTCTTTCTAACAATAAAAAACAAAACACATTCTAACAATTACATATATGAATAATTGAAAATGGGTTTAAAATACTGATTGCGTTTGTAAATGAGTAATAAAAGTTACATATTAACACACAAGTTAAACAATTATTTGCACGTTTTTTATTCTTTCTATAGATTTCCATTAAAAACTTGAAATTAAATTTTGAGCTCATAAGTTTAAAATTTCCATAAATGAAAAATCATGAGTCAGAAATAAGTTCTTGTTACATAAGTTTATACTAGTATATTAGAATGGTTGGAAGGTTTACTTAAATAACATATACTATACCTAGTACTTTCAAAGCGTTTACCTTTGAAACAATCTCCTTTGAACTTCTTTGCATTTCAAAGCTCACTGAAGCTACGAAGATGTTACATGATTTAGTAGTGCTATACTTGAGAACGGCTTACATGTTCCATATTCTCCATTATAAGAACTATTTATTAGCATGTGTTTAACAAAGGAGTAAGTATTCTTATCTAGATTTTCTACCTTATAACGAATAATTTTGAACTTTGTATTCTTTTGAAGTTCAAATGCTAAAGCTTGTAAATATTCTTAAAATCTTAAATACACATTTTTGTTAAGTATCGTAGCGGTAAATTCAAATATAACATCTAAATACAATAAACTTAAGACATTACATTACAATTAAAATACTTTTTTACTAATAGTGTACATAAATGGAAGTTGAGTTTAAGCCTGAAGCTGTTCTTTTCCACTCAGTGTAACTCACTCATTTCCTATTCACACAAAATTTCGTTCTCACTTTATACGCATATTTTCACGTTACTGTCAACATTGTCGAACGTAAATAGAATTTGTTTAGGAGTTAATATATAAGAAACGCAATAACTGTCACCGCTGCCATACGGTGCCACCTTCATAATATATATTTTCAAATATCCTTTGTATTCTATTACTTTCCAAATAACGTGCATGATATTTTTGACACAAAGAAAATCAGGTACAATTTGGATTTAATATAAACATATATGGAGTACTATAAATATCGATTTAATTTTATAGGTATAAAGTATTAATACGGTAATTCATTAAATACTTTTTTATAGAAATTATATAATTATACACAAAATAAAAAAATACCCTAGACATTCATTATCCGCAACTACAAGTGAAATCACTTTAATATTGGAATATTCTTTATAATCATACTTTCACGAGCGTAAAACAACCCGCTGCACTTTAGTTCAAGCATTTTATATGCAAGACATGAAGAACACCAAACGGCGCCGTCTGCAATCTTGGTATCTATGATTTATGAATTCCATTCCAGTTCAAACAAGTGCTCTCTTCGTTGGCTTTTGTTTTTCTACTGAATGGGTATAACGAGCATCTTGCCTTAATAACAGGGCTCCGGGGAATTAAACCGCATTGTGAATAGCAACTGGTAAATTGGAAATAAACTTCTTCATCTGAAAGATCGTTTAATTTTTTTTTAACTTTAGACATAATGCAAACATAATATGAATAAACTTTTCATACAATTCCAGTTTGATAGTTTGTTGTAAGGTGCTTTCGTACATTATCTTATGTTATTATTTATCTTCGAATCCATAACTATAATTTTTTTACTATTAATGTTGTTCATAATCTTAATATCTACCGACGTTTATCTTGCTATCTACCAATATCAAGTAGCATCTAAATTGATACATATTTCCCAAGATTATTTCATAAACTATTTCTAGGCAACCCGTCTTTATTTAAAAACTCAGTCTTATGTATAACATAAGATACAGCAAACCGCAAAATGGCAAAAATAGGAAAAATTATCGTTTCCAGTGTAAATACGCGTAAACAGAACATGTCGACAACATGAGATAGTGGTTAGAAGCTAGTGGAAAAAAACTGCAACACTTTATGTGATTGGGGAAAGTTTCTTTTTCAAACTAGCGTATTTAACGTCAAATAAGAATATAGAATTTAATTAATTTTTTAATCCTATAAATAATCTATTTGTATATTTACATTTCGAGATGAAGAATAATGTATAAATATTTAACAATTACTATGAAAACTTTCTTCTTCTTTCTATTTTATCTTTAGAGTAATGGAAACATTTTCTATAATAATATTAGTTGTTTTAATAATCATTATTTAGTCCTAAAAAATAACAAATACATTTTTTTTTATAGATGTATAGTAGGTAACTATACCGTATCCACTAGAGTTGAGTACGCGAGATGCAGTGTTCACAAAATAACATTTATTTAAAAGTCTATCCGTTTCGTTTAAACGACCAGGAATTTGAGACTTAAATAAATATATCATAGGGTATTTTTTCGTTTAACGTTTTTTAGATACGATTATATAATAAAATGTTTAAAAGTCCGCCTCCACGCAAGTGGACTCGCTTCGTTATCCGACCGCAGCAGGACTGAACTAATCACGTTAAGACATAAAATGCTGAAAGATTTACTATGTGTAATATTTTATTTTTAGCAGATGCTAGGTTCGAGTCTAATGTGTTATACCATTGCTACCATTTTATGTCATGAAATTTTTTGCAATATTCCGTAATACTGATTGTTGTGAATCTCCATTTGTTTTAATTATAACATAATATAATTAAATATATAATAATTATAACATAATGATTCACGTGATTTTTTTTATAAACATAATTTACATAGTATTAGTAATTTTTATAAAAACATTATTACAAAAAAAGCCGAAGAAGAAAAGAAAACTGTAGAATAAAACATGAAACTTAGACCAATTGATCGGCAAACTGAGAATTAGATAGAAAACTCACGTACCGGTAGAATCGCTTTTCTGTGGAAAATGCATTAACTTATTTACTGAACATACGTGAAGCTAAATTGCACATCCGGATAGCCGCAGAGTTTAACAGCACTTGTTTTATGGAAGACCTTGCACAGCCAGTAATGACAGTAAAGCTTTATGATCTGTGAAAGATTACGTAGACAACTTTTTAATACTTATTAAGAAATTTAAAAAACTTTCCATACCGATCTTGTATTTAAAATTTTATAGATATATAAATAATAGCCTTTATGACTAAGCAAGGGACAAGAAAGAAAACTTTTAGGATTATGAGCTATTAAAATCATTTTACTGCAGCTCGTATTAGGCTGGCTTGACCGGGGAAGGACCACCTTCTCACGGAAGATCGATTTGTAGTAACAAAATTCATTTGGTTATGTTCCGTCAGTGAGTGAGAAATTCCGGAAAAACGAATCCCCCATCTCCTGCCAAAACATGAAAGCGATACCTTTAAAAAAGATACGCCAGGTACCGGCCGGAGAACCCCTCGCTAAGCAAAATCGGGGGATTCATTCTCCGATTTTTCTCGGGCTGCCCGTTGTATCTTGGACCGGCAAAGTAGCGTGTTTTGTGCTTACTGAGGACAAACGACGAGTCAACGCAGCGGTGGCCAGCTCCACTCTTAATGTGTACTTTGGCAACATCCGGACTTCATTCCAACTTAAATGCTGTCCACTATCGTCTGGAGCCAGCCGGCCTTGTTGTTTTTGACGAAGACGCAGATATCGCAACCAGCGTATTTGTCATGTCGGATATAAACTTGAATATTGTTTTATACCACACATCGAGGTATCTGTGTTCGTAAGGGAGGATATCTGCTACCGTCATCTTCAGATTTTCAGAATATCAATGTTTAACTTTGTTCTGGGAAATGATCTGTGAATTCTGTAATTGAGTTTTAAATAAACATTAATAACCTATATCTATAGGTCTTTAAATGTTCAAATCCATTTGAGCAGTAAGAAATCGAATAGAAATAGAAATGAAAGAGTCAAATAGAAATAAATAATAGCTTGTATTTACAGGACGACGACATTTCTCAAATCGCCCCATTAATTCTTAATGGAACGGCGGACCAACATTTCATCTATTTGGCGCACACCAGGCGTCGCCGCGAAGCTATTTTCGGTAGCGTATCAGAAAATTTATAAGTTTGAGTTACATTTAAACCTTTGGGTCGCGCAGTAAGTGGAATTTATTGTCGCCATACGCTCTATTTATTACTATAATGTGATATTTATCCCAGAATAAACTTACGATGATCCGGCCACATTGATTCTAATCAAGTTCAGGCGTACTTATGGGATAAAACACACTATCGGATAATTTATTGTATATATATGTGAACTATAGAACCCCTTGTGAGAAAATAAAGATTTAATATTGAAACATCATGAAAAGAAAATAACGTGTATATTACTTTAATAATTTTATGTCATTAAGTAGTCAGTAAGTTCATAAGGGTATCACGGTGATTTATTTTATGATAAAAAAAAATAAAAATAACTTTTGTAGGCAAGACAATATGTCACTAACTTATCCTGTTTGAAAGTTCAGTCACGTCTTTTATAAATGCTCTTCTGTGTGCATATTTTCGCTTCCTTTTATCTAGACTTTTCTTGAAAGGTTTTCTCAAAATAGTCTTCTATCTTTTGTCTTGCAAAGCTATTTGATGACGAATAACTAATCTATTTTGAATGTTGAAACTATTGACTTCTTACTTGAGCCTTGACAAATAGGTGTATGTAAATTTAAAAACAGGCCCACGAGTGAAATAAATTTCACATATTTAAGTACATATTTTGTATACTCCGTTAGTTTAAACATAATCAACTATAGGTTAATTAACTTTATCCCGAAATTTATTCTCCCTTAACTTATAATTTTTTTGTTATGAATATTATATACTATTGCATATAAATAAATAATACGAGTATAAGTATGTAAGATATAAAAGTAATATAAGTAGTGAAAACAAATAATAATAAATATCCATTGTGAATGGAAATTGATATTCAATTTTGAAATAAAAAGACGATAAGGTTCGTTTATCTCGGCTTCACAGTCCATTAATTGACTAAAGTCATGACTGTTTGACGAAAATTTCTCAATTCACAAAAGCTATCAGCAGTAAAAGTATCATTTTGAATTATATATTTTCAAAGCAACATTGCTAATATTCTTTTCACCTAGGTGTTAGAGACAAATATATCCGGTATTATAGATAGTTTTTCCACACTGATTCGCCTGGAATTTCCCGTCATAATATAAAATTCTTCGTCCTTCCTTTCTAGGCATCTGAAGACGAAAGTATTTATTTGTAAATTTCAAGTGACCATTATTTTTATTCAGATAATGAAATGTAATATTGTTAATCAACCTCTCTTATTATAATATCACATTACAAATAGCATTTTTATGACAAATAAATTTGTGGCAAATTCATTGCTTTGCATTCAATTTTGCTTTGAAAATGCGTTACAATAAATTTGTGATAAATTAATTTATCTTATATCTTAATGTTAATCACAAGTTTCTTTATGTTACACTGAAGTAGAAGCTTGGAATTCCAAGATGCTGATTTAGTTTGCTCAATGACTATGTGTGATAAACGTTACATGATTCCTTTGTTAATATAGATTCCGCTTTCATTTTCATTATTTCATCGCCACAACAAAGTATTTGTTAAGCTATCGCCAGTTAGATGTTCAGGCCCTCAGAGTCCTTTCATTAAAGCTGTTTCGTAATAAAGACCCGGGTAAACAAAAGTAAATAAAATGTTGGCACTGTAATTCAACTATAATTATATTGCAATGTATTTCTGATGCTTGAAATATAAAAATTCTTCAAGTTTCGTTCAATTTACAGTAACTAATTTTGATAAAATGAAATCATGTTTAATAGAAACATGAACTATCACGATTTTACTCTTATTACTTTGATTTATTGAATGAATTGAATTTTTATAAGCCTTTATGAAATATTAAGAACATCTTTTTAATGACTGACATTACAAACCATTCAAATTTAATCGTGTTAACCCCAATTTCCAAAGTAAAAAATAGTATGCAAAACAAGACTTGTGTTTCTTATTCAGTAAATGAAAAGCGGACGAACCAACTTATTTACAGAATTTATTCATCTTGATTTCAAATCAAATTACCTTTAAATGTAATTAACTTGAACATGCAAGGTGAAAACCATATTAGTTAAGTATGAAACTTATTGCTTAGCCACTTACATACGAGTATCTTATAATAATATCTTTAATAATACCATAATTATATAATTATATATTATAATATCTTTAATAATAAAATTATTAAGAATAATACCAAAATAAAATATGAATTTTCCAGTTAAAATAAGTTTAGTTTAAAATTAAGAAGACTAACGATGACATGTAAAAAAACAAACAGGTCGTCACACATTGACTTTACAAAATGCGTCTTATCTTCACTGAATACAGTTTAATTTCGCGTTTAAACCCTGCGCTGTTTTGTTAGAAATCCAACAGTTAGTGAACGCTTCGTTAAAGTAGTGCACGGGATTACACGCCCGAGACGTTGATTGAGATTGTTGAGTGAATACGTGCATTCTACATACATATAATTAACTCTACCTTGGATACTTTGTTTTGAACACCTATAGGATGTTAGGAACAAACAGTTATCTTGTTCTACTTTAGTGCAGTCTTGAATAAATTAAAACTCTACCGCACATATTGTAAAACGCTGTTTCTAGTAACATGACTTATTGCGAACTTTTATTATCAATCAAGTTAAATTAATTATGTAACAAAGAATAAAGTTTAATATTGGATTTTATTCAAGTGACAACCGAGAATTTTTTTAGTAAAAAAAATAAAGTATGAAATAAATAATTATGATATAAAAATTATGAATCGTTATAAGGGTTAATATGTTTAATATTTAATTTCAAATAAAAGCTCTTTATTCCATTGCAACTGTTACTTTTAATGTATTCTCAAATTCAACACTTTGCCGGTCCCAAAGCGCTCTGTGACATCATTCGAAAAGATCCGACAACTGCAATCGGAATTGGCCATCAGTAAAAAATCCCTTGAAATGGAATTTCGTGAACAAGATTAACTTATCATTGATAGTTATATAAAAGAGAGTATTTAAGATGATATTAGATATTATAACTATTAAAGTTCAATTGTGCAGTGAATTGTATGTGTATACTTTGGTGTCCATTACTACGAGGCTATCGTTGTCAGTAGCTACCATTTTATACATATTATGAAACAATAAACTGAATTGAATTTAATGAAATTGAATCTGTTGATAAATTTTATTTTAACGAGATTTTGTCAATCTATTCTAACGAAAATATAAAAAAATGCAACATTTGGGTTGAGTAAAAATTTTTTGCACGATTTTTTCGAATGCTTCTTATTATCTTAATTAAAAAAATAAAGCAATAGTATCTCCAGTTTTATTTAAAATATAACGTATCCTCGTACTCAAAGTACGGTAGTCGAAGATTAAAATTCCTTCCATAGTAACGAGTAACGTAGCTTTATGGGAAATTCCTTTTGATCTGAGAAGGTTTCAGGTTTCAGTTATACCAGTGTCTTAAATTTCATTGTATATTAGTTATAAACGTAAATAATATATTTTATATGATGATATGTTTTTAATTTATTTTGTTGAGATATTTTAGAATCACAATGGGATTAGACTGGATTCTTTAATTTAGTCGTCAGTGGAACATCTCTCGGACTTGCTATTAATATAAATTTCATTTCTGGAATAATTTTAATATGTATGTGTATAACGTTTGTCGTTCATCAAGTAAGATTTAGTAACTGTTTGTTATCATCTAATTAACATGATTAGTCTGTGATATTTTATATTTCCTTAGGAATGAATTATGCCATTTATTTGTAAAATTTAATTGAAGTAAGGTAATTGTCATCGTGAGACTAAAGTCTGAGTGCATTATTTGTTTATTAGCATATTATGGAATTTTATTTTGTGACCTTTTGAGCCCTGTCCAACGGAAGCGCTTCCGCGTACAGAATTATGCAGATCCAATCCCTACATTTTGATAGAAACATTTTGTCAGCAATATTCAAATGCGGTCCGCAGGAGAAATATTGCCTGCAGGCTGTATGCAAATGATATTTGACTAGCGAAAAGTTTTCAGCACTAGACCTTCAATAGTGAGCGCAAACAGTTTTATAAGATCAGTTGCATCCTCTATCCCAAGTCAATATAGACTGAACTGAGCCATCCAATGGTATAAACTTCTCTTAGTAAATAAATAAATAAAATGTTACCAGTTTATATATTTATATGTTGAAGACAACATATTTTATTACATATTACACACATACTTTGTTTTTTATATAGCAAATATACTATAAGTTGATGTCAAAATCGGTAATCAGGCAGACTTCTATATATATATTACACTTCTTCTATACATATATATTACATACAGTAATTAAAGAGGTTTACTTTAAAAAAATCTCTTAAATATTCAAACTTTCAATAACAGCCGAAGTTTTGCACATGTAGTGATATGTTTTATTGTATGGAAACTGTTGATTTTTTATATCTCTAACCGATTCATATTAATATTATTTGTGCATTGTTGGCTGAAAATACTATACAGAATAAATAAACGTATATCTATATAATTACTTTTCATATACATTAATTTTTTGGCAAAACTTCAAATAGAATAACTTTGTAATATAACTAATTACATCAAAGTGATTTACAATAGCTCCGAGCTCTAAATTATGGCCAGTCAGCCTTTCAAAAACAACAACAGGGAAAATTAATTATAATGGAAATTATGAATTCAAAAAAGACCATTATTTTCATATAAACAATGTATGAACGTTTAAAAAAAACAAACATTTAACTTTTATATTGAGAACTGCAATTCATTAAAGATACTAAATTTCAGACGCAAACAAAAAAAATAATTGCATTTTGCAAAATGACACAAATAGTTAAATTAGATTCGCTCATATTTTGATTGCGTTGTTTTTTCAATTTCCATAAATCATTCAGACATATAACCTCAGTATGCATATAATATTTTAACAACTATCAAATATAATGAAGGTTTCAACGCGAACGATACTGCTATTTTATTTGACATTTAGTACTTTGATATATTCAAAATAATATTAATTAAGGATATGAATTAAAATCCTCTTTTAACAATACATTCAGAATATCTCAATAAGCCAAAATAATAATCATAATTTATTTGATTAATTTAATTCATATAAAAATGTGACACTTTTTAACAACAATTATGTTATAAAGCCATGCTAAAGCTTTTAAGGTTTTATAGTTTTAAATCAGTTTATACTTTGCAATGCAAATTATAACAATGCACCGACTTGACGGCGATAATGAAAACTTGACTACGGCTAATTTATCTAAATATTCATTAAGAAAATTTAATTCGAAAATTTTGATAAGAAATTATAATAATCATTGTAAAGGGTGGTTAAATTTTAAGGGCCGATGTTGATTTTAAATAAAACACAAATTATATAGGAAGTTATGGTCATTTCTTTTTATTATAACCATATGGTATGATTTAATTATGTATGGAACAAACTTTCGGCCAAATGGCCGCCGCCACCTCGATCCGACGGTACAAATTCTCGAAGACGCTGATACATGTTTGAGGTTTTATGCCGTTAATGTGACGAATTATCTCATCCTTTAGCTCTTGAATTATTGCTGGCTTATCGAAGTACACCTTTTCTTTCAAAAAACCGCAAAGAAAGAAGTCCAACGGTGTAAAACCCCATGATCTTGGCGGCCAATTGAGGGTGAAAGAGAGAGGTGCAATTGTTGGGCACGACGAAGAGTTGAGGTGGACGGCTCTTCAGCCACACTATCGTGAACAGCAGCAATATTTTCTGCAGTACGAGCTGCACGAGCATGCACTGGCGTTTCTATGTCTCCTATAGAACAAGTTTGCACAAATTTTCGCCCAAATTTTCGCACAATTTTTCCAATTGTACGCATATTTGGACCGGATTTGGATTAAATTGACCGAAAAAATCACGAAGTGCACGATATGCATTTTGATATGAACGCCCATTTTCATAATAAACCTGAATAACTTTAATCCGTTGTTCGTTTGTGTATCTTTCCATGGTTCAAATTGAGTTAGTCTGAAATTGAGAAATGTCAAATGAAATGCAGAAAAAATCTTGATGTTTAGGTTTAGTCCCCATTCAACATCGGCCCTTCAAATTTAACCACCCTTTATAACATCTTATATTGGTTAATTTACAACATGCAGTGTCGTTATAAATTATTAAATCGTGTCGTTATAAATTATTTAATCCCTACAAACAGCGGTTACTTTCTATTTTGTTACTCACCATGTTGATCTTCATCATAAAAGTTAAAAAGTATAATTGATCTACTTTACTATGTAAACTATGCTTTATAATAATCTGAGTTAAACTGCAATGATTTGGAGATTGAATAAGTACCATATGTGAATGAAAAAAAAATTCTTATTTATTTAAAAGGTTTTTCAGGAACACAATTTCAAATGTTAAAATAGAGACACCCAATGATGGAGTACAAATTGCCATTAATTCAATCTTTTAAAGATTTTAACTTCAAAGGTGGAAGGCAGTACTAAACTATTATACATTTTTCTTGTCACTGGATAAATAAAACACTCAAAATTTTAGGTTATATATTAATATTATTTGTCGGTCTATTAATATTATTATATTAAATAAATGTAAAAAGCACACGCAAGATAGTTTGTAAATAATAACAGACGAGATGCCTCTCACTATGAATATTAATAACATCCTTATATTAAGTTATAATTTAAAGATAATTAAATCACAATAACATTATTACATTTATTGGATTATTTTTACTATCTCATTTAATATCTTCGCACATTTTAGAACGAGACCTTGTGTATAAAGTATTTTATATGAATAGTTACTACTCAAAGAAATTTATTTTACAAGGTTAAATAGTTTCAACATAGTTGTAACAAAACAATATTTTTATTGTGCAATTTTTTTACAATATTTCTATTATAAAGTTTACGACTATATTACCAAATATGCAGATATAATATAGGTACAATCAATTGGAAATTCATGTCATTTCATCAAGACTTTTCTACCTAATAGCAACTTCTTAGGAATTTTCTTTCAAAATTGTTGTTACATCCTTCTCCATTTCCATTGAAGTTTTTAATATTTGACGGTTTTTATATTTATCCTGTTTTAAAAGATAAAACTTCCTCAATTGCAATATAAAAACAACAATGCACTAACTTGACACAGCTTGTACTTAGCCAATAATGAACTTTTCTTTTGAATATTCAGTGTATAAACTGAGGCAGAACTTTTTGGTGAGAAATTATGATAAAAGCTAGACACCAACGGCATCTCTTCCCAAGATTTAATAAACTACAAATAACATTAAATATATATTATTTACTTCTTTAACAATTTTATTTTTTTTATTAATAGAATTAGATGAATTAAGAAAAAGCTAAATGTTTACCATAAGGTTTTTTTTAATTATACATAGTTTAAGAATCTTTATATTCTTATATAAATCGGTTTCGGTTCATTTTTCCAGTCGCCGTAGTTTCTTCTAATTTATTTTTATAATACTATGATCTCTTGAAAAACCATAGTTGGAAAACTAAAAGTAATTCTATTGAATCTTTGTGTTTATAAAGTTTTTTTTTAGAAGGACCTGATATAATATGTACGAATAACTCTGGAGGCAAATTCTTATTATAAATAAACTAATCACTGTGGAAGGGATTAATATTTATTTATTTAATTTGATATAAAGCTGTATTTAAACTGTTATGTTATGACACAGAGTACATTCTAAAATATCCAGATCGCAATCCTTTTTAATTACATACAACATTAGAAGTTTCAACTTTCCTCGAACTCAAATTACAAATGTCGCCTTTGTGTCACCATTTTAAATTGTGCTATTATAATAAGGAGCTAAAGTTCGCAACCAGAGGAAGCAAGGCTAAGTAGCATTGTGTCATTAAACTACATACATTAAATAGATTGCATTCCATATCTAGCTAATGTATTAAAATAATTGAATCAATCATATGTATATGTTATATTGTATGTACATACAATAACTGTGGTTCATGTTTGTGTATTAAACGATATACAATGTCTATTTTTATTATACATTATTATATAACATTGTATAATAAGGAATGATTGTATTCGTGGATTGTTTAACTGAAATAAATAGAACAATAGAACGCTATTATGTTAACAGTATTGTATATCTATATCAATTTATCAAATAATAAATATTTGTCTAATAATTATTTTATCCTGAAATCCTATCAGTACATTAGGACAAACAATAAAATGAATGAATTTTAATTGATCTTTGATATCAATTTTCGTATGTATTATATATGTCGCCAAGAATTATTAAAAATAAATCAAATAGCTGACAATGATGTCACACTATATGTTATGTAGGGTTTTTTTTATGTAAGAGGAGAACAAACGAGCTGGCGGGTCACAGATGATTTGTGATCACCGCCGCCCATGAACTCTAGCAACATCCGAGGATTTACAAGAGCGTTGCCGGCCTAGGAGGTGGAAGTAAACCCATGTCGTGCCAATCTGGAAATACCGCCGAAGAGAGTTCGTTCCACATTCGAGTGGTACGTGGAAAAAGGTACTTGAGAACCGCAAAGTTAAGGATTGCCACGCATCCAGGTGGTACGGATAGTATTGGAGGCGATGGCGTGCTGTGCGGTGATGAAATTTGGCGGTAGGCATCAGATTGAATAGCTTTTCAGAACACTCCCCGTGGTAAATGCGGTAGGAGACGCACAGAGATGCAACGTCTCTACGCAATACTAAAAAGCCTAGCCATTCACAGAGCACCGGGTTCCCTAAAATCCGAACGACTCTCCGTTGTACGTGGTCAAATGGTAGAAGCTGATATTGGGGTGATCCGGACCAGAGATGAGAACAGTACTCCGTGTGTGACCCGACTTGGGCGTTATAGAGCGCAAGTCTTTGGCCAGGCTTAATATTTTTAGCCTGGCCAAAGACTTGCGCTCTATTAATCATTCCCAATTTCATCGAGGCCAACTTGGCCTTGCTCTCCAGATGACCATGAAACTGACAGTTGCTCGAAATTTCGAGACCCAGTATTCTAATACTTGGTGAGGCAATGAGAGGAGTACTCTCGAAGAGCGGTGATACGACAAATGGGGTTTTCTTAGTAGTAAACGCTCAAACCTGTGTCTTTAAGGGATTTAACTGAACGTGGTTCAGTTCACCCCACTCAGAGACCATCCCCTAGGAAGTCTCTATAGAAGACACAAGTTTCTTTCGGCACTCGTCGACGTTTTTTCGAGAGAGATCTGCACGGCCGGACTATAACGCATCCCCCGTACTGTCATACGCATAACAATGTATTTTGAAAATACCCAATATATCATTGACGTGCAGGAGGAACAGAGTTGGGGATAGCACGCAGCCTTGGGGTGGTACACCAGTGTTCACGGGCTAAGGATCCGAGCAAAAACCGTCGATACAGGCCTGTGTGCTCCGCCCAGTGAAGAAGCTGGTGATCCACTTCCATAAACTCTCAGAAAGCTCATAGGAAGGTAGCTTCGAAAGAAGCCCCTTATACTATACATGATCGAAGGCTTTTGTCATATGCAGACTAACTGCCAGACCCTCTCCCTTGCTTTCAATAACTGCCCAACGGTGCACAAGATTAACAGAAGAACGGCAACTGATCGACCATGGCGAAAGCCATATTGCCGATCATTGACCAACTGGTAATCGTCGAGGTACGTTAGGAGCTGCTTATTGATTATGGTTTCCATTACTTTGGAGAGAAGAAAGGTAATAGCGATAGGTCTATAGTTAGCTGGGTCCGAGCGAAAACTGGTGATAAATAAAGAAAAAGTTGATAACCTTCTTTAGAGATACCATCTGGCCCACTCCACTTATGAACTTCTAAGGAAAAGAGGGCTTTTCGGATGATTTTTTGCCGAAAAACTATTTCCAGCATTAAGCTCTGACCCCGCGGGATGATAGGCGGTATCTTCCCTTGGTCGTCCAAAGTCGAGTTGGAGGAAAAGAGTGCCCAAGAGATCGGCTTTCACTTTTGCCATGTGGGCCAGAGAGTCGTTCCCACTGTGCAGAGGCGGTAAAGATGGCTGGCAAAAGTTTCCCAGGGTGGCTTTGGAAAACGCCCAGAACTTGCGCGTGCCAGGTATGTACCTTGCCAGCTGCCAATTTTGACGACATGCTTGAATTTTGCTCTAGCAATTTTCCGTTTGAAGAATCTCGAGGCAAGATTATATTTCCTTTTCAGAACTCTAAAGTTCGTATCCTTAGTAACGAACGCATTAGCCTAAGCTTGATAAGCCTGCCGTTTACCAGCTGCTGCAGCCCTGACAGACGTATCAAACCAAGGCCGCGGTCTGCCACCAAGAGGTACCATAGAGCTTGGTACAAATATTTCCATGCCCTGAAGCATCAACATCAGCTACAGCCGCAGCGCAGTCACTAGGATCGTTGGAAGGGAAACAAATCGGCAATAAATGGACCGCATTCCATCCCAATTCGTTGATTTGTAGTGCCAAACGCGTCGAGTCGCAGGTTTTGTGCGAGCCGGACGTTGAATGGCCACTACACTCCGTACCAAACAATGATCAGAGGATCCTAAGGGAGCCTCGACAGTGACTTGGTATTTTCCGGGATGTGAAGTCAGCAGAAGATCCAACAAAGAGGGCATATGGTTGTCCACGTCCGGCAGACGAGTGCGTCTTGACCGACTGGGACAGACCATTTGCCAGAGCAAAAGGATTTGCAGGTTTTGATGTGTGTTAAAAGAGTAAACAACTGACATCAGGCCGTCAGTGAATCAGGTTGTGTGCAAAAGGTATGGCCTATATAACAGCCGGCAGCAGGCAGCCCTCCTGGTAATCTAAATAAAATTTGTCTGCACATATGCACAAGTTTTACATTTTTTTTTTCTTTTTCACTTCTCTCTGAATTTTTTTATACATGTAAAAGTGAATTAAATTGTATCCAAATAATAATGTTTTTATAGCTTTTTTAAAGTTATTTAGCTTCAATTTTCATATTTAGTTTCCTCTCCGTCAATATACTTCAGCTCCCCTCCTTTTTTAAATAAATAATTCAATAATATTTTAAATGTACTATTAACAAGTAAACCTTATTAAAATATTTATTACAACCTGTATTTTAATTTTGTTATAAAAGAATGTTTAAAATGTATCTTTCATTCCTATTTGTAAGACACGATAATATCTTAGATAATTGGAGGTGACAATCTAATTAAAGACCTAAAAAAACTTATAATGCTTGAGGCTTCTGCTAAAGGATTAGGCTGACGTTTCTACCCATATTTTTACAATTATTTTATTTTAACTGTAGCAATTACTAATATTTACATTGAGGCAAACAAATTATTCTATTGACAACTGACACCAAAATTAATGTGAGTAAATGTATCCCACTGTTAACTTAACTGTAATGTTATACTTAAAATACGTTTTATTGATAGTGTCAAATACATAGTCTTAATTATAAGATTTTTGGATTATTTTAATAGATTAGGCAATTTTATTTTCAACCTTTCAGCAGCCTGTTTGAGGCACCCATTAAGAGCGAATCTCTAAGCTTTTGAAAGCTTTTACTTAATGTCTAAATTAAAATCTTAAGAATTTTAGTACTGAAGTTTTGAGGTACTTCCTTTTTAATATCAAACATTTATTATGAAAAAATATGATGTCTTTATTAATGATTTTTTTAAGACATCAAAAAAGAGGTAACCACGACTTTTATCAATTGTATACCAAAGATAATATTTACTAAGTACTAGACACCTAATAATCTAATATCTGACAAACTGTTTTATATTAAGATCAAGGTCTAGTGATGCGATGTACGATGAAGTAATGGAACTGTTTAATTCTCATTCACCGGACTTATTTATTGCTAGATATTAATTCAAGACATTGTTTAGAGTATAAGCAAACAAACATTGTAGAGTATTTTAAATTTTAAATGGTAGAATGATAAATTTGATAGATACTTATAAATATAAGTAAATATTTATCCTTAATTTTGCTTTTATTTAGTAATTATTAATATGAACCGTATAAAATTTCACTAGATTACATTCGAATATTAATTAAATCTCTCAAATTATAATTTCAGCACCGGTTCAATTGTTTATTGTTGGTAAGGGAAAATGATAATATTGAACTAAATAAAAACCTCGTGTATGACGTGTTACATAGGGGCTAATTTATTTCCCTTCCAAAAATCCAAGTTACACACACTTTACACTGCGGTTATACTCTTAGCTGAAGTGCTACTTCAAGGCATGGAACTATTTAAACCAAGCTCCGTGGTACCACTTGGTAGCAGTTCCCGGCCTTGGTTTGATGCGTCTGTTAGGGCAGCAGCAGCTGATAAACGGAGGTATATAGCCTTAGTCATTAAGCATCCGAACTCAAATATAAGATGGGATTATAATTACAATAATAATATAATCGGTTCATCATTTAATATAAAACTATGTGAAGGTAGTACTAATATGAATTCATTTGAATAGAAATAATGATGTTTACAACAACGACTAACACAGTCATACAAATATTTATCGAATCAACAAACATTGAACAATTGTTCAATTTAGAGATTCTATTTCGTGTTCATCAACACTCTGTTAAGTTTTAATTAATTCGATTTTAAAGTAAATTTACAAACGACAAATGACTTTGTTAGCTAAATGTGACATTAATTATTAAAGCCAATGTTTATATATATATTAGTATGTATACATAATAGAGGTAACTTTAGTGTATAATGTAACCACGTATGATAAATAAACGTTTAAAAGTAATAGTATATTTGGGTATTGTGGCCATAATACAAGTATAAAAATCCAATTACTGCATTGTGATGTATATTGTATGTGGATCCCGCAGCATGATAATGTCTGAATTATAACATTGCCTTGCAAAACGTCTTTTTTTTATGTTAGTGACAAATTCTCTATAATACTGTAAAATTGCACAATACAATTATTTATTATGGTCTCTTTCTACAATTTCCTTTCTACAATCTTTAAACCTAAACATACAAAAGACGTAACACAAAACAACATTTATAATTTCAATTAAAAAAAAAAAACAATACAGAGAATATTTATTATGATGTAATAATAAAATATTATAAATACCATTGTGAGATGATAATAAATCATCTAAATAGTTTAGAGTAAGCTCTAACGCTAATATCTAATTGTGATCAAATATTACAAAATCGAGTTGCGTATTTTTGAAAAACATTTCCCTTAATCCGTTTATATCCAAAGATTTGCTCAAGTCGATGTTTCAATATTTCTGTACATACGTTAGCCTATGTTAAAATTTTTACATTTTGATTAAATATTGAAATAAAAAATTTTCCTTCAGAGAAGGACTTGGACCTGTCATCTCAGAGAAACTATCACATCGCTCTATTAATTAAACTACCGCGTCGTTAGCTATCTCGATGAATATATTTAATAATTATTTCTATATTTATTCATTATTTCTATATTTATTCATCCATTCTATATATAATCGCCTCAACAAGACTTTTTTCGAAAACCCTAATCAATATTTTATTGGGTTATAAGGTAAAATCAAGAAAAAGCTTCTTGAAAAAAAAACCATTTAAGTTCATATTTCAATATTACTGTATTTAATATAGCAATGTATATTTGTTATGAAATATATTTTAACCAAACCATCGTAAATATATTTTAACCAAAATATCATTAAATAACAAACACATAAAGAAGAAAAAGCTATTTATAACAAAACATGTTTTTATAACGGTTTTTACATATTAAAACAAATACTTATAAGAATATTACAACATGAATACAAGCCTGGATGGTCTTTCGACTCAAGAAATATTTATTAATATGCTTGAAAGAAACAGAAAAAAATAATAAATTAAAAACAGAATATGCCAAGTAAGCAAAATTGTAGATGATACTAAAAGAGCTTCGATCTATTTAAACTTTATATCATATGTTCACGAGACCACATTATACTTACTTAGTACGTAGTTGATCGCGTAACGACCCGACGTATCTAAAGTGAGCTTCACGTCTCTGTAGTGAGTGGAACAATAGACCTGTAACTTAATTACTGGTATATAATTCTTTATATACGACACCAAATAAAACGTATGCCTTTTACATAATTTTTTATTTTTTGCAAGGAAATATATACAATAAATAATAAATTCAGCAAAAAAAAATGTTTACAAGACTAACTAATTTTCATATCGACATTATTTCAGAACAAAGAGGAAATCATATCTCTTAGTTTACTTGATATTTTACCAAAGCGCAAACGCTTTACCAATCGACATTAAGTGGTTTATAAGTAATTCAACACAACTTTAAGGCTTTTACACATTTGTCATAAAACAAGGTTGAAATAAAATGGAGCTGTATCTAGTAAAGTCAAGTTGTAAAACTTTTATTTATATACAAAATTTTAATTCCACAATTTCATGTCACAGTTTAGAAAATTTGTTTTAAGTACGAATGGATGACAAACATCTACTCGTACTTCTATTAGTTAATTTGATTATGTTATAGGTATTGAGGGTTTATTAAAAAGCTTCATCTTAAAATATCACTATATGATGGTAGTCGCTGTTTATATCTATATTTAATTTTTATTACAGTGTTGCTCTATTTACTTATTTTAATTAATTCTAGAAATATGTGTTTGTTCAGTAAGTACATGAAGTCCATAGATTTTGATACAAGATATAATTATTAACTTTGTTTATTGTTTGTTTTTGTAAACTGTGGCTCCTTCGTTTTTTGTTCCCTTTCCGCTATATGTTTAACATCTGACTAATGACACAATGAAACAATACTAAATGAACGTGACTTTTACAAAGCACTTCAGTTTGTAGGATGTTTAAATATTTGACAGACTGACCGCAGATGGGACTAGTTCAATGAAGTAGGACCCCTTAGGAGGAACAGGAGATCAACGATAAATAATATTCATTATTCAATTTGTACCACGTGTAAGAAACCGGTTCATTTTTCTTCCTACTGCTTATTTTCTCTTTCATCTTAATAATTAAAACTATATTTTTCTGCTTTGTTGCATGTTTTGCTAACATCACCATTGCAATACACCAAATAAAAAAAACGTTTTTTGTCTTTTTCTGTTTTGTTGCTGAACATCATATTTACTTTACACATAATTGTCTAACATTATATAAAAAAAAACAAATCCCGTCATCTCAAAGTGTAAGCCCAAATATTATTTTTAGCTAAATATTATTATTTTTTTTTTTACATTACTGTTTATATTATTTTTTAACATTTATTTCAATACCTGTATTTACATTATTGTCTTGAAAGATGGATGGCGTTACTTGGAATATTTATCTTCATTAGCAATTATTATTAATAAGCAATTATAGCAATTATTAGCAATTATTATATGGCATTCTTAGCCGCCTTCTAACCGTACATTGACCGACAGTGACTCCTCGAACCTCTGGTTGGTCGAGGTTGCATAGCGCAACTCGTCAGTACTGCAAGGAGTAAATTTTATGCACTTAACTAAGTGGTGATTGGATAAAAATTATAAATCTGTTAATTTGGAGTTAAAAGTATAGGCTTTAATACAAAAATACATTTTAAATATTTTTAATTTTTTTTTAAATAAAAACCCACTTTTTATCTATTTTGTAAGGGTGAGATGATTTGGTTGCACGCTTGTGTAGTTTAAAATTGCCGATATCATAAAGAAGATATAGATATCATAGAATAAAGAGGCTCATTTGTTTTCACATCAGCACTTGTTAAAATTTATTCTCATTTTAAATATCAACTAAAATTTATATGGTTAAGATTAAATTTCCCGCAGTAATAAATATGTATTGCAAAGCCACACTGACATTATGGTATTGCAGACCGCATTGCAATGCATTGAATAATCCGTCTGCTATTGAGTTATCGTATATTGAGAGTCTGTATAAAATACGAATACAATGAATTTAAAATAAAACATATCTACCATACAAAAATTTATAATAAATTAAAACTTTTATAATAACAAATATGTATCTGTCACATCAAAGGTTTATTAATTAGTTATTAACAATAGTTCCATGATAGCACATATATAATATGTTATTAAGCCTATAGGTGGGATAGTTCTTAAATTGGTTAAGTAGAATAAAATATGAATAATATCTACAAACAAAGACACAAACTGACCTATATAATATTTATACTATACTATTACTAAATCCTTTTTAACGGTTTAGAAAAAGGCTAGCTATATATAAACCCAAGACTCCCGTATTTCTAACCACTTTTTTAACTAAAATTAAAATTTTAAGTTATCAATTGCTTTTTTTATACAATTTGAAGTTTCAGTTCAATTTAATCAAGCAAAAACAGTGATCTGTAAAGTTTATAGTTATGTACAAAATCGTATTTCTATGTTTATTATAAAATTAATTTAATGGTAATTCAAGTGCAAAAGAATCATAACATTTTTCATAAAACTGGAAAACTAATTGTTTTAACTAAAACTACTAAAAATAAAATAGGCAGTCCTTTTAGTATCAATTTTAACAGTGAATATGCCATGACCGATTTCAATTATAATATATAATAACAATGTTACAAATTATCCTTTAAAAACCCTCCTACTATTAACTTTGAGATTATGATTAAATGTCATTAAAAGGCTGTAATCTTCATATCATAGAATATATGTAACTGTGATAACTAAGTATTTACTATGACTTACATCTTACGATAATCAATGTCCATAAACTGCATATATTTATTCTTACATCATTTTGTGATAAATAATTCCATTAAAAAAGGGGAAAATGATAAGGTTATTTATTAACATGAAACTACATATAATTGTATTTTATTACGAATTAAAAACCAGGTAACTAAGCTTTTTCTAATACAGTACTATTTTTTAGTGACATCATCATGAATGTCTCTAATGATATATTGTACATCTGGGACTTTAATTATAATTCTCTCGACGTCAGGATGTCATTATTTTTTAAATATTTTTACACAAGGATATGCCTTTTTACGTATATATTTCTTACAATATTCTTCTTTCGGATATATTGTGCTAATTTTGAAATTTACGATAAAGAATTTATATCATTTATTTATTTATTTACTTATCTTCACGCCATATCCCTTGCGGGTTAGTCAAAGATGACGGAGCGCCAAACGCTACGGTTATCATTGCCTTTTCCCTTGGTCTCAGACACACAAATAACATCCAGATCTTTGTCATACAATGTATGTCAACATCTAATAATTCATTCATCTTCTGTTCCATTCCTCCTCTTACATTCCACGTAGCTGTTTGTAGCTCCGTTCTCCACCTCCCGCCGTTGGGAACATGGTGTGTTGGTTGGCGGACCCCAACGTCGATTTATATCAATTTGTTTATATTATATTTTACGTTTTTTGAATTTTATTTACTACACATTTTCAATTATACCTAATACGATTATGGACAGTTTTATTTACAACCTAAGTTTTAAATTGCCATCACTTTGTTACCAAAAGTTACATATTTACATAGTTATGTGTCGATCGATAAATTACATCTTGTTAAAAATTACAAAACGTATGTCATTATACTTATAATAAACCTAAAAAGTTGGCAATTATTATTATTTTCATCTTTTTTGCTAAGATTGCGTAATAAAGAAACTTTTCTCAAAACATCGTTGTCCTCGTAAAATAGCGAAGCAATTTTCAGCCGCTTATATCTTTTGCTTGTTGAGAATGTTCTTAACTGTGTTTTACGTACAAAGTTTTTGTTCCAAAACTCATAAAACAAATCTTATTGTCCTTAATTTCATCTCGCAACTTTTTTTCTTGGATCGTTTACATGTTGTTTCATAAAAATAATGGGATACAAGTTTCAGCTTCCACATTTATAATTGACAGTTTTATTGATTGTTATGTTACTTAATTAACACATTTACATTTTCTATGTTTTCCAGAATTTCTTACGCAAAAAGTAAATTGACTAAATGTTACTGAGACCGTTGTTTTTGTAATGACGTAGAATAAACAAAGAAATTCGTCATCCCTTTCAGCCTACAAGGACAGGTAATTGAGATCAGTTATATAGCCTACACTGAAATGAAACATGAGGAATTCGAACAAGGCTAACTCCTACTACATAGTTTTTTAGTAACATATGACGTAAACAAAGCAATTCGGCTTCGCTTTCAGTCTATGAGCACAGACAATTGTCACTCACTCACTTTGAAAAGAAAGATGAGGTTTTCTAAGAAGGCTAACTAATATTACATGTTATTGTGCATTTATAAATTCAAATCTTAAATTATTAATTACCCACGTTTCTAAATTAACAAAGAATATTATGATTTAAAATATTAAGTCTTACATTAAAAACTACTATATTGTTATTATACTTTTTTGTATCCGCTTCCATTTTATGATATTACATTACTAATGAGTCTAAAAAGTTGTAATTTTGCATGCATTGTGTCACATGTGCATAAAAATATTACTTATTTTCAAAATTATGTGAATAGTGGCGTGTTGCAATGTTATATAAATATAAAAAAATGTTCTGCTTAGTTATTATCTTTAATGACAACCAAAACTATATGCCCCTTTTTAATCTCCATTTACGAAATATTTTCATTCGTAATACAGGAACTACTTAAAGATACCTTCACGCCTTAAAGGACTATGTAATTCATCTGTCAGTGAACACAACATTTCTGTTGTCATAATATTACTACTTATAATAAAGGTTAATTCAAAAATATAAAATCCTTTTGTTCATTGAAATAATAAATAAGTATAAATGCTAGAAGAAGCTAATCAGATAATAATACACTGCAATTGGTTAATATCAATAAATCATTAAAGTATCTCCTATCATTTTCGCGACTAGCACATGTTTATTTTAATAAACCAATCTATAATAGGTCTTATTTGTCCTTAATAAGTACTTTTATTAACACAAGTTAATAAAAGTACTTATTGTTACGTGGTAAGAAGTACAACAAACAATTGTTACGTGGTAAGAAGTACAAGACAAAGTTGTATCTTAAACGTTGAAATAAGAAATGTAATTGCTAGTACTTTTTCTACTTTATTATATATGTAATTGGAAGCAATGTCTGAAATAATCGTAACTTGTTACTTTGGTAGTAATAAAGTACGAAACTTCTGTTTTTTGTTTTATTTTATCATAATCATTAATGGAAAATACCGAAAATAAACTTTTTATATAAATTTTACTTATATAAAGAGATTATATTAAGAGAGCAAAGTCGACTTTACCGACTCTACTGGGATTAACATTCTTAGGTAAAATAAGAAAATGACTTTATTTAAAAAAGGCCTGAAATTAATAAGTCTGCTATGTAATAAATGATTTGACTTATGTAACAATTTAATTGCTCTTTGTGAAAAGGTGGAAAGTATCTACATTAAGTAATCAGAAAATAAATTTAAGCAAGTCAATATTCTGTTCTTATATCATATTAATTATAAGTAAGAAAAAGAATAGAAATCAATATAATATATTTTATTAAATCTGTTATTTATTTCTAGAATGAAGGAAAAACTAATTGAATAATTAAATTTAATTTCAAACATCCTCGTAGATTACTAGCGTCCTTCCTACTACGTTATTATTTTCTAAGTAATATTAATATTAAGTTGGTTTATACAACCATTATTAAGACATGGAATCAGTATTTAGTTTTTTTTCATGAAGTTAAAAGTTGTTTCTCATGATAGTGCATTGAGAGGCAACAGTAAGAAAAAGTCTAAGATATCTTGTAGAACTTTATAATGTGTGCGTACACTTAAGCCCGTTAAGAATTTGTTAACTTTTTGGAGATGAGGTTACTTTTATTTCATGTATTTATCGTATGTCTGTTTCATATATAAGAATTTAAGTTTTATCGTATAAATACTATGTTTTTAAATATGTATTATGAAGTGACCGTAAGAATACCAATTTCATTAAAAATATCCCTCAGGGAATCTCTAGCTTTTAAGTTATAAATAGCTATTCTGTAAAATAAATATCACGGACAAGGAACTAAACTTCTCAATAATATTGTTGCCTGTATTTTAAACAGAAGGTCAGGCTCAAATAAAATAATTCGTTTAAACTGGGCAAAGTGTACAAATTCTGTAATTAATTTTGGCATTTCCGAAAAGATTGAAATACTTTTAAATTAATTATATTATTTCAGTTATTATTTTATAATTTGAATATTTTCTTATAATCTAAAAATAAAAATTTTCTTTTCCTTTTACTTTTATAAGTTAGTTTTAATTAGATTTCATATTTCAAACACAATAATTTATTACATTTATGGAAACAAATACAACCAATTTTGACACATTTATTTAACTTGGACTTTTGGCCTATTGGCCTTTGTTAAAAATATCTTCTTTCATATATGCATGTAATCATATAGCTTTGCACATATATTCTTATTATCTTGGTAAATAAAACATGTCTTTGTTAAAAAATCTGTATAACCTTTCACTTTAAAATGCACAAACATTATTAATCAAATAGTACAAAAAATCAAAATCAGTTTTTTTTAATTCGTTCATATTATTTTATTTATAAAAGTATTCAAATATTCTTAAATAAACTTAAATCTGTAAGCTGTTTCTGAAACATCAATATATTATAATTAAACTGCAGAATGGGGAGGAAATACCGCGCTGAGAACATTTCATAGAGCGGTCAGCTCACAACATATAAGACATAAAAGCGGTTAGGATATAAAGGTACGAAAATGTATCCAACTTGAAGCATGTACAATTATTTACAGTAATATTTGAAAAATAATGTGTTTAAAATATGTTATTAAATTATAACATATTTCAAAATATAAATTTTTACACGAATTAAACATTATAAAGGTGTATATAATATTTAAATACAGTCCTGTTACAGTACATGTATGAACTGTAATTTGCATTAACAACATTTAGTAATTAATTATATTATCGATTCAGTAATCAATAGAGCAGTCAACTGTTTTGTCAAACACATTAAATATTCACTGTATTGATCTTACCCAGTGTTGAATTATATTACGTTACACTAGCTTTTGCCCGCGACTTCGTCCGCGTTTCCGTCGTTTTTCGAAAAAAAATTAGCAGATGTCCTCCCTCATAGTTTTGACGTAACAGGCAGATTCACTTTCGTATTTTAGAAGGGCAATAGTAATATAATATGCCAATCCACAAAACTGTTGAAAAATATAAGTAACCGCAGAATATTATAATATACCCACGCTATACCCACGACTCGGTCAGCGTGTAACTCCTTGTTTTTTATTAAGATAATATATTGCTAATATTTTTAGATCAAATTAAAATGTTTCAGCGCAAAGCTTCTGGGTAGACTATGTTAAGAGTCGACCCGTCCGGCACGTGAACGTAAAGATTCCTAGAATTGCTAACCCGGGAAAGAGCGACGTATAATTGACCATGCGAGAAACAGCTAACACCGAGATCTACTCCAGCAACACGAAAAGTCTGCCCTTGAGCTTTATTGATAGTCATGGCATAGCACACCGATACTGGGAATTGCGTTCTTTTAAATTGGAATGGAAAATTATTTGGTATTATGGGAATTCTGGGAATAAAGACAGTTTCTCCTGCACCGCAACCTGTTAAAATTTGAGCCTCGATTACATTTTGTTGCAACTGGGTTACTTTTAGCCGAGTTCCATTGCAAAGTTGAGGTGGTCTTAAATTTCGGAGCAGAATTATCGGTATGCCAATTTTTAAACAAATTATATGAGAAGGTAGTCCAGGCATACTTAAAGAATTTAAAAATTCTATCGGGTAATTAGTGGCTTCTTGTTCATCAACCATTCTATTTATTGAACTATAAACTTTGCTTTCTCCCTGTATATTAGACAGTATTTTATTATTAATTTCAGATGCCTGGTCATTGCGAGGAGTCAAAATGGACCTTTTGCAAAGCCAAAAATTGTCCCTATTTAATATAATTGTTATGTCACCGTAAACCGAAGATATAAGATGTTGTTGGGTTTGCACTATACAACATAACTCAGGTGTCAGAATAAGTTTTCCTTGGTGTAGTTGTGGATAGGTACCTTCACCAATCTTCAATAATGTATCAGAAAATTCACGATTATCTGCGTTGTCTCCAGTTCTCACTCGCATATTTATAGTCAAATGCACCGATTGTATATCACGCCACAAATAAGAGCTTTTCAGGCAAGCCCTAATCTCATCAGCTCGGGTTCCCCGTGGTATTACCGGTAAGGTTTGTCGGAAATCACCACAAAATAAAACCGTAATACCGCCCATTGGTCGATCATTTTGTCTTATGTCCCTTAGAGTTCTGTCTACTGCTTCTACTCCTTTTCGATGGGCCATCGTACATTCATCCCATACGATTAAATTACACTCACGCAATACCTTAGCTTTGTCGCTATTTCTTGAAATACTACAGGTTGGACTTTCCGTGCGATCTAAATTAATTGGTATTTTAAACATAGTGTGAGCAGTCTTACCTCCTGGTAGCAATGTTGCAGCTATACCTGATGAAGCCACGGCAAGAGCGATTTTACGCTGATTTCGAACATAAGCTAATATTAATTTAGTCAAAAAAGTTTTCCCAGTTCCTCCAGGTGCATCTAAAAACCATATTGTTCCTAAATTATTCTGCACACTCTCGCACACGCGATCATAGACTAAGCGTTGTTCTGCAGTCATCATTGGGACACCGTTTTCTAATGTTACCAGCAGTTCCATTGGGTTGTAACCAATCTCTGCGGAATATTCCCTATTGGTAACCTCTCCGACTGAGGTTGGCGTTGGCAAACCATATTCACAAAGTGATTTACCGCCTACTGCTGTTAAGTCTTCCTGAAGAGCTAATAAGCACTGATTTATAGCCAGATCTCGAAAATTATCATTAGTTGCGCCTTCATTATTGTGAGATAAATTCCGAAGAAAGTCTTCTGCAAATTTTTCTTTATATTTTTCCCATAATTGGACAGGATCAGATAAATTACAAAATGTGAGTAATGTTACAAATAAATGGCGTAACCGTCGTGGATTATCACTAACACAGGATTTTGCTAAAGCGTCATCCCAATGTTGATCATTTTCAAGCAAATGACGCGCTTGGCAAGCTGCATGATAAGTTGGATAAACAACATCGTCTACTTTTCTCAAATCTATAAATGATGTTGGTCCTCGCACTGTATGTAATAATAATCTCAAATAAAAACACTCTGCGTTGTTAGGATGAACAGTATACACTCTACCAAGAACATGTTCTTTGAAAATACCTGTCTCGCCATCTACAGGCCTGCCTCGGCGTCTACGGTTAAAGACACCTCGTTGTTTATCGTAGGTATAATACGATGGAACTTCTTCATACAAAAGAGACTTTGCGAAATTATCAGTTTGGCAAAGTCGAAAGAATGCCAATAAAGTTGTTTGTCTAGGGTTCTCTAATCGTTCTGTAACATTTTCGGCGTTAAAATATATACGTTGACCGCCTTCCGGATGAACATCCAGATGGGTCACAGGTGGATATCTTTCGTGAATATTAAAACTTAAGATCCGCCACACAGCTTCTGAAGAGCTGATATATCTGCCTGACTGAAATCTAGTAACTTCATCATGTTCATTTCTTAACGCAAACGTAGCTTGGTCACTGCCCTTGTTAATGTACTTACAAATATATTTAATTGACTCTACACTATTACACATTTCTACATTTATGTGAGCTTGAAATGCTCTGGACAATACAGGCGAATACGGAACGACCCACCTATTATCTAAAGTAACCTGTTGTCCAGACATTCGCTTTTCAACAGTAAAACCACCATTGTCTCTTGAACGGCGACGATATAATGGGTATCCATCATGTCCTGTTACAGTTTCATCCACTAATGCTTTTGGATACCTTTTAGTGCAACGACCGTCTTGCATGCAAGGAGCATTTGCGTTAAATGCACCACATGGACCATGTATCATATGAGTTTTAACAATGTCGTATAACAGGGGATCTGCAGTCGGATCTGGAATTTCAGCACTGATTAATCTGTCTACATCATTAGGTCGAACCTTATCTTTTAACCAAAGCAAGATATGTGCGTGAGGTAAGCCGCGTTTTTGCCACTCAACACTATACATATAACACAATACTTCTCCAAAAATGTTATCTTTGGTAAGAAGATCTATCATTGATTTTAATTTTAAATGAAACACTCTTGCAATAATATCATGGCGGTCATGCGGTGCCTGACCCTCAAGAAGCTCCCGAGTGATTTCATCCCACTTGGGATTGGTAGTTACAGTAACAAATAAGTCGGGACGTCCATATTTTCTTACGTAACAAAAAGCGTCTTGAGTACGTTCATGCATGTAGCGTGGACCACCAGTAAAAGAAGAGGGTAAAATAACTAAACGACCCATATTCACAGTATCGTTATCTTGCTGCATGGCATCGCGAAGGTGCACGTATTCTTCAGCGCGCAGCTGCCTTTGATTAGATCGTATATAAACTAATCTTTCGGTTTCAATTTTTGCGTACATGTCAACAATAAACTGATTAAATAAGCCACGAAAACGTTGAAAGTATACCAATCTATTCCGTCTCACTTGCAGGTGGTAACAATAAAATTGAAGGCATGACACCTTTTTATTATAATTAGGTGCGCCTGTGCGCGGATCGGTTTGGTATACAGCGAAATTATAACCATCTTCCCCTCGACAGTATATCATAGGATATTGCAAAATGTCGTAAGCCCTGTGGGTTTCGAAAATACGTTGCAAACGATTGTCTCTGGAACGTATAACGATATCACGCCTATCACATTCCTGGTCGACCAGTACTACAGCAACTTCATTCGTGGATGGAACGTTATGACGCCCAGGGTGTTCCTGAGTTGGACGCTTATCGGCATTTATAACAATTTTATAATTGTTATTACCATCTTGAGAAAGGGCTTCTAATGCCGATTTAAAACTGCATACGTACGAATTAACCTGATGTAACATGTTCTGAAGTTGTGAAATGAGTTCAGTATTTAAATTCGGAAAATATTGATTTCTTATATTCGACTGTTCGTTGTAATCGGATACAAAATATATTTGAAGAAATTTAGGTTGTTCTTCAGGCAAAAGGGACCCTATCAAATGGTAAACCTGACCTTGTACCTTAAAAGTAGGCATGAAAGGGCCTTCTGAGATTTGTTTAGCACCAAAGGATGTCATTTGGAATGCACTATTATAAGTGCGAATATTATCTAAAAACTGTTTGGATTGCAAATGTTCCCCTAAAAGTAGTGATTTTAAAGGTTCCGGTGGGTCTTCGAACGAAGGCAAATTTATTTTACCTCCAGAACAACAGAAACCAGCAGACTCCTTCCTCCACTTCGAAGCATTACAAAAGGAACATACTACGTTCATATCGCCTATTTCAGAAGATGATCTGTAATCAATTGTGAGGTTATAAGCAAACCCACTTTTATATTTATCGGACCACGCCACCGAATTTGTAGATTGATCTACCACGTGTATATCTAAGTCATTAAGACCATGTCGAAATCTATCTGCACTAAGACGGGCCTCTCGCTGTCCTTCTGTTTCAAGCGACCGAATATTTTCAATTCTTAATCTTTCATTAGATAAAGTAATCAATTGTTCTTGTCTCAAAGAATTGTAATAATCGCGTCCCGACTCTAGTCGTTGTTCATGCTCATGTTCATCTTCAAGAGATCGAATCATGTTATGGTGCGCCCTATCATTTGTCAAACGGTCTTGATATTGAGTAAAAGTTTCAGATTCTCGAGACAAAATATGACGTTCGCGATCAGCTGTAAGCCGTAATTCCCTCTCAGTGAAGGTTTCGGACTCGCGAGATAAAATATGACGTTCGTGGTCAGCTGTAAGCCGTAATTCCCTCTCAGTGAAGGTTTCGGACTCGCGAGATAAAATATGACGTTCGCGGTCAGCTGTAAGCCGTAATTCCCTCTCAGTGAAGGTTTCAGACTCGCGAGATAATGTATGCCGTTCGCGGTCAGCTGTGAGTCGCAATTCTCGTTGTAAAGCAGTTTCAGCTTCTCGGGATAACGCATGTTGTTCCCGGTCAATGGAACGCCTTAGCTCTCGTTGAGAAGAGCTTTGAGAAGCCCGTGTTGTAGCTCGTCTCGCTCTTTCAGCTGCTAATCGCATCTCTCTTTCTGGAGAGCTTTCATTAGCTCGAGATGTTGAGGCACTAACTCTCATAGAGTTTAACCGATGTGCTCTTTCCTCTTCCGATTCTTGAGAACGCGTCATTCTCATTCTCCTAGCTTGACTCGAAGTTCGAGATAAAGATGGTCGTTTTTTAGGTGGCATCGTTTATTTTATTTTTAATCGACGGTAACTTAAATTCTATTTAGTTACCCAACAAAAAACTTACGTCAGAGGTCCTAACTATAGCTAAGTATATAATAAATAGAATATAAATCTAAGTGCCTATTTAAACTTAAATACCTAATATTCTAATAGAATTAAACTAAGAAATATGTACCTACCTACCTACAACTTAGGTACAAAAAAAAAAGAAATGAAAATAAAGCTAAAACACGTGTGCAGTATAGGTAGATAGTAGGCAATATCTACCTATACCTACTTCACTTAAAAATAAATAAAAAATACCTATGAATACTATAATTAATAAAAGTACCTACCTACGCTTTTATCTACTCAATACAAAAAAAACTAAACATAAAATGCCCAAAACTAACCTATCAGTAACTAAAAATCTAACAATAATCTAATCTATCTATCTATTATCTAATCTAAAAATCGAATCTAAATCTACTTAAAAAGAAATAAAATAGGAACTATTAATAGTTAAGAATTTAAACAAAACTAAAACTAATTTAGAAAATAACAACAAAAGAAATTAAAATAAACTATTTAAAGACAAAAAGTCGCGCTGATAAGCACGGTTTATAAAATAACAATTATTGTCTGTCAATAAAGTTCAACACTCTGAACGCATCAACAGCCAAATATTGAATGACGCTTGCGCTCGCCTCCCGCCCCTTTTATACTCTGCCGCCGCGAGCCCCGTCGAGCGCGGCAACCGTTACCCAAAAATAATCCTTATAGCTTGATTCACTATTCACGCGCGATGTCTTGTTGGCGTATTTCATGTAAGTAAGTATAAGTTTGGTGTTTCTATACCGATTTCAATGATTCTTTTTTTATTGAATTGGTGCTAATGTTTATTTTTTTTTTAATTAGGAATGATGGTGAGCATTATTGGTTTTATAAACGTAAAAGTAAACAAATATAATAAGAAATCTCCGAACTGCTAAGCTATCGAGAGTTATGCGTGTTATTGTGAGTTAACTATAAAAGGTAGATATATGCTGTCTTGGAATATTTTTCGTGTATTTTTATGTAGAATATTTCCGTTATACATAGTTTCTATGTAGCTCTAACCATTAAGGCTGCACACGCGACGGAAGCTTAAAAAATCAAGCAACTTCTCCCATTTTCTCAACATTTCCTTTCACTGCTCTGCTCCTATTCATTGTAGTGTGATGAAAAGTATACTATTACCTGCCCAGGAGTATAAAGAATAATTGTACTAAGTTTCGTTAAAATCCGTCGAGTAGTTTTTTTTTCTATAAATAACATACAAACAGACAGACAGACAGACAGACAGACAAAAATTTTTTTAACTGCATTTTTGGCATCAGTATCGAACACTAATCACCCCCTGCTACTTATTTTGTAAATATATTTCATGTACAGAATTGACCTCTCTACAGATTTATTATAAGTATAGATATTTCATGATTCCATTTTGCATGTCCTAGTTAGTGAATATAATTTAAAGTGAATTATAATAACTCTATTGTAATAAATAGATACTACTGCATTATTTTTTTTTTATTAAAATTTTAATTATTTTTTTTAATTAAAAAAAACATATCAGATGATAGAACATATAAAATTAAATAGTTTGAAACAAATTATAAATTAATAATATTTTACCTCGAAAAATGATTAAGTGAGAGTAAAAATTCTGCACGCCAACTTTTACCTCGATATATTTTCGTAGCTCAAATTCAATTAAAATTTAAGTCAATCAAAAGCTTTATTTTACAGCTTTAATAAAGTTATTTCGTTCACTCTCTCTTTAAAGTCAATGCAAGACAAAATTTTTGGCAATTGAGTTTAAATAATATTGCATTTAATTTTATCTATACCAAGTGCTTTATATACACTTATATATTATTATATTTAGGTAATGAGAACAGCATGTATTTACTTTATACTTTATTTATTTTGTAAATGATGTAATAAGCTAATGTTATAAATGTGGTTGATTAATTGGATTGTATCACTTTTTCCATATAAAGGAAATAGCAAAACTGTATGTACAAGTGACTGTACTGGTAAGTAGATTGTACTGGTTTTTTCCTAAGATTGAAGGGTATTAAAATTAGCTAATTCCCTTAAACCCCTCTAAAGTTCTTAAAATCTTTTCTTTATCTCAGCTTTTAACGTTTAGCTTTTAGATCTTTTCCTTGTCCTGGTATCGTTTTTCCTTTATTCGTTTTATTTAAATACTGTATTGATATTATGTTGTAAAAATATTTATAATTTATATTGTCGGTGCATTATAGTTCGAACTTGGGGCTTATCTTACACATTTTATACGAATTGTTTCTTAAAACATGATAAGATATACGAGTTAGTTTATATTTAAGAATTAGTAGCTCAGCAACTTAGAAATAAATTTTGGAGACAATAATATTAACTCAGTTTTTTTCTATCGCATATTAACTTTTAGTATAAAAATCTTGCAATGTAACAAACAAACAAAATATTATAACACAAAAAATATAGTATAAATTCCATAAATAAAATTATATTAAAATAAAACACAAATAAGCTTGCATGGCATTGCGCCAGACCGCTGGAATTCATCGCACTTCGCCACACAAAATCTTCATATCTAAAATAAAATAACTGAAATATTGTTAAAACAAATAAACAAATGTTTATGATATTTTTATTACCAATATTAATAAATGACTCCAAAGGCATTCATGAGACCCACGATACCTTGTATTCCTTAAAAGACGAAGTAGTAGTACTAGAAGTACAGATCGTAGTATGTCAGCAGAATAACAAGAAAAATAACTAAATTTTCAGATATTAAACTTATTAAATATTGTTATTTCTATTTAGTTAATCAATATAATAATATATATTATATATTTTCCAATTTCACATTATGTATCTAATAAAGGATTAATGGAAAACCATTTACTACAGAAGACGACAGAGACCTCTCTTTCGTTTATAGCTGACCCGTGGGATTGAGCAACACTTAAAATGTAAATATAACTAAAATTTTCTTTACGGTTGGTTTTAAAGAAATGTTCGTCCTGTTTTTAAAAACATTTTTTATTTTTCTTGTACACTAACGCTAACTATATTGTCGTCCCAAAGATTGTTCTCACTCGTGACTCACAGACTTAAGCCTTCTATTCTAAATGCAAATTTACCAGTAACTTTGAGTCTCTTTACGACTTGGGCGTAGATATATACAGATGGCTTTATTTGACTTCACTTATTTTAAAGTAGATAGGTCTGATCAAATGTAAATATTAACCATTACAAAAGTTTATACATTTTTATTACTAGTTAAACTTTTTTTGATTTGTTCGCCGGGAAACAACAATTTACACAATACATTAAAATATTTAAGATATTAACTTCAATATCGATTTCTTAAATGCAAATTATTAAATGATTCATGTTACTAAAAAATTACTTAAAAATTTTATTACATCCTATGATAATCCTAATTATTGATATTTTTATTTTAATTAATGAAAAGTGGTTGAAACGCAATGTTAAAACGATTCTCTATAAAATAAATGTAATAGTATGGCTATACAAGGTCTCTGTACATAGTTTTATTTTAAGGTATTTAATGAGACGAAGCTTATTAGCCTTCCATGGATTCACCGTGCGGGTGCCGGGCCCATCGCGTTGCAAGAAGAGGAGCGCAAACAATGCCTGGGACTTGCGACCCACGTTTAGTTTTAAGGTGCCAAAATACTTGAAAATACCTTAATTTCCCGTCTCATTCATGTAACTATAATGATGGTAATATTATTAGAAGAAAATTATCAGACTCCAACTTCATACTCTTTTCTTGATTACTTAAATGGTGCAATAAAATCCCTACCTCTATAACGTATTCGCCTTGTACTTATAAGTAAAAGGCGAAAATAATTTACTTTATATTATTTTAGTCAATATTAAGAAAAAGTTATATGGAAAACTTTTATTTCATGCTAACTGAAAATTTTTATTTAAATATTATTGGAATACAAACAAAAATGTGTTCCGTTTTTGTACAAACTTTAATAATTAAAAACTTCTGATTCATAGCTTTCAGTTCTAATTGGAAAATAGACAAAAATGTACGAAATAATAAATATATAATAACAACACACAGATACCAATCAATAACTGTTTCTCAGAGTACTTTAATTAAACGTGTCACACAATTTTGTATTATACAAAAGACAACAATCCAATTGAGAACCTCCTCCATTTTCGAAGTTGGTGGTAGATAATTGATAGAAAAGGTAGTTTAATATGTGTATTTCATTAATTACTATCTCCCTAATAAGAATAATTACAACAAAATAACTATTTTTTATTCTATACTATAAAATGTATATCAGGAGAGGAATGAAGTTTGTAAATCAGGGATTTTTCGGAATATTAAAGCATCTAATATGAATGTGAATGGATGCTGTAACAGTAACAATGGCGCCGCCTCGGGGTCCGACGGCCGTGAGCCTGAATACATTGTGCTGATCGACCATCACTTTTGTTTTCCTAATTGTAATATGAATTTTTTTTAGGAAATAATTATATATTCCACAAGGACATATGAATATATATTTAAAAAACTCACAATCTAGTATTGAAACAATATAGTATTGAACAGGGTTGAAGTATCTTTTATAGACACGTTTCGTTCAGCGAATGAGGAACCAGTTGTCTCTTATCTTCTTGAGTTTCTTCCTTCCTTTCATCTCTCTCTATGCCTTGAAAATAAAGCATCAACAATTTCACATGTTTACAAATACAAACTAAGATTAGTATTACATGCCACAACAGACACCTAATTATTTATTATTTATTTAAAAATACATAATAATGTTATAAACATATTTATAATAAAAGCTAATAATGCTTCACTGATACCTAATATTTGTAAAATATTTCTATACTTTTACATTCCAATTTTCGTCATCAAGCGACAATCTGCTCTTTGCGACTCTTTGTCTTAAATACAGATAATGCTATAAACTAATTAAATCACTCACTCAACGGTGTTAGTACAATCCCCATGCAGAAGTTGGGGTCTAAATTGGATACAGTAATAAGATTGTGTAAGGTGAATGAGAATGTTGTATGAACATCTGTATCGTCAAGACTGTAATAAAATAATATGAGATGATGAAATTGTCAACAGGAGTTGCAACTTAAACACCTCAAGGGTCCTCACTTGAAAGTAACAAAACTGCACTTTAATACTTGATATTTCACATTTAAATGTAAGTTTTAATTTCAAAATTTTAAGCTACAATTTTATTGGCATACATATGTACGAGTATGTCTCTGAGCTAGGTTGTGGACAGACGAACAGACCGACGGACATGACGAAACTTTACAGGTTCCTAGTGGACTACGGAACCCTATATACAATGTTATTGAACCTTTAGAAATTCGAATTTACACATTTACAAACACAGCTAGAATCAAAAATTAGTTTAATTTCCAATATATTTCAAAATTGAATTAGGTTTAGTCAAAATTATCAAGTAGTGCTTGCCATCAATTTTTTAACAATTCTTGTTTGCATGATGCAATTAAACTAAAACCTATATATTTGTGAAGAATTTAGACAATACATCCTCATCAACGTAATAGAAATCTTTTTTTGCTATATACTTCTATTTCTACTTCTCATAAATATAAATATTCCGAGTCCTAAATACTAAAATAACTTCGAGAGCGGTTTTTCTTACGCTAAATATTATAGTTAAAATCCCCAATATACCGTAGTCCCTATTGAGCCTGAGCTGTTTAACTTTACAGACACCTTTTGAATATTTTATCGAGGCTAACAGATTTTTGGATAAAATAATTCGACTAGCACTTAGGTTTATCCTCTTTTAAAAGGTCGTATTTCAGTCCTAAGTTTTTTGTGTGTTCGTTTCTTCAGCAAGATAAATGGAGTTTGTAAAGAGTATCGTTGAGTTCGGCCCCAGAGATATGACGATTGTGACCGCTAATATTTTACTCTGAAATATAACTGTCGATTTATTCAATCGAAGTACAGATTTAGCGTTATTCCCTGTAATACAAAACATTCATTTTTCAAATCATGTGTTGAACATAAAAGCGATAACTCTATAGAAAGTTCTATAAATAAAAACGAAAAAAGGTAAAACAATTTATGATTAGATTGATATAATGTTAAAAGTCAATAAAATCTTATTTTATATAAAACAAACCTGATCAACCTTACTCTTAAGTAATAAATAGTCAATACTCGACCTTGTATATTTATAACTATTAGGTGATATGTATTAAATTTCTTTTCAAACAAAAATTAAATGTAATTATTAAACAGGGTATCTTGTATAACTTTATTAATGAAAGTGCATATTAAAGGTTTGTGTAATGGGAGTACAAACAGCTTATCAATGATTTATGTTTTTTAATGATTTATTTATTTATTTCAATATATGTTTACCCGATCCTTATCTACGAGTCACTGTGAGCGAATAAATTTTGAAACAGCAGTAAGCTACGTCGAAGGAATTTCATTTATGCTAGCTATGCTGGCAATTATCGTAAGAGGCACATACAGATATTTTTTATAATATTTTTATAGTTGTAGATAGAAGCAATTGTAGTACGTTATAATCTCTATCTTAATTTTACTAAAGTATTAACGTATTTAGGAAGTAGCTTAGAGTGGTCTTATTACCAGCTTATATATATTTTTGTTGTCAAGGTTTTAGTAATTTAAAGGGAGACAGCAGTCAATTGTAATAGGTAGCTTTGAGCACTGCGTCCCTCTTTTTTGAATGCTTTTTAACTGTAAATTATTTTATCTGTCAAAATAAACAGGTGCTTATTTATGAACTGACTACAGTACCATAGTATGTAGTACCTTTGAGTATCACAATGATTACACCAAGGCTTTTTTATTATTTTATCTACATATTTTAAATATCCTGAATTTAAAATAATTGCCATATTTTGTACAAACCTTTTTCGTTCTAAAGATCTTTTCTCCCAAAAAGACTGATTTGCGTACAAGAAACTAATTTCCCGCTTGACTAGTCTACCTACCTACCGATGTATTCAGAATTACAAACTTGTAATACATCTGATACGCATCCCTAAGTCACCCTCGAACACAATGAATATATTATATCAGTAACCTGATATATACAGACATGCTTTTAATTTAAATTTATACCTCTTCGTTTTTTTATAAATTATTTCAAAATAATAATACTTGAAAACGTTAGTGCAATTAAGATGCTGTATTGCAGTTATTGAAAATGTTTTATAAAAACGCAAGAAAGATAATGGAAATTTAATAAAACAGTCAACTTTTTTTTTAATCTAATAATTTTTATAGCGATGCAAGATTCAGCTAACTTAATCTTTCGATAAGTAACATTTGAGATAAGAGAACACTGTTTTAGAATTATTTTAAGAAGGTATTTTTAAATAAAAAAATGAAACGCTTTTTGAAGGGACCGATGGTGAAAAGTTATGCTCATATCTTGATTAAGAGATTATTGTGTTGGCTGTTGTGCTTGAGGAAATTAATTAAAAATAATTCTACGTTTAATGTTCATGTCAAACAAAATCGTTTAAGTTAATACATTAAAATATTACTAGTTAGAATAAATGAAATCAACTGAGTTAACGGCACGCATAGTTGGTTGGTTGTTTGTTACATTCCAACAAAATTTTTTTACGTATTGTAAATATTTTAAGAGTTTGATCCTGACTATCAAGAAAGATTTTCCTGGAACGTCTACATATTTTAAGAAATAATATTATATTTAACTTGTCAACTCTCAGAGTAGCTTGCTGGGTTGAGCTTCGTTTTACGTCATAAATACAGTGCAATATGCATCAATGCGTCAATTGTTAAAGCGCTGTACATAAAATCACAAATATCATTACAGGCTGTACATAAAAGCTTTCCGTAAATGGCTTGATTTTAACTCTCTTTTAAGTTTGTTTTTATTTAAATAAACAGCTTAAATTCAGAGGAATTTTAAATAAGTAAACGCACAGAGCGTAGTCTGAACTAAAAGGAGCTACTAACTCCCTTAAAATAACAAGACTATCAACTCCAAAATTGTGTAAACTTAACAAAGATAAATAAATACATATACGCAAATAAATAAAATTACAATAATGAAATAAGTATATTAATTACTTTATTTAATTTCGCTGTTAAAGTTATTACATTTATTGAATGTTATTTAAACGATTGCTCCAATTCATGTTAAATATAGCGTGATTGGTATGATGTGATTTAGACATTTTATTTTTGTACGTAAACGGATTATTCAACTGATTTGGCGAATTCCTCTATTCTCTTATGTCTCTTAAGTCTTATTATCTGTAGAATGTTAAATTTATTAAAAAAAATATGACAGAAATTGTCTTTGTTATAAATTATTAAAAGGCTTCAGTATTATTTTATGTTATATAAAAGTTTAAGCTAAGTATTAACGTTTGCTGATGTTCAATACATTTTTTATTCTGCTGCATTTAATGAATTAATATTTTTAATATATAATATATATCTTTTAGTATTAATGAATAAAATTAAGAAAATATTAATGTATCTTTTGAAATGTGTTTAGAAACACATCAACGTAACATAATGTTTAAAGGATAACCTTAAAATCGAGTAATATTTTACAACGAGATTATTTTCCGGGCTTATGGAGATTAATTTTAAATGCACATATCTTATAAAGGATTACTTGCTTACTTGCATTACTTGCATGATATAAATATTATCAAGGGTGCATGTTATATTTTGTTTGCAATAAAAGTGTATTAATAATATTTATTTCATTCTTACTCGTAAATAAAAAATAAACAGAGGGTACAGAGGAGGTGAATTTAAAATAATATATATTGTGAAATTACATTATATTACTGAAAGATGCCAGTTTCATAACAAAAAGTAAATCACAGAATTTGATTAAATTGAGCTTTTATCTTCTGGCGTGTCAGTTTTATTTCGTAATAGATTAACATTTTGAGACAAAATAAAAAAACGACAATTGTGTAGTCAATCTAAAAATGCTTTAATTTCCAATGAAGTTTCTCATGATAGGAGCAGGAGATTGCAGATATATAATTTTATATGACCAATACGTAATGTTATATACTTTGGCAGGATTATTCCGACTACAAAGTCCAAAGATAAGAAAGTTAAGACAGGATAATCAGAATATATATAAGCTTGTTTCAATAGAAGTTTATTAAAAATGTATAAACTTTGAGCAACATAATCATAATCAGCTTTCGTTCGTGCTTTTTAGAATTTAATAAAATTTTGTACAAGCACTCACGATGGCTGTTTATTTAACAAACATATGGGCAATTAACATGAGTGGCGGCCATGTTTGTATAAGGATATAGCAAATCCTATTGCGCCAGTGTTTGGAGAGAACAATGTGTGGTGCTTCTCTGAATTTTTCATTAAAAGAACGACCAGCAAACATGTCAAGTTTTGAACACCACGATTGGGTCCGGGAATTATATGATCTCTTAGTTCAGTTAAACAGTGTGGCTTATTAGGTTTATATGTGTAATATAATAAGAAAATTCTATCAAAATAAATTTAGAGAATCCAGATTAACAAACAAGGCAATTATAAAACAAGAACATAATAAACTACTTTCACATCACAGCGCACAAAAATACCTTACAGTTGACAGCAATGGATGTAACGTGATTTGTATTAATATAAAAAATTATTTTTATTACATAATAACTTAAATAAATAATAAAGAATAATGTACCTTATATTATATATACCAATATATTTAAAACCTCTATCTAAGATAAAATAAAAGAAGATATAGAAAAAATTTCATTGTGAACAATAGATACATTGTAAAAATGGTAATTATTAAATTCCTTTGTTAAAGACAATAGATTAGCAGCACTCGGCGAACTCACAGGAAGCAATTATAATTACGCTGACTGACGGCTTAGTATGACATAATTAGAGTAGCTTCCTTTGTCAAAAATGGCTTTGTACTGTGTTTCACAGTTATGCAAAGAAAGAAAGAAGTAAATCGATACATACTCGTAACTTGAATAACTATAATGATTAATTTGTCTTATATATTATAAATACGACAGAGGAATAATACCTGATGCTCACAAATATAAAGTTCACACACTTAATGTTTGTACACTGCAAGTATTTATCACACAACAAACACTGCGAAGGAAATTGGACTAATTATTATATGTGCCATGTATTTAAATACATTTAATTTTTACTACAAAATTGGAACATTAAATTTTAAATCATCAACATATATTGCTTCAAATTAATATTAATTGAATAAGTTCAATTATTAATTTTATATCAAGTAAAATTATCTCTTTGAGAATAGTTTCAATGAACTTGTCTAAAGAATATATTAAAACTGCGATAATAATTGAAGTTACTTTGTTCTTTAATTTTCCGCATATTGTAATAAAAGTTTGAAATATATAAAATTTACAGTTATTTATTTAAAAAAATGCATAAATAACATCTTTATATATTAAAAAAACTGAATATACACAAAATATTAAATTTCGTTTAATGTAAAACTTTCATGGAAAGTTTTATTTATTAATGTCAAAAGAAATGTTTGAATTAAGAAGAATAAAAGACTAGTATAAACTATATATGTTGCTTAGAAACATACACGGTAAAGGAAGATTGAGCAAAATCGTTTCAGAATCGGATCGGATCTTATTTCAATCCTGCCTTGGATGAGATAAGTTACTTATCATAAGTAAAGTATAAGGGTACTTGGAAATATCGTTATTTATTAAAGAAGTTTCTCAAAAATGTAAGAACATTTTAATAATAATTTATAGTCTTAGTGTTATGGTTACGGGATGTTATTTTGATTTGTTTTCTTATAAATTCAATTAGACGTTCGAGTTTGAATTCAGCTCTATTTGTATGATTCAGGACAGTTTATTTGTCACTACGTCTAGTGAGCACTACGACAATGGATGTATAATACTACCCTAAAAATATAATACAATAGTAAGAGAGACAGGGGAGGGCCTCGCGTGACCTTCGAAAACACAGTATCTATGATACTGATCAAGGTCACGTAAAAGTATGAGGACCCAGCGGAGGGCATGTATGAAGACATTAATATCTTTGTCCGAGGCAAAAGAGGTAAGTAGGTAGGGTGCTCCGTCGTCTCTAACTACCCCGCAAGGGATATGGCGTGAAGATAAATAATAAATAGAATAGTGAAAGTATATTGTATATTATTACTTTTCCATTCAACACAACAACTTTTGGTTTCAAATACCATTTAAAGTATTTTATTTTAATAATTTTTCCAATATTTATTCAAATACTATAAAAATAATTAGCCTTATAATAACATAATATTTTATTAATAATAAAAAGAGATGAGTGAACAAAAAATATTAAAAAGGAGTGTTTCACAATTAGTGTATTTTATATAAGTTTTAATTATAAATAAAGTTTATAATTATGTTTAAGATAATGTTGATAATGATATGTTCTTTCTGAGTTATTAAAATCTATCCACAATACGCGAAAGAAATTATTGTAGCCAAGCAATTATTATTACAGCCAAGAAATATCTTGGCTTGACCTGGACATAATATTATTTATTTCTTACCACAATGTAATGTTACACATGATGCTCGTATTTTTCTTTGTAACAAAAAACAGTAAGTATTTTAATATCCTTCCAAAGAATCAAAGATTTAAAAAAATACGAATAATAAATGACAACAATGCTAATTCATAATGAAATCTCAGATTATTTATTTTATCATTACATCATACATTGTAAAGTATTAAAAGGAAAAATAAATAGGAAAGAATAAAAAATGGCGGTCCAATACTCAGATACTGAGCATTAAAAAGGAGAAGAGATTAAGCTGTGTAGAGTGAGCGCAGTGTTATTTACAATTTTTAATTAAAATTGTAATAAATGATCGCTGGCTCTGCTTTTCATTAATAAAATATTTCTCAGTAATAATTTTACTTCGCTGAGATTTTTATTGAATTAAAATATTTTCCATTTGTGGCAGAAATGCATTACAGTTTAGTTTTTAAAGACTTTCAGTATAATGTTTATACTATAATATTACTAAATACTATAATATTCTTATTTATTATTATCCTATTTATTAAAATAGTGGCACTTAAATCCATAAAACTAGTTTTCAGCAATACATTAAAATATTTTAGACATTTAAAACTAATCAAAATCAAATTCATTTAAAGAAAACACTTAATAAAAGTTTGTAATATTATTCTCTTAACCGTTTGGGAGACCTTTTCTTGTGTTTAGTTGTCTCCAGAATGCGACGAGATAATTAACTAAAAATTTTCTCATGTATGTTTGAACGCGGATGTTATAACAAAAACAGATTGAAATAATGTTTAGCCATTCAAAAGTTATCAAATAAAGATGACTCCTGCCATAGACAATATGTTAGAGCTGCCCTGCGCGTGCGAGCAATGTGCTGAAAAAGAAGGTGACAATGAGTCCTAATAAATCGATATTTCCTCTAGCTATTCAGATGAAAGTAGAGGGGCTCAGCTCAACATCTGCCGCCTACGGTTGGCGGATCCTAGTTTATATAAAATAACCTTTAAGGCTTATATTATTATATAGAGAAAAGCAGAGTTTCTCTAAGGAAACTCGATTCCAAAAGCGAGTTTCAGTATAAAGTACAAACAGGATCAGTGTAGGATTACACGCCTTGTAGTTCAGGATTATAATTTTGTACTTACTGTGAAAAATTGAATATCTTTACGACTATTAGCATACAACAACGATAAAGGAATATACATTTAAAAATATCACTTATAATTTATTTTGTTACTAGTATTTTTTTTCTATCAAGTTTGTTTCAAGGAAAAACTTACATGAGATAATTACTATAATATGATATTGGAGCACAATAGTTTTTGCATATTATATTTTAATATTAATTAATTATGAGCTCTTGCATACATACGAGGGGAGGTCCAAAAGTTCGTGGAATGGAGAGGATTGAGCGGGGGTAGGGGCGCTCGCTTGGTGTCATATGAATCGGAGACACATCATTAGTATAAATACCGAGTTTCAACCCGATTGCGTCATTCGTTTTTTAGTTTTGTTTTTGGCCTAGCAGGAGCAATTTTCATCAGATTGCCAAAAAATTGGTGATGATGTTCTTTGAGTTATAAAATTTTTTTTGGTCCGGTCATTTTTCTTACTGGGATGAAAAATTCAAAGTGGCGGTGATTAAGTTTTTGTTTTGGCGTAGTAGACGTATTTTTTATACAATCGTCACGAAAATTGGTAGGTGTTTTCTTTGAATTATTTAAATTTTTATGTCGAGCCATTTTTTTTGCTTGGGCGAAAAATTTCAAAATGGCGGATTTCTGATCCACAAAAACAGACTTTGCGGCAGCTAGCGGGCTGAAATGTCGTCTAAGTATTCTTTGCCGAAATCTAAGGTGTTTTTTGTTATTTCAAAATTCAAAGTGGCGGCCAAATTTCTTCTAAGTATTCTTTTTTTTTTTGTTTTAGGTCCAGTGTACGGAAGTTATTGGTGTGGCGCACATACTTGGTTCACGGGTGAAATATCGTAACCACTGCACCTCGTGAAATCCACTATAAATAATTTCTCAACATTTTCTCATCCCCTAACGTACTGAGGTGTAGAACTCAGTACGACCTCAGGTGTTCACAGAACGACTAGTATTAAACGTTTTACGTTACGATGTTAAAAATAAAAGTGTAATTTCCATAATTCCAACTTCTCAATATAACTTTTCCATTTTGTTTTCTGTAAAAGGAATTTTTAAGCCATAATACAATTTTATAATTCAAAACTATAAACAGGCTTTAGTCATTGAAACACAGAACTATAATGAGTTATGCAACTCCAACTATGAGCTTATTATAAACTCTCTTTAACTTTAATGATGCTCGTAAGTTACTGCTATTATCAATAATTTACTAGTGTTTTTAACTCAAAAAAGAAGAGTTGTATACAATATGCTGGATTACCATAATGTTTTATATATACCAAAAAATTACACTTGAAATATAAAGCAGAGTCTTGAACTATCTAGTTTCCTTTAGTTTTTGTATGATATTTATATGAGTGTATTGATGAATCTCTTCAAAATCAATAACTTTATTGTTAAATTGATCTATTGAAGAGCATGCAATATATTACATAACTTGTAGCCTTCAATTATAATACCATAATATACTAAAATATTGTTTTATAACGAATACAAATTAGTCTATATTATGCTAAAAGTAATTCGATATCCTCAATAATCGTATTAAAGGTGTATTTTTAAAATTAAATTAAATACCACGTGATTCGAAGCCATGTCTGTGGTAACGCCAATAACGAATTATTTAATTTTATATAAATTTTGTTTTTATTCTTCACTAGTATTAGCACTTAGGATGGGAATATTATTTAAATATACCTATTCGTAAACAGTAAAATGCTCCGTACTGGACCGATACAACTTAACACATCTGTGTATTTTATAACCTACATTTACATGTTATCTTTCATATATATTTTTTATGTTTATACGATATAAATTTTGTAATATAACGTATGTCACATTTAGATATTGTATTATAATATTTAAATGTGACATATCCCATATTACATATTAGATGATTATGATGACATATATATATGTCATCATCAGCTTCTCACCCTTATCTCAATTATGGAGTCGGCGCAGTATGTTTTTTCCTTTCATCCCTCCACTACCATACCCAGCAGTATTTTGGTCACATGCCTTTCAACTCTCCTCATAACATGCCCATACCATCTGCCGTCTGTCAATATGTATTTTTTCTGTCACTGACGCTACTCCCAATCTTCCCCTAATATATTCATTTCTTTTTCTATCCTTTCTTGTCATCCATCATTCATCTTAACATTCGCATACCCGTTACATGCATATGCATATAAACTTAATAGTTACATAATAGTTAAACTTAACCCTAACTTCAAATCCAATGTATACAGAGTTGCGCCGTCCGCTTAAGACAGCTACTACTGCACTCCACTTTACAACACGAAGAAGGTAAGGAGCCTTCTTATAACATATTAAAATATCTGTTACTGCTTTTCTGTTATAACAATAGTATAGAACTCATTTCTAAACATAGAAACCAATATATAAGAACTGAAAACGTCATATTAGAACGACGTCCCCGAAATTTTGTAATATCCACCGACAGCGTTGAGGACATGAATCACTTTGTATGCAAGGCTACTCGAGCGAACGATCACACAAGATGGTGCTATAGTATAAGGCAATTAAGGCTCGTCCAATTTTAACTTGTATCTTTTTACGTAAAATGTTTGAATCACACATTTATGTGTGTTAGAAACAACATTATCCCTAAGTTACAAAGCTACTGTGCAGTAAATTTGACATAACACGGTATGATGTAATACCTACATAAACTCCTAAAAAACATATAAATTACGAAAGTCATGATTACTTACATACATTGATTATAAGGAAGCAATCAGTAAAAGAAAAAAGACCCGTATGCACATATAATATTTAATGCATTACCAACTTTTCTATTAATTAACCTTACATATGTCCATTAATAATACCTACTCGTATTAGTTAATAATAAAAATATGTAATATAATTTGCTGATATAAACAAATACAGAAGAGATATATCCATATTCAAAATATAAAAACATAAAAACTGTGATGTATTCTTATCAAAACAGTTAATTGAACAGCTTTTCATAATTAAGATTTTTTTATAAACTCAACTATAATTACAAGAATGAATTATATTTGAATCCATTGATGACATTTCGAACTGGATCTACGAACCGCTTTTAAGAAATAAGGAAATATGATTTTGCTACATCATATTGTGTTATTTTACTAGTGTGTCAACTGCTTCAAACAATACGGGTGGGTATATGGTTATATAAATAAAGATTTTTTTTCTTCTTTAACCGTATTTAAATATTTTTAAAGAGTCAAGATTGTTCCCGCAATAAGATAATAATTTGTTTTTTTTTAATTTTTTGAATTATTAGTTAAATTAAATTAAAGTATTTTTCGAACCAAATAATTACATGCAAGCATTGCAGATAATAAAATGACAACTGACTATAATGTGGCCTTGGAGGTTGCTCTTACTGTGTGACCGCAGTCATAAGCCGTGGAATCTACGTGCATATACAACTGTAACTGAAGTTCTCTTTACTAAGATGAATCGTGCAATTTAATAGTATTAATTATTATTGGTGGTCGCTTCAGTAAAAAAAATTTTTTTCGAATATTTTAGTGTATATTCGATATCATTATTTTGAGTATTGTATTCATTTCGAAAGCTCTATAAATACAATAACAATAATATTTATTGATAGTTTAAAATACAATACAGTACCAATTATTAAAAAAATAACAAATAAAAAAAAATGAAACATGAATAACAGACCCAGGTGCCATTAAAAATAAAAACAAGATATGAACAACTGAAACCTTTCTATTATTGTCATAATTTTAGAACAACAATTTAGGAATTGAAATGATTAGTATTTTATTAAATGTAAATATTAATTAATTAATTGTAAAAAATTAAAAAGACATAGTATTTCAAAAACGCGTATAATAATGTTTCGTAAAAAATAGAAAAGCGAATGAATTTCGGTCCTCATACTTTATTCGTTTATCTTTTGTTAATATTACCTTTTGTTAGTTGACCGCTCTTTGTAACACTCATTCCATATAATATTCCTGTCCATATAATGTACCTGTTGTTGTTACACATTAATAACAAAGCTCTGACATAACATCACCAGATTTTTTTCCACATTTGAAGACATTGAAATTTATTTTCTGTTCCTGTCATGAATTTTATAGTGTTTTGATTCACTTTTATCTGTTTCACTTATGTTTATTTTTTTATTAAATTTATAAACTATGAATTGAGCCGCCGCGTTGTATGTATCAAAATTATATGTAACACAACGTTAAGTAACTAATACACACAACACACTTTATTGATTTGTATGGTGTTTTCCTTAAAAAAATATTTAAAATTATCATTATTTTTATAATATTTTCAGTGTATGAAACCTTTTATGTTTTAATAAACAATTTCGTTTTAATAAACAATATAAACTTATTCAATAATGATAGACACATCACTGTGTCTTAAAGTAATAGTTAAATCTCAATCTTTTCTTTTATATCTTTGCTCGTTTATCCTTCCTGCTTGAACTGCCAAGATTCTCTGACATTTACCATATTTGATAAAATTAACTATTTATTTAACTTACTTTCATAGAAATTTTAAATTAGTAAGGTATTATAATGATATAACAAACATTACTTTTCATTAAACATCATAATTTGTTAAAAGTTTGTACTAGTTATACAACTATGTTTCTAGTATTTAATTTCATACACTCTATATATTAAAATGAAATACTGTATACAATGCAATACTCCAAAACCCTTGTTTATAATAAATATATATTAAAAATTTATTTTATTTTATCTTAAACGAGTATGTAGAATATTTTGATTTTACGTTTATAATTAAAAACTTTGATCAAACAAGTTTTTTTGATAATGAAATATGATTGACTATTTTATAATTTTATTTATCAACCTATTATAATATTTATCATTTTCAGTGCTCATTATCCAATGACCAATATGTATTGAAAACTTATTGATCCTTTAATTTATCGTTGACGTTGACGTTTGACGACATTGCAAGACCTTCTATGAGATATATTTCAGTAAAGTTAGAATTACAACAGTTATTTTTAATGCGTAATTTATTCGGGAACATTTTATTTTGCTAGAAAGGTAAAATTGCAAATAATTGGTGACATTTGTCGGCCTCCAGAGATCACTGTGATTTATTACTGTAATACAGAGTTATGGTTTGTTAGGTTTGTAGGGTCTGAAAAATTTGACCGTAAAATAAAAATCAAAACAAATACTTCTCAACGAAGTAAATACCGAGTGACGAAAGCGAATCCACTGACAAAACTCCTGATATGAATTTTGCGACGAAAAAAACCACGAACATTTTTATTCACAAACGTAAACAAACACAAAAAATGTGAATGTGTTCGGAACGTTGCCAACTTGCCTTGATCAATCTAATAAAATAAAATCAAAAATGCAATTTGTGCAACGTTTCGAGCACATTCACATTTTTGTTTGTATTTTTTTTTGTTTGTTTGTTTGTTTGGCAACGTTCCGAACACATTCACATTTTTTGTGTTTGTTTACGTTTGTGAATAAAAATGTTCGTGGTTTTTTTCGTCGCAAAATTCATATCAGGAGTTTTGTCAGTGGATTCGCTTTCGTCACTCGGTATTTACTTCGTTGAGAAGTATTTGTTTTGATATCAATAGTTTTGTAAAAGGATTGGAAACAAAATGCTGTGCGATTATTTTTCATGCAAATATATACTCATTTATTTGGAATAGTTGCCTCTGACAAAATGAGAGTGTTTTGGCTCAGAGGATGAGCGTTGTAATGACAAAGACGAGACCTCGAGTTCGATTCCCACAGGTGCCCGATTTTTTTTTCATTTGATTTTTTCAGTTTCCATTTATTTTTTTAATTCATTGCTTCAAAACAGAATTTCTTCAGTATTCGGATTTTTTTCTGTAAATTTTGTTTTATTGTTACAGACGGCAATGCGTTAGTGAGTTTATTCACTGTGCAACTAGCATTGAATTTTAACCATGTTGTGAGTACGATTCTGGCTTTAAAAGTCATTTTTTGGCCATTTTTGGTCATTTTTCATGATTTTTTCAACTTCTCACGGCCATATCTCGAAATAACGAGTTTTCCCAGATATATGCTAAATACCAAATTTTAGCTCTAATTTGTGGCTACGAATGAGGAAATTTTCGAAAAAATCGTTGGCGCCGTTTTCCAGAAAATGGCCGATCTGTCCCCGGCCAGTTGGCCATTTTTTGCCTTTTGACCAAAAATGTCACGCCAACAAATGTTTTTGCCATGAAAATGGACATTATTCATAAGATGAGCTTGAGACCTTTCCAATGATGCCCAATTTGTCAATATACGTCAACTGGTTTGGCCACAGTCCCTGTACGAAAAATGGCCATTTTTGGCCTTTCGAGGGCTGGCCACGGCCAACATGGCGGCCAAATCGAAATGTCGTAGAACAAAAAAGTCTTAGTTTTTGATGTACTTCAATCCCTGAAAGTTTGAACAAAATCAGTTGAAACTACGAATATACCCACACACAGACGAAGTTATCATCGATGGAGGCGCCAGTCAAAATTTTCAAAATGTCATATCTCATCAACCGGTGGTCGGATTTTGGCGTTTTTGGGCTTGTTGAAAAGGTCTCGACGAGGACCTTTAGGAAATTTTTCAAGGTGGAAATAAGTGATTTTATACTGGTGCGGAGCCAAAAACTAAATTTTAGTCTCATTTTTCAAACGGCCGTAGAGGTGAGGCGGTAGGTATATTGCTAAGTGTAAATGCATTTTCTGGGTCTATGGGCCAAGGGCTTTCTAAAAATACCACACTCATACCAGAAGGTCTCCTGTATAAAAAAATCGATATTGCGCGTATATATACAGAGTTAGACTTTCAGCACTATGGGTGCTTTCGTCACTCTGAGCTAGCTAACGCCCGCTTTGATAACAAGATTTGATGGAAAAGAAACAAAATACAAAATCATTAAATATATTATAAAATTAATTGTAAGTACCAACAATAAAAATAATAAAATACTTTATGATATTTCTTTTAATTCTCTCTTATCATTTTCAAATATCAATATGTTAATTTATATTATTTATTTGCAAAATACAGAAGTACGTGGCATAAAAAAGTAGTATTATATTTATAAAATTGTCTCTAGTAGAAAATATTTTGTATATATATATATATATATATATATATATATACAAATACAAAATATTTTTATATATATAGGTAGAAAACAAAAAAAGACGACGTGTAAGACACTACTTATAACGGCAATTCACTAGTTTTTTAAAAGCTACAACATTTCAAACCGTGGATATTATATACTTCTATTTCACTAAAGCTTAGAGTATCATTTAAAACAATTAAATATAATCCATGAATTAACGTTACAGAAAAATAAAAAAAGAAAAAAAACAAAAGCGACTAACGTATTACAATAACAAATAAAAAGTAACATTATAACATTTGTCGAACAATTGCAATGTATATTAAAACTTATATTCATTACATCGTATTTTAAAGTAAATAAAAAGAGAGTATTTACAAAAATATAGCTATTTATAAATATCGAAATTTATTTAAATAAATATTTTCTAATGACACATAATAAATAAATATACATTCAACGAGAATGTATTGAAACTATGTTTATTTGAAGCTGTCTGAAATATACAATATAGTAATAATTCCAAACATTTCTTCACGTTATAAATTGATGCATTTTAACAAAAGCGAAGCCAGGATCAGCATATCCCTACTTCATTTAGTCGCCCGATGGCTTCATTTCTATCCAGAAAGCGAATAAAATACAAAAATTATTTCTAAGAAGCCATTTTATCCAGACCAGTTATTTTTGTTCGATCAAATGGTAATTTAATGTAAATACGTTGTATCTTTCATTTTATATCAAGCATATGTGTTGTTTTATATCAATGCATGTCTGTGCAATATGTACCTTTCATATACATACGGAGACACTTACGAGGGGTGGTCCAAAAGTTCGTGGAACGAAAGGGATCTAAATAAAATAAAACAACAAAATCATTTTTCCTTTTCAATAGAATCACCCTTAAGCTCAATATATTTAGTAGACCTATGAATTAATTTTTCTAAACCACTATAAAAATATGTTTTATCTTTTCCGTCAAAATGAGCCGAAATTGCTTCCCTTACCTCATTGTCGTCGGAAAATGTCCTTCCCCTTAAATCTTTTTTTAAATTGGGGAATAAAAAAAAGTCACTTGGGGTCAGGTCTGGACTGTAGGGTGGGTGAACTAGGGATTCGAACCCATGCGTGTGCAGAGCAGCCATTGCAATTCTGCTCTTGTGAACGGGCGCGTTGTCTTGCAAGAGCAACACACCCTTTGTCAATTTTACTCGCCGCTTTTCCTTGATGGCATCCTTTAATTTTTCTAATATCATTCTCCGGTTATAGTCCTTCCCTTTTCTTTGTAATCAATCAAGATTATCCAATCACAATCCCAGAAAACAGTAGCCATCATCTTTCCAGCCGCATCCGTCACCTTGAATTTTTTGGCGGTTGTGTCCCCTTTTTATGCCATTACATGGACTCTTGTTTGGACTCAGGCTCAAAGTGATGAACCCATATTTCATCTCCTGTAATAATTCGGTCCAAAATCTATGCAGGTTTATCTCCACAGAACTCCAAAAAATGCTTGGACGCATCGACGCTCTGCTCTTTCTGAAACGGCGTGAGCATTCTCGGTACCCATCTTGCACCGACTTTTGTCATACCCAGGTGATCATGTAGGATTCGCAAAATGGTGATACTCCAACTAATGCAGATAATTGTTTTTTCTTCAAACGGGCTTCCTCTAGTACAATTTTCTCCACTTTTTCGACGATGTCCGATGTGGTCGCCTCAACTGGCCTTCCTGAGCGGGGGTCGTCTTCAATTGACTCTCGACCATGTTTATAAAGACCATGCCACTTGTAAATTTTATTTACTAGGGCTCTATACCCTATAAACGACTCCCATTTCATTCAAAATGGTTTGAGCGTTCTTTTCTTGCTTGGTAAGGAATTTTATCACAGCGCGGTGTTCAATTTTCTCCATAGTTTCAGTTTTCTTCCGGATTGACTTGTTCAGCAGGCGACTGTTCGTAAACGAATGACGCAATCGGGTTGAAATTCGGTATTTATACTAATGATAAGTCTCCGATTTGTATGACACTAAGGGAGCGCCCCTATCCCCTCTATCCTCTCCATTCCACGAACTTTTGGACCTCCCCTCGTATATACATAATATAGTCAATATTATTCACACATATTAAACAGCTCATGTCTTATAACTTCTTTCTTGATTTAACAGATTATGTCTAATTATATTTCTTGTTGAGATTGATTAACTATACAAAGACATATTCACACTAAAAGTCAGTTTAAAATTGCTTAATACATTATAACAATTATGGACTAAAATTAATTTAATCTTAACGATGCCGCATTAAGTATAATATACAATGGCTTTGAGCAATGCGCCAGTTGATTGCTATTACTCTAATAAAAACATTATTTTCTTTCTTTGTTTTAAAGATAATTGGTACTTAGTTACATTCCAGAACTTGTTGGTAGATTGAATTCTAATATAGCAGTTTGTAGAAGGATGTTTCTAATAGTAGAGGTTTTTATAAACTATTAAATGACTAATACTAATGTTTTTTTTAGTTTCAGCACTGAATATTTTTGGTAAATATTAATAATAGCCTGGGTTCTTAATATTTGGTTATATTATTTATGTATTCAATAGTCAAAATTATCAAAAAGTCTCTACACACGGCATTTTAGCGTAAGAACTGTATATCTAACAATAGTCTAATAAGGAACCATAATTAAGTTTCAGAATGAAATATCGATAGCAAAATGTTAATACATTTACAATGGGCTTATAAGAAAGTTTTACTACAATGTGATGTCATTATAATACAAAAAATAAATATAGATAGTACGAGTACAAATATTAATATTCACATCATTATATTAATTTATTCAATACTTGTCCATTGTTATTACTTCTTCGTTTTTTAGCCAAATCCCAAAGTATCTCATAAAAAGAGGCTGATTTGCTTATAAGGGACCAATTTCCTACTTGATTGGGCCCCTTGATGGGTTTCGGGACAGATAATATCACAATTGCGAAGAAATGCTGATACGTATCCTTGAACCTAGTTGATTTACGTACACAGTATATAGTTTATAATAAGACACTGATACACTGATCTTATTTTTAAATGTTTTTTTTTATTTGTATAACAGAAGTCAATCCTATGTTACTACAAATACATAGTTTACGTTAAAAAAATTGTTACATATTTTAATTATAAAATGCAAAATATGTAACTTTAGTAAGAAATAAATGCTTTAAAGAATTCGGTCTATATTGTATTTAAAAATCCAAACACAGGAAAGCAGTGAATTTCTTTTGATTTTGCGAAATAATCTCTTGCGTTATCTATTTACCTACAAAGGGTGTTATGAAAGATAAAAACAAAATGTTTTGTTAGTGACCGACGGATCTTTAACATTAACGAGAGATTTTTAAACAATAATTTGTTCTATTTAACTTCTCAATGCGAACAATGATTACAGAGGTTCATCCGAAAAGAAATTCTTTTCTTCTTCATTTGCTAAAATGTTGGACAGAAAAGGCAAAAAGGAAATTATAAGAAGAAAGGAAATTATACAGTGAAGATGTAAGTACGTATTAAATTCATTCTTCTTTATTTTTAAGCCGAACTTGAAGAATTGAAAATATCGAAATGGTAAGCAAGCATTATTACTTTTCAATAAAAAAAAAATAACAATACATTTCTTTACTACAACGGAAGTATTGCACAGGTTTTGTATCTTTATATATGTAAATATGAACTGGAGAGTAGTAACACAGATTCATAACCAGTTTCATTTTGTTAATATTATATGTAAAGATCATTACATCATCATATATTATCATGTAGCAAAATTAATCTTTATTAGTGATTCGAAAAAAAAACGCATGTAATATTAAATAATCCATTAGGGTAACATATACGGAACAGTCAAACTTTATATAATTTTTAAGACTAATTTAAAACCATCGTAATGCAAAGTTTATATCAAATGTAACATTCTTTTGTTATTAAATTATAAAATGTTGAAACACATTATATCTAAAAATATTATCTGAATCACATTTTATACATATAGACATGTAATCGAAGTGAAATGCTGATAAGGCACTTAAATATATCATCTATTATACATATGCGGTGTCAAAAATGTATAAAAGAAATGGCCTGAATAATTTAGTTTTTATTGTAATGTCATGAACGGGCTTGCATTATCTATAACATATGGCATTTTAAAGTTTAAGTAAAATATTATTTGTAATTAATATGATCCATTTATTGAATTAAAGGTTTCAATCAAATAAGTATTTCATTTAAGATTATTAGCGTTAAATAGAAATTAAATTGAATCGATCATGTAAATAAACTCAGTGTAGGTTTAGTTCTAGTAAGTCTAAGTTTTTTGACCATAACTTTTGATCAAATCAAGATTTTATTAATCAGTTTATTTCTGCAGAAGCCCGTCAACAAGAGCTACAGCACCGCCAATTTTGATGAAGATCGACTGAGTAGTTTTTATGTGATGTGGCGACATAAAATTGATTCCCAAACGGTTAAGAGCTTCGTTTACGCTCAGCTCAATAAAAAATACAACAATTTTCCTATCAATTACAATTTACTACATATGTAACAGCAATAATAGATACAAAATCTGTTTTATTTGTGTCGGGATCTTTAGCTCTTATAGGAAAAAATCCTATGTGTTTCCAAAAATAAGAGCATTATAAAAAGAGCTCTCTTTAATTCCCTTATAGAATTACCGAGTATCTTGAGTCCGAGACAAAAGGAGTGTGTATAAATAATTCAACAGATCAATTTCTTTCACATTCTTACATTCTATCACGCTATTTCAAGTCCCTAGTTTTAAAGTCTGTGCAGTTTTTAACTTTGATAAGTTTCTCCTGTTATCCTTTACAACAAGAAAGTAATAAGTTACCGAGAAATCAAGAAAAACAAAACACGACATCGACAATTAAATACATAAATAATAAAATCGTAGTAAAACATTAAAAAACTATATTTTATAAATGAAAATATAAATTATTTACACAAATTAAGATCAATTTACTGGATAATCTCGATCGTGATTATACTATCAAAGTACAAAGTTTTAATTTATTCGTTGGACAAGTTAATTAAAACTGGTAATTCAGGATAATCATTTTCAAAGCCTAACATTAAATTTAACCATTTAGTATTAAAATAAATGAATTTATTATTTAATTATAATTAATGTAGTAAAATGGTTTAAATTCTTAATATTTTTAAATTCAAAAATAAAAATCAAATTTAACGAAGATAATTTATATTATTATTGTTATGTGAAATGGGTTCCAAACACAAAGAATAAGTAGTCACGTACCAACGGACAGAATATAATGAGTTAAAGGAAGGCGGCCATTAGTATAATTATAATTGATCTTTTTGAACATGGCGCCACTCGATTTCTATTCAATCAAACCAAGTAATTTAGTAGCAGTAATTATTGTTCGATAGATAATTGTTACCTGTGCTATTTTTAAGTAAAAGTACCTTGATGAGTAGATTTTAAAGGAAACCTATTAGCATTTTAAGTGATGCAGCCAACGTTCTCTTTACTATTTCGATTCGATAACATAATATTTCCCTTGTTCACAAATTGTCTTAAATTTTTAAAAAGATTAACTTTTTATGCATACACACTCACAGAGCACAGCCGTTGATACAGGTTTTGTTGAAAAGGGATTCGTTTAGTTATATTAGTTTTATAAGCATAAATGGTTTCCAATTCTTCAGACCAATGTTAATAAGTCTAAAGCCTTCAAGGAGGATGGATTAAATTTTTTTTTTTTCATTGACTACGCTTATGTATTCTACTGCAGAATTTTTAAACTTAACATGTATAAATTGGATTGTCTTCTAACAGTTGCAATCCAATTTACAATTTTGTTTGAAGTAAATTTGATGACATCTTTGAATAACGTCAGTTATTGGATGGTTTTGTGGAATGGTTAAGTTTCATTTTAAATAAAAACCAACCTATAATAAAAACCATTCATGGTATTTCTTATTGTGATAAAAAGAAAACAATTTTAATACTTCACATAAAAAAAAAAAGTTATGTTACTTGGTTTATAGCTTGTCAGATATTTTCATTGCATATCATATTTAACCTTACGTTTGAAAAAATCGCATAATAACTTTTATAAATGATTATAAACATACCATAACCATACTACACTCTACGAGTCTATCTAAAATGACAGCTTTTGGTAGACGGGGCCAATTTCTCAGTTGATTAAGTCGTTTGATGGGTTTCGGGATAAATAATGCGACAAAAATTTGGGAACAAAAGATCCAATAAGCGTTCAATATATCCAACCTTATATATAATACTAATATAACTTTTATTATTTTTAATAAAAAATCTGTATGCATGTTTGTAAGGAAAATAAGAAAATTATTTTATAATAAGCAGCTTAGAAATTTTACATAGTATATATTATAAAGAAATATAAATAAAATATTTAATTACATGTCCACATGCATTATGAAGTCGAGGATGTAAAACTAATTAGATTTTCATTCGAATTAACATAATTAACAACAATTCAATAAAGCGGAATGTTTCTTCATTCTTCTTCTTGATGAAAGAAATATTTATTATATTGAAATATTTTAGTAGTCCTACATTTTTATTATAACATTTAATTTAATTCCATCTTCAAATTTAGGAAGGCTAACTTAATCTGGCAAGGCGAATTTAACAAAGAATTCAACTGTTACTGCTATTTACTGATGTCAACTGTGATGACAAATGACTGTGGTAATTCAAAAAATATGTTTTGGTTTGACGTCAAGGATGGAGACGATAATTCGGAAGGCGCAAAGAGAGGGGATGAAGACAAAACAACGATTTATAATTATTACTAACGGTACATAATGTATATGTTAGACCTACAACGATGGATACGATGGATACGACGAAGTTATACATCTATTTTTTTACGTTTATTGGAATATTACGTTTATAATAATCCCTAACTTTTTTAGAAATGAAAGTTGTAGTCCAATAAAAGTACATTTGGAAATTGAACATTGTTTTCTGAACCAATATTTTCCGTTTTTGGATTCTGTGTGAAATTTCTTTCAATGAGTTCACGTGGATCCAATATATTACACTATTTGTATAGCTAGCCTTTTTCAAATGAGGCAACTATTTTATGGTCAATCATTTATTATTTTTATTATTTATTACGTCAGCGCACTAAGCCCTACCATTTTAAGGCAAAACTTTAAAATATACTAAATTTTTTTCGTTGGACAGAAAAACAAATGAAAAGTGGCGGGCAAATACTATTTACTTCATTTATTAGAATTTTTGAAATTAAACTTGTTAATGGTATGAAAAACCACCAGTTATAAACAATATAACCTAAAATATTTTTATACAACTTCTTAGTAGAAAATACGAAAATAATTTTTCCCGAATGAAAGATACAATATTGTTCTCATTGGGAACAAAATCGTTTTTAAAATTTAATTTTTCTTTTCACAAGATCATTGTTACATTTTGGGTAGACCTCGAAGAATTCGGTCTGCCCATTCATTTGTACCCGACTTTCGAATTTTGGAAAAATTTCTTCACAGGAGGTCTTCTTATGACCCCCTGAGTCCGAAATGACCATTGGTCAAAATGTTTATATATATATATATATATATATATATATATATATAACAACCTTTTACGGAAAAACTTTTGGTATTTAAATTTAGAGTAAAAAATTACCTTTCCATTAAAAATACTTGTGATGTAAGAATGTTTATCAGAAAAAAGTTATGATTTTTTTTCCAAAAACTTTTTGACCAATGGTCATTTCGGACTCAGGGGATCATAAGAAGACCTCCTGTAAAGAAATTTTTCCAAAATTCGAAAGTCGGGTACAAATGAATGGGCAGACCGAATTCTTCGAGGTCTACCCAAAAAGGTTTGGCGTCAATAGACTGAGATATTATTATTATTATACATTTATAATTTAACTAAACAAATATGCCATTGTAAGAGAAATTTTTCGGAAGATTCTTTTGATAAAACATGTCTTATTTTATTTTCTATCATTATATACGATATAAATGGATACGATATTAATTTCCCGTAAATAAAAATAAACTCTGATAAATTTAATAATCCTTACGCTGTAAAAATATAAACTCGGACGATGAAAAGATTATTTGTACATCTTTACCACAGGATTTAAGCAAGCGATTATATTATGAAAAAATATTTACAAGGAAATATTTAATCCCACGGATGGATATTCACTTCATGGTTCATAATAATTTAATATGATGCTAGTAGAAGTTGTGTATATTTTGATACATCATAAAGAAACAAGTTATACCTTTATCTGATGTTGTTATGTATGTATATATTTTCTCAATATATAAAACCTCTGGTGTGCCTGAACAAATTATCTTAGCTTATGATATTAACTTTACATTGAAGTTTCCATCATAAAATGGTATTTTTTTATAATATTATTGGGTTTGACAAATAAAAATAAAAAGAGCGTAATGTTGTGAAGTGGTAAATTGGTAACTTAACAAAAAACATAGCACTTTAGGAGATAAGCCCCGACTTATAAGTGAGTTGGATCAATTTATTAGATACTTTGCAGTTAATAGGTTAGTTCGTTTTGTCTAACTTTCTGTCTGTCTTTGTGACCGCAATACTGAATTAGTTTCAAAACTATGAATTTTTTCAAAAGCTTTTTTTACTTTGATGAGGATATATACGAGAACATTATATGGAACTTATATACCTCATATATATCCATTAAAATATAAGTACAAAAAACGAAACAGACGACAATTTTTTGACATTATGTGCTTAAACATTTCCTATGAGAAGACCTTTTTTTAGTAGGTACTTAAGTTTTTAATAGTCCAGACTTCCTTTCCTTCATCAGAAAGTAGAAAGTTGCTGTATTTCGCTACTTCATACCTGATTTCATTTCAGGTTTGTACATTTTGGTGAAGAGAGGCCGGGATGATTACTTTACTTCACCACAACAAACTTTTTTTATCGTTTAAAAAATGTTACTCTTTTTTATTTAATTATATGTAATTGTTGTTACAGCGTTCCAAGTAAGATATATCAGCCATTTCAGTAATTTTTTTTAAACCCGATATTTTCTTATTACAATAGAATGAAAATACCACAAATAATTCCATAAACCAATATCTATATATATACATATAAGCGACACACTCACTGACTCATCGCGAAATCTCTGAAACTATATATCCGATTAACTTTAACTTTTACATAATTACTTCTTTTGTAACGTAGACGTCCACTAAAAATTCCTATCCTAACGGATTTCAACTTTTTGCATTTCGCCAAGTTTTAAACCTGTAGGAGCTATACACTTATACACTATAGCAACCTAAGCTCATATTCAAATTAATAGTGTACCCACCGAAGCGTGAGGGAATAAGCTAGTATTCCTATAAAATTATTGAACTTGTACTCTATGCTGTCACATTGAAAATTTTGTAGCTTAGGATATAATATAATATTTTTTTACTTAAAATAAAATTTGGGTTCGGTTAATTATGAAAAAATCTATAAGTACATCTAAATGAAAAGTAAACAAAACAGAAGTTATTTCAATTAATGGTTTGAGTATTTTTAAAATGTAGTTTGTATCAAATCAGAGACTACATTATATATTTATATCAATATGATATTATCATATAATATAAATAACCGATTTAAAAGATAATCAAAACAAAGAATACCCATAGAATAGAAAGTGTTAAAACGCTAGTAACCCTCTGAAGATTCATTTTGATAAAGTGTCGCTTATTAAATTTGAGTATATAAATTGAAAATTCACACATTCTGTTTTATTAAACGAGGTGCGTAAAGGAGCGGGCTTGTATGGAGTAATATAATATCTCACCGGTGGTAGACCATAACATCGAGTCGCCGGCAAGGTTACCACCGGGCAAAGTCGTGCCGCAAAACGACCTAGTCGTGGCACGTTGTTCGATGAAGCCGTCTATATGGGAAATGGGTCTGAACAGTTGCGTTGCGTTGGCGAATCGGTTTGGCATTGAGTTGGTACTTATTGTGTCGGGTGTCTAGTCGAGGAGGGTAGCGGGATCCGAAGCGACGGCTTTCCGCTGGCCGCCCGCAGATAGTTAGGGGCCCAATTAGTGGACCAGTCACCCACGAAAGGCTGCCCCGCCAGCTGCGTAAAATCCCAGGGTGGCTCCATCGTGCTAGTTGGCGACCAGATGAGGAGGCCCGATGGCGATCCCTGGGGGGGGGTTCGGGCGTCCCCGCAGTCTCCAGACTAGCCTCCCAGTGGCATGACATCACCAATTTCGGCGCCGGGTTTGATACGTACCGCCTCGTTCAACTGCCATTTCTCATCCTATTCACTCTTTTATTTTATTTTTTATTATGAAAAAGTCCAATAAAAAGAAAAAGTTTTTACAGCGGTTGCACTCCTCCTCATTTAATGTGCACCTCACTAACATCAGGGGCTTGCACTCTAATTTCTTACCTGTCCACCACCACCTGGAGACAGAGCAACCGCACTTGCTCTTTTTGACGGAGACACAGGTACAATGTCCTCTAAGCGCTGCGTACCTGGATCATCCCGGTTACTCGTTAGAGTACAACTTTCGCTCACGTGCCGGGATCTGTGTATACGCACGGAACGACCTCTGTATCCTGCGTCTCCGTCACCTTGAAGACCCTACTTTTTCTTCCTTATGGATTTTAGTAGACACAGGAAACGAAAAAATCCTTTATTCCTGTGTTTACCGTTCGCACAGCGGTGACTAGGAGACAACTAGATTATTTGAGCATCTCGGTGAGGCTGCTGATTTGGCTCTACATCAGTATCCTTCAGCGCAGCTCGTCTTTCTGGGGGACTTTAATGCCTGTCATCAGGACTTTCTGTTCCCGTACCAGAAGACCGACCATGCCGGAAGAGAAGCGCGGAATTTTGCGTTGTCTTTCGACCTCTTTCAGCTGGTGAGGCAAGCGACGAGGGTACCAGATGTAGTTGGCCATTTAGCCAATTGCCTGGACCTTTTGCTGACACCTGATCCGGACATATATCGTGTAGAGGTGATCTCCCCCTTGGGAACCTCCGATCACTGTTTGGTGAAATCTGTATTTACATATTCCCCACCAGCTTTCGAACCACCTGGGATTCGCAGATTGGGATGAGATGCGCCACTTCTTTGCGTCTTATCCTTGGAGGCAGGTCTGCTTCTCTTCTTTGGATCCGTCGAGTTACGCGGATGCTATAACCGATGTGGTACATCAGGCAATGGAGTACTTCATTCCTTTTGCTGACGTACCCATCAGTGGCAAAGCTCGCCCATGGTTTAATGCCGAATGTGGTCATGCTGAACACCGAAAACATTCGGCATATCTAATTTGGGCTGATGTTCGAAGCTGCAAAGCTCCGGATGTAAGTTTAAAGAAGAGAGCCTTTAACCAAGCTGCCAAGTCTTATAAAAAGGCATTACGGAAGGCTTGTCATGATCGTATCGCTAAGAATGGCGAAAAGCTCTCTGTCAGACCTACTGGCAGTCGAGCTTTCTGGTCTCTTGCCAAAGCGATCGAGTCGAACTTCTGCCAACCCTCACTACCTGCTTTGCTGAAGCCGAATGGATCTCTGGCCTATACAGCGACCGAGAAAGCGAATGTATTTGTTTCTCTGTTCGCTGATAATTCACATCTAGACATTGGCAATGCTTCTCCAGCACATCTTCCTCACTGCGGTATTTCGATGCCTGAAATCCGCATTACTAACAAAGAGGTATGGAGAGCATTGTGTCGTCTTGATGTGAATAAAGCCAGTGGTCCTGATGGTATACCAGCCATTCTGACAAGACATGTGCAGCTGAGTTGTCTCCTGTATTGACACGTCTGTATTGTCTCTCTTTCAAATCTGGAATAGTGCCGAAATCTTGGAAGCTTGCTAACGTGCAACCAGTGCCCAAAAAAGGCAGTCGTGACGATCCTGCCAACTATAGACCGATTTCAATCACCTCCATACTCTTCAAGATTATGGAGCGGTTATTGAACTCGCGCCTTTTAGCGTACCTTGAAGGTAACGATCTCCTCAGTGACCGACAGTACGGGTTTCGCCGAAATAGGTCCACTGGGGACCTTCTAGTGTAAGCTACGCACATTTTAGGCGAGGCCTTCGAGAAGAACGGAGAAGCGGTCGCCGTCTCTCTTGACGTCTCGAAGGCATTTGACAGGGTCTGGCATGCGAGCCTTATAAGCAAGCTTTCAGCATACGACATATCTCCTGGTCTGATCGGCTGGGAACTTTCTGAACCAAAGATCTCTCCGAGTAGTTGTCGACGGGTGTTCCTCGGAACCCTTGACAATAAATGCCAGAGTACCTCAGGGGTCCGTTCTTTCTGCAACTCTCTTTCTGCTGCACATTAACGATCTGCTGAAGCCCGGTATCTATGGGTATGCAGATGATGGCACAGTTGTAGAAAGATACTTGCCGAGTAGTCGGGCTATCTACTAGCTATCAACTACAGTCTGAAAGAGAAGCCATGGTGCAACGTTTGAATGACAAACTTCAGGCAGTCTCCGCATGGGGCAAAGCCAATCTTGTCAAATTCAACGCCACCAAAACGCAGACGTGTCTGTTAACTGCCAAAAGGAGCCCTTTCACCTTGGCTCCTACTTTCCAAAGTGTATCTTTGGAATACAATGATCGGCTTCAGTTGTTAGGCTTAGAGATTTCCTCGAACCTCAACTTTGGTCGGTGTATTGAGTCCAGAGCAAGAGCAGCTGCAGGAAAGCTTGCCGTTCTTGCGAAGGTCTGTCAGTACTTTACACCAGGACAGCTACTTGTATTACACAAAGCACAGAGCCGGTCGTGTGTGGAGTACTGTGGGCATATAATCGCTGGTGCCGCTAAATCTCATCTTGCGGTTCTGGACTCAATTGAGAGGCGAGCAAAGCGGCTTAATGGCGACCCAGAATTGGCTGAAGCCAATCTCCACAGTCTTGAACACAGGCGTAGAATTGCTAGCCTCTCAGTATTCTATAGGATACATTTTGGTGAGTGTGTGCAGGAATTACATGATTTAATTCCTCCATCCCCCTTCCATCACAGGATGTTCCGACGCACGGCAGATATCTATCCTTACGTTGTGGACATTCCCCCTGTCCGAACAAAGCGCTTTGCTTCGTCTTTTTTAGTTTGTACAGCGAAGGACTGGAACAGCTTGCCTGCGTCGGTATTTCCGTCCCAATACGATGTGGGTGTCTTCAAGAAAATAGTGAATAGGTTACTGGGTTAATGCGCCTTACCATCTATAACTACATTTCCACTTTCCATCAGGTGGAATGTAGACAAGCACTAACCCAGAGGGTATAAAAAAAAATAAAAAAAAATATACTAAACAACTCTGTATTGCTAACACAGACTAGTTAGTTATAAGTGATACACAAGCACTTAACATTCTATATTACTTAAAATACAGGTGCAAAATAAAACAAAAGAAAATAGTTACGATAGTTTCTGATTAAAATATAAACATTGTTTTAAAACATTTTTAATTAAGGTATCTTCAAAGATAGTTCAGAATATAATCATACAATTTATCTATCAGTAAAGTAGATATAGTGCCTATACATAAAATAGGGTATGTGAATTTTTAAGGTAGATCCTTCCTAAAGTTATATAAAAAGAAAATGGTATTACGGTGATTACACACGTAGCTGGTACAGGAGTGCCTTCAAATTGTCGTTTATAAGAGTCTTTATGGCTATAACATACGAGTATAAACTGGTGTAATTGTTAGAATGGGTATAGGTTAGTCTAAGCGTTATATATTTAGATTTCAATAATATAATACAAACAGATTTGATATATCATAATCTTGAGCATTCCAAACCCTTTAAGTAACAAAGTGTCTGTTTAATTTAAAGGTTAAAATTTATGAGAACCTCATAATATGGTTATTTATATGGATAAAATATATATAATAATACAGCCACAAGAAGGGATTTGGCAAGGGAGCTTTGAGCTACGATGAAACTCTCATGTTAAAAATTAGTTATGGAAATTATTTTTGCAATAATTTAAATAATTCATGGGATTAAATAAATATGTGTTCATCGACTATGAGAAAACGCATTTCTGGTGAATTTGTATCTTAATTGCGACCGCTATGGAGGCTTACGTGAATGCCGTTCTGACGAGCGCTGATGACTGTGAAGCGTTCACTGGCTTTAGATGAAACCATGATTACACCCTACATATGTATCTATGAGAATATTGGAATGGAATTCGTAGCACTAGAAGAGACAATAAGATTGTAGAACCTGATAGCTTAATGGGAGTAGAAAAAATCAAGGGGGAATGTATTCAGGTTTTTTAGATATAAACAATGTATATTAAAAAATGTCTTCTTAAAGTAACTAAATAAATCGGTCACTATTTCTAAAATATTGTTTTAATAACAAAATATTTTTTTATTCAATATTAAGACATTAATTACGAAAGGTTATTTACTAATTTTAAAGTTAATATATAGCTATTATATTTATTAAGAAATAATCGCTTCCAGCTTAATTAACTTCATGTTTAACGTACTCATATTAGGTACATATTATGTATGTATGTAGTAAGTTGACAAGTCTTTGTATTTCGCGCATTCGAGCTAAATAAATACAAGGCTGTTGAACCAAATATGAAACCGCGTCGCATTTACGAATGTGTATTATGAATAATTATTAAGAACAATTGTTTTGTAAGTTGTGCTCGATTTTCTTTTTTTTTTATATTTCTATAATTATTTTATATTATTAGAGTTGTATATTATATTTAATATTATATCAATACCATTGGCATGTATAATCTGAGTCTCTGATTATACACATACGAGTTCTATTCTTATATTCTATGCAATCTTTTTTATATCAAACCGTACCAACCTTATGAATAAAAAGGCAGTTAGATAATTTTTGGTTTAAACATCCTTCATAAGTCATTTAAGTATTTATTAGTACTCATCATTACAAAAGCTCGGTAAAGTGAAGACACTTTAATATAAGCAACCGAAGCGTATATTTTTAAAATGAATATAAGTAAAGGGCTTTCAGATTTAAACGTTATCCGCACATGTGTTTCTTGCATTTTTTCCGTATAAAGATATATTATAAAAGATTGTAAATTATAGAAAAATTGTCTAAGAAGTTGTTTACAATATTGTAAGGTGCTTTAAATGTAAGAATTCATAATATTGGACAATTCAATTCAAACAATATAACAAATTTTGGTTTATTTCGTTTAACGCGACATGTTAATACGTAACTTATAATACGTATAAAATAAAATAAAACTAATAATAGTTTCATAGTGTTCTGAACTAAAACTTTATCGATACGGTTTCAATTTGAAACTCAAAAGCTTTGAGCTTTAATACATAGTCTAACGTTATATAATAATTATACATACTTATTCAAGTTAAAAACGTAGCAATTATTTTTTGACGTCAAAGGAAATTAGATTGTATGTAAATTAAACAAACAACAAAGGTTTGTTGTGTGTTAATGTACGAATTACTTACTTAACGTAACCATTCTGTAAATAATAAAACATATCAAATGATATCAAAAACCGTTTTGTAACTTTAATAAATCTTATAAAGTTTATATTAAGTATCATATTTAACATCAGCTTAGAATCATGATGTCGTGAATCAATTACAAAAGTGACTTAACATTATATTTTAAATATAAACCTTTCAATTTGTTTGGTAAGTTACAGTTATTCTACATATTATTAATAAAGTTAGAGCTATTGTTCCACTCACTACAGAAATGTGAAGCACTCTTCAGTTACGTCAGGTCGTTACGCGGTCCACAACGTACTTAGAAAGTATAATATGGTCTAGTGAACATATTATGTAAAGTTTTGTGAGGTAGCATCTCTTTCAGTAAAAAATATAATTGGCTTAACTTTAAATTAAAAAATCAGCATCTAAAAATAATAAATTTAAATATCATCTTAAATTTATGTTTCAGATCAACCAGAATAAAAACAATGCCTTATTACAACTCTTTACACAAGCTTTTCTTTTTTTTGAACTTAAAATGTTATAAAAATATTGTTTTTAACGTAGTTATAGGATGTGATAATCTTAAATCATTTCATAAAAGATAATCTGTCTTCATCTCCCTCTGCAGCAGTCGGTCTTAACAAGGAAATTATGTTAGAAGTGCTTTTATAAGGAAACAGTATCTAATGACATAACGAACAAATACAGGTAAACTATCCACAAGCGGGGTTTGTATTGATACTCAACTAAACTGTTATATATTATACATATAGGTTATTAATACATTGTTGTTTTATTCCGATGCAATACTACATATTTTACATTTGGGTGTACTCTGATTAGACGATATATGTAAGGGAAAAAGTTTATATCATGTTACCATTTGCGATTTGCCTCGAACGATTTTAAGCCGTTATTAATGATGTTATTGAGTCTGTGTCTGTATGCCTCTTTAAAACATTCAAATACACATAATATAATGTATAGCATGTTTTTCTTTTTTAAGAGTTTTTCAAGCTATATATAACGCCATCGTCATTCGGTTACATTATATTTAAAAAAATATAATGAACGTTTAACTGAAATGAAAATGTATAAACGTCAAATGGAAAAAATAAAAAATAAGGAATTTTATAATAATTAAAATATTAATTTAATGATTGAATTAAGAATCCGTTATTACCCATTTATTCTAGTACTTATGTGAAAAAAATATTTTAATTCCATTTCCATTTATGATCCGCAGTTTAAAGTTATGTTCTGATATGGGAAGCCACGACAATAATAACAGTTCCGGAATGAGACACCCGTGTGAGTTATATTGGCTTCCTTTATTAGAACTACCGCATTGTGGCGCTTGCATACAAATAAATTACATAACTTTGACCATTCTAGTATCAGGTACTAGGTACAGAGATTTCAATTCAAAGTTGTTATGGTTGAGGAAAAAGTTTTATGATATAGTGAAAATAGCCCAGAATCAATAATGCTATTTTGTTATAACAAAACCTTGTGAAATCAATTTTGGTGAGACTAGAAACAAAAATAATCCGTAGTCAAAGTAAAAATCTATGTTCCTAGGTAAGTAAAGACATACCACGTTCTTATGAAACATCATTTTTATTAACACGGTTTCAATTTGTAGATCTATGAAAAAGATAAGATTATAAGTCGTAAATACTCCTAAATGTTCTGAAATGTGCAGACATTAAAATATTGTGCTGTTTCTGTTTACTAAATTTAATTAATTACACATAAGTTCTTTATTTCATGTGGTTTCAAAAATACATTTAATTAGAAAACGTAAGCTCTTCACTTGAAAAATTGTTCGTTAGGAATTAATAAAAAATGGTAAGATAGTTTAACTATTATTATTATTACTTATTACCTGTTATTTGCCTAAAATTTGTATATTTTTTAACCCTAATCATGTTATTTTCCAAATCAAGAATAGACTTAAATACACTTACACAATAAAAGAATGTATGTGTGTATTTAGGCCCCGTATTTAAAAACACAAAGCGGTCAAACACAGCTCTAAAAAAACCTAAGCCTTTAAAATCGGAGTATCTAATAAGTTAGGTCTTTTTACTTATAAACTAGGTTCTAGTACCGGAAGATTCAGGGATAAAAACTACGATAAACGGGTTACATTACTTGTACAAGTTTGTTACTGACTGCTATAGTCACACTACAATTACAACATAAAATTAGGAGATTACTCTTTTTTCCTTAGTCTTAACAAAATATAGGTTGTTCTTTAACCAATTCTTTATTAGACATATACCGCAGCATATTCTGAATCTAGGAAACAAACTTCATCATAATCCGAGATTTATACAAAAAGGTTATGTTAAGTTATAATTCAAATATACTATATGTTATACTGCAGGATATGCTTAATTCAGATACTGGGCTTTGACACTTGCATAATAGTCATAACACTAAATTCACTATTAATTTCTAACGCTTGTTTATCCTATAAGACCTAAGTTACCTCTATTATGAACACATTCTCTAAACGTTGATTTAAATAAATGTTATTTAACTATCTAGATGTATTATTTCAAAAAGTCTTATGAACTACAAATTAAATTACTTATTTTTATATATTTTTAAGGCTGCGATATGCAATGGTTGTATTTAAATAATATTTGACAGACAACCGAATAATTATATTTTATTATTTAGAGTTAAAAATTAAAACTTGATATATTTCACTAAATATTTATAAATTATCTTCTTAAGCTTGTAAATATTATAAATTGGTAAAAAAGTAAGCAACAAATTACAATATTTATTCATTGTTTATTTATATGCTCCGGTAACGATTTGTAAATAAGCTTTTCAGTAAGCGGTCATTCGAGTTAATCTTTTGTCGGCGGGCAGGCTATTGCATTAAATTAATAAGATAATTTGTTTCCGTATTGAAAATGTACATTATTTTATTTACAATTTACTTGGGGTGTATTAAGAGTAAGACCTGAAAGAAGAAAAAAACTAAACTTTATCAATGTAATGGTATATCTAAAGAGTACTTAATCAAGAATAAGTTTTAATGTGGATTAAAAATTAAAGTAATCATTAATGAAACTATTCAAGCTCTAATATAGTGCTACAGCTTATATCTTCACATATTAGTTAGAAGTAATGATTGAACCTGTATTCTTTGTCAATATTACTTGCATATTGACTGTTAATTCCAAAAAACGCATTGTAAAAATATATAACTTTTACAGCATTTATCATGTATACATATTTAATGATTAACATAACACGTGAAATTTTTATTATATTTTTATTATAAATTGATTTCCACATTGTATTAAGAGTAGTGTTATTACTTATTTGAATCCATTACAAATGTGATGTGAACTTACATTTGGAGAAGTAATACGTAAGAGACATCTCAGGCACTGTGTATATAAATTGCAAATTCTGAGGACAAGACTATTTTGAAGCTTGTGTCTCGTATAAATTGTGTGGAAGATGTTGTTTGAAAGCTAGACTACACCCTGGAAATTGCTCTATTACTGTAACTGAATAGTACATATTTTGATTATTTTGTTTACACACTTAACACTAACATTAAAAAGTTAAAATTACCTTAACAAACATATTTAATATTATTATTATAATAAAATAAGAGCTATTGAAAGGTAATAGTTTATCGATTTTACAGTTGTAATTGCAGGTCAGAGCCATTAAAATGTATGTGAATACATTGAATATAATTGCACCGGTGTGTTTCATTTTTATATATTTTTACTTGTATTTTAAACTTGAACATGAGTTTATTTATATTTAATTTTATCAATATTTTATTCATACCAATGGTCATTTCTAAGTACAATTGCTAGACTTCAAATTGTAAAAACAGTTTTCTTCAGAGGTACACCTCATAATATTATTGACTGATTCACCGGTATATATCTTATATCTTTGCGATAAATGTTGATACAGTTTCAAAAAAAATTAGTTTATTCGTTTGTTACTGGTATAACAATAAAAGTAATTTAATAGTATCGAATGCTAATGAAGCAAAGGGAAAATAAATTTACAATGCTTAAAAGACAGGCATTTTATAAAAGTATAATATCGAATTATAATAAGAAAATACTACTGATATTTATTAATATTACAATCCAATTTAAAAAAGCTATTTAACTTCGTATGTCTTCTTGGTAATTATACTTATCATAAAGCTTATTAAACTCATTAAAAATGTAACATACAATAAAATAAATGGGATTTCATTAAAACATGATCCAGCTTTTGAATTATAAATCTGAAAAAAAACAAGCCTTATAATGGATATAGCGACAGGAAACTGCTAAATCAGTGTTGGCATTCACATACTGCATATTGTCATGTATTAAATTAAGGCTATCACAGCTATAGAGTGGTTGTTGCTTTGAACACATGTTGCGATAGTCCGGATCTCATGCATCATTCAAATGGAGCCTGCTGATAGCAGACTTTATAACTTCATGTACACATGTTATTTATACTTTATAGTAGATACCATATAAATAACTATAAACAATAGAAGTGAGCTTAAGGTAGATGAATATTTTATTTTATATTCCGACAATTTGTTCTAAACTGCAAATTATACATTTTGTGTTAGATAAAACAATATCGAAATTATTGTGTCTTCAGCGACCTTTAAAAATTGAATTGACAAATTCTATTTGAAACTTTTACATTTATAAAAGCTAATTTTAATATCATTTCGATTTTCATTTTGCTGAATTCATATTTAATTTAAACTTGATATCCGTTATATCAGGAACAATGATAATGTAAGTGTTTGATTAAATATTGTGGGTTTTCATTCTCCAATAACAACGAAGATGAGCACTTAATATTTTTAAGAAATTTTTCTTTATATATCAAAATATGCCTCTTATAGAAAGTTTTACTCGTACAGACTAAAAGTAACTTAAACTCAAGAGCTTATTGAAAAATTTCAATCATACCATCACTTTTAGCATTAAAGTAAAGGAAAACAATGTTAATGTCAATTGAATAAATAAAAATCTGACTTTATGTTTTTGAATGTGGCAAGTCTTAATTAAATTGCTTGGATTTCATAACATTTCTCATGTCTATGTATATCTATAAAATTAAAGTTATAAGTTATAAATTAGATTAATTTCACACATTCATATATTTACTGAAAAAGTTTCAGTTATAAAAAGGAAACATTTTGTATTGTAATATGTAACTAGGATCCGCCAACCGTGCGCGGCGGGTGTTGAGCTGAGACCCTCTCCTTTCTTCTTTTCTTGATAAATTTTGAATGGCTAAACATTTTTTTAATCTGTTTTCGCTATAACATCCGCGTTCGGCTCAAACATACATGAGAAAATTTTTAGCTAATTATTTCGTCGCATTCTGGAGACAATAAAATACAAAAAAATTCTCCCAAATGATTAAGAGCTTCACTTACGCTCAGCTCAATAATTACATTTACATTATTAATAAGACGAGAAAGAGTATGAGGTAATTTTGTTTATATGACATACAAGTATATGTAGTTTTATTTATTTTGGCCGTAATATGGATGACATGAGGACACATTGTTCTTGGCGTCATAAAGCAACTTAGAACCTCGTCGCTAGGATACTAGCTTTTGGGATTAGTGCCAAGCTCTAAAAGATGTTATTTATTCCTTGTTTAAGACATAAATTTTAAGAGACTTAAGGGTTACAGCATACGATATAATGGAAATATATTAAATATATTCTCACTTTAGATTTCTCAGTGTATTTAAATTATTATCATAATTAAAATGACATAACATGTATTTTGTGACTCAACATTTTTGTCTATCATTATTACTTTAATAATTTCTACCTGAAGTCAGTCGTAAATCAGTTGCTTATGACTAACACATCAAGCTATGTTGGTACTTATTATAATTTATCATATCATCTGTGCATAACTAGTGCATAAATCAGTAAACCGTTTGATGTGAATATGTGATAAATCACTGTCCGAGCAAACTAGCAGAGCCATCGCACATTCGATGAGATTCATGTAGTAATGTGTGAGTTTTCATTTATTAGCATAATTCTGCCTAACTGGAAATAAGGTTTAAAATCATACCTTTTCTCTAAGTTAACCATTCTATACTTCTGTAAGACAATTTTATTATTAACAAATGTAATGTGCAGTACATTATTTCTGTAGACCAATATATTTATTTATTTTACACGTAAACAGTCTATATGGTGTTCTTCGCAATTCTTCAGTCTACATGTTTGCTGATTACTTATGCACTTTACTTGCTGGCACTGATATCAAGGAATTGTGTGGTTTAGTACAACGTGATGTAGACGCGGTAGTTAGGTGGTCGCACGACAAGGGAATCATCTTAAATTCGGATAAAACCAAATACATGGTAATAAGGTCACCATACGCCAACCAATTAATCTTGCTTCCATTTATATATACACATGATTATTCCTGCCTCCATAGCAATCTTATAAATTGTAATTGTAAGCCGATATAAAATGTTAACTGTGTAGCTAGGTGTGTACCTAGGTGTAAAAATAGACTTTAAATTTTCCTGGACGACTCATATAGACTACATTTGTAATAAACTAAGATCGCTGCTATGTAAATTCTATCACCTTAGCTTTAGAGTACCAATTGTCATAATGAAAATTCGGTATTTTGCATTATTCAATTCAGTACTGGGCTACGCACTTGACAGTTATGGCCCCACATTCAAAAGTAATATTGACAAACTAGAAACACTACAGATTAGATTTTTAAAACTATTTGTAATCAAAAAAACTAAAGCAAGTTGTAAAGGAAACTATGTCAAACTATTTAAAATTTGCAAAATACTACCAGTAAGCCTAAAACATAAATACCTCTTAGCCATAAATAACCATAACGGTCAGGGGCGTTGCCTGAAGCTGTTGAACCATAATATCGGTACGCGATCGGTGTCTAAGGGGAAATATGAAATACCCAAAGTGAATAATTACTTTGGAGACAGAACACTAAAAAAACGATTACCTTTCATACTTAACAGCCTGCCCAATGATATAAGATTGGAGTCTAATAAACGCATATTTAAATTAAAATTACAAAAATACCTTTTCTCATTGTTGTGAATAGTTAGTTACTAACTAGTAATTGGGTGTATTTTTACCTTATGGACTCTTAAGTCGTAATGTAACAACATCTGAATATTTAAGGAAAAAAAAAGACTTAATGTAATACCATCTTAATATTAAAAGAGACTGCTGATCCCACAGTCAAACTGTTTTAACAGTTTTGTGGGGCATTGTTTAATGTTTATTGTTTATTTTCCTATGTATAATAAATAAATAAAAAAAAAATCTTACCTTATTAAAGTATGTGAGTATTGAAAGCAGGGATTGGGATTAAAATACGTCTTAAATTCCCTCTAAAAATCAATCTGAATGTTTTTGTGAATGTTTTTTCCACGTTTTACATTTTAACTGAACCGCTAACAAATATTCAGACATTGAGGCTGATAAAAAATATATTGAGCTTCTGAGTTTAAGTGGAATGAAATGGATCTCTATATTTGCAGCTTTTTATGTAAATTAGAAATAAATTAGACTTAAACGAAAGTTAAACAATCTCCTTTAAAAATAATATTTATTCCTTGTCTAACTCGTAATAAAAGTAGGTTTTCAAATTAAGTAACTGCTTTAAATTTTTTCAACCTATTCAATTATTTTCATAAAATTTAAGAATTTTAGCTTTACATTTTCATTCAAAATTACTATATAAATATATTTATTATATATATTTATAATTACTCAATTATTTTAAATATATATATATATTCAAAATTATTGAGTTCTCTGAAATTATATTTATATTTTATTTATTTTATAGCTTTTATGAGTAATCCAAAAGCAAAATTACAAATCTTTAATCTCATTAACATTTAAAACTCTATATATATATATATATATATATATATATATATATTCAAAATTATTGAGTTCTCTGAAATTATATTTATATTTTATTTATTTTATAGCTTTTATGAGTAATCCAAAAGCAAAATTACAAATCTTTAATCTCATTAACATTTAAAACTCTTTAAAATATAATGCTACAAATATCTCAGGCTACTTTAAGCCTTATCGTTCAGCAACACAGGTCACTATTGTGTTTTCTGAGTATATCTAAAAATATATCTACTTACATTTCCAAAGTATTTTATAATGATTATTGTAAAACATACAAGTAATTATTTGAAGACCAAAATGATATGACCTCATAAAAGTGCACTTTAATTTCTAGTTATATATTATACAGAAAGTAGCTTTATGTATTTCAATTATATAACAATTTTATTTAATATTATGTTTACTATAATTATTAATATTAGAAATATAACTATCTAACTAACTTGACTTTAGGATTTCTGATCGGATTCTCGATTAGTATAAAGTATATTTATAAATAAATATAAATATTGGCCAATATTATTAACATTAATTATAATTAAGAAAATGCAAGTTGAATCCATTACTTTATAAATATTATTGGTATGAGTTTACGCACTTCATTTCATTTGGTATAAAAACGACAGTTATTATATTCATATTACTTAACTTTATTTTGTTTTATGAAATCGTTTATACAAGATAATAAAAGTTAAATTTTGCAAATTTAATAAATGTAATAATTTTTTACCGGATCGCTGTTTTATTATATCATTATTATTTAAACAATAAATAATAATACAACAGTTTTTAAGGAATTCTCTTTTACTTGCATATTTTCTTCAAAAACTAACTTGAATTGAGACTTGACGTATTTTTCAGTCTTCAATTTAATTATCCGTATCATTGCAAAAATAAAGGAAATAAGGAATTGTATTTTGTAGCTCCGTTAAAATCATTTTGTTTCTATAACTTCAATTTTGACAAATATAAAGTTTTAGAATATTATATTTTAAACCGTATTATTATTATTATTTATTTTCTGTTTCTGTAGTACTTAAGCGTAGTGTAGAAAAATATAAAAATTTGGAATAATGTCTTAGTGGTATTACCAATATAAAGTAAGGTATATATATTATGTAAGAATAACATAATATGCATTACAATACAAGTCACGTGTGGGAGCAGCAGACAACAGACGCGCTAGGCTTCGAATTACCCAACGTGCGTCCCAACTGAAAGCCTCCAATCTACTATTATTATATATTGATAATATAGATGTTATTTTTAACACTAAACTATGAAATATCTTTATTTTGTGCTACTATTATTGTATATATTTTTTATATAGGTAATTGATTTTTGATAATAAAGTTCCTATGTTCGTATTATTGTAAGTTTAGATGTTTTATCTAATAAGCGAATGAAGTAAGAGTTTCCTTGTCAATTTCTCAATATAAGATTTATTGATTTATTTAAAATGTTTATTCAGAAAAGAAAATCATGTTCGATTTGCTTTATCTTTGTGTGATACAATAACATATTTTTATGTAATGTATTTTCCTTTAATTAATTTAAGTACATAATGACAAATCGTTTAAAGTACTCAATTACTTTTGTGAACACATACATACCTGTTTTAAACATCAATATTAAAATACGATAGCTCTAAAAACTCATATGGACCAGCATTTTACGACGGGATATTTTTCATTGGTTGAATATTAAAGTGGAAATCCCGCGCGTATTGTGGGGCCAATTGAGCCATATTTTCACACGGCCTTTGAATATTTTACTGAGGCTGAAACGGATCTGGCCATCATCGTTTAAGCAATACATATGTAGAAGTTATAACGACGCTGAGTGGAAAAAATCTGCCACTATGTATTATGCAACTGCATTTCAAACATGAAGGGTGAGAGCCTGAAGTCTAAAAATAAAAATGGGGAAATGGACATGCTAATAGGCCCTGTATGTTAATTTCTTAATCCTATATCTAATGTAATGACTACCTTTGATTACAATGTGAGAAAATAATATAAAATTTTGTTATAAACAGAGACGTAAGTAATGTAAAATGAATATTTATTATTGGAGATTTTTGTATCTCAAATATAAAATTGTTAATTTCGCTTCGGTGATTTATTTCAATTAACGTTAACATGAACTCAACGGATTCACTGAATAATATTTTTCCAATTTGACATTGACAGATTATTAAATTATAATTAAATCTTTTTGAGGGCTCATATTAATATTTTTTTTATACTAGTTATTAATTTGTGGAAAGGTATTAAATTTTAACGTATTTGTCAGGCAAGTTAATAAAAAAATGAGTCTAAAAAATTTCAAGTATGTAGTGTTTTAAATTTTCTCAGTATTTTAATTTTATACATTATAATTAAATAAACTGAAAATATATTTAAAAAAGACTCCAACAAATCAACTAATCTGTGTAAAATTCTGACGGTAAAAATAAATGAATTGTCGTGTATTCAACAGACTCTATTTGGAAAAGTAAGCCGCAATTTAACGAGTTAAAGGGAGGCGGCAGTCCGCATTGCTATAATTGGTGGCTTTGTACATTAAACCACTCGACTGCACTCAATCGCAAATGATTTTCTTTGTTCAACCGCAAAACCATTAACGAGGACTTGTATTCGTATCTCAATTTAAGGTTTGTATTTAAAATTAAACATTCACTACATAGTTTCTACACTGAATATCTGTAGTTAATATTATCGATTCAATACACATTAATTATACTGTGCTACTAACAAGAACAGCAAAACTAACGAAGCAAATTAATATGTTCTATGCTCATTTCCGCTATTCTCAAAATTATGCAAGTAATGTAACTGAAAACATGTGTACGTGCAAACGTTTTGTTTGTTATAACAATTTGATTTGAGAGTCGGTATTCTTAAATAAAATAAAATTTGTTAACATTTATCATAATTCTTGAATATATCAATCTCGTGGCCCCCCAACCAACATGTCACCTGAACGAACCTGAATGAACAACGCATGGTGGAAAGTGAGCACCGCATTTGTTAATGCACAAAAGCATTTTCGGCCATTGAAGATACCCATCTCGTATTCATCTGAAAATATCACCAAAAAAAAAATTTTGTAAATGGAAAGCGTTTCTCTGGTTCATTTGTCAAAAGGTCAGTGCCTCAAGGCTATATATCAGGACCTTTCTTGTTTCTCATTTACAAAAATCACTTTCCTTATTTTATGAAGGACAAACATGGGATAGTTTTGTTTGTTGAACACCTCTCTTATTTTCAAAACAAATAGACAGCAACCAGTAATTAAGAATGTAAACAATGTTCTTTCTAGCTTAATTTACTGTTTTTATTAAACAAATATACTCTCATTATAATATTGATAATTTAATAAATATTTAATATAAATATGATTAATAGTTAGTTATAACCAACCCTGTGTTTTCTTTACAAATATGTGAAACTAAATTATTTGTAACAATATTTAAATAATCTCATTTAAATAAACTGATATATTACAATTATAGTACTTTTAAATGAAATTTTAATTCCAAAACATCTTTTCAATATACATTTAATTTAAGTAATAATTCATATTACTAATGTAGATAAAAGTAGTTTTTAGGGTGTCTATTTTTTCTGCGATCAAATAATCCTTGATTAACTTATTGGTAACTGAGAAACATTATGTGGTTTTTAAACATATTATTTATTTATTTATTTACCTTCACGCCATATCCCTTGTGGGGTAGCCAGAGACGACGGAGCGCCAAACGCTACGGTCTCTGCATACCTCTTTCGCCTCGGCCACAGACATCAACCTCTTCATACATGCCCTCCGGGGGGTCCTCATGCTTTTTACGTGACCTTCCTCCAGTATCGTAGCTACTGTGTTTTCGAAGGTCACTCGAAGCCTCCCCCTGTCTCTCTTACCGCTCACTTTTCCCATATAAATCTTTTTTACCATTCTTTCATCACTCATTCGTTCAACGTGCCCAAACCACCTGAGCACGTTCTTCTTCATCCTCACTGTGACATCTTCGCTAGTAACTGACATTCTGTGGATCTCTTCATTGCGGATTCGATCAGCTAGACTGACTCCGCATATTCTGCGAAGAGATCTCATCTCCACAGCATTCATTTTTCTTACATTCTTCTTCTGCATTACCCACGTTTGGCTGCCGTATAACAGCGTCGGTAGCAAAACTGCATTGTGTACAGTCAAACGTGCAGCTATACTGACGTTTTGCGGTCTCAACAATGCAGTCAAAGCACTATTGACTCTGTTACCGGCAGCCATACGCCTTTCCACATCCATTTCGTATCTTCCGTCTCTGATAAACATACTTCCCAAATATACCACTTCATTCACTTGTTCTATTATCTTATCATTCACGTTGATCTTACATTCTGTTCTTTCTTCATTTCTTTCAAATATCAGAACCTTCGTCTTATCTACATTAAGGTTTAGACCATTAATTTCACACCCATCTTTCAGAGTGGTGACCAATGCCTGCAAATTGCATTCTGATGATGCAATGAGCACTGCATCATCTGCATATAGTAAGCAATTGACCTTAAGGTCACCTACTTTCACTCCCATGTCACTATCTTTTACTCCTTGGAGACAACTATCCAAATACAAATTGAACAACCAAGCTGACATAGCGCAACCTTGCTTAACACCCGATTGGATGTCAAACCAGGGCGACATGCCAGCTCCTACTCACACACAGGCTGAGTGATCTCGGTAAAGAGACCTTACAGCCTGTAGCAAGGGTCCGTTCACATTGTATCGGGGCAGTATCTCCCATAACTTCTTTCTCACAACCCTGTCAAACGCCTTTTCCAAATCCACAAAAGCACAAAAAACCTTTTGATTTAGGGCTAAAAACTTTTTCGTGATTATGCAAAGGGATAAGATCTAATCTATACACCCTCTTCCAGGTCTAAAACCTCCTTGAGCCTCCCACAACAGCCTTTCAGATCTCTCTTGCATTCTTCTCGCTAATATTTTAGAAAAAACTTTACCGCCCAAGCTAATCAAACTGATAGCTCTATAGATTGCACAGTCTATCTGTGAACCTTTGCCTTTATACAAAGGTACGATGACTGCACTTCGCCAATCGTCTGGGACCTCCCCTGATTTCCAGCATAAATTGCACAAAAACCAGAAAAAGTCCCAGACGCGTGGCCCACCATATTTGATCATCTCGGCAGTAACTTCATCTGCTCCCGCAGCCTTACCACTTTTCAGACTTCGAATCACGTTCTCTACTTCTTCCAAACGGATTTCACCATCGGCTACATCTTGACTCAGCATTACGCTGGTAGTCAAGACCGAGGCGTCCTCACGTTCATACATCTCCTTATAGAATTCCGCATACATACATATATATATATATATATATATATATATATATATATTATATATATGTTTATATGTTTAAAGATCTATATTTATAACTTCTTTTAGTACGGGAGAGGGAATCGGAAAACCCAATTTCATGTTTATTTCATGTTTACCTTTATATGTTTATGTTTACCTTTATATCATGTTTGTTCAAGAATTTAATTTTCGAATATAAGCGAAAGTGCATCACCAGCTGTAATAATAAAAAATTTCAAATACTTTTTTATCGCTTTTTAAAAATTGTAATTAGAAAATGGACAAAAAGAAGTCTAAAAGAAATAACTGCTACATACAACACCGATTTGTAAGCAATGAAATTATTAGTAAGAAATCTATTAATATATATTTTTATAAACATTGTCTGATTACTGTTTATGAGACAGAAGGACACCAGCACTGACTTGAGAATGTAAGACATTTGGATGCAGTATATTTTAACTCAATTTTAACCAAATAATTTCGCCAAATCTCGAACTTATATAAATTACGAGTTCACTAATATTGTTAGTGTAAAACAAATCATTATTACTGAATACTTAATTATTATTCTGTTATAATTCAACAACCATGGTAACTCCACTGTTCTGTGAGCACGTATTGTAAATATTTAACATACAGATACTTCGTGTAATTAAACATATGATTAACGATTGTTTAGATTAACTTTTGAATATTATTGAATTATTAAATTCGATTTTGGTACAAAAGTATTTAAATAATTTAAAAAAATAATGAAAGTATGCTTGGCTTTGTGAATAACTTAAATTCATTAAAAATTTAAATTACAAATACCATAGACAGCAAAAACAGCTAAGAGCGATTTGTATTTAAAATAGTCATATAGCTATCGAATACCAAGTATCAAAATCTACTATAGTAGTTATATATTCAAAGTAATTGTTAAAAAATCACTTACTATTCTACATATATAATAAACACATTGTATGTATTACAGCCGCTAATCCTTTAATGTATAAATGTTTATGCTTGTTACGGATAATAAAAAAGGTGGATACATTTAATTTCGGTCCTCATATTTCGTCCGTTTGTTTCCTTTTGTTGCTGACCGCTCTCTGTAGTGCCATTGCATAAAATGATTCACGAGCTCACGACCTCACGACCTCAGCGCTGCACATCCTTGTTTCTCACACATTCATTACAACTGAAAAATGTATTGTCAGATTATAACTTCCACATTTTCCGACCTTTTATTAATTTGATACTATGCTGTTAAGATTTCTAAAGGATTAAACATAAATGTGGGTTAAAAGAATATTAGGACACTATTTATAAATAATAATATTTTTATAATGTTAGTTTTTTTTTAATAATTGCTACACTCACTTTAAAGTTCTACATGTCATAAAAATAAAAGATCTCATAAAATGAGTACCACGTTTAACAATTAGCCATGTAGTATTATTACTGATTTGGTTTCAGATGCTTGTTAATTTGATAAAAAGGTTTATAATGTTTCTTAAGAGACGTTTGTTTGCTTATCAATAAGAGAAAATAAAGGTAAGCGATATCTTGAGCTTATGGTTTGATCTTGCTATCTCATTTATCGTATATTATTGTATTATACATTCAAACTTCTGTTATTAAAAAAATTTTATAAAGCGAACTGTTTAAAGCTTATTTTAATACAAACATCAAACTGATAGAAGTATTATAACAACGCAACAAGCATTATTCCTCAACAAATACCCATAACTCCAAAAAGTTTTATTTTCAGTCATTTAACTTTGTGTACAATACGAGTAGCAATGAATTTGATACGCTCTATGGATTACAACTACGTACTGTATACAATAAAATATTACAAAATCATATGATTCGGTTTTTAAGAATATAAAAAGTATAAATAAATTCAATAAATGCTACACGTTTGTTTAAATAGCTTTTTTACTATACATATAGCTATATGAATTATAAGATTAATAGATTTATAGAAGATAAAAAGTCTATGGCCAATGCTATTATACATATCTAATTAGATTGGGATCGTAGCCATGGTTTTAATTTATTCATGATCATGCTTTGAATTTATTCTTTGATGAAATTCAATAACAAGTAAAGTTATTTCAAAGTTACCAAGTTGTTGTTGCCGTCTTCCTATAACAACAAGAAAACTTTCAAACTGTGTTTAAAATTCTGTATAGTTTAAGTAGTTGTCTCTATTTGTGCATCTGTACATGCTACTGTATACAGCTAAAATATCTAAAGTTACACAATATTTTAGTAAGCTTCATTATATATAAATATAGCAACCAGAAAGTCATATAAAATATTATTGTATATTACATAAAACTGATACGCGCTTATTAAAATAATAACGGATATAACAGTTCAGTAAATTATAAATAATGAGATCCGACAATAGTTATACTCGATAGATTTATTAATATAATATTAGTATGTATTTATTAATATCATATTTATATATTTATTATTACGGTATTGCGGCTTACTTTATATCGGATTCAAATTAATTTGTCCATAGTGAGTATGCGATTATGTATCCATAACAAGAGATTTATGTTTTAATTTGGAATATTCCAGGAAAAAAATATAAGGCCTAGTAGACAATTTATTCGAGGTTTTATTATATCGAAGACACCTTTTTAAATTTCAACGTAATATATAATATTATACATAGACATTCTTTATACCAAGTATTCTAACAAAAAATTTAATATTGTTTTATTTATTTACACTACTACATCAATAAATTACACAAAAGTCTATTTTTCCCTGTGACCTCATAAATAACCCAACATTATTCCTCGTAACACTTAAATAACTCACCCGTGTCTGAACCCATTAGAAGGAAACAACGGATATGACTGGACTTGGCATCCCTATGTCTTATTGGCGATCTTTATTAGGCTTCATTAATAAGTTCCTGTTTTGTTTAGATTTTTACCAGTTTACTCAAAGAATATTTTTCAAAAACAACATTCAACACAACAACAACAACAACAGCAACAACATGCAAATAGTAGAAATATTAAAAGTGGTAGATTTATAAACGGGATATTTTAGGTTTCCGTGATACTTATTTTGTTATGAATACTTGTGAAAGAATTTTGTAATACCAGTACACTTTCGTTGCAGAATTCCTATTTATTTTGGCTATTCATGTATGTAGGAATCGTAATAAAAAGACCTATCAAATTTAACCGTCTTTGTTAATGGATAAGTCTTTTTAAATATTTACTTATATTAATGTATTAATTATTATACGTCAATACTTTTGATTCTAATTTGAAATCTGTGATCCACTAAAGATGGAGTCTGTCAATCTGTCAGTTATATATTATATATAAAATATGACAAAGAATTAAAATTAATATGAAATTTGTTTATAAAATGGTACAATCCCAAATCTAAAATGATTATTTACAAAGTTATTGTATTTCAACAAACTAAAACAAAACTACATTATATATTCATTAGGATGACACATGAATGCATTATATAATCAAAATGCGGTTACAGGAGGTGGCTTAATGTACTTGAAAATTATGGACAGTACTCTTAAAAAAAATCACTTAGTACATCAATTAGTAAAGGAACTTTGATCCAATAAATATATATTTAAATCATACTTGTATAATTTTCAATACATATTTTTATTGTCTATGAAATCTTTGAAATTAAAAACCAGACAGAATAGGCAGTAGTTATTTCTGATCAAATCGAAATTTAATTTAAAATTCGTAGGTCTTTAATTTTGTACTACAACTATATATGTTAGTTATACATACTAGAAATATAATAGAATTCTGCACATACTATGCTACAGCACGCTACATACATAGTACATCTTGATCTTGATTTTAGTAATTGAGATTTAATTTTTAAAAAAACGTAATAAAAAGTAGTAATTAAGGATCCAATTCTTGAACAGATGTACAGATGAAGATACAAAATATGCACAAAACAAGTTAAAGGAAAAAAGCAGTCAGCATAATTATAATTGGTTGGAGCTCTGGTTGGAGCACTCGACTGTCATTAAACCGCAATTCTTTTTCTGTGTTGAAGCAAATTTTTTTCTTAGTTATGTAACTGAGAATGTAACTGGGACCTTCCAGTACATATTGTAAGATAAAGTTGTAATATATATGCAGTAATATCAATATATGTTTAACATTCTATTATAGTAATTACTTAATTTCTGAATAATAGTTGTCTTTATATTCGATCTCAGTTTTTCATTTTAATGTATTAACTGTTTGAAAATTTAAAATGCATAAAGAACTAAACAATTATTAGAACAGAAAAAAGAAAACAATATTTTAGCATATCATATTTATTTTTGCAATAATAATTATAGTTATCTAAAAAAAGTTATAATCCAATTACGCTTAAGATAAAGCTATATTGAAAATACAATATTATTTATCTTTTAAACGATATAAAGTTATAATCAAAGGTTCCATTAATCATAAAAATACGTATTAGACATCGAGATAAGTTACAGTCCGCTTTATCTATAAATTGATCTAGAGAAGGAATTATGAAAGACAATACCGACGCTTTTGTTAGAGACCGAGCGACCTTCATTAAAGATAACTTGTTGATCATATCTTGATTCAGGATTATAATTATGTTGACTGTTGTGTTGTGAGAAATATAATGCAAAATCTTTCAACGGTTAATGTTGGTGTTTAATTATAATGTTTGCAATGCTGTTAACTTCTAAAATAATATATCTTTTTTTGTATACATTGAATAACTAAGTAGCAAATTTATGTGCTAATGTAAACATAATTGTATAGGCTGGTAAATGAAAATTTTATTATTTAATAGGTTTTGTAGGCAGCACCTATAATTGGTTGGTTTTTAACAATTAATAATATAGGCTTAGGCTTACTAGATTTTTAAAATGAAATGGATTTAACTTTTAATTAAATTGGCTAATTAAATTAACTGATCCTGGATCTGATGCCAAGATAAGTGGCGTGAATAAAACAGGAATAAATAAATAAAAGTTAGAACTTTTAGACTAGAACTCTTAGAAACATTTTCTAGTATTTAGTACCTAAGGACTTTTAACATTCCAAGGAATTTTTAAATATTCATACATACTTTTTATTTGATAAATTATACATTTACGACATTTTATAAAATACTTAAAATATACACACTTTTTATTTGCAATAATATAATAGACACACGGTGGTAAAATAACAATTTATATATATTACACATTGATGCACTGTAAATTTTTATTTAACATTTCAACATGGTTCACCGCGTATTATTTTTATTTCACTTCTTAATGCGAAAAGCCAACAGAGAGGTAAATCGAAATAGAAATTCCGTCGTTGGAATGTTTCTATAGCCAAATCCATGGACAGAAAATTACAATATCATTACAGGCTTTAAAACCTTTTGAATTGCCTTGTTCTTTTATCTTTTTAATATATTTTGTCACAAATAAAAGAATACGAATACCTTAAAATATTCAATTTTTACAGACATGTTAAGGTTTATTCGTTTTCTGTTATAATCAAATATGAATAACTTAAATTAACTTAACGAGTACAAATTTAATAATTCTATTAAATTACATACATTAATAATTATTGTCGGATATATTTTAAAACACTCAGTTTTCTTTGTTTTATAATTTTTATAATAAAATATCACTTTGACTGACTTTATTTATTACACAGCATTCTCGATGGACATGTTATATTCATTTATACCAACAAGACACTCTCGGCCATTCTTAAAAAAAACATTTGAAATTCATTATTTCAATTTTGAAATACGTTGCACAGGTTCAGAAAAAAAGGTCTCTTATACATAAACATTAATATTGTTTCGGGGCACAAGAAAATAACTTTTAGATAGCTATCCGATAGCGGTTTGCAAACATTTACAACAAGGGTGAAGCTATTAGCAAAAAATGTTATTTATGATGAGTATTTAGTATAGTACCGTTATCGATTGGTAGAGTAATAACCTAAGTTGGATTTAAAGGCTAATAATAGGTGCTTGAAATAGGCTGACGACAGCATTTTTACCTTTTAAACGTAACACAATGAAAGTCTACATATTTTTTTTTCTTGGAGTAGGTCTTAAAATATTTTTTTTGCAGTTTATATGTGTTCAACAAATCGAACGATAGAGTTATCTTTAAAATAATTGTTAGGATTTCAGATTTTAATAGTTTTAAAATCATTTATAGATTTGAGCTTACAAAATAATTTATTACATTACAGGTGCAGGTTTCAAAAAATAAAAATGGTGAATTTAGAAATGCATATTGTCATGGTCCTATAATATATAATGCTATACTATACTATATAATAAATATATACTATATAATACTAAAGAATAAAAATGAATAATTATCACTTTTATTATATATTTAAATCCTTATATTTTGTTGTATTTAAATTCAAAATACCTCAAATAGGCACGCACGCACTTCTTAATAGTCAATTATTACAATAAAGAAGGTCAGTTTTGTCAGTCCGTAAATAAATTACCACCGTCTAGGAATGCTGATCTTTCGCCCTCATCTTGCATATAAAAAAAATCTTTGAAACGAACTACTTTATTAATTTCATTAAATCTGAGAATATACGTTTTTAATGTATTTGTTTAAAATTAAAGATAATTATGGGGCAATATCATTTATAATAGTGATAAATAATTTAACTAACACACCCCAACGATCATCGTTTTTTTTCGGATTTGAGGTTCTAAATGTATTAAAAAACTTAATCTGATGAAACAGGTTTAAAAGCAAGACATTTATTATCGTCTTTAACGTTATTATTCGATTAAAAGAATCGAAACCGTTATTATATAAAATATTTGCATTAACATAACTTACATTTCCTTTAAACACTATTGAACTATTATTAACACGTTAAACGCCGTTTTCATTTTTAAGTCTTAACATTTGGGCCGTGGGGGGCACCATGTAGTCGACATACAATAGTTCCGTTGGGGCCGAGGGGGACACCATATGACCGCAAGCTATAGGTGAAGCTTCGCTGTAGAGCCGTGGGACACGTATTTAAAGCTAATACTTATGGTTCGTGATCCCCACGGCCCTGTAGACAAATTTACTAAACTTGGTTTTGAGTAAGAAATATAACTTTGAAAAATAAGTTTGATAATGTTGGGACAATATTTTCATTACAAGATTCAAGTATAGTATAGTTACATATTTATTATCTTATTTCCTACAAAATTAGTTTTATTGTGTTTTATATTACTATTCAGATCTTGAATTAGAATTTAAGGTTTCACAATGTATAATTTAAGAACAAATAAGTTTTCGGGGATAGGTTTTAACGAAACTGGGCAGGTTTCGCAAAAAGATTCAACTTTTTTTGTTTTATGTTTGGCCAATAATCGCCCCATCACTTGTGTATTTTCTTTATAGCACTGCTGACAAGTTCTTCGATTGTTTTTACTTGTACCATCTTTTCTTGTAAGTTTGTGTCTAATTCTTTTAGGCCCTGTGACATTATATGAGGTTTCTTCACCTCTCACCAGCAAACCTTTCAGCAGTTGTTTTCTAAACTCAACTATTTGAATTTTATTTCCGGTTATTGTCTGATATAATATTAATGCATTGACAACCGCAGTATTTAACAGCAGATTTACTCCAACTTTCTTATACCACTTAACAAATTTCCCCAGTGGCGAGGAGTACGCTGCCATTTGATCTTACAAATCGACTGCTCCTTTCGCTTTATTATAATCAAGAACAATTTTCGGTTTCAAAACCGCTTTTCCTCGCTTTGAGATTGTCAAGAAACGGTCTGAGTGTTTCATCGAAAGAACAAGCACGTCTCTTTTGTCTTTCCATTTCAAGACTGTTGTAAAACATTGCTGTCTCTTGCTATATGGTCGCCTTTCTTCCATTTAGCAGTAGTAACTTCTTTTGGTAAATTCTTTCTGTTTTTTCTAATGGTACAAGCTAGATGCGTTTAATTTTTTCAGTTTAGTAAGTCTCACCAATCCCATGAACATAATTAATGCCAATAAAGCTCTTATCTCATGCACATTAGTTGGTGACCAGTTACCAATTCGTGCTGTTCTTGAAACATTGCACAGTGTGATGGTGTTAATAGCAAATTAATTGGTATCTTCTACTACCTGCCCGAAAATGTCAACAAAACGTTCGCAACACGATTGGCAGCGAGGATCACCGCCACCTCGACCCCCGCGGCCCCCACAGACGAAAACACGAGTTTTTGACCGCTGAGGCCATGGGGGACAACTTATGAGTAACAGTAATATTTTGACGAAATAAAGTATTTAATTACATTTCTTTAGTATGTTTCAGGTGATTTATTACATTTTATTGCCTCTTAATTAATAAAAAGTTATATTGAAAAGTATGTGAACAACTATTTTTGATCTGGCTTCTTTCGTTAAATAAGTGTGGCTCATATGTAGTCCCCCACGGCGTTTAACGTGTTAAAAAACATTATTTTTAAAAACAAGTAATATATTTTTCGTAATCGGCCTGCAAGTAATTTTTCTGGGCCTTTCAATTCCATGATTAAATTAAATTATATTTTTTACAACATGGGCTTACAATGTAACGACAAAATTGATGCTATATTTTATATCCGGATTTATTTATTTTACAGTCTGATGGAGGTTTTAATTTAAAATGTACATATCATGTAGTATTTTTGACAACATTTACTTAAATTAAAATAACAGTATGTTCAATTATAATTTATTTTTATGATACTAAGGTAGGGTGTATGTTTATTTTGCTCATTAGTATTCATATTGCTAACGTAAGAGCTGTAAAAGTCAGAAATAAACCAAATAGATCAAGAGGATATAAATTGCAAATTATAGCCCTGGATTTTATCCTATAAAGATGCCAATTTAAATGTTAACAACAACCACAGGTTAAGTTTCAAGTTAACTAACAATATATAATAGAACGGTAACTACAAGTGAAGCAATATATCGTCTTTAATGGCTTGTTAATGTGAGAAAATCATAGAACTAGCAATAGTGTGGTTAGTTAGTCAACTCTTCTTTTAGTACTTTATTTACTGAAGTAAAGTAAATAATTGAAATTATAATTTGTTTAAAACAACTACTACTTTTAAACAAGTCCAATAAATAAGTTTGTTAAAAAATATTTATAATTAATTTATGTGTACATAAATGTGTATCAGTATTATTTATTTTTTTACTCTTCTTCTCTATGATCCTCTACGGTATAACCATGACACTAGAATCGTACGTTTCATACGTACATTGTATTGCATTGTATGCCCATTAGAGATAATAAAAAGTAACTTTGATCTCGAATGCTTTTACCACAAACACTGATACCCGAGCTTATGATATATGTGATGCTCCAGTTTATATCATGGGTATGTTAGGTTCACTATGTACAAAAACAACAAGGCCAGCTGCGCTGTCTCTTGATGATAGTGAACGGCATTTAGCTTAAAGTGAAGTCCCCGGTTGCAAAAGTCAAAACATTTAAAGTAGACTGTGGTAGTAATACTTGTCTCTTTCACAGATCTCTCTCAGTTTCCCTTTGATGTGAAACAGTGTATAAAAAAAAACGATACATTGGTACAAAAATACAAGTAGAACAAAACAAAGAAATTATAATCAAAGTGAATTTATTTATGTTTATATTTAAATCATAATAATCTAGTTTAAATAGTAACAATAATATGAAAATTCTATTTTACCTTGGATAAACTCAAAATACTAAAAACAGACAATGACAACCCAGAACTAAAGAAACAAAAGGAACCCGAACAAATAATGAACAGAAGAAAAATCTTGAAAAATATGCGACATTCTCTATGTAACGCGAAGCACGCTTACACTCTTTTCAATTCAATACCGAACTGTGACAAGTTAAGTAACTGCAGTTATATACACCTCCGGTTACATACTCCAAGCTGTTTTGTTATACCATTGTATATATAATGATAAACAAATGTATGTGTCTGATATGCTACTTATCACTACGTCATAAAAGTACTATTAGTAAATTCTTGAAGTATATTTTTGATTTGTACTTACAATAAATGTCTTGTTATTTAAATAGAAATTAAGTAATTCAGTCATAAGACTACATACAATTTGCAGCTTATTGTAAATCAATGAGGATGGTGCTACTCTAGTCTAGTCATACCGAATGTCATATATTGGTAAATTAACATGTTTTGTTTCCTACCTGTGGTTTAGTGTCCCTCACCCAAGTCTATAAAAACTGGAATGAAATTGAAATAATACTAATAAAAAGTGTTGTTAATTAGAATGGTAAATTAGACAAATAAAACTCATTAAGCTTATAATCGTAATTTAGTTAACTTAATTAAAACTGTATGTACTTCCCTTTAAAAGGCAGCATTAGAAGCAAATAGCAGCTACGTTGCAGTTACAAAATACGTTTTTTTTCTTTACTAAATGTATTTGCATTGTAATAAATTTTGTTTCTTATAAGCAAAAGTGTTTTAAATAAAAAATACTATACGTACCTCTTCTTAAAAAAAATGCAGATAACATTTGTATTAGATTGTTTTTTTTTTGTATGATCGATATATATTTTTTATTACTTAAAGCAATAATAATGCAATTTACATGTCCTAATGTAAAAATTATATTATTATTTAAAAATATAAGAATGAATATATGAATTTCGCGAAAAAATTACTACTTGATTTATTAATGTATATTTTATAGTTTCTTCATATTTTGGAACATGTAAAGTGTATTGTAAAGTGTATTATTCAATCTTAAATAAGTTTATTGTTATAAAGTTTTTTTAATATACTAGGATAGTCCTTACCTATTTATATTTTTTTCGTACCATACAATTCTTTACAATGAACAAAATATTAAAATATAAATTAAATTTAAAGTTTAACACAAACTATATTATTAATATTAATAAAAACAAAAGATAATAGTGTATCTTTAAAGCCATTATTAAAAAAAATACACGAGACAATCATTATCCACAACTACAAGTGAAATCACTTTAATAAAGGAATATTCTTTATTACCGTGTTTAACGAGCGTAAAATAACCCGCTGCACTTCAGTTCAAGCATTTAATATGCAAGGCACATAAAGAACACCAAACGGTGCCGTCTGCAATCTTGGTATCTGTGATTTATGAATTTCATTCCAGTTCAAACAAGTGCTTTCTTCGTTCGCTTTTCTTTTTCTACTGAATGGGGATAACGAGCATCTTGCCTTAATAACAGGGTTACGGAGAATTACACCGCATTGTGTATAGCAACTGATTAATTGGAAACAAAGTTCATCATCTGAAAGATCGTTTATTTTTTTTATACTTTAGTTTAAAAGTAATGCTAAAATAATACTAAACTTTTCTTACCATTCCAGTTTGATAGTTTGTTTTAAGGTGTCTTAATACATTATTTTATCTTTATCTTACAATAAATACCAACATTAGATAATAAAATCTATATACAATAATTTTTTATTATTAATAATGTTCATGATCTTAATTTTCTTAATATCCATCATGTCTTATCTTGTTAAGATTATATCATGACCTATTTCTGGGCAACAGGGCCTTACTTACAAACTGAGTTAATAAACTATAAGGTACTGCAAACCGTAAAAAGGTAAAAAAAGCGTTTTCAGTGTTAATACGTGCGAACAGAACCTATCGGCAGCATGTGGTCGGTTGCTGGAGATAGTGGTTAGAAGCTAGTGGAAAAAAATGGAGCACATTAATTGATTGAGAAACCTTCCTCTTACAAACACGTTTACTTAACGTCAAATAAGGATATAGAACTTAATAAGTAATTTTTAATCTCAAATAAAAATAAGATTGTATAATAACATTGCGAAATGAAAAAAAATCTATAAATATTTAACAAATACTATGAAAACTTTTCTTCTTGTGTATTTTAGTCTTAGTGTAACAGAGACATATTCTTTAATAATATAAGTTGTTTAATAAACTTATCTAATCCTAAAAATTTAACAAATAAAAAAAAATCTTTATAGAAAACTCAAGTACAGTAGGTACTACACCGTATCCACTAGAGTTGAGTACGCGAGATGCAGTATTCACAAATGCAGTCTGCTTTGGTTTCGTTTAAACGTCAAGGAATTTGCGACTTAAATATATATACGAAAAGGTGTTATTTCCTTTAACGCATAGATAGTTTTAGAGATGATTTTATATAAAAATGTTTAAAAGCCGACCTACACGCAAATGAACTCGCTTCGTTATCCGACCGCAGCAGGACTGAACTAATCATGTGAAGACCTAAAATGCGGAAAGATTTAATGTGTTAGTTACATTTTATTTTTAGTATTGACCAACCAAACTTAACCCATTTAGCTATAATATAAACATATATTATAAAAAATTAAAAAGTTTTTCATTATTTCATGAGACTCATTGTGAATCTGCATTTGTTTTAATTACAACATAATTATTCATTTTGGAAATGGAATTTATAAACAAATATTTACTTTACGTCTATAATATTTTAAAGTAGAAGAATAGGAGGAAAATATATATTAAAAGAGGAAAAGTTTAGAAAGTTATATCAGAAAACCACCAGAAGCTTTTCTATGGAAAATGCACTAACTTATTTACTGAATATACGTGAAGCTAAATTGCACATCCGGATAGCCGCTGAGTTTAACAGCACTTGTTTTATGAAAGACCATGCACACCCAGTAATGCCAGTAAACTTTTATGATCTGTGGAAGATTACGTAGACAATTTCTTATGACTAATTAGAAATTTTAAAACACCTTCCTTATCGATCATGTTTCACAAATTCAGTAGATTTGGATATTTATGAATCAACCTTTACGATCAAGCAAGCGACAAGAAACAAAACTTGTCCTTGCACAAGAAATATTCAGAAATATATTTTAATAAGTTAAAGTTTATTAACATACTAATAGATAACTTAAAACATTCTAGTATAGAGTTTAGGGTTAAGAGCTCAATTATCTTCTAAATGTTAATAGAAATTCATATAAAATAATGTTATTTTAAAAAGTTATATAAATACGTCAAAGTCACGGTAGATTGAATATCAAGTTCTTCAACTATATTAAGCATACATATCACGATCTTGCGATCTTCATATTTCTCAACAGTGAGTCTTTTGTCTTTGTCTCCTTTGCAAATTGGTCCACCACAATAGTAATGTACCCCATCTAAGCATATAAAGATTCATCTGCAAGTCACGTTCGCCATTACAGTAGGTATATTGTAAAGAGGAGGAACCTTGGAGAAAAATAATCTAGTTTGTCAATAAAGATTGCAAATATCTGATATAATTATAAAAACATTAAATTTGATCTTTACGAGCGAACCAATAATAGACACCATAAGTAGTAGTACGAATTATGTTATATTATTAAGGTTTACTGGAAAAGGAATGTTTTACAATTTATATTTCGATGGTTCAGTTTTAGAATTAATAATTTCATCAATAATAGCAATCAGTCTAAAGATGTCAGTTATGCTCTATTTTGGTTTTAGGTATCGTAATGAACGTTATATGCGATGTGGGTCAATAAGCCATTACAAGTTGAACGGATCATTAATTTTTTTTAATATCTTTGCCACCCATTGACCAAAATAATATTCATGTTTCTGATAATGAAGTTATTTTTCATTGACGAACCAAACGTCCAAAATAAATAAAAAGTAGTCATTTCTTATTTAACTAGGACGATTGTTTTTCTATATAAGAGGTCATGAATAATCTTAAAAATAATATAATTCATGAAATATTTGAGAGACTAAGAAGCCCTTACAGTAATGGAGTTGAAAATAAATACATATAATCTACAAGTATTTAAAATGTTCAAATCCAGTAGTAAGAAGTCGGTGTCGTTTGCTGTCAAATAGAAATGTATAAAAGGCTGTATGTACAAGAAGACGGCATTTCTCAAATCGCCCTATTAACTCTTAATGGAGTGACGGAGCAACATTTCATCTGTTTGGGCACATTACGCTTCGCCGCAGAGCTATTTTCAGTAGTATCCGAAAATTTATAACTATCTATGAGTTACATATAAATCTTTGGGTCTCGAAGTAAATGGAATTTATTGTCGCCATACGCTCTACTTATTTCTATGAAATATAAGATTGATATTCAATTTTTATATCTTGTTGCTGCTATTGCTGTTAATATCATAATTACAATAATAATAATAATAATATAAAAACTTATTTAAAGATAATAATCGTTTTTTTTTCTTTCAATTTATGTTATATGTTTATCATTATTGCATCATGTAATAAAGACAAAAATTATACTTAAGAAATTGTTCAAACTGTTTAATTTAGTAGAAATCCTAATATTTTTTTCTTTTTCATTGGTATTTTACATATCTCGGTATTTAGCAATCCTTTTACAGGCCATAAAACTATTTATTAATATTTTTTATAGTTAAATATCCTTTTTTTCTCCGCTTTAAATAAGAAAAACCAAGTTAAATAATTACGATAAATAACTACGGATAAGAAACACATTGAAAGAAAGATGCAGTTTGAAAAGTTTAGGTTAAGTTCTGAAGTAAATTATAAAATTTCTCTCCGAAGTGCAATTAATCTTAAGTCTTCCTTAAGATTACGTTACTAGAAAATTCTTGAAATCTGATTATTTTTTAATTTCATTTTAAAAGTTTTCCTAATAAAATATAATATCTTTAAGAACACATTTCGTGAACATAAAAGTATTTTAATGTGTCCTGTGAAAGAGTAATGTGATATTAATCCCAGAATATACTTTCGATCCGGGAACATTGATTCTGATCATGTTCAGGCGTAGTTACTAATAAAAACATACTATCGGATAAATTATTGTATACATATCTGATATTATACAACTCTTATAGACACCGAAAAGATATATATTTTAATAATGAAGATATCATTATAAGAATCCTGTATATTTTATTACTAAATCTTTCAATATTAACTCTTTGTATATTTAGGACATTATCAGTTTATATGTATATGTGTATATGTAAAAATCTAAGAATGACCTGTGGAGGCAAAGCAATATTTTATCCTTTTTGAAAGCACAGTCACGTATTCTAAAACTGCTCTTCTGTGTGCATATTTGCGCTTCCTTTGTCTCTAGACTTTTCTTTAAAGGTTTTCTCAAAATAGAAGCATCTTTGTCTTGGAACGTTTTTGGATGAAGAATAACTATTTTATTTCGAACGTTGAAACTTTGGACTTTTTTCTTGAGTCTTGAAAAATGTAAATTTAGAAACATGCACACGAAGAGAATAAATTTATCATATTTGAGAAGTTTTGTATACAATGTCTTTGTTTGTTTGAACTTATTCAATGATAATTTAATTAACTTCATTCTGAAAATTTTTCACCCATATCGGTTATTTCTTTTTTATTTCTTATTATAAATGTTATATTCTAATATAATATTGAATTATATTGTAGTATTGTAGATGTCAAATTAATATTAGGAACATATGAGATATAAAACAAAGTAATTAATAAAAATAATAATAATATATGTATCTTTTATTAATGTTAAATCATCTTTAAATAAAGATACCAAAACCAAAAATACCACTTCTGACGATATACCAAAAGCTTCCAATCTACATATATTATTATAAACCACGATAAGGTTCGTTTATCTCGGATTCACAGTCCATTATTTGACAAAAATTATGACAGTTTCATGAAAATTTCCCCATTCACAAAAACTACTTTTACAAAAGTTAAATACCTTTCTTTTGAAATGATAATGAAAAGTAACTTGTATCATTGAATTATATATTTTCAAAACAACATAGCAGTTTTATATTTAAAATTTGTATTAGTTTAAAAGATAACTATAAAACTAGATGCTACCAAGATATTAAAATAAATTATCTACTGACATCACAATGACTACATACTTTTAAACATTATCTTGTATTTTGCGCATTCAATAACATTTCCTATTCCAAGTATTAACTTGGATATATAATATAATATAGGATAGGATATATTAATATCCTACATAACTTTAAAACTTTAAACCAGTTTAAAAAGAAGTAACTTAAAAGTATAATATACACAATTACATATTATCCTTATTATTTCTATGTTTTTGTGAGAGGCTATTCTGAGAGAGCATTTACCTACTTAACACTTTATGATCGTCACACTTACAGGTAGCACGGATAGTATTGGAGACAATGAGGAGCTGTGCGGTGTTGATATTCGACACCAGATCGAATAGCTCCGAACGCTCCCCGTGGTAAATGCGGTAGAAGACGCATAGAGAAGCAAATTCTCTACGCAATGCCAAAGAGTCCAACTGTTCGTAGAACACCGGGTTTTCAACAATCCTAACGGCTGTCCATTGTACACGCTCCAAATGAGTACTAATTCTTGGCGAGGCATTGAAAGGAGTGCTCTCGAAGAGCTATGATGTAACAAATGATGTTTTCTTGATTGTAAACGCGCAAAGTGTCTTTTGGGATAAAACTAAAGCTAGTTCGGCTTAGCCAGTGACATTCGGTGACATTTTATATACCTGTATTTCAATAGTCTTTTAAATCTTAGATATAATAGAATGCATTTTATTTTCAAACAATTTGTGATAAAAAAAATCTTTTTAATTTCTTAACTGGATTCAAAATTGGTAACCCCCGTTACCCTTGGAAAACCATTATATTATAAATACAATGCACGGATACCCAGAGAGTATTGAATTTGACAACAAAGGAGCCTTTTATTGAAATTTGCATTTGAATGCACGGAAAGTGCTGTAGCAATGATGTGTGACAGGAATGAAATATCTAATTCCAAGGTTTTCCTATACAATTTTATTTCTGTTTTCAATACTTAAGGTAACGTAACTTTATTACTAGAAAGACCAACCTCGTCATTTTAATGTTTAGATATCTTTGACGTTGATATAAAAGTATATTGTTAATTTTACAAAACAAAGACATGATTTTTGTACACTGCTTTTTGCACACGGATGATTATGACAAAAAAAAATTTAAAGTACAATTCGCACGCCAAGAAGTGTTGTTTTATAATTTAGATTGTTACCTAGGACTATTGCCAGCAACTAGTATATAAGTAAATAGACAAAACACTACCATGTTTCATATTGTGTATAGTACATACTTAGTATCGTTCAAATCATGTTCCTACATTACATACATCTGTCACTCCATTAAGTAATATTTATTTGTCAAGTGTATTTGCTTGTTATATATAAATATAAGTTGAAGGATCAATTAATGTAATCAATTAAAAATATCTACTCATATGAAACAAAATTTAAGCAGGTTCATACACTCCTCGATTTATATGTCTAACATATGAAGGAGCTATACTTTGTATATTTCCAAAAACTAACTAAGAATTAGTTATAATGAATATTTATTTTATATATTTTCCTGTAACTTTTATGGCACCCTCTTTGTATGAACACAATCACAAAAACGTATCAATAATAGAACATAATACCTTATTACCATTATAGAGAAGAATCCTGAAAAATTTATATTAGATTCCTTTATATTAATATCATTGATCCAGAAAAAAACCTTCTTATTATGAGCGTGTAATTGAAAAATTTTACTTAACCATCATCTATTATATTGTATTGTAGAAAAATAATGTTATTTAGGCCATTATTCTTATCTCTGTCACTTTTTGTTTTGTTGTTGTTTGTTATATTACATTAATATTTACATCACAATTCATTATAACACATTATTTTGCATTTCATGATACATTTTAATAACAGTATCAAAACAGTTTTATGTCAAGGAGAGTCTTTAAATATATTTACCCAATGATGTATAATTGTGATAACAAGCACTTATATATCACTTTAAGAACTTTTAAAGTTTAATAAACGTGGCAAAACAACAATATATAAATAGCTAAGAGATCATTGACTTACCTAAGTACTTTGTAATATTGTGTTTATTTCTATCGTACTTGAGTTTTTTCACTAATAAAATCCACGAGTTTCTTTGTTGCATTTAAGTAGAGGCTTGGAATTACAATTAGGAGACGCTGATTTTGATTGTTCAGTAAGTAGTGACTAAGTAAGTATAGTTAAACTGTTTTATTGTATTCAAACAGAGATAGAACTTTTTGAAACACAACATGAACTCGAGTGCAATATCGAACAAAGATACAAGTAAAACGTTCTACAATGTTAAGATAAACGTTAAAAGCTAACTATCGCGTTAATAATGGAGACAAATCTACAGCTAATCTCATGATTGTTAAATACAAACACCTAGACACCAATTTTATTAACAAGGTTTATTTGAAAGGATTCATTACTTTTAGCAAAAAATCATATTAAAATCAAATTAAAGTAATTATATTTGTAAATTTGTATTTTTTATTCTTTATTCGCGATAAGTAAAAAATACGTAGAAAATATTTCAAATGAGGTAATTAGGTCAATTACTAGGTGTAGTAGCTATTGTTAAATTAATGGTAAGGCGGAGTCACACAACGTGCTGTTTAAATATGGCATGACTGCATTGTACAGCTCACATTATTTATGATAGAACGATTATTTGAATTAATTATAAAATATTGAACATGAAACCCCATTATCAAACCGAAGACAATTTAATTTAGTAAATAAAAAAACATATAAAATTACAAGTTGGTATCATTTGTACCTAATATGATTCGTACCTTCAGACTATTATATCATATAAGAATGTACCTATTTATATTAAAGATATCTGAACATAATAATATTAAATAATTTATTACCAAAAGAATGTTAACGAACAATGAAATATATTACTCATGGCTACAATGAACAATTGAAATAATGATTTGAGTATTTATTTATTTTTCAAGTATTATTAACATGTGACTGTATTCCTTGAAGAAAGTGATAATTGTGTCACTTTTTCTTCAAAGTTTATAACTCTACTTTTGTTGTGTTATTTAATTACTTATTTTTAAACATTTTTTGCAAAATGAAAATGCTTTATGTAAACTAAATAAATAATTTACATCGAGTAATAAAATTTATAACAGAATAGAAAACGGTTAATAATTTGTAATTCCTTTGTTTATATCTATTCCGCTTTAATTTTCATTATTTCAGCAGTGCAACGAAGTATTTATCAAGCTATCGTTAGTTAGATGTTCAGGCCCTCAGAGACCTTTCATTAAAGCTGTTTCGTAATAAAAGCTCGGGGTAAATAATTGTCTCGAAGAGCTTTGGGTTATGAATAACAATAAGGTCTATTAATTATGGAAATTCTGAAATTGAAAGTTTTAATGCTTCAATAAGATTTCTTATTCATTTATAAAAAAGCTAAACTCATTAATTTTGACATACCAAAAATATGTTGCTTATTTTTAAACTTAACATCTCAAGAGAACGATGAGGTTTTGACACAACTATTACTATTGTAATTCAACTATTTGCAAACATTGCAACTACTAATTAGTAATGTATTTCTGATGCTAAATACAAAAACTTTACTTATTTCATACAATTATTTTTTTTATTTATCTTTACTGTTTTTTTATCAAATGAAATCACATTTAATAGTTACATGAAACATACTAATGACGCTACTTATATTACTTTGATATATAAAAAATTATACAAGTCGTTATATATGAACTAAATATTATGATTGATATTAAGAACTATTCTCATTAATTAGCAACACGTGTATTAACCCCAATTTCCAAAATAAAAAGTAATACAAACTACCGCTAAAACATGACTTCGTGTTTCTTATTCAATAAATGAAAAGCGAACGAACCAGCTTTACTACTGCAATGCGTCACTCTCGCATGTCAAAGTGTTTCGTCTGTGGGATCAGTTTAGGAATAAACTTGTTTACAGAGTTTATTCATCTTGAATTAGAATCAAATTACCTTGAAATGTAATTAACTTGAAGATGCAAGGTGAAGTTCGTATTATTTAGCTATGAAGCTTATTGCTTTGCCACTTACTTTGATACTTATGTATCATCTTTAACAATACCATAATTAAGAATATTTCCATAATCAACTTGTAAAGTAATTTTTTTTATTAATTATTACCTTTTTTTTATCGGCGTTGCCAACATTGTAACAATGGTTATTGATAATTATTTAAAATTTTTTTGGTAATTAACATAAATATAATATTATGAATTTAAATACTAAAAATATATTCTTTTAACACAAAAAATAAATAAAATGTATTTTCCAGTTAAAGCAAATTTAATTTAAAATTAAGAAGACTAACGAGGACATTCAAAAAACAAACAGGCCGTCACACATTGACTTTACAAAATGCGTCTTATCTTCACTGAATACAGTTTAATCTCGCGTTAAAACACTCTGTACTGTTTAGTTAAAAATCCAAAAAGTTTGTGAACGCTTCGTTAAAGCAGTGCATGGGATTACACGCCCGAGACGTTGATTGAGACTGTTGAGTGAATACGTGCATCCAACATACGTATAATTAACTGTACCGTTGAAACTTTGTTTTGAACAACGATAGAACTTTTAGAATCACGTGTGCCCAACTTTAGTGCAGTATTGAATAAATTAAAACTCCAACGTTCACTTCGTAAAGCGCTGTTTCTAGTAACGTGAATTATTTCGAAATTTTAATTTCAAATGTTCACGTAAAGTTAATTTTTTAACAAAAAATTGAGTTTAATAGTTTTACATACATTAAATTTAAGACCTTAAGAATTATTTACAACCGAAGTATATAAATATACCAAAAATAATTTTTAATATTAATTTTACGTAAAAGCTCTTTATTTCATTGCAACATTTACTTTTTGATTAACATACTCAAATTCAAAATTTACAACAACTAGGTTTTCATTTTACTATTTGTAAATGATAAACGTAATTAATTATTATTATTTTACTATTTGCTTTGTTGTATATCGACTGAATAACCATCACCACTTTTTTGAACGTATAAATAAATAGAATCCTGTGAACAAGGGTAATATTATTACTTATCATTGATAGTTATATAAAAGAATGCTTTTTAGATGACATGAGATATTATAACTATTAAAGTTTAATTGTGGAGTGAATTGTATGTTTGTATACTGTTAATGAAATTGAATATGTTGATAAATTTATTTTACGAGATTTTGTTTTATTGTTTCGAGATTTTTTTTTTATTTGGCGATCTGCTACAGTAAAAATATATTTGCACAGTTTTTTATGCCTGTTTCTTATTGTTTGGTTTGAAATTAATATAATAGATATATTTAAAAAAATCAATGGTATCTCAAATTTTATTTAAAATACTACGTTTGCTTGTGCTCAAAGTACGGTAGTCGAAGATTAAAATTCCTTCCACAGTACCTAACGCGTAACGTTGCTTTATGGGAAATTCCTTTTTATCGGAGAAAGATTGTATCTTAAATTTTGTAGTAGATTAGTTATAAAAGTAAATAACATATTCCAATTGATGATGTTTTGTGCATGGATTTGTCTTGTTTAGATATTTTAGGTTCACTCAATTCATTCAATTATTTTACTTATGCGACGGTACAATATGTCGCGGACTTGCTATTAGCATATATTATTACATAGACATTTCATTTTTGTAATAGTTGAAGTATGTATGAACATATATTTTCATTTATATAACTTTTCTCAATCATCAAGTAAGATAATAAATAAAAAATTTTCTTATCATCTAAATAGACATGATTAGTCTGCGACATTTTGTATTCCTTTAGGAATGAATTACGCCATTTATTTGTAAAGGTTGCTTGAAGTAAGGTAATTGTCATCGTTGGTTTAGTTTGACATTCTTTGTGCGAAGCAACATAATTTTCTTATAGGTGTATTTTGGAATTTTACTTTGTGACCTTTTGACTCCTAATTAACGAAAGGGATTATACGTATCACTTCATAATTAGCCCTAAGTAATTTCAATTGTTGTTCTTATTAATGATCTTAAGTTTAAAAGTTAATTAAGTTTAAAAGTTTATTGTGACAATATTTTGTTAATAATTTGAATCTTCATTATATGTTCTTTTTTAATACGTTAGAAATTATTATTATTATTACATTAATACTATTATTATTTTTATTACATTACCCTTTTATTAGGCAATATATACACTTTTCAACGAAATCCGAGTAAACGTTTGGATTTTACCTTTTAAAACTTAGTTTATTTTAGACTTATATAATATAATACATTTTATTCTTATTATAAATTTAGCTGAAAATGCAACTGATTAGAAATAATATGATGTATTTAACCAATATATTTAATGAAATAATAATAACCAGACTTTTGTTCCTTATTCAGTAAAGGAAAGTTTGAGAACTTTAGAACTACAATGCGCAACTGCCATATATCACAACGTTCCGTCTGTAGGTTTAGCTTCACGAAATTGAACTTGTTTCTAGAGTTAAGTCATTTCAAAGAGGAATTATATCAGCTTAATTCTTAACCATGTCGTTTTAAGGTAACAACAGATCAACATGCCAAAAAAGGCTTTAACGATAGTTAAATTCTTAAAAATATAACATGTAACTATATGGTTTTATATAAGTAAGTAAGTTAAATAACTTTCGATACAGATAAGCTTAATTCTGTACAGATATGTTGACTAATTCTATGTTGAACACTGTTACGATTGTTCCGCAAGAGACCAGTGAGATCAATGAAACTATTTACCCCAGTAAGCATTAAATTTTTATTATTATGTATCTCACAATATATTTCCTCAGAGATATTTTTTGTTACATTTTTTTTATAAAATACTTGATTTTGATTATATTATGAAATATAAATATTACCCAAACTACTGAACATTTTGGAGCAGGATTATTCACATCCAATCCCGACATTTTGATAGAAACATTTTGTCAGCAATATTCAAATGCGGTCCGGAGCGGAAATATTGCCTGCAGGCTATATGCAAATGTTATTTGACTAGCGAAAAGTTTTCAGCACTAGATCTTATATAGAATAGTGAGAACAAATAGTCTTATAAGATTAGTTACAAGATGATATATCCCAAGTCAATATTGACGGAGCTGAGCTATCCAGTGGTATAAAGAGCTCTTAGTTTTCAATATGAGACTTCTCATTTATGTTTTTTTTTGTTTTGTGGATATATTGACATTTGACTTATTGCTTGATATTACTTGCGTTTATTTGACTTTAATGAAAATGGTAGTATTATGCACAGATTAAAGTGGGATATTGTTGTTATAAATATAGAGTGATACTGTTTATTAAAAATTAGGAGGATAATGGCAGTTAACTGTTTTTATCATCAGATTGTACCGTTTTGTGGTAGTACCTAAAGATTGTAAAGAAAGTCGGCTGTTGTGACAATGATTACTCTTAAATTTATTAAATATTCAATCTTCTATTCATTGCTTTCCTGGTATCATTGGATAGGTGGATGTTTCATTTTAAGATCACGGATAGGTGTATGATGTTGACAAACATTGAGCATTGTGCAAATCTATTGATAGTATTGATTTTGGGTCGGTTTTGTTCGTTACATATGCAAGACCAGTTAATGAAAGTAGCATCCCATTTTTTAATCTTGTAAAAAAAATAAGTAGCTTCCGTGTAATGGTAAATGTCGTAGGCATAACTCGGCGCAATGCTTTTATTATAACATCAAACAATTTGCTATTGTAAGAGAGAATAGCCAATAGTGTAAAATAGTATCTATAAATAGAAGTGCTGCTAATTAAAACTATGTATTTTTAATAATTTGTACACTGATTTCTGTTTAGTTAATAAAATATTCTTTTATATTTAAAATTAAAACAGAAGTTAAATACTTGTCCACTCTGACTTCGGGAGAAGCATCTTAACAAAAACCCTATTACAAAAAAATCCTTCTGCTGTTTATGAAAGAATGGTGAAGAATGAAAGAGGGTAAAGAAGAATATGTTATGTAAGTAAGAAAAACTAGTATCAGTAAAATTGATTAAGGTGACAATTCTATGAAAATTCTTAGCAGCAAAATATAAAATCACAAAGCCAGTTTATATCGTAAGATTTTCTTGATTTTTTCTTTTGATACTAATATTTTTGGTAATTTTTGTTTTCTGTTTTCTTGTAAACAGTCAATGATTGGTTTGCTTTTTTGTATGGTTATTTTGATTGTAATACAAAATATTTATATATGTCTAACAATAGTAATTTGTGCTTATCAAACAATGAGGTTCTAAACGCCATCACTGGCGTTCATACTTTGATTCCTTTCGCACACACAGTAGATGCTGTATAATGAAAGTAACTTTCGACACCGTGACTGACTAATACTATACGGGCTGCAATAAATTATAGGAATCGTGCTTTTCCAACATTAAAAATTATACTATGGGCGCCAACAGATGCCGTTTGCATATTGAGCGAAGCGAGCCCAGTGTAATGACTTATCATGTCCCATTGATTTCAATGGGATATCAGTTTTTTGACATGACATTTAAATTTATTTTTTTTAATTTAAAAAAAAAATTATTCAGAAAACCATCGCCTAATGTGTATCTTTTTGATTGCAAAATTTCATAATTTTCCGTCAAGTTGTTTTCGAGCCTATTCATGACAAAGAATCTAAAAGTCTCCAGTAAAACGCCTATTTATATACGATGTGGAATCGGTGTATTCAAATAATACTAAGAATATATTGCCATTACATTCATATTTCCAAAGTCCATTGGTGTATGTAGATTACCTGCTTCATATCCTAAGTTCCATCCGTCGATAAATGATGTTAGTCGTTATATGGTCACTATACTTCAAATAGAACTCATAATATTGATATTCCAGCTCTTTATTTCTCAACTCCATAAAACAGGACGAAGTTGAGAAGGTATTTTCTTCAATTAAATCAAAAATAGTCGATTGTATTGATAGTATATAGTATTCTTATCAGTAAATGCAAAAATAATTCATTTTTATTTAATGCTGACAAATTTTCTACTATCTGAAAAAAAGATCTCACGCCTCCTGTTCTTTTTATTAATAGATGTATTATAGATCCATTTTTATTACTCTCAAAAGTGATTGAAGCCTATTTATATAAACAAGTTTCCTCTAATTAAAAAAATATATATATATTGACCATTTGTAACTCAGAATTTGTTTTTGACACTATGCCTCACATCTTAGCAGCTGAGGACCTGCAACAAGGTAAATTAGAGAGAAAAGTAATAGTATTAGGGTTCGCAGATTTTCAAACGCTTTCAAAACAATTTACCATGACTTATCACTATTCTATCTCTTTTGAAAATATAGTCAGTCTTCGTACTCAACTTGAATGATTTTTTTCCTGAGGGGTTGCATTACTTGATCACTTGGTCTTATACGATCCAATATAACCTTTTTATCGTCGTGGCACTCATCGAAATAATTCCGCTCATGAAGAAAGATCAGATAAGCATCCAAGACTAGCTTTTCCAAAAACCTTAATCGAGGGCGTCTTTTACAATCCGCTTAGTAAAATATTTGATATGACTGTATATTATTTTATTTAAATGATATCTAAAGTATTTATTATATTATTTTAATATTTAATTATGTGTATAAATATTATTATTGATTTTTTTTTATTTTACTTTTAAAAAACCTACTGCAATTTCTCCCTATACACAGGAGATGATTGGTATAGAATTCTTTTGGGCATTAAGTTAATAAAAAAACATTAATGACTAAACAAATAAAAAAATTAAATATGAGGATTTAAGGCATTCTCATACACCCTTATGTTATGTATATTATAGATGTCTTTAGGCGCGGTAACCGCTTACCGCCAGATGGACCGACCGCTCCATTACCCTGATTATGTAAAAGTTACTAGGAAAAATCAAAGTCAGCTTACCCAGCCTTTGAGTAAATGATAAGTAATATTATACACTTTTTGAAGAATTGTACAAATATGCCTTTATTAAACCTCTTTAGGGTAGATAACTCAAAATCATATATATCCATAGAGATATATTAGAAGACATTAGATATATTAGAAGATAAGACAGACATGAGTTGATGTTGAACATCTTTCAAAACTATTTATGACGACTAACATATTAATATATGTTATGTATTCATAAAGTTTTTAAATATATAAATATAAGGAGAAGTAAATTCAATTTTAACCCGAAGGTTTTCATAGTCAGTTCATCTCGGTAAATGGTTATTAGTTTTGACTGTCAAGGGGCAGGAATTATGCTGGAAATGACTATCGATATATATTCATCTTTGTGCAATCATCAACTTACATTATCTCAACACATTAGGACATATCATCAATGAAAACTGGATGAAGAGATACCATACAACATACAAGACTAAACGATGAGCTCTTTTATTTTCCATTACTCAATATTCAAAATAAATATATGGTTAAATTCAAGTCGATGTTGAGAAATAATTTTCATGTTTTTTAAATCGGACTGGTCACGCAAGATTTCGGGTTTGTTTATCAATACCTATTTACTCCTGAGTTGATGCAAAGTTTCGTTCTCACTTTATATGCATATTTTAACGTTACTACGTTACGTTACGTTACGTTAACGTCAACATTGTCGGCCGTAAATAGAATTTGTTTAAAAGTAACCATATAGAAAACGCAATAACTGTCACCGCTGCGTACGGTGCCACTACCTAATATACGTTTTCAAATATCACGGATTGATTTAATTTACTACCCAATCTACTAGAAAAAAACTGTAACTAAGAATTAAGAACATTAAACACATTGTAAATGAGCTTTTAGAATTTTATAAATCTAGAAATGTTTGAATGAATAATAAAAATCATAATTAATATGAGTTAGCGATATTTATAATGCTAGAACAGGTTTTAAACTTTATAATCTAAAAATACCTAACCTATAAAACTATTCTGGAATTCGTTATGGGATTTTGACCAGATTTACATCGGAATATACAGAAAGGGGAGCAGTGTTGGTAATAGAACCTTAGTGGCTTTTAAACTTATTATGCCTTAAAACCGTATGAACTTACAAAAACATTGTATAGTCCCGGGTAATTGTATAGTAAGAATATCACAAACTATATTACCCATAGGTGTCGTAAGAGGAAACAAATGGTTTAATATATGTGTTTCACATACCCCGAATATGAAAGTAATTCTACAAATGAAATATTTCTGGAAGTTATTGGTTCTAGTGCCTTCCCGAGAAATATTGGGAAAATGAAGCCCGTACTTCTTGCCTTCGAATTTTTCTTTTCCGAATTTTTTTGCAATATCTAGAAATTGCACACCAACTGAAAGGTTTTCCACTAGCTTTTTGAGATGGCACTACCGATCTTGCTGTTTTTAATGGATACGCAGATGTCACCGCCGGACTTCATATATAAACTTTTAAATTATTTTATTCCCCACGGTCTAGTATCTATGTTTATGAGGGAAACTGTCTACTACCGTTACCTTAGCAAGGTAAAGCCCTGTCAAAACTCTGCTTAAGCATAAATATGATCGATCTCATTCTACCTCTCTACATATTTTGTAGTGATAAATGCAGATAGATATCATAGATCATGTCCAAACAATATTCGCCGATATAAATATAATCTCCACTGTCGAAGTCATACTCCTTGGATACTTTAATGTATCATTCCTGAACTGAGGCTTCAGGCTAATTAGCAAATATTCGAATTCTTTAGTTTATAAGAGAAAATACAACCGTCCCTATAGATTCTTCAAACGCAAATCCCTAGGTATGTTGTGAAAATTGGAAGACAGCCGGCAAGCTACCCATCTGGGACTCGAAAATTTAGGGCGCTCTTTGCAGATTAATATTAATCGACAATTAATACGATAAATCAGATAATCGAATTACTTTTAGAAGACAAATATATATTTACTGTACTTATATTTACAAATTCCTACAATTTCTTCTAGATGAGAGTACTCCTTTAGTCGTAATTTACATGTCTCAATATGAAAATTACATTATTATTTAATAATATAAGAATGAATATATGAATTTCGCAAAAAAAAAAACTTCTTGAATATTAATAACAAAAAAAAAATAGTATATCTTTATTAAAGAAATACGCGAGATATTCATTGTCTGCAACTACAAGTAAAATCACTTTAATAAAGGAACATTCTTTGTTATCATGTTAAACGAGCGTAAAATAACCCGCTGCACTTCAGTTCAAGCATTATATATGTAAGAGGCATAAAGAATACCAAACGGCGCCGTCTGCAATCTTGGTATCTGTGATTTATGAATTTAATTTCAGTGCAAACAAGTGTTTTCTTCGTTGGCTTTTATTTTTCTACTGAATGGCGATAATGAGCATCTTGCCTTAATAACAGGGCTCCGGGAAATTACACCGCATTGTGTATAGCAACTGATTAATTGGAAACAAAGTTCATCATCTGAAAGATCATTTAATTTTTTTTAACTTTAGTTCAAAAGTAATGCAAAAATAATACGTATAAACTTTTCTTACCATTCCCGTTTGATAGTTTGTTATAACGTAGATACCTTAGTTAATTATCTTAGTATACAAAATCGATGCATAATAATTTTTATTTATGAAAAATATGCATAATTCTTGTTACCTTCCATTATTGATAATGGTTAGTATCACCTCAATTGATCCATAAAATCAAATCTTAAGATTATATCATGACCTATTTCTGGGCAATAGGGCCTTACTTAGAAACTGAGTTTATAAACTATAAGGTACTGCAAATCTTAAAAAGGTAAAAGCATTTTCAGTGTTATAACGTGATAACAGAACGTATCGCAACATGTGGACGGTTGCTTGAGATAGTGGTTAGAAGCTAATAAAAAAAAATGGAGCATATTATGTGAATGAGAAACCTTCTCAGAAACATGCTTACTTACCATAAAATAAGAATATAGAATTTAACATATATGTTATAAACTGAAATAAAAACACCAATTATATATTAACATTGCGAGATGAAAAATAATTTATGAATATTTAACAAATGCTATGAAAATTTTCTTCCCGTATACTTTAGTGTAACGGAAACATATTTTTTAATAATATTAGTTATTTTAATAAACTTATTTAATCCTAAAATTGTAACAAATTTTAAAAAATCTGTATAAAAAGACTCAAGTAAGGTAGGTGGTACCTACTTCACCGAATCCACTAGAGTTGAGTACGCGAGATGCAGTGTTCACAAAATAATATTTATTTAAAAGTCTGCCTCTGTTTCGTTTAAACGTCAAGGAATTTCTGACTTAAATAAATATACGAAGAGGTGTTATTTCCTTTAACGCATTAATAGTTTTAGAGACTATTTTATGATAAAATGTTTAAAAGTCCATCTACCCGCAAGTGGACTCGCTTCGTTATCCGACTGCAGCAGGACTGAACTAATCATGTGAAGACCTAAATGTGGAAAAAATTAATGTGTTACATTTTATTTTTAGTGTCGACCGATCAAACTTAACCCATTTAGCTTTAAACATATAATAAAAAAAAAAGTTTTCCATTATTTCATGATACTCATTGTGAATCTTCATTTGTTTTAATTATAACATAATTATTCATTTTGGAAATATAATTTATAACCAAATATTTATTTACTTACGTCAATGATTTTTTTAATGACAAACAAAATGTATTTAGTTTTCGTTTCTTTATAATAACATTATTACAAAAAAGGCCAAGAATAAAAGAAAAATATGAATTAAAAGAAGAAAAGTTTAGAAAATGATATCAGAAAACTTAGAACTGGATACAAAAACTTAAGTACCAGAAAAATCGCTTTTCTGTGGAAAATGCACTAACTTATTTACTGAATATATGTGAAGATAAATTACACATCCGGATAGCCGCTGAGTTTAACAGCACTTGTATTATGGAAGACCTTGCACAGCCAGTAATGACAGTAAAACTTTATGATCTGAAAAAGATTACGTAGACAACTTTTTAAGATCTAATTAGATTTTTTTAAAAACCTTCCTTACCGATTGTGTTTCACAAATTCAGTAGAATTGGATATTTATATCACAACCTTTACGACCTAGCAATTGATAAGAAATAAAACTTGTCCTTGCACAATAAATACTCAGGAATAGTTTTTAATACGCTTATGTTTATTAATATATTAATAGATAACTTAGAAGGTACTAGCATAGAGTTTAGGGTTATGAGCTTAATTATCTTCTATATGTTAATAAGAATGCATATAAAATAATGTTCTTTTAAAGAAATTATTTAAAAACTTATTTTAAATTCACGGTTAACTGAATGTCAATTTCTTCAACTATATTAAGCATACATAACTATATTAAGCATATATATCTTGCGATCTTCATAAATCTCAACAGTGAGTCTTTTGTCTTTGTCTCCTTTGCAAATTGGCCCACCGCAAGAGTAATGTAAGCATATTAATATTCATCTGAAGTCACGTTTGTCTTTATTGTAGGTATACTGTAAAGAGTAGGAACTTTAGAGAAAAATAATCTGGTTAGTCAAATACCTGATATAAATATAAAAACATTAAATTTGATCTTTACGAGCAAACCAATAATAGACACCATAAGTAGTAGTATAAATTGTGTCCTATTATTAACGTGTACTGAAAAAGTAATGTTTTACAGTTTAACAGTTTATATTTCGATGATTAAGTTTTAGAATTAATCATTCTAATGATGTCCGTTATTCTTTATCTTGGTTTTAGGTATTGTCATTTACGTTATACAAACGATGTGGGTCAATTACGATAAGTTGAAATGACCAAACATTTCACTTTTAATTTTTCAATATTTATTTAAAAATTGACAGAAATAATATTTATGTTTCTGATAATGTAGTTGTTTTTCGTTGACAAAACAAACGTCCAAGATAAATGAAAAGTGGTGACTTGATTAAACTGGGACGATTGTATTTCTATATAAGAGGTCATGAATAATCTTAAAATTAATATAATTCATGAAATATTTGAGAGACCTAGAAAACCTCACTGTAATTGAGTTGAAATTAAATATATATAAACTACAGGTATTCAAAATTTTCAAATCCATTTAAGCAATAAGAAATCGTTTGCTGTCAAATAGAAATATATAATAGGCTGTTTGTACAAGAAGACGACATTTCTTAAATCGCCCCATAACTCTTAATGGAGCAACAAAGCAACATTTCATCTGTTTGGGCACACTACGCTTCGCCGCAGAGCTATTTTCGAGAGTATCCGAAAATTTATAACTATGAGTTACATCTAAATCTTTGGGTCTCGCAGTAAGTGGAATTTATTGTCGCCATACGCTCTACTTATTTCTATGAAATATAAGCTTGATATTCAATTTTTATATCTTATTGCTGCTATTCCTATTAATATCATAATTACATTAATAATTATTATATTACAAAAACTTATTTAAAGATAATAATCGATCTTTTTGTTTCTTCTCATTTAATTTGTGTAATATGTTTATCATTATTGCATTATGTAACAAAGACACAAAAATTATAAGAAACTGTTCAAATTATTCAATTTATATAAAACCCTAATAAAGATATTATTTTCTTTTTCATTGTTTTTTTACATATATTTGTGTTTAGTTATCCTTTCACGGGTCATTAAACTACTTTTTAACAATTTTTTCTAGTTAATTTTTCATTTTCGGCAAAAACAAGTTAATTAATTACGATACATTACTACGAATAAGAAACATATTGAAAAAAAGATGCAATTTGAAACTTTACTTCAAATTCGGAAGTAAATTATAATATTTATCTTCGAAGTGCAGTCAATGTTAAGAAAGAGCGTTATTAGAAAATTCTTGAAATCTGATTATTTTTTGAATTTGATTTTTAAAGTTTCCCTTATAAAATATAATATTTTTAAGAACAAATTTCGTGAACATAGGGGTACTTTAATGTGTCCTGTGAAAGAGAAATGTGACATTTATCCCAGAATATACTCTCGATCCGGGAACATTGATTCTGATCAAGTTCAGGCGTACTTTTGGGATAAGAACATACTACCGGATAAATTATTGTATACATATCTGATTTTAGACAACCTTTATAGACACGGAAAAGATATGGATCTTAATAATGACTACATTTCTATAAGAATCTTATATATTTTATTACTTAATCATTATTAAGGGTTTATATAAGTCATTAAAATTATAATATTTTTAACGACAAAGAAAAATCAAAGAACGACCTATGGAGGCGTAGCAATATTTTATCCTTTTAAAAAGTATAGTCACGTATTTTAAAAATGCTCATCTCTGTGCATATTTTCGCTTCCTTTGTCTCTAGACTATTCTTGAAAGTTTTTCTCAAAATAGAAGCATCTCCTTTGTCTTGAAAGCTGTTGGATGACGAATAACTATTCTATTTCAACGTTGAAACTTTAGACTTTTTACTTAAGTCTTGAGATATGTAAATTAAGAAACATGCACACGAGGAGAATAAATTTAGAATATTAAAGTAGTTTTGTATACAATGTCTTTGTTCCTTTGAACTTATTCAATGATAATTTCACATTCGAGTATAACATTTCACATTTCACATTCACATATCTATGTAAACTAAATAATACTATTACTTTATATTTTTTTTAATAAAATTTAGGATCTTATTATACACTGACTTATTTATTCACAGACTGACCTTATTTAGTACAACGTAAATACTCGTACATTTGAGAAAGTTAGCATACTGTTTTTTTATATATAAGCCTATATTTATAAAAAAAATTATATGTAGGAAACAAATTAATTATATTAATAAATATTATTTAATTGTTATGGAAACTAATACACTAATATTATAAGCCTATTATAAATTACACGTTTTCATAATCACAGCCTACCTATTAAATAATAGATACTTCCTTTTATCGGTATAATATAATAATTATTAAAAAAGTTTTTGTTTATATTTTTCTCGTTTGAAATGCAAGTCGGTGTATGTATTAAAAATGTTAATCATAGAATACAATCTGTTCCATTTCCACAGTTGTACACTTTCATTTACTAAATGTTATTCGGTATTTATTCTATATTTCATATATTATTTTGTGTATATATTAAAAAATACACAACTACATAGATCAAACATATCTATTTAATCTCGTGAAGCGAAACATAAGTTCAACTCGTGTTTTATATACAATAACAACATCCAAATGCGAAAAATTTATATGCAAATAATATTTGAATATTGCGAAGAGATTTTAGAGAAAACTCTTCTATAAGATTAGTTGCAAGACGCTCTGCACAGAGTCAATATTGACTGAGGCGAGCGTCCCGTGATGCAATTTCATTGTTTAATATGTCTTGTCGATTACAAGCTTATTGGACAGTGGATTTGTTTATATAAGGTTATTGCTCAGTAGCATTGTCTTGATTTTGAAATCACGGAACAAACATATTTGTTCAGTGATTTCAAAATCATTTAAGAAAGTATTATATTATAAATACAATGCACAGATACCCGGAGAGTATTGAATTTAACAACAAAAGAGCCTTTTATTGAAGTTTGCATTTGAATGCACGGAAAGTGCTGTAGCAATGATGTGTGACAGGAATGAAATATCAAGTTCCAAAGTAATTCTAAAAATTTTTGTGTTTAATACTTAAGGTAACGTAACTTTATTACTATAAAGACCAACCTCGTCATTTTGGCGCTTAGATATCTTTAACGTTGATATAAAAATATATTGTTAATTTTACAAAAGAAAGACATGATTTTTATGCACTGTTTTTTTGCACTCGGATGAATATGTCAAAAAAAAAACATTATATGTCTATAAATAGTACGATAGTATATAGACGAAACACTTCCTTGTCTTATATTATTTGTATTAAATGCTTTGTATCGTTCAAATAATGTTCATATATTATACTTATCCGTTACTCTAATCGGAATGTATAATTGTCAGGGGATATTTGGTTGTTCTTTATTGATACTACTTGAAGGATCAATTAAGGAAATATATACTGATATGAAACAAAATTGAAGCAGGTTCATAAACTCCTCCTTTGTATATTTCCAAAGACTGACAAAGAATGAGTTATAAAAAATAATTATTTTATATCTTTTCCTCAAATTTTTAGTGCACCTGCAATGTAACAATAATATAACATAATATCTTATTTTCATTATGGAGAAGAATCGTGAAAAAAATATATTAATTTTAAATTCCTTCATATTTATATCATTAATCCAGAAGAAAACCATCGTATTATGAGCGTGTAGCTGGGAGACGTCCCGTAACCATTACCTATTATTTTGTATTGTAGAAAAATAATGTTATTGAGGCCATTGTTGATTTTAGTTAATAAATCTACAGCTAATTTCTTCATTCTTTAATCCAAACATGTTGACACTAGTTTTATCAACAAAGTTAACTTAAAACGCAAGCCTTTTAATAAAAATATTGTTAACATCCAACTGAATCTGTACACAATCATATTTTTTATAAGTACATACGTATTTTACACTTTATTCGTAATATGTAAAAAACATAACATAAAAATGTAGGAAATATGTCAAATAAAGCAATTATGTCCATTACTAGGTGTAGAAGCTATTGTTAAATTAATGGTAAGGCGGCGTCACACAACGTGCTGTTTAAACATGGCATGACTGCATTGTACAGTTCACATTATTTATGATAGAACGGCTATTTGAATTAATTACATAATATTGAACACGAAAAGCCATCAGTGACAATTTAATTAAGTAAATAAAAAAATAATTAAAATTATAAATTGGTATTATTTAACAGATTTTTTCATTCATGCATATATATAAATATGATTCGTACCTTCAGACTATTATATCATACTCGTATAAGAATGTACCTATTTATATTAAAGATAACATAAAAATAAAAAAACATTTATTGCCAAAAGAATGTTAACAAACAATGAAACATTACACATGGATACAATGTATTACCAAATTAAATAATGAAAGTTTATTTGAGTATTTACTTATTTCTCATGTATTACTAACATGTGACTGTATTCATTGAGGAAAGTGATGGTTGTGTGACTTTTTTCTTCTGTATTAACAAATCAACTTTTGTTGTGTTATTTAATTAGTTATTAAATATATATAATGTAAGAAATACTTTAGAGAAATCTAAAAATTATTGTCCGAATAATAAAATCTGTAACTGAAAACCATAAAGCAGTTAATAATTTGTGATTACTTTGTTAATATCTATTCCGCCTTAATTTGCATTGTTTCAGCGCCACAATAAAGTATTTGTTAAATTATCCCCGCCAGTTAGATGTTCAGAGCCCTCAGAGACCTTTCAATAAAGCTGTTTCGTAATAAAAGCTCCGAGTATATTATTGTCTCGAAGAGCTTTGGGTTATGAATAACAATAAGGTCCATTAATTATGGAAATTCTGAATTTGAAAGATTTAATGCTTTAATAAAATTTCTTTTTCCTTTGTAAAAAAGCTTAGAACCTTAATAAGGATTCTTTTCACATACTCAAAATTTGTTGCTTTTTTTAAACTTAACATCTTAAGAGACACAACTACTAATCCTATTGTAATTAAATTATTTTTTTAGTAAATGTTTTGAATTTAGGATCAGAAACACATTAAGACTTTTTAACTGTAACATATTACTGATGCTGAATACAAAAATGTTTCATAAAAAATTTAATTCATTTATATTCACTGGAATTCATAAAATAAAATCACATTTAATAGAAACATAAACTATACTCGTTAGTATATTAATATATCAAAGTAATAATTATTAATATATCGAAGTAATATAAGTAACATCGTTATGTTACTTATATTACTTCGATATATTAATAATTATACAAGCCTTTATAAATATATTAAGAACATCTATTTAATTATTGATATTAAGAACTAAAATTTATTAGTAACGTAGTGTATTACCCCAATTTACAAAGTAAGAAGTAGTACGAACTACCGCTAAAACATGACTTGTGTTTCTTATTCAGTAAATGAAAAGCGAACGAACCAACTTTACTACTGCAATGCGCCACCTCTCCATGTCAAAGTGTTTCGTCTGTGGGTTCAGTTTAGGAATAAACTTGTTTACAGAGTTTATTCATTTTGAATTCAATTCAAATTACCTTTCAGTGTTATTAGCTTGAACATGCAAGGTGAAGGTCGTATTAGTTTGATGTAAAGCTTATTGCTTTGCCACTTACTTTGATACTAATACCGTAATTAATATGTTTACTAATACCATTATATAATAATTTTTCCATAATCAACTTGGAAATTAATTATTTTATAAAGTATTAACTGTCTTATAAGCGTTGGCAACATGGTAGTAATGGTTATAGGCTTTTATAAATAATTAATAATTATTTAATTTTAAAAATATATTCTTTTGAAACAAAAATAAATAAAATATATTTTCCAGTTAAAGCAAGTTTAGTTTAAAATTGAGAAGACTAACGAAGACATCTAAAAAAACAAATAGACCGTCAGACATTGACTTTACAAAATGCGTCTTAACTCCACAGAATACAGTTTAATTTCGAGTAAAATTTTTTTTTGTGAGAAATCCAAAAAGTTTGTGAACGATTCGTTAAAGTAGTGCTCGGGATTACACGCCTGAGACGTTGATTGAGATTGTTGAGTGAATACGTGCATCCTATATACGTATAATTAACTTTACCTTGGAAACTTTGTTTCGAACAACGATATAACTTTTAGAATCACGTGTTCCTAACTTTAGTGCAGTATTGAATAAATTAAAACTCAAACTTTTGTAACGTAAATTATTCCCAAATTTTAATGTCAAATAATCACGTAAGGTACGTAACAAAATATTAAGATTAATATTGTGTTATACTTTTATATACATAAATAGTAATGATCTTAAGAATTAGTTACAACCGAAAAAATATAGGAAAAAATATTATTTAATATTAATTTCACGTATTAATTTCTTTATCTGATTATTATAGTTACTTTTTAATAACTTATTCAAATTCAACATTTACAACAACAACGTTTTAATTTTATTAATTGTTTTATTGTGTATCGGCTGATAACCATCACCACTTTATTAAAGGTATAAATAAATAAAATCTCGTGAACAAGATCAACTTATCATTGATAGTTATATAATAGATTCTAAGATTCTCAGATGATATTAAATATAATTACTATTAAAGTTTAATTTGCAGTGAATTGTATGTGTTTATACTGTTAATGAAATTGAATTTTGATAAATTTTATTTTACGAGATTGTGTCAATTTATTGTAACGAGAGTTATTTTTAATTTGGCGATATGCTACAGTAAAAATATATTTGCACGTGTTTTGGGAATGTTCCTTATTGGTTAAAATTAAAATAGATAAAAAAAATAAATAGTATCTTAAATTTGATTTAAAATACTACGTATGCTACAACTCAAAGTACGGTAGTCGAAGATTAAAATTCCTTCCACAATACCTAACGCGTAACGTTGCTTTATGGGAAATTCCTTTATATCGGAGAAAGATTGTATCATAAATTTTGTAGTAGATTAGTTATAAAAGTAAATAATATATTCCATTTGATGATGTTTTGTGCGTGAAATTGTCTTGTTGAGATATTTTAGATTCACAATTGGATCCAGTAGGTGGCGCTCCAATATACGATTATTTTACTTACATGTCTCTAATTTGCTATTAACATATATTATGACATAGACATTTCATTTCTGTAATAATTGAAGTATGTATGGAAATATATTTTCATTTATATAACGTTCTCGATCATCAAGTAAGATAATTACTAAAATTATTTGTTATCAAGCCTATAAGTAGCTTAGTAAGTAATTAGTTTATATCTTAAATTTTTTTTTCTCTCTTTTGTACACACACAGTACATGCTACTCGTATAAAATGAAAGTAGCTTTCGACGCCGTGAAGGGCTAAAACTATAGAGGCTGCAATAAATAATAGGAATCGTGCTTTACCAACATTAAAAACTATATTACACTATATAGAATTGTTCTATTTATATCACTGTGAGGAGTCAGTGTTCAAAAAATCCGAAAAATACATTGTCGTTATATTCATATTTCTAAAGTCCATTGGTGTATGTAGATTACTTGCATCATATCGTAACTTCCATCCGTCAATAAATGATGTTCTTCGTTATTTGGTCACTATGCTTCAATTAGACCTCATAATACGTATTTACCAGCTTTTTTCCCATCTCCTTAAAACAGGACGATGTGAAGGAGGTATTTTTTTCAATTAAATTAAAAGTAGTCGATTGTATTGATATTAGTATATAGTATTCTTATCAGTTAATGCATAAATAGTTCCAATTTATTTAAGGAGTATCATCTTTTATAATCATTTATTTCTATCTTCTTATTATAATATAAATTACAAAAATAAAATGAATATGATAATTTAAAGCATTCTTATACACCCTTATGTTATGTATGTTATAGATGTCTTAAGGTGCGGTAACCGCTCACCGCCAGATGGACCGACCGCTCCATTACCCTGATAATGTAAGAAAAATTGCTAGAAAAAATCAAAGTCAAGTTACCCTGCCTTGAGGAAAATGATAAGTAATATTATATATTATACATTTTTTGGGGTGGATAATACGAATATACCTTTATTATTCCTCTTTAGAGTAAATAACTTAAAATCATATATTAATTTTGTAAATACTAATAACATGAGGGTATACCTGTATTTATTTACGTACCATAAATATTTTTATATCAATTTTGTAAGACAACAACTAATGTTTACTTACAATTTTTAATCTAAGTCCGAAGTTTTAAATGCGTTCTTCTTGTTCACGGAACATGAAACTAAAGTTTAAAGTTTATTTATCCGATTAACTAAAATTATAAAACAGAATTTATATATTATAATTTTTACCACTCGGAGAAATATTAGACACTGGTTTGAGTTGGTGTGGAACATCTTTTAAAATTAATTATGACTACTACTAACATATTAATGTATATTATGTATTCATAAAGTTATACTTTATAACTATATAAATTTAAGGAAAAGTAAATTCAATTTAAATCTAAAGATTCTGTCTGGGTTTTAATAACCAGTCCATCTCATTAAATGATTAGTTAAGACTGCCTTACTAGGGGCAGGAATTGTGCTCGGAATGGCTATTGCTATATATTCATCTTTGTGCAATCATCAACTTACATTCTCTCCACACATTAGGACATATCATTAATGAAAACTGGATGAAGAGATACCATAGAACTTACGAGCATAAACGAAGAGATCTTTTATTTTTCATTACTCAATATTCAACATAAATATATGGTTAAATTCAGGTTGATGTTGAGAAATAGTTTTCAGGCTTATTAAATCGGACTGGTCACGCAAGTTTTCGTGTTTGTTTATCAATACCAATTAAGCTTCGTACTTTGAATTTGGTTAATGTAATACAAAAAACAATTTGTATTTATTAATAGAAATTGTTAAACTTCTTGCAAATAACTATAAGATAACACGTCACTTTCTCTCATGCAGTATAAAGAATGACTTGAAAATAATTTAGGCAATAAGATAATTATATAATTTAATCTCAATTTTAGTGATATTATTCCTAAAATCTGTTATTTCTTATTAAATAAAAAACCAAATCATTTCAAAAGTTATAAACTTAAAATATTTTCATGAATAATCTGTGATATCAAACGGTGTTAAAATTCAAAGAAAAAATAAATTTGGGGCACTAACTGAAAGCTTTAAAATTATTTTTGTTTATTGCGCAATGAATTTGATATTTCAGACACCTGCCCAAAGCCGTAAGCGGCTCTTTGTTCCGCTGAATAATTTCCTACGCTCAGCTTTTATCTGCGTAATTCGGTATTTTATATTACACGAAAAAAATTTACTGTCTCTAAAAGCGGCCTTCATTTTGAATTAAATGTTTAAGAATCTTATTATAGTAAGGATTGTATTATTAAAATCTATTATAACATTAATCATCGCAACATAAACTATAAATTGTAAACTTTTTTTGTACATACTTTTAAGTTAGATATAAAGAAAAGTGAAATTGACTAGCTGTCAAACTTTGTTTCCAATAAGCAGCATTTATTTTGATACTGTCGAAATTTGGCTTTCATCTTTTTTGATTAATGACAATATTAAATTATTATCTGAGCATGTCTGATAACAAATTATGAGTACTTTATCCAGAAGATTATCAGAGTTTACTAATAATATTGTCAACTTCAATAACTAGTTTGATTGTTATGTATTTTTTGCTCGTCATATAATTTCATAGATGAAATACTAATATTTCACTAAATTTCATTTTTTATTTTTAAAATCATGGTAATATATTTATGAGGTAAATATAGGGATAAGGATAGGTTATAGGTTATTTCATAATAATAATAAACACAAAACTAAAATGGACTATGACACTGACCATTGTCACTACTAAAATCACTAGCGAACAATGTTTCAAAATGTTTTTTTTATACCTTAACTATGTAATATTACGTAGTATTATTATATAAATTACATTATCCTGAATGATGTTAATTGAAAACAGTTCATTGTTATCTCGTTATAATTATATATAACATTGAGAAATCTTCGTCAGTTGGAAATTGATTTAAATAACTTTTTTTTTATATTGAAGGTAAAGTTTTATATATTTTATATCATTCACGTCAGTAAAAATTTTAAATATTACATTTTCTTATTGTTTGAATAAGGTCTTAGTATAAGCCAGATTGAATAATAAAATTAAACATTGCTTAAATACCAATATTTTTGGCCAAGCCAAAAGCTATTTGTAAACAATACAATACTGGTCGTATTGCTGTGAAACTTTAAGGCTTTTCCCAAAAATATTTTTCACAGTATTTCACATATTAAGCAATGAAAATGAAATTTGATACAAACACACTCTACGTTGATTTACTTTCGTAATGCAAATAGTTCAGTTTTTATATACAATTTTAATTTAATAAAAACGAAATATTTTGAAAACTTGTCCGTTTAAAATAGTTTATTGATATTTAATCGTAGCGTATTATCACTTTCTATTCCCTTCATTCTTATAAACATTAGGTCATTAGATATGAAAATGCCGTTTGGTAAGCGAGGAACAAAAAAGTAATGGTTGAAAGGTTAAGTAATGAAACGCAGCAGTCGACGTGCGTTTACCGGCTTGCTTCACTGCATTCATGAAGTACCCACCAATCAAGCTTTTTATACATCCCACTTTAATTCCAGAGTATTAAAACGGTTATATCACTAAAGATGAAGCCATCAGCTAAATCGGCTGTGGTATGCGATTGATCTGCTTCCACAATAGCATTCAATTCTTCATTATCAACTTGGGTCTCCGGCCGTCCACAGGACTTGTTTTGCGGGGCAAAATTTCCAGAATGAAAACGTTGGAACCAAGAATATACACACACGATGACACGACACGACCGCCATATACATCAGTAGCCCTTCGAGCCATTTCCGCAGCACTGGTGCCACGCGTAGAACTCGTACTAGTAAATAACGCGATATTTCAACTTTAATATTTTGTTAAACTGAGTGACGCAAACAGAAAAACAGAAGAAAAAAACAAATGAATGGCGGTTAACGAAACAAATAACCTTTATAAATTTGTGGTTTGAATTCAGAATGAAGTGGCCAGTACGTCAAAACGCCATTTTTATATGTTAGGACCTAATACATCATAAGTTTTTTATAAACCAATTATCCTTAATCGATCTAAAGAAGAAACGTCTATATATATATTAAGTAATCCGTGGGATTACCTTTCGTTCTATCTGGTAAAAGTGTCTCATCAAACAAATTGGTTAAATTGAGTTTTCATTGTGTTCACCCCAGATTAATACTTAAACTTCTCAAAGGGTTACCGAGGTTTGGGAGCCATCATTCCTATTAATTATGTGTACTATGAAACTTTATACAATAGGCATTAATTTATTAATAAGGAGGTTTTGAGTTGTAGGATGCAAGTTTTTAGGCAATCAGTAAGTTTATAGAGTGAAAATAATGTAGTCTATTATTTATATGTTAGGTGTACATTACATACAGTACATTCCCGACAATATTCAAAATATGGTTAACAGCGATGTCATTACTGACTGCGAATTATAAAAAGTTAAATCGTGTTGGAACGTAATATATAGACATATACAATAGTAAAGCCAGACGTATAAGATTTTACCAAAATTAAAATAAATAATACTAGAAAAATATATCGTGAAAAAATGTACTGCGAGATAATTTTGAATAATGCTAAAATATAAATATAGTACCAAAAAAATATCAAACATACAACTAGTGTCAACGGTTATTATTAAAATTCTCTGATAAGCTTGATTTAGAAATATCTAGACACAATGAAGCTGCTAGATTATTATTGAATAGATTTTATTATTTTCTGAAAAAATATAATCTTTTATTTCAAATTCACATTACATACGCTTGTTTTTCCTATTTCGTGTATCGTATATTTAGGTAATCGTATTTCCATGAAACACGAAGGAGTGGTTAATCATAATCATCGTATTCAATCTTAAGAGGGTTTATTGAAATCATAATGTATTACTAAGGTATATTATCAGCACGGACAGAATCTTAACCTCAAATTTAACCATTCACCTTATTCAATTTTAATTGATAATTTTCTTGAATGCATCTTTTATTCAAATACATATAACATTTTTTTATCTAACAATTAATTTTCTAATCTTAACATGTTATTTAACATATCAATGAACTATATTACTTGTTTTAATTATGTAGAAATCTTGCAAGTAATTAGACGGATTCCATTTGCAACTAATTTGGGATCTAAAATGTCTTGAAATGGAACGCTATTTGCGTTATTGTCCTCAGCAATCTCAGCGCCATCACGTCTATATTTTTATGAAATTCCAATTGCACATTGTGGAATAAGTTGTAAATTTAACGTAATAATCTATATATTACAGTTTATTTTATTTTATTAACAAAATTCATTATATATCTTTTGGGTTAGATTGTTTTTTGTAGAAGTCCAACCATACCATGTCAACTTGTAAATTATACATGAAATTATTAGTATTGATTTATTATTATTATTTTTAATAGATATGATTTTATTAATGAGAAACCTTAACTGCTTATTACTCTAAATAATTAAACAAGTACTATGTCCGTTCAATATTAAACATATTATTTTGTATTGATAAATATATTTGTATAAAATTTTTTAAGCGCTATAATTCATATTATATCGCAGTAGAGAAAAATCAATAAAGAGGCCGTCATTCGGTTCGCAAGCCGTCACTCAGACACGGTAATAATATCAAGGGAACTGATATTGAAATAAAGTCCACGATGACTATTAACGAAAAATAAACCTTATTTTTGCGACAATAAGGCCACCTTTACTATAATATCAATTCTTATAAAACATACCTGTGTGCCAAGTTGGACAGTTTGATGGTAAGGTAGTAAAGAAGCGTGATGGGATGCCAGAAATATTGTATTCCCCGGATAAATTAATTATAGCAGTCAATATTTTATAAAGAATTTTATAAAGAAATAAGGCACGTAAGATATATGTGTTGTTTTACTAATATATATGCGAGCAGGTTGCTGTTAATTTGTAGAAACATTTTAAAAATATCTAGATAAAATATATGTAATAAATACAACAAAGAAAAAAACAGTGTTGAAAATTTTATCGCTCCAATAGATAGATGTTCGGTAAATAATTCCAAAATATTAGTTGTCATTTATGTTAGCAATTCGTTTTATACTAGGAAAATATATTATTTCATTTAAAAACTATTATAAATCACGCCATTGAATTGTTATTGTATTGGAATAAGCATGAAATGACAAATTAATAATCATAAGCATAAATTTGTCTTGCGACTATTTGTACCTTAATGAATTTAAAATTTGATATATAATCGACTTTATAGGGGCATATCAACCATCTATAGGCTTGCTTACAAACAAAAGTTTCCTAATTATTAAAAGTTGAGCTTAAATTTTACAAGCCAGTGCAAAGTGGAAGTTGGGACCAAAGCATAAAAAACGCTTAATCTGATTAGTTGGGTTCATATTGCTAACACCATTACATATTATATTCATTTTATATTAAAAGCAAAAGAGATAATGAGCATGTGTGGAACCTGGTGCACACTTTTTAGTTAAATATATTATTTAAATAATTTACACAATTTTAAAATACTATTATTTGTACCTAGCTTTTCAAAATGTCATTATGGCTTACTTTATTATATCATCATTATATTGGTGGACATACATAAGATTTTTTTTCGAATATAGAACAAGCATAGTTTCCAATAAGCATTAGTTATTATTATGAAATATTCGCATTTGCCTCCTGTCTTACAGAATAGATTTGGAGGTCGTTTGTCTCCGCAGCGAGTGCTCTATATATAAGAAGTTATATTTTTGGTTATTTTATAGCACTACCGATGGACTTAGCTTCATGTGACATTCTAACAATATTTTAAAATAATGGAACACAAACTATGTCAACAGTACGTTATATTCAAGATAGAATGCTAATGGATCCGTACTGTCTCCGTAGTGTATCAGGAATGTTTTTGTGTCAGCAAGAATCATCTACTTTTATTGAACAATTTGCTAAATGTCTACAGATAGCGGTTAGGGTCAAACAGCATTCTGAAACTGTTGTTAGAAGGTATGATTGCAGATTGAATAATTTCTGTTCAATTTCGATTAAAAGGACGCAGAAGTGTGATAATTAAAACAATTTTTCCCTAATAGCTAACACTTTAAATGGTAATCAATGCAAAGTAATCTAATTTTCATTAGAATAATACAATTAGAATATCCAGTGCTTGTAATGTTTAATCCTTTATAAAAACAGTTTAGTTATATATGTACTTGATATAAACATTTTACACTTAACAATAACAATTAGGCTTTTATAGTTTTAAATCAGTTTTTACTTTGAACTGCAAATTATAACAATGCACCAACTTGACAACGGTAGCAAAAACTTGACTACGGCGAATTTCTCTGAATGTTCATAGAGAAAACTTAATTCGAAAATTTTGGTACGGAATTATGATCATTAAATTAAAACATCTTAAATTGGTTAATTTTATGGAACACGCAAATTGTCTTAAAATGTTTAATCCTTGACTAATAAAGAGCGGTTACTTTTGTTTATTTGTTCCTGAACTGAACATTCAGCATAAAACTTATAAAGTATAATTGATCTACTTTATTAAGTATACTTTGCAATAATCTGAGTAAAATTGGAATGTTTTTTTGATTTAATAGATACCATATGCATAAAATATCCTTACTTCTGTGGGTCATGTCTACGTGGTCGTGATTTCGTAAAACATCGACGTTGCTTGAAATACCTTTATTCACACCTAATTACATTGTGCGACTAAATCCGTGACTGAGTGTCTCAGTGTGACTGAGTATGTCAGAGTGTGACTGAGTGTGGTGCGTTCATCGCACCTCACTTATATACATTTAATATTGGCTTACTTGCACAATATATCCCCTACACTTCTATTAAAAGTATAATATATAATGATGGAGCAAAAATTGTTATTAATACGACATTTTCACTTTAAATGTTGAAGGCAGTACTAAACTATTTTTTTTTTGCCATTAGTAAATCAAATATCTATTTTTTTATATTATAATTTAAGGTAATAAAATAGTGATTATTATAAATCGATCTATTATTATTAAATATTTAAAGATTATTAAATCATAAAACTTTTGAGGCACTACATTTATTGGATTATTTTTATTGCTAACATAATTAATGTATTTGCACATTTTAGACAACAATTTATAGATATAGTATTTTATATCCATAGTAACTTACGGAGATTTTATTTTACAAAATAAACATAGTATTTTTTTAATAATTTCTCTACTATTAAGAAGTTTAGGACTACATTACCAAATATGCAAATATAATACAGCATCATTCAGTTGGATATTCCTGTCATTTCAGCAACACTTTACAACATAATAGCAAACATAAAGAAGATAATTTATAATATTTACGAAACTATTTACTTTAATTTTAATAGGTAATTAAAATAACTAAATAATAATTTATGCGAACTTTTTTTTGAAAGTATTGTTATATCTTTTACATTTCTATTGAAATTTTTGTAGATTTTTTATACTTATCCTGTTTTCAAAGATAAAGCTTCCTCAATTCATAAGCTAAAAATATAATGCAGTAACTTGACAGAGCTTGCACTAAGCCAACAATGAACTTTTCCTTTGAATATTCATTCCATAAACTCGGGCAAAACTTTTTGGGTGAGAAAATATGATAATAACATGACACCAACTGCATCTCTTCTCAAGATTAAATTAACTACTGATAATCGACAGCAATTTTATTTAAATATAGATATGATTTCATTTTAAACTATTTTTTTTTTGCTATAGAAATTAAGAGAAAAAAAAAAGACAATAGAAAGATAAATATTAAATCAAAGATTTGCGCTCTACAAAGGGAGTGTTCCGATGAGCTATTCGATCTGATGCGAACCGCCGAAGTTCATCACCGCACAGCGCGCTATCGACTCCTTTACCATCCCTACCACCTGTACTGTTCTCATCTCTGGTCCGGATCACCCCAACATTAGCTTCCACCATTCGACCGCGTACAACGGAGAGCCATTTGGACTATCGGGGACCCGGTGCTCTGCAAACGGTTGGACTCTTTGGCATTGCTTAGAGACGTGACTTCTTTGTGCTTCTTCTACCGCTTTTACAACGGGGAGTGTTTCGAAGAACTATTCGATCTGATGCCTGCCGCCGAATTTCATCACCGCACAGCGCGCCATCGACTCCTTTACCATCCCTACCACCTGGATGCATGACGATCCTCCACTGTGTGGTTCTCAAGGACCTTTTTCCACGTTCCACTCGCTTGTGGAAAGAATTCCCTTCAAAAGTGGTATTTCCAGATCGGTACAACATGGGTACCTTCAAAGAAGGCGTTTTCTTTCCTTCAAGGCCGGCAACACTCTTGTAAATCCTCGGATGTTGCAGGAGTTCATGGGCGGCGGTGATCACTTCCATCTGTGATCCACCAGCTCGTTTGCCCTCCTCTTAAATAATAAAAAAAAAAACTGATGAGGAATAAATTTAACGGGTATTACAGCAAAATCTCTCTACAACTTATTTAAGGATCTCGGTCATTCTAGAAGAAGGCGACTAAAGGCGACTTTAGTAGGTTCTTACGATATTTGGTTAGGTAGGGAGAGGAGCGTGAACAGTGACGGTGAGCGTGCATATGTGCATAGTAAAGGGGCCCCTTAAACCTACACCTGGGTCGCAAGTCCCAGGCATTGTTTGCGCTCCTCTTCTTGCAACGCGATGGGCCCGGCACCCGCACGGTGAATCCATGGAATGCTAAGAAGCTTCGTCTCATGATAATATCGCAGTAAAACATTTAAAAACTATATTTTATAAATGAAAGTATAAATTATTTACATAATTTTAGACCAATTTTACTGAATAATCTCGATCTTGATTATTCTAGTAAAATATAAAGTTTTAATTTATTCGTTAGACAAGTTAATTTAAACTGATAATTCAAGCTAAATATTTTCAAGCCGTAACATTTACTTTAACCATTTAAGTATAGAAACAAATTAGTTTATAATTGTATTATAAGTAATTTAATAAAATGGTTTGATATTATTCTTAATTTATTTACATTTAAATTAAAAACAAATTCAAAGAAGATAATTTATATTATCTTTGCTATTAAAATGGGTTCTAAAAATAAAGATTAAGTAGTCACGTACCATCGGACCGTATTAGTTGAGGAAAGCTTCAATTTAAAGAGTTAAAGGAAGGCGGTCATTAGTATAATTATAATTGATCGTTCTGAAAATGGCGCCACTCGATTTCTATTCAATCGCAAATCCTTGTTCTCTGTCAAACCAAGTAATATACTGTCAGTACTTCTGGTTCAGAAGAAACCTGTTAATTGTACAATTCATAATTTTTTTAATAGAAGTACCTTGAATAGTAGATCTAAAAAGAAACTTATTACCATTCTAAATGATGCGGCCGACGTTCTCTTAACTATTTCAATTTGATAGTATAATATTTAGTTTAAATTGTCTTAAATTCTTAAAAGCAATGCCTTTTTATGGATACACACTCACAGTCGTTCATACAGACTTTGTTGTAAAGGAATTTGTTTGGTTATATTTGTTTTATAAGTATAATACTTTCCAGTCCTCAAGACCAATATTTTATGAAGGCTTTATTACTTCATAGACAATGGATTAAAATTAAGTCTCTCATTGACTACGCTGATGTATTCACTCTACTGCATTTTTAAAATTAAGATATATAAATTGGATTGTCTTCTAACAGTTGCAATCCAATTTGCAATTTTGTTTGAAGTAAACTTGATCACATCTTTGAATAACGTCAGTTATTGGATGGTTTTGTGGAATGGTTAAAAAGTTTCATTTTAAATAAAAACCAACCTATAATAAAGACCATTCATGGTATTTCTTATTGTAATAAAAAGAAAACAATTTAAATACTTCTCATAAAAAAATATAAAAAGTTATATTACTTGGTTTATAGCTTAGTCAGATATTTTCATTGTATATCATATTTAACCTTACGTTTGAAAAAATCGTATAATAACTTTTATAAATGATTATAAATATACCATAACCAGACTATACTCTAGAAACCTATCTCAAATAACAGCTTTAGGTAGACGGGGCCAATTTCTTACTTGATTAAGTCACTTGATGGGTTTCAGGATAAATAATGCGATAAAAATTTGGGAACAAAAGGTCCAATAACCGTTCAATATATTCAACCTTATACGGAATAGTTATATGACTTGTATTATTTTAATAAAAAATATAATGCTTGTAAGGAAAACAAGATTTATTATTTTACAATAACCAGCTAAGACATTTTACATAGTATATATTATAAAGAAATATAAATAAAACATTTAATTACAAAAAATATTTATTATATTGAAATATTTTAGTATTCCTATATTATTTTAACATTTAATTTAATTCCATCTTCAATTTTAGGAAGGCAAACTTATTCTGGCAAGGCGAATTTAACAAAGAATTCAACTGTTACTGCTATTTACTGATGTCAACTGTGATGACAAATGACTGTGGTAATTCAAAAAATATGTTTTGATTTGACGTCAAGGATGGAGACGATAATTCGGAAGTCGCAAAGAGAGGGGATGAAGACAAAACAACGATTTATAATTATTACTAACGGTACATAAAGTATGTGTTAGACCTACAAAGATGGATACGATGGATACGATGAAGCTATACATATATTTTTTTTACGGTTATTGGAATATTACGTTTATGATAATGATCCCTAACTTTTTTAGAAATAAAAAGTGTAGTCCAATAAAAGTACATTTAGAAATTTAACATTGTTTTCTTAACGAATATTTTCCGTTTTTGTATTCTGTGTGAAATTTCTTTCAATGAGTTCACGTGGATCCAATATATTACACTATTTGTATAGCTAGCCTTTTTAAGGTAAAACTTTAAAATATACTAAATTTTTTTCGTTTCACAGAAAAACAAATGAAAAGTGTTGTGCTAATTTTATTTACTTCATTTATTAGAATTTTTGAAATTAAACTTGTTAATGGTATGAAAACCACAAGTTATAAACAATATAACCTAAAATATTTTATTAAAACTTCTTACTAGAAAATACGAAACGATTTTTTTCCGAATGAAAGATAGAATATTGTTCTCATTGGGAACAAAATCGTTTTTAAAATTTAACTTTTCTTTTCACAAGATCATTGTTACATTTTCTGTTCTTGATATGGTATGGTTCATCTGTTTGTCAATGCACCTGTTTGTTGTGTTCGCGCATCTTGCACAAAATACAGACCAGACCAAAAAAGGTTCGGCGTCAATAGACTGAAATATTACTATTATACATTCCGAAATGACAAAAAGAAAAATATCCAATTGTTACGGAAAAATATAAAAACCGGTTGGGACCTATGAAAACAATATAACTAAGTTATTTGATAAATTTAAGAAAGCTTATCGCTTGATTCGGCATACATATTGCTTTTTCGGCTGCAAGTCTGTTATTTATTGAAATACTATAAAATTACTATTGAAATATAAATTAGTATTGACACATTTATTTAAAATTTTACAATTTTTTAATTCTCTTTTACTATAATAAATGTAGATATTGCAAGTATACCTATATGTATACTTTTTAAGCAGTTTCTTTTTATAAAATATGTCTTATTTTATTTTCTATCATTATATCCGAGATAAATGGAAAAATTGCGAGATAAATAAAAATAAACTCTGATAATTTTAATAATTCGTACGCTACAAAAATATAAACTCGGATGATAAAAAGCTTATTTGTACATCGTTACCACGGGATTTAAGCAAGCGATTATATTATGAAAAAATAATTACAAGGAATTATTTACATTTATTTATCTTACAAAAAATGCAGACGGATAAAGTATTTACATAGTCATAGAATATTATTAATGTTTAAATCTCTATTAATGACTGAATTTAGATTAAGTAAAGTAGCTAATAGTTTAACTTGTACGTTTTAATGTTTTTTGTTTCATTTTTGACTTCATAATGTGTCCACAATTTTTTAAAATACCGCATTTTTTAAGCTAATTTTTTAATATTTTATACTTTAAATTTTGTAGTTTTAATTTGTAGTATATAAAAATTTTCGAAAATTTCTATTATTATAATAGTAATGGAAATAACAGCATTAAATATGAACAACTTTGGCAATGTTTTTTTCAATGTCTGTCAACTAATATTTAAATGAGGTCTAATTTAGAAAATAATATTATTAACTAAAGTGATATTTGTTAAATCAAGGCATAGAGTGTGTACTATGGAGGTAACTTTAGAGCGTATTTGATAAATCAGCGTTGCAAAATAATAGTTCATTTGGGTATTATGGCTATTACACAAGTGTCTAAACCCAGTAGCTAAGTTATAATGGATATGTGATATATAACAAGGTGAAAATTATAACTTTGCTCTGTCAGTGACTCAAATAGGGATTAATTCTCAGTTTCTAAGTTACGTCTTACCTATTATGCAAAGTCAGGGATAATCCCAAGGAAGATTGCTCACTTCATGGTTCAAAATGATTTAACATGGTCCTGGTAGAAGCTGTGTATATTTTGATACATCATAAAGAAAAAAGTTATACCCTTATCTGATGTTGTTATGTATGTTTATAATTACTCAATATTTAAAACCTTTGGTGTGCCTGAACAAATTATTGTAGCTTATGATATTAACTTTAGCTGGAAGTTTCATCATAAAATGGTATTCTTTATTATATAATTGGGTTTGACAATAAATATAGAAAGAGCGTAATGTTAAAAAGTTCGTGGCAAAGCTATATATAATATATAGCTTCTGTAGTCTATTTATAGTAGGTTTTACATATAACTTTTGGAACTAAACCTCGATTTATAAGTGAGTGGGACCAATTTATTAGATACTTTGCAGTTACTAAGTTACTTCGTTTTATGTCTAACTGCTTTGTGACCGCAATACTGAGTTAGTTTTCAATTTACTCTTACATTTAAGAAAATTATTATATTTCTTGATATCTCAAAATATCAAAATATATTCTTGAAAATATTTTCAGACAAAGCAAGAAGTTGTGTTTTTGGTTGACCTTACTTGACATGTTAACAGAGAGCATACGTTGTCCAATCAACAGAGAGTAGTTTGTCAAGAGTTCAATACAGCCTCGGGCATCTTTGAGTTACTCGTCTCGTCTGAATAGTAAGTTCCTTTAAAGGAAGATTGAAAAGTTTTTACAAATTTATCATAGAACATAGTTGAAGGTAAATTATTCATTCCGTGTTTAGCACTTTATTGCGTGTTTATTGCGAACTTGATAGTGTTTATAAAATATTTTTTTTCATAGTACCACCCTTCACTTTGACCCAAAATTTAAATGTTATATTTTCAACTTCAGCAGCTTAGGATACACGTTTATAAATTTATCAATCATTCTCTTATTATAATTCTATTAATAATATAATATTCTATTTTTCTACTTTAAATACAATTTGAGTTCGGTTAATTAGGAAAAAACCAGCAATTGCATCTAAATGAAAAATAAACAAAACAAAAGTTATTTTAGTTAAGGGTTTCAGTTTTTTTACATTTATACATATGTAGTGTCGATCAAATCAGAGACTACATTATATACTTATATCAATATGATATTATTATATAATTTAAATAACCAATTTAAAGGGTAATCAAAACAAAGATCAGAACTCTGACTTCTGAAATATGTTAAAACGCTCTAGCAACACTCTGAAGATTCATTTTAATAAAGTGCCGCTTATTTAATTTTAGTATACGTATAAATTGATAATACTCATTATGTTTTATTAAACGAGGTGCGTAAATGAGCAGCCTTGTATTGAGTATTATAATAAACAACTTCCTGTATTGCGAACACAGACTAGTTACTTAAAAGCGACACAAAAGCACTTTACAGTTTATAATACTCAAAATACAGCTACAAAATAAAACAAAAGAAAAAATTATGATATTTTTTGATTGCAATATAAAAGTTGCTTTCAAATTTTTTTGTTTTATAAATAGGTAAGCCTTTTTTGGACGAAATATAATATGGTATATATTTAAATTAATGTAACTTCAAAGATAATTCAGAATTTAGTCATATAATTTATTTATCGTAAAGTAGATTTAGGTAACCGATACACATTATATAAAATAGGGCATGTAAATTTTTAAGGTGGATCCTTCCTAAAGTTATATAAAAGAAAATGGTATTGCGGTGATTACACACATGCGACTGGAACAGGTGTGCCTTCAAATTGTCGTTTGTAAGAGTCTTTATGGCTATAACATATAAACTGGTGTTATTAGAATGTTAATGAATTAGAATGGGTATAGGTTAGTCTCAGTTTTTTATATATATATTTTATAGTTTCAAGGTTAGTGCTTGACTACATTGCACCTGATGGAAAGTGGAGATATAGTCATAGTCATAGGTGGTAAGGCGCATTAACCTAGCAACCTATTCACTCTCCTCCTGAAGACACCCACATTGTATTGGGACGGAACTACCGACGCAGGCAAGCTGTTCCACTCCTTCGCTGTACGAATAAAATATTAAGGTTTCGATAATAAAATACAAACAGATTTGATATATCATTTTCTTCAGCATTCCAAATCCTTTAAGTAACTATGTGACTGCTTAATTTAAAGGTTATAATTTATGAGAAGCTCATAATATGGTTATTTAGATGGATCAAGATATATAATAATAAAGCTAAGGAAGGGCAGGGAAGCATTCCGTCAAGGATTCATTCCGTGATACAATATTTGAAATATATAAAATGGAGAAATAGTTTATGTCCATACTTTTCAGATTCAATTAATGAAAATAAAAAGTAAAATATTCGGAAACATACGTCATGATATTCAGTGTTTCATGTAATCTCTTTTAAATAATACCTTCACTTTATCTTATCACTTAATTATTACTTAAGTTACATTTTCCAGTAATAAAATAATGAACTAAGTAAAACCACGTAGTAGTATAAAGTGGTTTTAGCTTACATACAACACCATTAATATAATTCAAGGTCAATTAATTCTAAGAACCTTACAAGTTACGAGTGAGGTGGTAATTACATCCTGCTCCATGTTCTATTTCATTAACATGTCACCTTTTGATTCAGTAAGAGAAGTCTTTGATCTATCTATTTTCATACGTTCCTAAACTTAAATTGTGATATCAAGGTCACATAATTAAATATCATTTTCAGTTTTAACCTATAAAATAATGAAAAACAATATCTATTAGGTTGTATTAAAATAATAAACAAATCAAGCGAACAAGAAGAAAACAAAACTCTTAAGAGTAAATAAGTATAGGAAAGTATCATTATAACAGCATATAATTTTGTATAATATTTCTTATTTAATCTTATATTGTTTTATTTTTCATACTCAAATTAGTATAGACTGTAAGTGTTATACAAGTATACAAGCTACAACGGGCATGGTCTAACACTAGTATATAAAACTAACAGATCTAACGTTATGTTGTAAAACTATTACTTTGAATCGTGTATAAACCCTACGTAATGCTTAATCACATCTTAGTGTTAATGCTAATATATACTATCGTAACAGAGCGACTTTATACCTTTTAGATGTTACGGTGTGGGTTCACCCAATGACATCAACTAACCAAGGATAACATGCGCTATGCGTTTTCAAACGCAAAACTATTTAAAAGAATATTCCTACTGCTATATATGCCGCTACTCGTTCGGGGTTGTTTGATTTTGATAATCCTCTGTTCAAACACCGACGATGGCTGTGTACTTTAGAAAGATATGGGTAATTTAGATGCATGGCGGCGATGTTTATATAAGGATATATTAAATCATAATGGAGGTTGAGTAAACAAAGTCAATCTTTGAACTTAAAAACTTGAATATTATTATTTCTTTTTGTACATTTATATACAAAATACATACAATAAAGTATAATTTATTCCGTTTATAACTCAATGAATCCTTATTATTATTATTAAATTAACTTTTGAATAAAAAAGGACAAGTGTCGTTTATCACACTTTACAGATTAGTTCATATCACAGCGAGATTTTTTATGAATTAATTATAGATTTAATTTCTGAAAAAGAAACTCAAAATAGTACAGAGTTCTGGAGGAAAAATATTACAGTTATTGGCAATTGATGTGACATGCTTAGAATAAATTCAGTATTAGATCAGAGCAAAGCAGAGCAAAGACTGTTTCATAAGTTCCGACTACAATTTTTTTTTTGGTATTTCTGTCTGTTGATAATAAAAAATTTTTTTTTTTTTTTGGAATTAAACTTAATTTACGAAATTACTGTGATATTGAAGAACGCTTCTAGTTATAACTGTATATTAACTAGTTAAAACAAAAGGATTTTTGATAAAGACGAACTTTGAACTAACTCGATGAAAATTAGTACCAGCGATTGTAGTATAGGTATTGTCGAAGGGGACGGAGCACCACAAGAGTATCGCTACAAACACGCGCAACTTCACGAGCAGCAATTAGCAACAGCTACTCTAGCGTCAACAAAAGCGTTTCTTAAGATTTAATTTTTTATCAATTCAATTACTTACAAAATTCAAACTCCAATCTCTTAATAAACTTAAATGGGATTAACGATAAAATGCCCGCCCACCATGTTTCCGCAGACTTTACGGTCATGATGCTGCAGTTACAACTACCAGGGCTGTCTATTTTATGTATTTTACTCAACCAATGGTCACTTCAATGCTCTGAACACCACATGTGTTCTGCACTTTAGATATCGTTCAGAACATAAACTATCGAAGCAGTGACTTTAATCCACCTTAAGTATTATTTATAAAAAAATACATAATATAACAAAAATATAATCTTTTTAATGATGCAGATTATAATAATAATTTAAAACTTAAAATAGTTTTAAACATTTAGCTTGGTTAATAAAAATAAATTAGTCGGACCTACATTTTTATTTCTATGTATTTCAAGACTTCATATAATTAAGAGTCATTGATAAGTGTGACCCGTGTTTACTTTTGTTTTTGTAATAATATAGTAATTTCATAGAGAGAACCTTTAAGTCAATTGGTTAAGGATCGAAAAATAAATACCAATACTAATTATCAAGGATTGTGTTTATTTTAACTTTATTTCATACAACGGAGAGAAATGATCATCGCGGACACAAACTCATTCCAACTAATCCACACATTGATAAATATATCTAAAATCAATAAGCGAAACCATACCAAAAGAAACTTTCATAATAAATAAACGATTAACTAACAAAATTTGTTTGTTTTGTCTATCTGAGAAAAAATAAGTAATCAAATCGTAGATATTTATGTATAAATTTTCAATTTCTTATATAACCAATCGTTATCAGAACTATAGAAAAGTATAGGTCGAAAATAACAATTATTTATATGTGTACCCTGTACTCTGCTTATATAACTAAAAATTGTTATTATAATACTGAAATAATAATTATCTAAATAGGCCATTAAAGGTTTGAATTCCCTGAGGAAAAAAATTAATATCATACGATGTCCCTATAAAAGGAAAACAAAATTATGTGATAAAAATGATTAAATATTTAAAATTCAATTATCGGATTACTACGATATTAAGTAATTTTATGTCAGAGAAGCGATGTGCCAATAAGGAGACAATATTTTAGATTAGAATACCTTATCAAGAACAAAATTTGAAAAAAAGTAGTCGTTGGAATGCCGGTACTGTTTGCTGATGGCAGAAGTACAGACAATCTTAGGAATTGTGACAATAGCGAGGGAAAAGTCATAGTCAAAACTCTTATTTATATTTTAACTCGTTAAACACACACATATAAATAGTTTTTGGTAACTTTATGTAAAAATAGTATTTTCTATGAAATTCAAAAAATAGATTTCACTGTGATTTTAAAAGGCATGATAACATTTTAGCGTCTTTTTATTACAGACGTTCACGTACAATACCGTGTCAGGCGGTGCCTGGTACAGGAACCATTAGTTTGACAGAATTAGATTAGACAAATGATTTACAGGAAAATTTTTTAATGAGATTTCTATAAAATTAATCATTCTCTAAGAAGAATAAATAAGATACAAACAAATAATTTCCAAATTTTTCTAACCTACTCAAACAAAATGTCATCATCCATATAAAACTTGTGAACGAGCTATGAAAGTACATTTTTGGTGGATTTGTATCTTAACTGCAACCGCTATCAAGGCTTACGTGAATACCGTTCCGACGAGCGCTGATGGCTGTAAAGCGTTCACTGGCTTTAGATGAAACCATGATTACACCCTACATATGTATATATGAGAATATTGGAATGGAATTCCTAGCACTAGAAAAGACAATAAGATTGTAGAACCTGATAGCTTAATGGGACTAGAAAAAATCAAGGGTGACTAATATGTATTCAGGTTTTTTAGATATAAACATTGTTGGCGTTAAAAATCGTATAATTATAAATTAAACAGTATTTATATTTAGAAAAGTTATAAGTTTTCTTCATAAAAAACGACAGATCTAAATATATCAGTCACTTTTTAAAGACATCTTTTAATAAAATCATAATTTATTCAATACTAAGATACTCGTATTAATTACAAAATGTAACCTACTAATGTTGTAGACAGCCATTATATATATTGAAGAAACAGCTACATCTAGTTCTATTAACTTCATGTTTAACACAGTACATATTACGTATGTAGTAAGTTGACATGTCTTTGTATTTCGCGCAGTCGAGCTAAATAAAAACGAGTCTGTTGAAGCAAATATGTAACCGCGTGGCATTTATAAATGTGTATTATGAATAATAATTAAGAACAATGGTTTTGTAAGTTGAGCTAGATTTTCTTATTTTTTTTATATTTCTACAATTATTTTAAAATATTAGAGTTGCATACTACACTCGTATGTAATATTATATCAATATCATCAGCATATATAATCTGAGTCTCTAATTATACACATATGAGTTCTAATCTTATACTCTATGCAATCTTTTTTATATCAAACCATACCAATCTTATGAATAAAAAAGTAGTTACATAATTTTTGTTTTCAAAACTCCTACATAATCCATGTAGTAATGGTTCTCATCATTACAATAGCTCGCTAAAGTGAATACACTTTAATAAAAGTGACAGAATCGTATATTTTTAGAATGAATATGAGTAAAGGGCTTTCAGATTTAAACTTTATCTGCACATGTATTTGTTGCAATTTTTTTCATATAAAGAAAAATTATAAATTATTGAAAATTATATAATAATTGTCTAAGAAGTTGTTTACAATATTGTAAGGTGCTTTAAATGTAAGAATTCATAATATTGGACAATTCAATTCAAACAATATAACAAATTTTGGTTTATTTCGTCTAACGCGACATGATAATACGTATAAAATAAAATAAAACTAATAATAGTTTCATAGTGTTCTGAACGAAAACTTTATTGATACGGTTTCAATTTGAAACTCAAAAGCTTTGAGCTTTAATACATAGTCTAACGTTATATAATAATTATACATACTTATTCAAGTTACAAACGTAGCAATTATTTTTTGACGTCAAAGTAAATTAGATTGTATGTAAATTAAACAAACAACAAAGGTTTGTTGTGTGTTAATGTACGAATTACTTACTTAACGTAACCATTCTGTAAATAATAAAACATATCAAATGATATCAAAAACCGTTTTGTAACTTTGATAAATCTTATAAAGTTTATATTAAGTATCATATTTAACATCAGTTTAGAATCATGATGTCGTGAATCAATTACAAAAGTGACTTAACATTATATTTTAAATATAAACCTTTCAATTTGTTTGGTAAGTTACAGTTATTCTACATATTATTAATAAAGTTAGAGCTATTGTTCCACTCACTACAGAGATGTGAAGCACTCTTCAGTTACGTCAGGTCGTTACGCGGTCAACAACGTACTTAGAAAGTATAATATGGTCTAGTGAACATATTATGTAAAGTTTTGTGAGGTAGCATCTCTTTCAGTAAAAAATATAATTGGCTTAACTTTAAATTAAAAAATCAGCATCTAAAAATAATAAATTTAAATATCATCTTAAATTTATGTCTCAGATCAGCCAGAATAAAAACAATACTTTATTATAACTCTTTACACAAGCTTTCCTTTTTTTTGAACTTAATTGTTATAAAAATTTATTCTATTAACTACTTATGGGATGTGAAAGTTTCAAATCAATTCATAAAAGATTATCTGTCTTATTCTCCCTATCGACCACTCGGTCTTAACAAGGAAATTGTGTTAGAAGTGCTTTTATAAGGAAACAGTATCTAGTGCCGTAACGAACAAATACAGGTAACATATCTACAAGCGGGGTTTGTATTGATATTCAACTAAAATATTATATATTATACATATAGGTTATTAATACATTGTTATTTTATTCCAATGCGATACTACATATTTTGCATTCAGATGTACTCGGATTAGACGATATATGTAAGGGAAAAAGTGTATATCATGGTACCATTTGCGATTTGCCTCAACGATTTTAAGCCGTTATTAATGATGTTAATGAGTTTGTGTCTGTATGCCTCTTTAAAATATTCAAATACACATAATATAATGTATAGCATGTATTTCTTTTTTAAGAGTTTTTCAAGCTAGTCGTATATATAATGCCATCGTCTTTTGGTACATTATATTTTAAAAAATATAATGATTGTTTAACTGAAATGAAAATGTATAAAAGTCAAATGGAAAAAATAAAAAATAAGGAATTTTATAATAATTAAAATATTATTTTAATGATTGAATTAAAAATCCGTTAATACCCATTTATTCTAGTATTTATTTGAAAAAATATTTTAATTCCATTTCCATTTATGACCCGCAGTTTAAAGTTACGATCTGATACGGGAAGCCACGACAATAATAACAGTTCCGGAATGAGACACCCGTGTGAGTTATATTGGCTTCCTTTATTAGAACTACCGCATAGTGGCCTTGCATACGAATAAATTATATAACTTTGACCATTCTGGAATCAGATACCTGGTACAGAGATTTCAATTCAAACTTGTTATGGTTGAGGAAAAAATTATATTATATAGTGAAAATAGCCCGGAATCAATAATGCTATTTTTTTATAACAAAACCTTGTGAAATCAATTTCGGTGAGACTAGAAACAAAAAAAACATACTCAAAGTAAAAATCTAAGTTCCTAGGTAAGTAAAGGCATACAACGTTCTTATGAAATATCATCTTTATTAACACGGTTTCAAATTGTAAATATATGAAAAAGATAAGATTATAAGTCGTAAATACTCCTAAATGTACCGAAATGTGCAGCCATTAAAATATTGTGTTTTTTCTGTTTACTAAATTTAAGTTCAATGTTCAAACACTGACAGCTTAGGAAATCACGTATCAATAACTTAAAACCTTTTAAAATAAAAAGAAAATACACACTAAGTTCATTATTTCATGTGATTTCAAAAAGACATTTAATAAGGAACGTAAGCTTTTCACTTGAAATTGGCAAAAGCCCCGTTAGCAAAAATTGTTCGTTAGGAATTAATTAAAAATTGGTAAGATAGTTTAACTGTTTATTATTACTTGTTACCTGTTTTTTGCCTAAAATTTATATATTTTTTAACCCTAACCATGTTATTTTCTAAATCGAGAATAGTCATAAATACACTTACACAATAAAAGCATGTATGTGTGTATTTAGGCCCCGTATTTAAAAACACAAAGCGGTCAAACACAGCCCTAAAAAAACCTAAGCCTTTAAAATCGGAAGATCCTATAAATTCGGTCTTTTTACTTATAAACTAGGCTCTAGTACCGGACGATTCAGGGATAAAAACTACAATAAACGGGTTACATTACTTGTACAAGTTTGTAAGGAACTTGGTACTTGTCTTTTTTTTTTAACTACTGACTGGATCTAAAACTTTCAACGTGACTAATCTTAAAATTGATACTTTTATCAATATAAAGCTTTGTTTTCTACTGCTATAGCTACCACTAGAGATTTTATATGATGAGCAATATATATAGCAATATTTACATAATAACATAAAATTGGGAGATTACTCTTTTTTCCTTATTCTAAACAAAATATAGATTGTTCTTTAACCAATTCATTATTGGACATATAGCGTAGCATATTCTGAATCTAGGAAACAAACTTCATCATAATCCGAGATTTATACAAAAAGGTTATGTTAAGTTATAATTCAAATATGTTATATGTTATACTGCAGGGCATGCTTAACTCAGATACTGGGCTTTGACATTTGCATAATAGTCATAACACTAAATTCACTATTAATTTCTAACGCTTGTTTATCCTATAAGACCGAAAGTCACCTCTATTATGTACACATTCTCTAAACGTTGAGTTAAATAAATGTCATTTAGCTAACTACATGTTTATTTCAAAAAGTCTAATAGACTACAAATTAAATTACTTTATATTATACAACTTTAAAGCTGCGATATCCAATGGTTGTATTTAAATAATATTTGACAGACAACCGAAAAATTCTATTTTATTATTTAGAGTTACAGATTAAAACCTTATATATTTCACTAAATATTTATAGGTTAATATCTTCTTAAGTTTGTTATTTATTATAAATCTGTAATTATAATTAAGCAAAAAATGGCAATATTTATTAATTGTTTATTTATATCCTCCGGTAACGATGTGTAAATAAGCTTTTCAGTAAGCGGTCATTCGAGTTAATCTTTTGTTGGCGGGCAGCTATTGTATTGAATTAATAAGAGACTTTGTTTACGTATTGAAAATTTACATTATTTTATTTACAATTTACTTGGGGTGTATTAAGAGTAGGAGCTGAAAGAAGAAAATAACTAAATTGTATAAATGTAATGGTATATCTAAAGAGTACTTAAGCAAGAATAAGTTTTAATGCGTATTAAAAATTAAAGTAATCATTAATGAAACTATTCAAGCTGTAATCAAGTGCTACAGTTTATATCTTCACAGATTAGTTAGAAGTAATGATTGAACCTGCATTCTTTTTCAATATTACTTGACTGTTAATTCCAAAAAACACATTGTAAAAAAATACAACTTTCACAGCATTTATCATGTATATATATTTAATGATTAACATAACACGTGCAATTTTTATTACAAAAACAATTAGAAATATCCCAAGAGTGCAAAAATTTTGTCATATACAAATACAATGGAAGTACCTAGTTGTAATTCCAAATTAACAGCATTTAATATAGCAAAGATACACGTTTAATTAATTTAATTAATGGTAAAGGTAAAAAATAAATAAAGGTTTTAAAGCGAAAAAATAACATTTATAATAAAAAAAGTGTTAGTATAGTGCAGTGTTATAACGAATTGGAATCCATTACAATGTGATGTGAACTTACATTTCGAGAAGTAATATGTAAGAGACATCTCAGGCACTGTGTATGTAAATTGCAAATTCTGAGGACAAGACTATTTTGAAGCTTGTGTCTCGTATAAATTGTGTGAAATATGTTGTTTGAAAGCTAGACTACACCCTGGAAATTGCTACCTTAATGAAACTGAATAGTACATGTTTTAATTATTTTGCTGACACACTTTACACTGATATTAAAAAGTAAAATTACGTTAACAGACATATTTAGTACTATTATTGTAATAAAATAAAAGCTATTGAAGGAGTAGTAGTTTATGGATTTCACAGTTTTTTTTAATTTTCATTAAAGAGTTGAGTCGCATTGCAACTATATCACTCGATTTTATAGTTATGAATGCAGGTCAGAGCCAGAAATAAAAATTTATATGAATAAAAAAAAATAAGCACTCTGGTGTGTTTCTACATTTTTATTTGTATTTTAATCTTGAACATGAGTATATTTTTATTTAATTTTAACGTTATTTTATAGTTATACTTAAAAATGACCATATTCATATGGTCATTTCTAAGTATAATTGCGACACTTAAAATTTTAACAACAGTTTTTCTTGGGTAATCTTCTTGGTAATTATTATCTTAAAACTTATCAAACTCATTTAAAATATAACATACAATGAAATAAATGGAATTTTATTAAAACGTGATCCAGTATTTGAATTATAAATTTGAACAAAAACAAGTCTTTACAATTAGAACAAGCTTTTATTTGTTTTTATTGACTACTAGTTTGGCAGCTGTTTCTAAATCTTATCTATTATTGAGTTAAAGAATAAGAAAACAATGTATATGCCAATTGAATAAATAAAAATCTGACTTTATGTTTTTCGACGTTGCAAGTCTTAATTAAATTGCTTGGAGTTTTTCATATTTTTCATATTTATATATATCTATAAAGCTAAAGTTATAAGTTATAAATTAGATTAATTTCACACATTTATATATTTACTGAAAAAGTTTTAAGAAACATTTTGTATTGTTATATGTAATAATTACATTTATTATTAATAAGACGAGAAAGAATATGAGGTAATTTTGTTTATATGCAATATGTAGTCTTATTTAGTTTGGTCCGCCGTAATATGGATGACATGAGGGCGTATTTTTCTTGGCGTCATAAAGCAATTTAAAACCTCGTCGTCACTGGGATTCTAGCTTTTGGGATTAGTGCCAAGCTCTAAAAGATGTTATTTTTTCCTTGTTTAAGACATACATTTTAAGAGACTTAAGGGTTACAGCATACAAAATATTGAAAATATATTTAAAATTGTATTTCTCACATTAGATTTCTCAGTGTATTTAAATTATTATCGTAATTAAAATTAAATAAAATCAGCTAATTGTATTTTGTGAGTGAATTATAAGTTCTGAATATTTTTTGGCGAATATGATGGCTAAATATAAAAATTACCAAGTCGACTCTAGCCTTGATAGTTCTGTCTAATAATTGTTACTATAATAATTTCTACCAGACATCAGTCGTAAATTTGTTGTTTATGACTAACACATCAGGCTTTGTCGGCACTTATTATAATTTATCATATCATCTCTGCATAGCTAGTGCATAAATCAGTAAAATGTTTGATGCGAATATGCGATAAATCACTGTCCGAGCAAACTAGCTGAATCATCGTACGTTTGATGAGAATCATGTAGTAATGTGTGAGATTTTATTTATCACCAAATTTTGCTTGACTGTAAATAAGGGTTAAAATCAAACGTTTTCTCTAAGTTAACCATTCTATATTGCTGTAAAACAATTATTATTAACAAAAATGAAAATAATACATTATTTTTATAGACCAATATATTCTTACCAAATTAAAGTATGTGAGTATTCAAAAGAGGAATTGGAGATTAAAACATGACTTAAATCACTTTAAAAATCACTCTACGTGAAACGTTTTTACTCGTTTTACTTTTTGACTGAACCGCTAACAGATATTTGGATATTGAGGCTGATGAAATATAAATTGGGTTTAAGTTTAAGTGTCATGAAAAAGATATCTTTTTCTTTATATTTTTTTATGTAATTTAGAAATAAAATAGGCTTAAACTGTTTTTAGAAACAAAAATTTTCCTTTAAAAATAATATTTATTCTTAACTTTTTTGCAATTGTGAACAAAAAGTTTAAGGTTTTCAAATTAACAATTAAATTATTCAAACTAATTCATTTATTTCTTAACTTTAATTTTGTCAAAATATAAAGGTTTAGAATACTACATTTTAAACCGTATTTTATTTTCTTTTTCTGTAGTACTTACGAGTACAGTAGAAAAATAAGAATTTGGAATAATGTCTTAGTGGTATTACCAATATTAAGGTACGGTATATATATATTCTGTAAGTATAGCAACATGAATTACAATACAAGTCACGTGTGGGAGCAGCAGACAACAGACGCGCTAGGCTCCGAATTACCCAACGTGCCGTATCCCTACTGAAAGCCTCCAACCGACCAATTATATATATTGACAATATATCATAGATGTTATTTTTAATACTAAAACTATGAAATAATATCTTTATTTTGTACTGCCATTATTGAATTTAAATTTTTATATAGATATTTGATTCTTGGTAATAAAATTCATATGTTTTATTTACTTTAGATTTTTTATCTAATAAGCGATGAATAAGAGTTTCATTGTCAGTTTTTCAATATAAGTTTCAAGATTTATTGATAAAATAACAATTTTTTTTATTAGAAATAGTAAATCATGTCCGATTTGCTAACTTTATCTGTTTATAATACAATAATATATTTTTTATATAATGTATTTTCCTTTAATTAGTTTAAGTACAAAGCATATGTACTAATGACAAATCTTTTAAAGAACTTATCAAGTAATTTCGTGAACACATACATACCTGTTATACACATCCATATTAAAGTACGATGGCTCTAAAAACTCATATGGATCAGCGTTTTATGACGGGTTATTTTTCATTGGTTGAATATTAAAGTGGAAATCCCGCGCGTATCGTGGGCCAATTGAGCCATATTTTCACACGGCCTTTGAATATTTTACTGAGGCTGAAATGGGTCTGGCCAACGTTGTGTAAGGAATATATATGTAGAGGTTGTAACGACTGAGTGGAAAAAATCTGCTGTTGCATAATACATAGTGGTATTATGCAACTGCGTTTCACAGAAGGGAGCTTGAGAGCTTGAAGTCTAAAACAAAAATGAGGGAAAGGACATGCTAATAGGTTCTGTATGTTAATTTCTTAATCTTATATCTGGTAATGACTACCTTTGATTACAATGTGACAAATTAATATAAAATTTTGTTATAAATAGAAAAGTAAGTATGCAAAATGAATATTTATTATTGGAGATTTTTCTCTAAAATATAAAATTGTTAATTTCGCTTCGGTGATTTATTTCAATTAACGTGAACGTGAACTTAACTGATGAACTGAATAATATTTTTTAAACTTGATACTGACAGATTATTAAATTATAATTAAATCTATTTGAGGGTGCAAATTAATTACTTTTCCTATACTAGTCAATAATTTGCATCCGGTACTTATAAGTCAATATTTTATTATCAAAAGACAAAAACTATTTAATTTATCATTAAGCTACAGGTATTTTTCTTTTCATTTTATAATAAAAGCTATATACGGGTATTTGATATTTTTTTTCTTTGAATTATACCTACCTACTTAATATCGTGTCAGTAGTAACATGATGTAATTTGTGATGACGTCATAAATCTATATCTAGATTTCTGTCCCTTTCTGACCTTAATAATAACTGTCATACGAAACACTGATAGCGTTTTTGTCGCACACAATTCATGTCTGTCAACCAGGCCATGAATATGTCGGAAAAGAGAAGTGTATAGTGTGACGAACATTATTTTGATTGCAATACTTTCACTTAGGATTGTAGCAAAATATAGTAACTGTCATTTAAATAAAGATTATTTTAATTGTTATTAAGAAAATATCATTTATACAGTCTTTAATCATATTGGTGTCAATAGTTAAAATAAATTCATTTGTACTTATTTCAATATTTATTCACTGTTTTGTTATTTCTGTTATTACTAACAAATAAACAAAGACTTGTTTGTATTTACTACTTGTCTTTGTCTTATGAGCTTAATATTATTTATATATTTCTAGATTATTAATTATTTTAATGATAGTATGACTACTTATGCAAATTTTGTGAATATATTATATAAAACTTTCAAGATAGTATAATAATGACCTAATAACGATAAAATATATCAGTCGTGTAATTAATTTTAATAGAGTTATGCTCGTATCTGATTGAAATAATATTGCAATTTCAATATTAGTTCGAAATTAAAACAAAAAGCAGTTCGAGAAAATTAATTACAACATATTAAATGATTTAAATTAATTTGTGTAAAATATTGAGTTTATCGTCAGCCAATATATTCCCGTTTTTATATATGAAATCAGGTTTTTAAAAACATTTGAGATAAGCACAAACGAGTTGTTATGAAGTTTGTTGAACAGATATATTTCTTTCATATAGCTTGTATTAGTGTATTATGGTAATAACGATAAGTGTTCTGTAATTACTTAAATATGAATACGAATATAAATTTTATTTAATATCTTGTAACAAAAATAAAATACTAAAATAGTATGTACTATATTTTTCCAAGTTTGAAATTTGACATCAAATCCAATATTTAAACAATCGGCTGTACAAGTATGTTAAAAGTTATTTATCTTGCATATTCTGAAATTGACAGTACGATGTACATAGAAGTTCTCTTACCTCTAAAGAGTTAGTGTGATATATATGTAATGGACAATAGTAAGCATTCGAAAATATAAATAAGTAACAAATAATTATATGTATATTTGATCTTTAACTGGTTTTAATTTACTAATATTTAAATGTGACAATAAAAGTCTTGGATACAATCGATCGAAGTTAGATTTAAAATAAAAATCTGTATAATAGTAACTTTATTAATTTGTATTAATAACCAAAAAAATTAAGAAAAAAATATTACATATTTCGACATTATTTAAGAGTCATCTTATGCTATCCTAAGATGGTTTTCTTTTACCCGAAATTTGTTTCAAATTTGAGTAATTGTCAAAATAATGTTAGTTAGTATCAACCTAGTTTAACTTGAACAAAATGTAATAGTAAGAAAAGTGTAAAGAAATTTTTACCCAGAAATAAATGCGAAGATACTACAGACTTATTTTTTAAATTGCTCCTAAATCTAGATACAAGTCTAGAGGCCAATATATATTTCTGTGCTCAAGTTGCTACTGTGTTCTACGGTCTTGTAAAGTTAAGTCTAAGTAGCTTAGCGTAGCAAGAACTACGGTTTGTGTTTACTAAAATGAATAGAATAGTTCTTGAAATCGTCTACAAAATTTCTTCTTACAAAATAAATAACATGGTTATTCGATTTTCTTTACTTCTTATGTTTTTGGTATAGTCTATTAAATCCATAATAACTCTATCAGTTACCCATAATCGTTTCTTATGTATACAAAGGAAATAAAGCTTTAAAATTTACGTTACACAGATAAATTGCTCATAATATCTTATAGTTAAGGATATAATAATATGATAAAAATTACTACTAATGTTTAAATGAAACGAATTAAATGATGAAGAATGATGTTTGTTGCAATGTTATAATATTTCTATCAGTTTAATGTTTGTATTAAAATAAGCTTTAAACAGTTCGATTCATAAAATATTTTTAATAATACAGAAGTTTGAATGTACATTAGAATTATATACGATAAATGAAAGACCAAGATTAAACCATAATCATTCAAGTCCTCGCTTTCCTTTATTTAATCTTATTGATAAGCAAACGTCTCTTAAGATAAATTATAACCTTTTTTTATCAAATTAACCAGCATCTGAAACCAAATTAGTAATAATACTAAATGGCTGATTGTTAAGCTTGGTACTCATTGTATCATATCATTTATTTTTATAACATGTAGAACTTGAAAGTGAGTGTACCAATTATTAAAAAAAAACTAATATTACAAAAATATTATTATTTATAAATAGTGTCCTAATGTTCTTTTAACCCACACTAATGTTTAACTTTTTAGAAACCTTAACAGGATAGTATCAAATAAATGAAAGGTCGGAAAATGTGGAAGTTATAATCTGACAATACTTTTTTCAGTTGTAATGAATGTGCAGAGAAACATGGATGTGCAGCGCTGAGGTCGTGAGGTCGTGAGGACGTGAATCATTTTATACAACGGTACTACAGACAGCGGTCAGCAAAAGAAGATAAACGGAAGAAATACTCGTATGAGAACCGAAATTAACTGTATCCGCCTTTTCTATTTTCCGTAACAAGCATAAACATTTATACATTAAAGGATTACCGGCTGTAAATATATATAATAGTAGGAGTTTTTTTTAATATCACTATGAATTGATAACTACTATAGTAGATTTTGTTACTTACTTGGTATTCGACCATTTCGAATACAAATAGCTCTTAGCTGTATCAGCTATGGTTATTTTTTGCTGTGTCTAGTATTTATAATTTTATTTTATAATAATTTGAATAAAATTCTTTCTAATTAATTTAAGTTATTCACAAAGCCAAGTATACTTTCATTATTTTTAAAATAGTTTAAATACAATTATAACAAAATCGAATTAAGTAATTGAATAATAATAAAAAGTAGTATATTTAGTTAGAATTAGAATTTAAATATTTAAGTTCAAGGCTGCTGAAATTATTGAGGAAAAATTGAGTTAAAATATGTTAAAATATATAATCAAAATGTTACATTCACTCAAGTCAGTGCTGGTTTTCTGGTGTATAAACAGTAACCGGGCCATGTTGATAAAAATATATATTAATACATGTCTTACTAAAAATTATGTGTTGAAAATAATTTATGACAATCACACTCTTAAGTTTATGAAACTGTGTTAAAAATTTCATATTATTGTTTTTAAAAGCACTCTTCGTATATATAACAAAAATGATTTTTAAATCTCTTAGTGTCAGTTTCATAAATTAATGCATTGTAACTAATAAAATTATTTTCATTCTTATAATATTAGTGTATGTTGATTGTTAAATGGTTTCTTAATCTTTCGTCCAAAAAATAAATTATATACATAGCTACATAATATGTAGCAGTTATTTCTTTTAGACTTCTTTTGTCCATTTTCTAATTACAAGTTTCAAAAAGCGATGAAAAAGTATTTGAATTTTTTAATTATTAAAGCTGGTGATGCACTTTCGCTTATATTCGCAAAATCCAGAAATTAAATTCTTGAACAAACATGAAATAAAGGTATGTATTGGGTTTCCGATTCTCTCTCCTGCACTAAAAGAAGTTACAAATATAGATCTTTAAACATATATACATATATATAATATATATAAATATATATATTTAAAAACCACACAATGTTTCTCAGTTACCAATAAGTTAATCAAGGATTATTTGATCGCAGAAAAGATAGACACGCTAAAAACTACTGTTACGAGTATCTACATTAGTAATATGAATTATTACTTAAATTAAATATATGTTGAAAAGCTGTTTTGGAATTAAAATTTCATTTGAAAGTACTCTAATTATAATATAACAGTTTATTTAAATGAGATTATTTAAATATTGTTATAAATAATTTAGTTTCACATATTTGTAAAGAAAACACATGGTTTATTATAACTAACTATTAATCATATTTATATTAAATATTAATTAAATTATCAATATTATAATGAGGGTATTTTTGTTTAATAAAAACAGTAAATTAAGCTAGAGATAACACTATTAACATCCTCAATTACTGGTTGCTGTCTATTTGTTTTGAAATTAGAGAGGTGTTCAGCACACAAAACTATCCCATGTTTGTCCTTCATAAGGTAAGGCAAGTGATTTATGTAAATGAGAAACAAGAAAGGTCCTAATATATAGCCTTGAGGCACTGACTTTTTGACAAATGAGCCAGGGAAATGCTTTCCATTTACATATTTTTTTTTGTGACATTTCCAGATAAATACGAGATGGGTATCTTAAATGGCCAAAAATGCTTTTGTGCATTAACAAATGCGGTGCTCACTTTCCACCAGGTGGCTTGTTCATTCAGGTTCGTTCAGATGACATGTTCGTTTGGGGTCCACGAGATTGATATATTCAAGGATTATGATAAATGTTAACAAACTTTTTTTCTTCATTTAAGAATACAGAATCTCAAATCAAAATGTTATAACGAACAAAACGTTTGCACGCACACATATGTTTACAGTGACATTACTTGTATAATTTAGCGAATAGCGGAAACAAACATAGTATGTATTAATTTGCTTCGTTAGTTTTGCTGTTGCTACTGGTAGCGTAGTATAATTAATGTGCATTGAATCGATAATATTGACTTTAGATATTCAGTGTAGAAACTATGTAGTGAATGTTTAATTTTAAATACGTACCTTAAATTAAAAAAAATAAAGATATGAATACAAGTCCTAGTTAATGGTTTGCGGTTGAACAAAGAAAATCATTTGCGATTGAATGCAGTCGAGTGGTTTAATATACAGACACCAATTATATCAATGCGGACTGCAACCTTCTTTTAACTCGTTAAATTGAGCCTTATTTTTCCAAATACAGTCTTTTGAATACATGACAATTCATTTATTTTTACAGTCAGAATTTTATACAGATTAGTAGATTTGTTGGAGTCTTTTTTAAATATATTTTCAGTTTATTTAATTATAATGATTACAATTAAAATACTGAGAAAATTTAAAATACTACATGCTTGAAATTTTTTAGACTCCACTTTTTGTGAACTTGCCTGATAAATACATTAAAATTTAATACTTTGCCAGTTTAATCAAGATCATGATTAATCAGTGAATTTTACCTTTTTGTGTAAATAATTTATTGTATAATAATGAATATGTAACTACAAAATATCTGATATATAAATGTTTACACGGTTGTAATACGACGACCAAGAGTATTAATATTTTATAAAGAGCCGAAGATATAAATCCCGCAAAGTACATTTCTATTTATATAACCAAAAACAATTAGTATCTATATTTTCAAATATAAAAGTAAAAGTCTGTATGAAATACTAGAATAAATGAATATTTTAATTTTGTTTATAAATATCAAAATACCTAATACAAACAGTGATATGATGATATTACTTATAGTAAAATATCTGTTATAATTACATTCTAGAACTGATACCTAAAATGGTTCTTAGCAATAAATAACAATATTGTTGACGTAACCTTTAACACAATAATAATAATAATAACATAACCCCTCACTCTGATTTACATTGTAAATTCATCACGTGAATTGGTCTTACTTCGGTATAGCTCAGTGGACTCATCGGATCCAGGTTAATAAATAAAACAGGAGTGATGTTAAGCGCTGTTAATGTAGTTATAAAGGAAAAGAAATAAACGGTCTAGACAATTATTGTAATTTTAATTCGTTTCATTTAAACATTAGTAGTAATTTTTATCATATTATTATATCCTTAACTATAAGATATTATGAGCAATTTATCTGTGTAACGTAAATTTTAAAGCTTTATTTCCTTTGTATTCATAAGAAACGATTATGGGTAACTGATAGAGTTATTATGGATTTAATAGACTATACCAAAAACATAAGAAGTAAAGAAAATCGAATAACCATGTTATTTATTTTGTAAGAAGAAATTTTGTAGACGATTTCAAGAACTATTCTATTCATTTTAGTAAACACAAACCGTAGTTCTTGCTACGCTAAGCTACTTAGACTTAACTTTACAAGACCGTAGAACACAGTAGCAACTTGAGCACAGAAATATATATTGGCCTCTAGACTTGTATCTAGATTTAGGAGCAATTTAAAAAATAAGTCTGTAGTATCTTCGCATTTATTTCTGGGTAAAAATTTCTTTACACTTTTCTTACTATTACATTTTGTTCAAGTTAAACTAGGTTGATACTAACTAACATTATTTTGACAATTACTCAAATTTGAAACAAATTTCGGGTAAAAGAAAACCATCTTAGGATAGCATAAGATGACTCTTAAATAATGTCGAAATATGTAATATTTTTTTCTTAATTTTTTTGGTTATTAATACAAATTAATAAAGTTACTATTATACAGATTTTTATTTTAAATCTAACTTCGATCGATTGTATCCAAGACTTTTATTGTCACATTTAAATATTAGTAAATTAAAACCAGTTAAAGATCAAATATACATATAATTATTTGTTACTTATTTATATTTTCGAATGCTTACTATTGTCCATTACATATATATCACACTAACTCTTTAGAGGTAAGAGAACTTCTATGTACATCGTACTGTCAATTTCAGAATATGCAAGATAAATAACTTTTAACATACTTGTACAGCCGATTGTTTAAATATTGGATTTGATGTCAAATTTCAAACTTGGAAAAATATAGTACATACTATTTTAGTATTTTATTTTTGTTACAAGATATTAAATAAAATTTATATTCGTATTCATATTTAAGTAATTACAGAACACTTATCGTTATTACCATAATACACTAATACAAGCTATATGAAAGAAATATATCTGTTCAACAAACTTCATAACAACTCGTTTGTGCTTATCTCAAATGTTTTTAAAAACCTGATTTCATATATAAAAACGGGAATATATTGGCTGACGATAAACTCAATATTTTACACAAATTAATTTAAATCATTTAATATGTTGTAATTAATTTTCTCGAACTGCTTTTTGTTTTAATTTCGAACTAATATTGAAATTGCAATATTATTTCAATCAGATACGAGCATAACTCTATTAAAATTAATTACACGACTGATATATTTTATCGTTATTAGGTCATTATTATACTATCTTGAAAGTTTTATATAATATATTCACAAAATTTGCATAAGTAGTCATACTATCATTAAAATAATTAATAATCTAGAAATATATAAATAATATTAAGCTCATAAGACAAAGACAAGTAGTAAATACAAACAAGTCTTTGTTTATTTGTTAGTAATAACAGAAATAACAAAACAGTGAATAAATATTGAAATAAGTACAAATGAATTTATTTTAACTATTGACACCAATATGATTAAAGACTGTATAAATGATATTTTCTTAATAACAATTAAAATAATCTTTATTTAAATGACAGTTACTATATTTTGCTACAATCCTAAGTGAAAGTATTGCAATCAAAATAATGTTCGTCACACTATACACTTCTCTTTTCCGACATATTCATGGCCTGGTTGACAGACATGAATTGTGTGCGACAAAAACGCTATCAGTGTTTCGTATGACAGTTATTATTAAGGTCAGAAAGGGACAGAAATCTAGATATAGATTTATGACGTCATCACAAATTACATCATGTTACTACTGACACGATATTAAGTAGGTAGGTATAATTCAAAGAAAAAAAATATCAAATACCCGTATATAGCTTTTATTATAAAATGAAAAGAAAAATACCTGTAGCTTAATGATAAATTAAATAGTTTTTGTCTTTTGATAATAAAATATTGACTTATAAGTACCGGATGCAAATTATTGACTAGTATAGGAAAAGTAATTAATTTGCACCCTCAAATAGATTTAATTATAATTTAATAATCTGTCAGTATCAAGTTTAAAAAATATTATTCAGTTCATCAGTTAAGTTCACGTTCACGTTAATTGAAATAAATCACCGAAGCGAAATTAACAATTTTATATTTTAGAGAAAAATCTCCAATAATAAATATTCATTTTGCATACTTACTTTTCTATTTATAACAAAATTTTATATTAATTTGTCACATTGTAATCAAAGGTAGTCATTACCAGATATAAGATTAAGAAATTAACATACAGAACCTATTAGCATGTCCTTTCCCTCATTTTTGTTTTAGACTTCAAGCTCTCAAGCTCCCTTCTGTGAAACGCAGTTGCATAATACCACTATGTATTATGCAACAGCAGATTTTTTCCACTCAGTCGTTACAACCTCTACATATATATTCCTTACACAACGTTGGCCAGACCCATTTCAGCCTCAGTAAAATATTCAAAGGCCGTGTGAAAATATGGCTCAATTGGCCCACGATACGCGCGGGATTTCCACTTTAATATTCAACCAATGAAAAATAACCCGTCATAAAACGCTGATCCATATGAGTTTTTAGAGCCATCGTACTTTAATATGGATGTGTATAACAGGTATGTATGTGTTCACGAAATTACTTGATAAGTTCTTTAAAAGATTTGTCATTAGTACATATGCTTTGTACTTAAACTAATTAAAGGAAAATACATTATATAAAAAATATATTATTGTATTATAAACAGATAAAGTTAGCAAATCGGACATGATTTACTATTTCTAATAAAAAAAATTGTTATTTTATCAATAAATCTTGAAACTTATATTGAAAAACTGACAATGAAACTCTTATTCATCGCTTATTAGATAAAAAATCTAAAGTAAATAAAACATATGAATTTTATTACCAAGAATCAAATATCTATATAAAAATTTAAATTCAATAATGGCAGTACAAAATAAAGATATTATTTCATAGTTTTAGTATTAAAAATAACATCTATGATATATTGTCAATATATATAATTGGTCGGTTGGAGGCTTTCAGTAGGGATACGGCACGTTGGGTAATTCGGAGCCTAGCGCGTCTGTTGTCTGCTGCTCCCACACGTGACTTGTATTGTAATTCATGTTGCTATACTTACAGAATATATATATACCGTACCTTAATATTGGTAATACCACTAAGACATTATTCCAAATTCTTATTTTTCTACTGTACTCGTAAGTACTACAGAAAAAGAAAATAAAATACGGTTTAAAATGTAGTATTCTAAACCTTTATATTTTGACAAAATTAAAGTTAAGAAATAAATGAATTAGTTTGAATAATTTAATTGTTAATTTGAAAACCTTAAACTTTTTGTTCACAATTGCAAAAAAGTTAAGAATAAATATTATTTTTAAAGGAAAATTTTTGTTTCTAAAAACAGTTTAAGCCTATTTTATTTCTAAATTACATAAAAAAATATAAAGAAAAAGATATCTTTTTCATGACACTTAAACTTAAACCCAATTTATATTTCATCAGCCTCAATATCCAAATATCTGTTAGCGGTTCAGTCAAAAAGTAAAACGAGTAAAAACGTTTCACGTAGAGTGATTTTTAAAGTGATTTAAGTCATGTTTTAATCTCCAATTCCTCTTTTGAATACTCACATACTTTAATTTGGTAAGAATATATTGGTCTATAAAAATAATGTATTATTTTCATTTTTGTTAATAATAATTGTTTTACAGCAATATAGAATGGTTAACTTAGAGAAAACGTTTGATTTTAACCCTTATTTACAGTCAAGCAAAATTTGGTGATAAATAAAATCTCACACATTACTACATGATTCTCATCAAACGTACGATGATTCAGCTAGTTTGCTCGGACAGTGATTTATCGCATATTCGCATCAAACATTTTACTGATTTATGCACTAGCTATGCAGAGATGATATGATAAATTATAATAAGTGCCGACAAAGCCTGATGTGTTAGTCATAAACAACAAATTTACGACTGATGTCTGGTAGAAATTATTATAGTAACAATTATTAGACAGAACTATCAAGGCTAGAGTCGACTTGGTAATTTTTATATTTAGCCATCATATTCGCCAAAAAATATTCAGAACTTATAATTCACTCACAAAATACAATTAGCTGATTTTATTTAATTTTAATTACGATAATAATTTAAATACACTGAGAAATCTAATGTGAGAAATACAATTTTAAATATATTTTCAATATTTTGTATGCTGTAACCCTTAAGTCTCTTAAAATGTATGTCTTAAACAAGGAAAAAATAACATCTTTTAGAGCTTGGCACTAATCCCAAAAGCTAGAATCCCAGTGACGACGAGGTTTTAAATTGCTTTATGACGCCAAGAAAAATACGCCCTCATGTCATCCATATTACGGCGGACCAAACTAAATAAGACTACATATTGCATATAAACAAAATTACCTCATATTCTTTCTCGTCTTATTAATAATAAATGTAATTATTACATATAACAATACAAAATGTTTCTTAAAACTTTTTCAGTAAATATATAAATGTGTGAAATTAATCTAATTTATAACTTATAACTTTAGCTTTATAGATATATATAAATATGAAAAATATGAAAAACTCCAAGCAATTTAATTAAGACTTGCAACGTCGAAAAACATAAAGTCAGATTTTTATTTATTCAATTGGCATATACATTGTTTTCTTATTCTTTAACTCAATAATAGATAAGATTTAGAAACAGCTGCCAAACTAGTAGTCAATAAAAACAAATAAAAGCTTGTTCTAATTGTAAAGACTTGTTTTTGTTCAAATTTATAATTCAAATACTGGATCACGTTTTAATAAAATTCCATTTATTTCATTGTATGTTATATTTTAAATGAGTTTGATAAGTTTTAAGATAATAATTACCAAGAAGATTACCCAAGAAAAACTGTTGTTAAAATTTTAAGTGTCGCAATTATACTTAGAAATGACCATATGAATATGGTCATTTTTAAGTATAACTATAAAATAACGTTAAAATTAAATAAAAATATACTCATGTTCAAGATTAAAATACAAATAAAAATGTAGAAACACACCAGAGTGCTTATTTTTTTTTATTCATATAAATTTTTATTTCTGGCTCTGACCTGCATTCATAACTATAAAATCGAGTGATATAGTTGCAATGCGACTCAACTCTTTAATGAAAATTAAAAAAAACTGTGAAATCCATAAACTACTACTCCTTCAATAGCTTTTATTTTATTACAATAATAGTACTAAATATGTCTGTTAACGTAATTTTACTTTTTAATATCAGTGTAAAGTGTGTCAGCAAAATAATTAAAACATGTACTATTCAGTTTCATTAAGGTAGCAATTTCCAGGGTGTAGTCTAGCTTTCAAACAACATATTTCACACAATTTATACGAGACACAAGCTTCAAAATAGTCTTGTCCTCAGAATTTGCAATTTACATACACAGTGCCTGAGATGTCTCTTACATATTACTTCTCGAAATGTAAGTTCACATCACATTGTAATGGATTCCAATTCGTTATAACACTGCACTTAATAGATTGTGAAAATTAATTTATATTTACAATTAAGCTGAACGCCGAGATACAATATTTTTTTTTTATTATAAATGTTATTTTTTCGCTTTAAAACCTTTATTTATTTTTTACCTTTACCATTAATTAAATTAATTAAACGTGTATCTTTGCTATATTAAATGCTGTTAATTTGGAATTACAACTAGGTACTTCCATTGTATTTGTATATGACAAAATTTTTGCACTCTTGGGATATTTCTAATTGTTTTTGTAATAAAAATTGCACGTGTTATGTTAATCATTAAATATATATACATGATAAATGCTGTGAAAGTTGTATTTTTTTACAATGTGTTTTTTGGAATTAACAGTCAAGTAATATTGAAAAAGAATGCAGGTTCAATCATTACTTCTAACTAATCTGTGAAGATATAAACTGTAGCACTTGATTACAGCTTGAATAGTTTCATTAATGATTACTTTAATTTTTAATACGCATTAAAACTTATTCTTGCTTAAGTACTCTTTAGATATACCATTACATTTATACAATTTAGTTATTTTCTTCTTTCAGCTCCTACTCTTAATACACCCCAAGTAAATTGTAAATAAAATAATGTAAATTTTCAATACGTAAACAAAGTCTCTTATTAATTCAATACAATAGCTGCCCGCCAACAAAAGATTAACTCGAATGACCGCTTACTGAAAAGCTTATTTACACATCGTTACCGGAGGATATAAATAAACAATTAATAAATATTGCCATTTTTTGCTTAATTATAATTACAGATTTATAATAAATAACAAACTTAAGAAGATATTAACCTATAAATATTTAGTGAAATATATAAGGTTTTAATCTGTAACTCTAAATAATAAAATAGAATTTTTCGGTTGTCTGTCAAATATTATTTAAATACAACCATTGGATATCGCAGCTTTAAAGTTGTATAATATAAAGTAATTTAATTTGTAGTCTATTAGACTTTTTGAAATAAACATGTAGTTAGCTAAATGACATTTATTTAACTCAACGTTTAGAGAATGTGTACATAATAGAGGTGACTTTCGGTCTTATAGGATAAACAAGCGTTAGAAATTAATAGTGAATTTAGTGTTATGACTATTATGCAAATGTCAAAGCCCAGTATCTGAGTTAAGCATGCCCTGCAGTATAACATATAACATATTTGAATTATAACTTAACATAACCTTTTTGTATAAATCTCGGATTATGATGAAGTTTGTTTCCTAGATTCAGAATATGCTACGCTATATGTCCAATAATGAATTGGTTAAAGAACAATCTATATTTTGTTTAGAATAAGGAAAAAAGAGTAATCTCCCAATTTTATGTTATTATGTAAATATTGCTATATATATTGCTCATCATATAAAATCTCTAGTGGTAGCTATAGCAGTAGAAAACAAAGCTTTATATTGATAAAAGTATCAATTTTAAGATTAGTCACGTTGAAAGTTTTAGATCCAGTCAGTAGTTAAAAAAAAAAGACAAGTACCAAGTTCCTTACAAACTTGTACAAGTAATGTAACCCGTTTATTGTAGTTTTTATCCCTGAATCGTCCGGTACTAGAGCCTAGTTTATAAGTAAAAAGACCGAATTTATAGGATCTTCCGATTTTAAAGGCTTAGGTTTTTTTAGGGCTGTGTTTGACCGCTTTGTGTTTTTAAATACGGGGCCTAAATACACACATACATGCTTTTATTGTGTAAGTGTATTTATGACTATTCTCGATTTAGAAAATAACATGGTTAGGGTTAAAAAATATATAAATTTTAGGCAAAAAACAGGTAACAAGTAATAATAAACAGTTAAACTATCTTACCAATTTTTAATTAATTCCTAACGAACAATTTTTGCTAACGGGGCTTTTGCCAATTTCAAGTGAAAAGCTTACGTTCCTTATTAAATGTCTTTTTGAAATCACATGAAATAATGAACTTAGTGTGTATTTTCTTTTTATTTTAAAAGGTTTTAAGTTATTGATACGTGATTTCCTAAGCTGTCAGTGTTTGAACATTGAACTTAAATTTAGTAAACAGAAAAAACACAATATTTTAATGGCTGCACATTTCGGTACATTTAGGAGTATTTACGACTTATAATCTTATCTTTTTCATATATTTACAATTTGAAACCGTGTTAATAAAGATGATATTTCATAAGAACGTTGTATGCCTTTACTTACCTAGGAACTTAGATTTTTACTTTGAGTATGTTTTTTTTGTTTCTAGTCTCACCGAAATTGATTTCACAAGGTTTTGTTATAAAAAAATAGCATTATTGATTCCGGGCTATTTTCACTATATAATATAATTTTTTCCTCAACCATAACAAGTTTGAATTGAAATCTCTGTACCAGGTATCTGATTCCAGAATGGTCAAAGTTATATAATTTATTCGTATGCAAGGCCACTATGCGGTAGTTCTAATAAAGGAAGCCAATATAACTCACACGGGTGTCTCATTCCCCGCCGAATTTCATCACCGCACAGCGCGCCATCGACTTCTTTACCATCCCTACCACCTGGATGCGTGGCGATCTTCCACTGTGCGGTTCTCAAGGACTTTTTTTCCACGTTCCACTCGCTTGTGGAACGAACTCCCTTCGGCGGTATTTCCAGATCGGTACGACATGGGTACCTTCAAAAAAGGCGTCTACTTCTACCTACAAGGCCGGCAACACTCTTGTAAATCCTCGGATGTTGCAAGAGTTCATGGGCGGCGGTGATCACAAGTCATCTGTGACCCGCCAGCTCGTTTGCCCTCCTCTTCCATAAAAAAAAAAAAAAAAAAAAAAATTGATATTCCAGACACCTGCCCAAAGCCGTAAGCGGCTCTTTGTTCTGCTGAATAATTTCCTACGCTCAGCTTTTATCTGCGTAATTCGGTATTTTATATTACACGAAAAAAATTTTAGTCTCTAAAAGCGGCCTTCATTTTGTATTAAATGTTTAAGAATCTTCTTATAATACGGATTGTAATATAAAATCTATTATAACATTAACTATTGCAACATAAATTGTTAAGGTTTTTTAAATACTTCCAAGTAAGATGTAAAGAAAAGGTTTTTGCTATAAACAAAACCGTTAAAGTGAAATTCACTCGCTGTCAAACTTCGTTTCCAATAAGCATTTATTTTGATACTGTTAAAAGTTGGCATTCAACTTTTTTGATTAACGACAATATTTAATTATTATCTAAGCATGTCTGATTACAAATTATGAGTAGTTTTATCCAGATGATTATAAGAGTTTACTAATAGTACTATCAACTTCAATAACCAGTTTGATTGTTATGTATTTTTTGTTTGTCATATAATTTCATTGTTGCGACATTAATATTTCATTTTGTAATTTTAAAATTATGTTAATATATTTATGAAGTATATTTAGGGATAAGGATAGGTTATAGGTTAGGTCATAATAATAATAAACATGAAACTAAAATGTACTGTGACACTGACCATTGTCACTACTAAAATCACTTGCGAACAATGTTTCAAAATGTTTTATTTATACCTAAAGTATGTTATATTACGTAGTATTATTATATAAATTATATTATCCTGAATAATGTTAATTGAAGACAGTTCATTGTTATCTCATTATAATTACGAGTACATATAACATTGAGAAATCTTCGTCAGTTGGAAGTTGATTTAATAAACATTTTTTTTTATATAGAAGGTAAAGTTTTATATATTTTATATCATTCACGTCAGTAAAAAATTTAAACATTACATTTTTTGTTGTTTGAATAAGCTCTTAGTATAAGCCAGATTGAATAATAACATGAAACATTGCTTAAATAAATATTTATGTTTACAAATAGCTTTGGCAAATGCCAAAGCTATTTGTAAACATAGACGTATTGTTGTGAAATTTTAAGGCTTATTCCAAAAGATACTTTTCACAGTATTTCACATGTTGGGCAATGAAAATGTGTTTTGATAGAAACACACTCTACGTTGATTTACTATCGTAATGCAAATAGTTCAGTATTATTAATACAAAACTTTGAATAATATTCTGAAGTATATTATATTCTTCTATTAATTATAAAATAATAGAAAATAAATTTGAATTACTTTTGGAAACCGGACTAATTTAACGTTTTTTTATTTACAAATTTAATTTAATTAAAACAAAAGATTTTGAAAACTTGTCCGTTTGAAATAGTTCGTTGATATTTAATCATAGCGTATCATCACTTTCTATTCCTCTCACTTTTATAAATATTAGGTCCTTAGATATGAAAATGGGAATTGGTATGGGAGGAACAAAAGAGTAATGGTTGAAAGGTCAAGTAATGTAACGCAGCAGGCGACGCGCGTTGACCGATTTGCTCCACTGCATTCATGAAGTACCCATTCAAGCTTTTTATTCTTCCCAATTTCCTTCAAGAATATTAAAACGGTTTTATCACTAAAACCGTAAAACCGTAAAACCGTAAAAGCACAAACCGTATAGCTTTATAAATTTGTGGTTGGAAATCAGAATAAAGTGGCCAGTGCGTCAAAACGTCCATTTCATATGTAAGGACTTAATACATCATAAGTTTTTTTATAAACCAATTATGCTTAATCGATGTAAAGAAGAAACTTCTATATATATTTATTATGTAATCCGTGGGATTACCTTTTGTTCTATCTGATAAAAGTGTCTCATTAAACAAATTGGTTAAATTGATTTTTCATTGTGTTCACCCAAGATTAATATGCAAACTAGTCAAAAGGTTACCGAGGTTTGGGAGCCATCATTCTTATTGATTATGTTACTATGAAACTTTATACAATAGGCATTAATTTATTAATAAGGAGGTTTTGAGTTGTAGGATGCCAATTTTTGGGCAATCAGTAAGTTTATACAGTAACAAGAATGTAGTCTATTATTTATATATTAGGTGCATTTCTTACATAAATATGCATTATCACATTACTTACAGTACATTCCCGATAGTATTCAAAATATGATTGACAGCGATGTGATTACTGACTGCGAATTATAAATAGCTAAATCTTTTTGGAACATAATATATACACATATACAATAGTAAGGAAAAACTTATTATAAGATTTTACCAAAATTAAAATAAATAATAATAGAAAAATATACCGTGAAAAAAATGTACTGCGAGATAATTTTGAATAATGCTAAAATATAAATATAGTACCAAAAAAAAATCAAACATAACGCTAGTGTCAACGATTATTATTTAAAATGGTCTGATAGGCTTCATTTAGAAATATCAAGCCAAAATGAAGCTGTCAGATTACTATTATATAGATTTTATTATTTTCTGAAGAAATATAATCTTTTATTTCAAATTCACATTTCATTCACTTGTTTTTCCTATTTCGTGTATCGTATGTTTAAGTAATTGTATTTCCATGAATGAAACACGAAGGAGTGGTTAATCATAATCATTGTATTCAATCTTAAGAGGGTTTGTTGAAATCATAATATATTACTAAAGTATATTATCAGCACGCACAGAATCTTAACCCCAAATTTAACCATTCACCTTATTCAATTTTAATTGATAATTTTCTTGAATGCATATTTTATTGAAACACATATTTTTATTTCCCTAACAATTAATTTCCAATCTTAACATTATTATTATTATTTTACAAACCAATGAACTATAATACTTGTTTTAATTATATAGAAATCTTGCAAGTAATTAGACGGATTCCATTTGCAACTAATTTGGTATCTAGATTGTCTCGTAATGGAACGCTATTTGCGTTATTGTCCTCAGCAATCTCAGCGCCATCACGTCTATATTTACATGAAATTCCTATTGCACATTGTGGAATATATTGGCAATTTAACGAATTAGTCTTTATATTACGGTTTAATTTGTTTTCCATTATTAACACGATTCATTATATATCTTCTGGGTTAGATTTTTTTTTGTGGAAATCCAACCCTACCACGTCAACATGTAAAGTATACATTAAATTATTAGTGTTGATTTATTATCATTATTATTTTTAATAGATACGATTTTATCAATTAGATAGCCTTGTTGGTTGTTACTCTAAGTAATTAAACAAGTACTATGTCCGTTCAATATTAAACATATTATTTTGTATTGATAAATATATTTGTATATAAACTTTTTAAGCACTATAATTCATATTATATCAGTAGAGAAAGTTCAATAAAGAGGCCGTCATTCGGTTCGCAAGCCGTCACTCAGACACGGTAATAATATCAAGGGAGCTGATATTGAAATAAAGTCCACGATGACTATTAACGGAAAATCAACTTTATTTATAAGAACTTAAGGCCACTTTTACTGTAATATTACTTCTTATAAAACATACCTGTGTGCCGAGTTGGACAGTTTGATGGCAAGGTAATAAAGAAGCGTGATGGGATGCCAGAAATATTATATTCTCTGGATAATTTAATTTTAGCGGTCAATATTTTTTATCTAGAAAAATAAAGCATATAATATAAATATGATATCTTACAAATATATACTAGAGCAGGTTGATACAGATATATTTTAAATACAACAAAAAACAAAGTAGTGCTGAAAGTCGTGTCGCTTCAATAGACTTTCATTCAATAATTCCAAAATATTAATTGTTTATTATTATTAGACTTTGAGTTAGAATAAGCATGGAATGTCAAATCATAAGCAGAAATCTGCGATATCTATGAATAAGTCTCTGTTGCCTCAATGAATGTAACATTTAATATATAATCGGTTTTCTCGTGAAATATCCAGTATCTAGGCTTCCTTGACTTAATTTCAGATACTCAAAAAACAACCGAGAACATTTTAAATATCTGGCACCTTTATCGGCGTGTGTAAGTTATTGATAACCCTCGTGTGATTTTGCTTAATAACAATGGCTTTAATATTAATAGCATACATGTAAATACATGTAAGTACATACATGTAAGTACATACGAGTAAATGAGTGATGAAAACTGTCCAAGTACGAGTATGTATCAGCCCACGCGTATTGTAGGGGCCCATTGTTGCTCATTTTGAATGACTAATATGTTAACCTGGAATACATCGTCGATGAAATTTCAACGACTGAAACAAGGATAGCCAGTTACGATTATACTCATAGTCCCGCCCAACCTGGACAAAAGTTTTTATTTGCGTTTACTGTTTGTTAAAGTTCATGGCACAGCATTGTTCATGTTAATGGTGTATTGTGCTGTACAGTTCTCTGTATGTTCTGCCTGCATTGATTGGGACTACACTCTCAAAGATGCTGTAATCTCATCAAATGCTAAACAATTGTGATATTTTTTTATATAAAGCTGCATGTATTTTATTACACCAAATAATTTATAAATAAAACTAATATAATGTTATGTATTCTTACCTATTACAGCCATCGAACAAAAATATCTTTAAAGTATTTAGTATTCAAAGTTAAGGATGAGAAATAAAGGATGGTATGCTTTTAAAAATAATGCTGTAGCGGAGTTAAATTATAGTATTACTTCTATGCAATTTTAGTGGACTTATAAATATTTTAGAATTTTTAAATAATATGATATATTTAAATATTGAACTGATGTAACTGTTGTACAAAGAGTTTGCATTTTAAATGTTAGTTTTAACCCGACGGTTCAGATGCTTTGCAACAGTCGTTCTTTGAAAATAGTTTTTTTTTTTTTTTTTTTTTTTTTATGGTATAGGAGGGCAAACGAGCTGGCGGGTCACAGATGATTTGTGATCACCGCCGCCCATGAACTCTTGCAACATCCGAGGATTTACAGGAGCGTTGCCGGCCTTGAAGGTGGGAGTAAACGCCTTTTTTGAAGGTACCCATGTCGTACCGATCTGGAAATACCGCCGAAGGGAGTTCGTTCCACATTCGAGTGGTACGAGGAAAAAATGTACTTGAGAACCGCACAGTGGTGGATCGCCACGCATCCAGGTGGTAGGGATGGTATTGGAGGCGATGGCGCGCTGTGCGGTGATGGAATTCGGCGGTAGGCATCAGATCGAATAGCTCTTCGGAACACTCCCCGTGGTAAATGCGGTAGAAGACGCACAGAGATGCAACGTCTCTACGCAATGCCAAAGAGTCCAGCCGTTCACAGAGCACCGGGTCCCCGACAATCCGAACGGCTCTCCGTTGTACGCGGTCAAATGGTAGAAGCTGATATTGGGGTGATCCGGACCAGAGATGAGAACAGTACTCCATGTGTGGCCGGACTTGCGCTTTGTAGAGCGCAAGTCTTTGGCCAGGATTGAAGTACTGCCTTGCTCTATTGATCACGCCCAATTTCATCGAGGCCAACTTGGCCTTGCTCTCCAGATGACCACGAAACCGACAGTCACTCGAAATGTCGAGACCCAGTATTCTGATACTTGGCGAGGCAATAAGGGGAGTGCTCTCGAATAGCGGTGATACGACAAATGGGGATTTTTTAGTGGTAAACGCGCAAACCTGTGTCTTCTGGGGATTGAACTGAACGTGGTTCAGTTCCCCCCACTCAGAAACTATCCCTAAGGAAGTCTCTATAGAAGACACAAGTTTCTTTCGGCACTCGTCGACGTTTTCCCGAGAGAGACCTGCACGGCCGGAATATACCGCATCCCCAGTACTGTCATCCGCATAACAATGTATGTTGGAGATATCCAACATATCATTGATGTGCAGGAGGAACAGAGTTGGGGATAGCACGCAGCCTTGGGGTACACCAGCGTTCACGGGCTTGGGGTCCGAGCAAAAACCGTCGAGAACGACCTGTATGCTCCGCCCAGTGAGGAAGCTGGTGATCCACTTGCATAAACTCTCGGGAAGCCCATAGGAAGGTAGCTTCGAAAGAAGCCCCTTGTGCCATACACGATCGAAGGCTTTCGCCATATCCAGACTAACTGCCAGACCCTCTCCCTTGCTTTCAATAACAGCTGCCCAACGGTGCGTAAGATATAAAAGAAGATCACCAGCCGATCGACCATGGCGAAAGCCATATTGCCGGTCATTGACCAACTGGTGATCCTCGAGGAAGGTTAGGAGCTGCTTATTGATGATACTCTCCATTACTTTGGAGAGTAGAGAGGTAATGGCGATAGGTCTGTAGTTAGCTGGGTCCGAGCTATCACCTTTTTTAGGGATCGGATGGACAAGGGCACGCTTCCATGAGACCGGGACTACGCCTTTAAGGTAGGAGTACCGGAATAGACGCGTTAGCACTGGTGTCAACTCAGGGGCACATGTTCGTAGCACAACTGAAGAGATACCATCTGGCCCACTCGACTTATGAACTTCCAAGGAAAGGAGGGCTTTTCGGATGAGTTTTTGCCGAAAAACTATTTCCGGCATTAAGCTCGGGCACCGCGGGATGATAGGCGGTGTCTTCCCCTGGTCGTCCAAAGTCGAGTTTGAGGCAAAAAGAGTGCCCAAGAGATCGGCTTTCTCTTTTGCCGTGTAGGCCAGAGAGTCGTTCCCAGTGTGCAATGGCGGTAGGGATGGCTGACAAAAGTTTCCCAGCGTGGCTTTAGACAGCGCCCAGAACTTGCGCGTGCCAGGCGGGTACTTTGCCAGCTGATCCCCAATTTTGACGACATGCTTGAACTTTGCTCTAGCAATTTTCCGTTTGAAGAATCTGGAGGCACGATTATATTTCCTCTTCAGAACTCTAGAGTTCGGATCCTTAGTGACTAACGCATTAGCCCAAGCTTGATAAGCCTGCCGTTTGCCAGCTGCTGCAGCCCTGACAGACGCATCAAACCAAGGCCGCGATCTGCCACCAAGTGGTACCACAGAGCTTGGTACAAATAGTTCCATGCCCTGAAGTACCACATCAGCTACAGCCGCAGCGCAGTCACTAGGATCATTGGAAGAGAAACAAATCGGCCCCCATGGGTAGGATGCAAAAAAGGACCGCATTCCATCCCAATCCGCTGACTTGTAGTGCCAAACGCGTCGAGTCGCAGGTCTTGTGCGAGCTGGGCGTTCAATGGGCACTACACTCCGTACCAAGCAATGATCAGAGGACCCTAAGGGAGCCTCGACAGTGACTTGGTACTTTCCGGGATGTGTAGTCAGCAGAAGATCCAACAAAGAGGGCATATGGCTGTCCACGTCCGGTAGACGAGTGTGCGTCTTTACCAGCTGGGACAGACCATTTGCCAGAGCAAAGTCTAACACAGATCTCCCCGCGCAGTCGGTGGCACGTGACCCTAGCCAATCGGCATGGTGCGCATTGAAGTCCCCGAGGACTACGACTTCGGCGGAGGGAATCTGTGAAAGCAGATCGTCAATCTTCGCCTGAACATGGCCCAAGAGTTGAACCGTTTCTGCATTACCACTATGGGACCTGTAGAGGCACGCGTAGACTCTGACATGGTCGTCCATGTCCACGCGCAGCCAGAGTACAGACAGGTCCCGACCTTCAAAAACCTGAAGGCGACGGTAGCAGATATCCTCCCTTACGAACACAGATACCCCGGCGTGTGGTATAAAATGGTGTTCTAGTTTATACCCGGGGTATGACAGGTACGCTGTGTCGCTAGGTTTAGATATCTGCGTCTCCGTCAGAAACAACAAGGCCGGCTGCGCCGTCTCTAGGTGATAGTGGACGGCGTTCAAGTTGGAATGAAGTCCCCGGATGTTGCAAAAGTCCACATTTAGAGTGGGTCGGGGTGCCGCTGCGTTGACTCGTCGTTTGCCCTCAAAAAACACAAAAGGCGATACTTTGCCCGCCCCAGATACGACGGGCAGCCCGAGCAAAATCCGAGAATCATTTCCCCGATTTTGCTCGGGGAGGGGGTCCCCGGCTTCATCAAAGCCGGTACCCTCCTGGGGTATTTTTCTTTTCGGTATCGCTTTCATGTTTGGCGGGGGGGGGGGGTTGGGCTTCCGGATTCTCTCACTCACCGACGGAACATAACCAAATGAGTTTGATTACTACACGTCGGTCTTCTGTGAGAGGGTGGTCCTTCCCCGGTCGAGCCAGCCCAATACGAGCTGCAGTCAGTTAACTGCAGCTAGGCTCTACCACCTCAAAAAGTTAATTATTAATCTACCTCTAAAGGTTTCTTAATTGCCGGGTATAGAGTTAAGAATACACACAAAAGTATGTATGCATGGAATATGAGATTGGGAGTAGTTAAAGTTTATATGGTAATGAAAATATTATTATATCATAAAATGATTTAGGTTATTTATGTTCACATCTCTTTAGGGATCATACGTAGTATTAAATATATTATAAGGTGATGTCAAAAGCGGTAATGAGTTGGAGGCCAGACTTTTATATGTATATGTCTGCTATACCATGAACATAGAGATCTACTTTTACATAGATAATGTTGTTACATGGTTTATTATTATTTGAAAACTATTGATTTTTTATGGCTCTTATCGATTGTTATATTCCCATATAATTGTGATTATTAATTAAATATATCTCATATTATTATTTGTTATAAAATTGTTGAATTCGCATTTATTATATTCTCACCGGAGAAACGCTGATTAGACGCAGGTGAATTGTATGTATATTATATTAAAATCCCAGAATGTAATATCCGAAACCTTTGTTTATTACATTTAATTTACTGTTATCTTTTAATTATAATTTCATTTTAATATACTCATACTTGTCTCCAACTTTGATCAAGAAAGACGTTGTTTGTAATTTAATTATAATTATTAAAATTTTAAGTCAAAAAATTTGCATGCTTTTAGATCCTACGATTGTGACCGACGTAATTCGATTCATAATAATATAGATTGTGAATTGTTGGATGAAAATAATATACAAATTAAATATATGTCTATATTATTACTTTTCGTTTATATATATTTTACGGCAAAACTTTTAATTTAATAACTCTGTAATATAACTAAGGACATCAAAGTGATTCACAATCGCTCCGAGATCTAAATTATAGCCCGTCACCGTTTATTTCAAAAACAATAGGGACAATTCATTAATTATAATGGAAATTATGAATTTAAAAGATATTGTTATTTTTATATAAATAATTTATTAACCTTTAAAAGAGACAAACATTTTACTTTTATATTAAGAACTGCCATTCATTCAAGATACTAAATTTAAGTCGCAAACAAAAAAAAATATGACATTTTGCAAAATGACACGAATAGTTACATTCGATTCGCTCATATTTTGATTGCGTTGTTTTTTAAAATTTTCATCAGTCATTGAGACATAAAGCATCAGTATGATATAATATTTTAACAACAACAAAATATAATAAAGGTTTCAACCCGAACGATACTGATATTATATTTGACATGTGGTACTTTGACATATCTATTATATAAAAATGAATCGCAAAATGTGTTTGTAAGCGCATAACTCAACAACGCATGGACCAATCTTAACAATTATTTTCTTAAAATGTTCCTTAAAGCGCAAGGATGGTTCTGACGGCGAGAAAAATTCGAATAATTTCCAGGAAAACCCTAAAAGAGCCCTTTTCTTTTTCCTATACAAATATTTTCTAACTAAATGTAGAGTCAATTTAAACTGTATTGCTATTCAATAAAGTTCATATTAAATTACAAGCATTCATTATTGTCTAAACAATGTAAGTGTGTTGCTAACGTCGAAGAGTCAATTCGCGCTTTATTGTCGCTGCACAAAGTTCAAATTCAACCAAATGTGCGTTCACGCAAAAGTGATAAAATCGTGACCCGACCAAATTGAAAAGTCAAAAAATGTAAGAGCTATGGATTTGATTGGCCTTGGAATATTCTTTCTTTTGTTTTAGTTTCGGAATGCGACATAAATTGTCATCAGTTTTCACGTCATTGCATCTGTCAAACAAATCGCGTTAAAAAGCCTATATAATATTTAATAATTAATTTTAATTGTTTTATATCGTGTTTTGTGCAAAGTGTTTTAATACCTGTGAATAATAATTATTGCATGTGACATTATTTAGGTAAGTATATTCGATATGCCTTCTATAAGACGAAGTAATTTAGGTAGAAGAACCCGAAATGCTACAAACCAAACTAATTACCGATCTTATCATACTGCTCAAGAACGTGACGGCGGAAATAAATGTGAAAGAATTTGTATATCGAGAATGCGGGCAGCGAGGGCGAGAGATTCAACTAATAATCGCGAAAGTTTGAATCGAGCTGCTTTCAATTACGATTTGTCAATTGACTACAGTAACCACCAATGTATTACTATTGGATCTATGAACTTGGTTTGCTCTCATTGTAAGGCATTTAAATACAAAAATGATGCCAATGGATTGTGTTTCGCAAATGGGAAAGTGAAATTGATACCATTGGATCCACCACCAGAGTCATTGTACTCATTGGTTTCAGGAATAGAACCAGATTCCATACACGTTTTGTCAAATATCCAACAATATAATAATTGCTTTCAAATGACGTCATTTGGGGCAACAATCGTAGTTCGGGAAAATTTCATGCCAACTTTTAAGGTATGTATTATAGCAGTTATCATTATTATTTTAATGAACAAAATTTCCTGTTAACTAAGTAAATATGTGTCATTAACCTTCAGTTCCCTAGACCCCAACACATATATTACTTAGTCATAATATTATTTGGTGATTCAGTATTAGCAACACTTTTATTATTTTGAAACACAATATAAATATTTGATGATGGATATTAGTTACAAATAATTATTACATATTGACATACCTAAGCATATCAATTATTATTTGGTGATTCAAATTAGGAGACAGATATATTTTTTAGGAACAAATATTATTTATATTTGGCAAAAATCATTTTTTTTATTTACAGATACAAGGAAAAATATATCATAGAGCAGGTTCACTGTTACCAGTGTCAAATAGCAAATAGAAATTCCTGCAAATTTATTTCATGGGCAATTGATATGCGTTGTTTACATAACAATTCACTAAAGAGGTTGATTGTAGAACAATTATAAACTTTATTTCATGAGTACAATCAATTGTTGTTTAAAACTGCACTGGATCTGATGCCATCTGATAATGACAAAATTACGGAATGATCAATTACAACGTATAAAGGAAACACCCCGCTCATATGACGCACTGCAATATCTCATTATATTTTGGCAAGGTGAAGATGGCTATGATTTCTCAAACAAGATGATAAATCCCATTACAGGTAATAAAAAATATTAGTTTAGCTATGGAGATATATTATCAGTTACTATATTACCTATAATTTTTTTATTTTCAATGTTATGAACACAAAAATCTATTTTCAGGTTCTGAAACCAACAATAAAGTCAGTTCAATGAACTATTATTCATACCGCCTAATGATTCGTGAAAATGAAGACATACTCAAATGTCGGCGATTATATCACAAGTATGTTATAGACATGTATGTTAAAATTGAAACGGAGAGATTAACAGTCATCAGGTTGAATCAGACCAAACTCAGATCTGAAGAGTATATTCACCTTCGAGATGCGATTAACTACTACTACTGACTATTCTTCAAGCACCATACATCGGAAGCCCTCTACATATGCATGAATATGCTCAAGATGCCATGTCATATGTTCGTCATTATGGTACAGCAGATTTGTTCATCACATTTACATGCAATCTACACTGGATAGAAATCAAGCAGGAGTTATTCCCTGGGCAATCACCCATTGATCGTCATGATATTACAGCCAGAGTCTTAAGACAAAGTTGAAATCTTAAATAGATTTCATTGTGAAACATTATATGTTTGGAGAGACACACTACTGGATGCATTCAGTGAAGTGGCACAAACGGGGATTGCCACGTGCACACATTTTGATTTGGTTAGTTGAAAAGATAAGGCCAAATGAAGTTGATGCAGTAATATCAGCTGAAATCCCTAATGTAGAAGTAGATCCTGGATATGTAGTTATCAAAAACATGATTCATGGTCCCTGTGGAACTCTTAATCAAAATTCACCGTGTATGATGGATGGTAAATGTTCAAAGCGATATCCACGGACATTAATATCTGAAACAATTAGTGGTAATGACGGTTATCCTTTGTATCGTCGCCGATCGACAGCAGAGAATGGAAGATCAACAATTGTCAAATTAAATCAACAAGATATTGAAATAGGTAATTGCTGGATTGTTCCATATTCACCCATTTTATCAAAGACCTTCAAAGCGCACATCAACGTTGAATCTTGCAATTCATTAAAATCTATTAAATACATTTGCAAATACGTAACCAAAAGGAGTGATATGACTGTGATTGGTATTAAAGCAGAGAATTCCAATGATGAAGTTATCCAATACCAAATGGGTCGCTATGTTAGTAGTAATGAAGCAGTTTGGCGAATATTTTCTTTTCCAATTCATGAGAGACACCCTACTGACGTTCATTTAGCTGTGCATTTAGAAAATGGACAAAGAGTGTATTTTACAACACAGAACGCAGTAGAAAGAGCTGTACAGCCACCATCTACTACATTAAACAGTTTTTTTTAGACATGCCAAAACGATGCTTTTGCTCAAACATTGTTATATTCTGAAATACCAAAATATTATACTTGGAAACAATCCTCAAGGAGATTTATACGAAGGAAACAAGGAAAACCAGTTCCAGGAGGTATTCTACCAATGCGATTGGTCGAATTTATACAGTACATCCAAGCAACGATGAATGTTTTTATTTACGACTGCTATTAGTCAATGTACGTGGCCCAACATCATTCCAACATGTACGAAATGTTGGTGGTGATTTGTGTGGATCATACAGAGAAGCTTGCCAACGTTTGCGATTGCTAGAAAATGATGCTCATTGGGATCAAACTCTCAATGATGCTGTAATATCATCACAAGCTCATCAAATACGAACATTGTTTTCTATAATCATATCTACATGCTTCCCATCAAACCCAAAGGATTTGTGGATCAAGTACAAAGATAATATGTGTGATGATATTTTGGATCAAATACGGATTAGAAGGGGAAATTCAAATATACAAATAAGCGAAGAAATTTACAATGAAGTATTGATTTCAATTGAGGACATGTGCTTGATGATGTCAAACAAACTATTATTTAAATTAGGCCTGGCCGCGCCCAATCCTCCAATGCATGATGTTTTTAGCCAAGAGTTGCACCGAGAAAAACTGTATGATCTCAACACTGAAAGAATTAATTCAAACAAATCTTCCACTATTGAATGAACAACAGAAGTATGTATTTGATACACTTATGAAAGTAATAAATGTTAAAAGAGGAGGGATTTACTTCTTAGATGCACCTGGTGGTACAGAAAAAACTTTTTTGATTTCATTGATATTAGCAAGAATTCGCTCACAAAACAAAAATGCACTTGCAGTCGCTTCGTCGGGAATCGCAGCAACTTTGCTTGAAGGTGGTAGAACAGCTCATTCAGCACTAAAATTGCCATTAAACATGCAAAGCAACGAAACTCCAACCTACAACATTTCGAAGAACTCTGCAATGGCAAAGGTTTTGCAGCAATGTGAATTGATTGTTTGGGATGAACGCACGATGGCACATAAAAAATCTATGGAGGCTTTAGGTTCTATACCTTACAAGATCTACGGAGCAATCATAACCCATTTGGTGGTGCAATGATTTTATTAGTAGGAGATTTTCGTCAAACATTGCCAGTGATTCCACGATCAACGCCAGCTGATGAACTTACTGCATGTTTAAAGTCCTCCAATTTGTGGAAGCATGTGTAGGTATTACACTTATGCAAGAATATGCGTGTCAAGTTGCAAAATGACCAATCTGGAGACATATTCTCTAAACAACTCATTGACATTGGTAATGGCAAATTTCTTATAGACACTGACTGGTTGCATTAAGTTTCCTCAAAGTTTTTGTCAGTTAACTTGATCAAAAGATCTTCTTATTCAAAAGGTGTTTCCAGATGTTGCTCAAAATTACAGAAACCATGAATGGTTAAGCGAACGGGCTATATTGGCTGCAAAAAACAGATGTAAATGAATTAAATTTCAAAATTCAAGAACAAATTACAGGTGAATTGAGGATATATAAATCAGTTGATTCGGCTACTAACCAAGATGATGTCGTCAACTATCCGCCTGAATTTTTAAACTCGCTGGATTTACCAGGATTGCCACCTCACAATCTTCAATTAAAGGTTGGATCGGTAGTTATAATGTTGAGAAATATCAACCAACCGCGTCTTTGCAACGGCACACGGTTAGCGATAAAAATTTTTGAACAACGTGATAGAAGCAACTATACTGAAAGGAAAGTATAAAGGAGAAGACGTTTTGATACCACGCATCCCAATGATTCCGACTGATGTACCATTTGAATTTAAACGACTACAGTTTTCAGTGCGGCTTGCTTTTGCTATGAGTCATAATAAGTCCCAGGTGCAATCATTAGGTGTTTGTGGTATTAATCTAGAAAACCCATGCTTTTACATGGTCAACTGTATGTTGCCTGTTCCCGTGTTGGATAACCATCAGATTTGTTTGTATATTCACCAGGTAATCAATCAAAAAACATGTGTATCATAAAGCACTACAATAAAAATAAAACAGATATTTGTTAATAATTGTGATTCACTTGATTTACAACAAAGCGATTACTGAAAATAATTATATACGTTTTATTTCATTATTCTTTATTTCATCCCTATGTTAATAATAATAGTAATAAATAATTAATTATCTCCATTTTTTGTCATTGAAGCACCCACTTTATAAATATTTGTCACCTTTAGGTTCCCATTATTTTCAATCAGGTTTGAACCTTAAGTTTCCCTCTTAGTTTGAAGCCCTCTGGCAGACATCCCAGTCGGGGTTTTTAGTGGGTCTCAAAAGGGTGGCCAAAGTTCGTTTAAGTAAGTGGAAGATATTCTAAGGTCACCCGAGCTGACCTTTTTCTTTAATTCTCCTGAACAGACCCATCACCATGATGATAGGGCGATATGTGAGAGTCAGCAGAGTAGAAACGTCTTAAGGTCGAAATATAAGCTGCCACTTTCCAATTCTATTTCACAGAACGAAGTCTGCCGAGTTGTATAAAAATTGTTGTATTTATTATAAAAATCTATTTTTTTCATTTTTCATGATTTATCTTTTAAAATTTATGTTTTGGGTTTAACTTTTATTATATGCATTAGTAAAACCACCAAATATTTTTAATTATGAACTACTATAACTATATACAACTATATATAACTATATGCAACTATATACAACTATATACTACTAAACTACTTTACTGATTTTAATAAATTTACACACCACGTACGTTTTCAACTCAATTCATAGTCGCAATATTATTTTATTGCAAATTATTCGTTTATTATTTTGCTGTTAGCTCCTAATAATTCTAAAAGATGGTGGTATCTATTGACTGGATTGAGTAATTACGAATGAGGTATCTGCCCTACCTACCTCATTCGTAAGTTTAGTGTTCCAAGCTATTTACTAAAAACTTTGTAATATACAAATAGTGTTATAAACTTGGATAAAATTAAAAAAATAATTATAATTATTTTGTTTTGATTTTTGCTTAATATCGACTGTAAGAAAACATTATGGTTTTCATGACAGATGTACTCTGAACGTTACCCCTTAAATTGTTTACTATAATGTAATACATCAAAAATAATACGAGTAGTCACAGCAACGCGTGACCGGGTCTGCTAGTTCAAAATAATATTAATTAAGGATATGAATTAAAATCCTCTTCTTTAAAAAAAAATATATTTTATTCTGTATTTTTTTTCAAATCCAAAGAAATAATAATTTATTTTTTAAATTTAATTGATATAATAATTTTATTATTAAACAATAACAATTATGTTATAAAGTGCCATGGCTATACCATGGCACTTTATAACATAATTGTTGTACTTTTAAGGTTTAATAGTTTCAAATCATTTTATACTTTGCAATTCAAATTGTAACAATGCACCAACTTGACAGCGCTGATAATAACTTGACTACGGCTAATTTCTCTGAATATTCATAGATAAATCTTAATTCGCAAATTTTGGTAAGGAATTATGATACCCATTTTAAAACATCTTACATTGGTTAATTTACATTACACTGCGTCTTAAAATCTGTCTAACTTATTTAATCCTTACAAACAGCGATTACTTTTGTTTTGTTTCTCACAGTTGATCTTCACTTTAAAAGTTACAAAGTATAATTGATCTACTTTATTATGTATACTTTGCTTTATAATAATCTGAGTTAAACTGGAATGATTTGGAGATTCAATGTCTACCATACGTTGATGAATGAAATATGCGTTTTTTTTAAATGTTTTCAGAAACACAATTTCAAATGTTAATAGAGACAGCCAATGATGGAGTACAAATTGTTATTATTACAAGAATTTTCAAGATTTTACCTTGTGGAAAAGAATACTATTTTTTCTCGTCATTGGATAAACAAAACACGCAAAATTGTAGTTTATTAATATTATTAGTCGATATATTAATATTACTATTTTAAATAAATGTAAAAAGCACACGTAAAAAATTATAAATAACAGACAAGATACCTCTCACTATGAATATTAACAACATCCTTATATTAAGTTACAATTTAAAGATAATTAAATCACAATAACTTTATTACATTTATTGGATTATTTTTATTATCGCATTTAATATCTTCGCACATTTTAGAACGAGACCTTGTGTATAAAGTATTTTATATGAATAGTTACTACTCAAAGAAATTTATTTTACAAGGTTAAATAGTTTCAACATAGTTGTAACAAAACAATATTTTTATTGTGCTATTTTTTTACAATATTTCTATTATAAAGTTTACGACTATATTACCAAATATGCAGATATAATATAGCTACAATCAATTGGAAATTCATGTCATTTCATCAAGACTTTTCTACGTAATAGCAACTACTTAGGAATTTTCTTTCAAATTGTTGTTACATCCTTCTCCATTTCCATTGAAGTTCTTAATATTTGACGGTTTTTTATATTTATCATGTTTTAAAAGATAAAACTTCCTCAATTGCAATATAAAAACAACAATGCACTAACTTGACACAGCTTGTACTTAGCCAACAATGAACTTTTCTTTTGAATATTCAGTGTATAAACTGAGGCAGAACTTTTTGGTGAGAAATTATGATAATAGCTTGACACTAACGGCATCTCTACCCAAATAAATCTTAAATATATATTACTTAGTTCTTTAACATTTTTTTTTTATAAGTAGAATTAGATGAATTAAAAAAAGATAAATGTTTAACATAAGATTTTTTTTAATTATACATAGTTTAAGAATCTGTATATTCTTATATAAATCGGTTTCGGTTCATTTATCCAGTCGCCGTAGTTTCTTCTAATTTATTTTTATAATACTATGATCTCTTGAAAAACCATAGTTGGAAAACTAAAATGTAATTTTATTGAATCTTTGTGTTTATAAAGTTTTTTTTAGAAGGTCCCGATATAATATGTACGAATAACTCTGGAGGCAAATTCTTCTTATAAATAAACTAATCACTGTAGAAGGGATTAATATTTATTTATTTAATTTGATATATAGCTGTATTTAAACTGTTATGTACACAGTACACACACAGAGTACATTCTAAAATATCCAGATCGCAATCCTTGTTAATTATATATAACATTAGAATTTTCAACTTTCCTCGAACTCAAATTACAAATGTCGTCTTTGTGTCACCATTTTAAATTGTGCTATTATAATAACGAGCTAGAGTTCGCAACCAGAGGAAGCAAGGCTAAGTAGCATTGTGTCATTAAACTACATACATTAAACAGATTGCGTACCATATCTAGCTAATGTATTAAAATAATTTAATCAATCATATGTGTATGTTATATTGTATGTACATACAATTACTGTGGTTCATGTTTGTGTATTAAATGATATACAATGTCTATTCTTATTATACATTATTATAAAACATTGTATAATAAAGAATGATTGTATTCGTGGATTGTTTAACTGAAATAAACAGAACAATAGAACGCTATTATGTTAACAGTGTCGTATATCTATATAAATTTATCAAATAATAAATATTTGTCTAATAATTATTTTATCCTGAAGATCCTATCAGTACATTAGGACAAACAATGAAATGAATGAATTTTAATTGATCTTTGATATCAATTTTCATATATTATATATATGTCGTCGGGAATTATTAAAAATAAATCAATCAGCTGTCAATGATGTCACACTAGATGTTATGTAGGGTTTTTTTTATGTAAGAGGAGAACAAACGAGCTGGCGGGTCACAGATGATTTGTGATCAACTCCGCCAATGAACTCTAGCAACATCCGAGGATTTACAAGAGCGTTGCCGGCCTATGAGGTGGGAGTAAACCCATGTCGTGCCAATCTGGAAATACCACCGAAGAGAGTTCGTTCCACATCCGAGTCGTGGAAAAAAGTACTTGAGAACCGCACAGTGGAGAATTGCCACGCATCCAGGTGGTATGGATGGTATTGGAGGCGATGGCGCGCTGTGCGGTGATGAAATTTGGTGGTAGGCATCAGATTAAATAGCTCTTCGGAACACTCCCCGTGGTAAATGAGGTAGGAGACGCACAGGGATGCAACGTCTCTACGCAACACCAAAGAGCCCAGCCGTTCACAGAGCACCGGGTACCCGACAATCCGAACGACTCTCGTTGTACGCGGTCAAATGGTAGAAGCTGATATTGGGGTGATCCGGACCAGAGATGAGAACAGTACTCCATGTGTGGCCGGCCTTGGGCCTTATAGAGCGCAAGTCTTTGGCCAGGCTTGAAATACTGCCTCGCTCTATTAATCACTCCCAATTTCATCGAGGCCAACTTGTCCTTGCTCTCCAGATAGATGACCATGAAACTGACAATCGCTCGAAATGTCGAGACCCAATATTCTAATACTTGGCGAGGCAATGAGAGGAGTGCTCTCGAAGAGCGGTGATACGACAAATGGGGTTTTCTTAGTGGTAAACGCGCAAACCTGTGTCTTTGGGGGATTGAACTGAACGTGGTTTAGTTCACCCCACTCAGAGACCATACCCTAGAAGTCTCTATAGAAGAAACAAGTTTCTTTCGGCACTCGTCGTCGTTTTCCCGAGAGAGATCTGCACGGCCGGAGTATAACGCATCCCCCGTGCTGTCATCCGCATGTCAATGTATGTTGGAAATACCCAACATATTATTGATGTGCAGGAGGAACAGAGTTAGTGATAGCACACAGCCTTGGGGTGGTTCACCAGTGTTCACGAGCTTAGGCTCCGAGCAAAAACCGTCGAGACTGGCCTGTGTGCTCCGCCCAGTGAGGAAGCTGGTGATCCACTTCCATAAACTCTCGGAAAGCCCATAGGAAGGTAGCTTCGAAAGAAGCCCCTTGTGCTATACACGATCGAAGGCTTTTGTCATATCCAGACTAACTGCCAGACTCTCTCCCTTGCTTTCAATAACTGCTGCGTAACATTAACAGAAGATCGCCAGCTGATCGATCATGGCGAAAGGCATATTGCCGATCATTGACCAACTGGTAATCCTGATGGTACGTTAGGAGCTGTTTATTGATTATGGTTTCCATTACTTTGCAGAGAAGAGAGGTAATGGCGATAGGTCTGTAATTAGCTGGGTGCGAGTGAAAGCTGGTGATAAATAAAGAAAAAGGTGATCCTTTGTGAATGGGTGAATACCTTTTTTAGGGATCGGATGGACAAGGACACGCTTCCATGAAACCGGAACTACGCTTTTAAGGTAGGAGTACCGAAATAGACGCGTTAGCACTGGTGTCAACTCAGGGGCAATTGTCCGTAGCACAATTGAAGAGATACCATCTGGCCCACTCGACTTATGAACTTCCAAGGAAAAGAGGGTTGATTGATTTTTTCGGTTCGGTTGATTTTTTGCGGAAAAACTATTTCCAGTATTAAGCTTTGAAACCGCGGGATTTTAGGCGGTATCTTCCCTTGGTCGTCTAAAGTCGAGTTGGACACAAAAGAGTGCCCAAGAGATCGGCTTTCACTTTTGCCGTGTGGGCAAGAGAGTCGTTCCCAGTGTGCAGTGGCGGTAGAGATGGCTGGCAAAAGTTTCCCAGGGTGGCTTTGGAAAGCGCCCAGAACTTGCGCGTGCCAGGCAGGTTGCCTGCCACGCGCCTTGCCAGCTGCCAATTTTGCCAACGTGCCTTGCCAGCTGCCAATTTTGACGACATGCTTGAATTTTGCTCTAGCAATTTTCCGTTTAAAGAATCTCGAGGCACGATTATATTTCCTTTGCAGAACTCTAAATCTTCTTAAAAAACTCTCCTTAGTGACGAACGTATTAGCCTAAGCTTGATAAGCCTGCCGTTTTCCAATTGCTGCAGCCCTGACAGATGCATTAAAGCAAGGCCGCGATCTGCCACCAAAAGGTACCACAGGGCTTGGTACAAATAGTTCCATGCCCTGAAGCATCACATCAGCTACAGCCGCAGCGCAGTTACTAGGATCATTGGAAGGGAAACAAATCGGCTCCCATGGGTAGGATGCAAAAAAGGACCGCATTCCATCCCAATCCGCTGACTTGTAGTGCCAAACACGTCGAGTCGCAGGTGTTGTGCGAGCCGACCGTTGAATGGGCACTACACTCCGTACCAGACAGTGATCAGAGGAACCTAAGGGAGCCTCGACAGTGATCTGGTACTTTTCTGGATGTGTAGTCAGCAGAAGATCCAACAAAGAGGGCATATGGCTGTCCACGTCCGGCAGACGAGTGTGCCTCTTGACCAACTGGGACAGACCATTTGCCAGAGCAAAGGGATTTGCAGGTTTTGCTGTGTGTTAAGAGAGTAAACAACTGACATCAGGCCATCAGTGAATCAGGTTGTGTGCAAAAGGTATGATCTACATAACAGCCGGCAGCAGGCAGCCCTTATGGTATTCTAAATAAAATTTGTCTGAACATATGCACAAGTTTTAATTTTTTTTCTTTTTCACTTCTCTCTGAATTTTTTTATATATGTAAAAGTGAATTAAAATGTATCCAAATAACAATGTTTTTATAGCTTTTTTAAAGTTATTTAGCTTCCATTTTCATAATTAGTTTCCGCTCCGTCAATATACTTCAGCTTCCCTCCTGTTTTTAATAAATAATTCAATCATATTTTAAATGTACTATTAACAAGTAAACCCTATTAAAATATTTATTACAACCTGTATTTTAATTTTGTAATAAAATAATGTTTAACATGTATCTTTCATTCCTATTTGTTAGAAACGATAATATCTTAGATTAGATAATTGGAGGTGACAATCTAATTAAAGACCTCAAAAAACTTATAATGCTTGAGGCTTCTGCTAAAGGATTAGGCTGACGTTTCTTCCCATATTTTTACAATTATTTCATTTTAACTGTAGCAATTAGCAATATTTACATTGAGGCAAACAAATTATTCTATTGACAACTGACACCAAAATTAATGTAAGTGAGTAAATGTATCCCACTGTTAACTCATCTTTAATGTTATACTTAAAATACGTTTTATTGATAGTGTCAAATACAAAGTCCTAATTATAAGATTTTTGGATTATTTTAATAGTTTAGGAAATTTATTTTTAACCTTTCAGCAGGCTGTTTGAGGAACCCATTAAGAGCGAATCTCTAAGCTTTTGAAAGCTTTTACTTAATGTCTAAATTAAAATCTTAAGAATTTTAGTACTGAAGTTTTAAAGTACTTCCCTTTTAATATCAAACATTTATTATGATAAAATATTATGTCTGTATTAATGATTTTTTTAAGACATCAAAAAAGAGGTAACCACGACTTTTATCAATTTTATACCAAACATAATATTTACTAAGTACTAGACACCTAATAATCTAATATCTGACAAACTGTTTTATATTAAGATCAAGGTCTAGTGATGTGATCTACGATGAAGTAACGGAACTGTTTAATTCTCATTCACCGGACTTATTTATTGCCAGATATTAATTTAAGACATTGTTTAGAGTATAAGCAAACAAGCATTGTAGAGTATTTTAAATTTTAAATGGTAGAATGATAAATTTGATAGTAATACTTATAAATATAAGTAAATATTTATCCTTAATTTCCTTTTATTTAGTAATTATTTATATGAACCATATAAAATTTCACTAGATTACATTCGAATATTAATTAAATTTCTCAAATTATAATTTCAGCACCGGTTTAATTGTTTATTGTTGGTAAGGGAAAATGATAGTAATGAACTTAATAAAGGCCTCGTGTAGGACCTGTTACATGGGGGCTGATTTATTTCCCTTCCAATAATCCTAGTTATTACACTGCGGTTGTACTCGTAGCTGAAGTGCTACTTCAAGGCATGGAACTATTTAAACCAAGCTCCGTGGTACCACTTGGTAGCAGTTCCCGGCCTTGGTTTGATGCGTCTGTTAGGGCAGCAGCAGCTGATAAACGGAGGTCTATAGCCTTAGTCATTACATTTGAATAGAAATAATGATGTTTATAACAACGACTAACACAGCCATGCAAATATTTATCGAATCAACAAACATTGAACAAATGTTCAATTTAGAAATTCGATTTAATGTTCATTAACACTCTGTTAAGTTTTAATAATTTCGATTGTAAATAAATTTACAAACGACAAATGACTTTGTTAGCTAAATGTGACATTAATTATTAAAGCCAATGTTTAGAGTATGTGTACATAATAGAGGTAACTTTAGTGTATTTTGTAACCACGTATGATAAATAAACCTTTAAAATTAATAGTACATTTTGGTATTGTGGCTATAATACAAGTATAAAAATCCAATTACTGCTTTGTAATGTATATTGTATGTGGATCCCGCAGCATAATAATGTCTGAATTATAACATTGCTTTGCAAAACGCCGTTTATTTTTATGTCAGTGACAAGTTCTCTGTAACACTGTAAAATTGCACAATACAATTATTTATTATGTCTATTTTCACAATTGTAAACCTAAACATACACAGAACGTAACACAAAACAACATCTATATATATATATATATATATATATATATATATATATAATATATATATATACATACATATATAAACTTTTGAACCATACATATTTTCTTAATCAGCTCGCCGAGCTGAGTAAGGAAATGACAATTTTTTTCAAAAGTTCCGTCATGAGGACCAATGCAATAGTTAGATTTCTATGAAATCTACTAAAAAACAGCTGAATTGAGAGTAACTTAAACTTTGATCTTGAATAACTTTTGACTGAGTTGATTTATCAAAAATTGACTTCAAATCTTTTTTGTAGAGCGTTAAATTCTCTACAAAAATAATGAATGGGTATTGCAATACAATATATCGTTCATTAGTTATAAAAATCAAAAGAAAAAAAAAAAAATTCCTGTGTTATTCTTATGGGAAATCGAAAAGTGCGATGCGGACTACCTTAATATTAATATTAAGGGCTCATATTTTCACAGGCCTATTTTGGCATCTAAACGAAACTTTTGAGCCTGGTTCCGAGAAAAAAAAAATTTTTTTTTTTTTTGAAACGCCCTATTATATATATATATATTATATCATTAGCGTGTGCTTAAATAGCCTCAAAGCTTTGTTAAGGTCAATGTTTGAATATTTCTGTAAATATGTTTTGCAATGTAAAAATACATAAATTTCGATTAAATATTGAAATGAAAAACTTACCTTCAGAGCAAGACTCGAACCTGTCGTCTCAAAGAAACTATCACGTCGCTCTACTAATTAAACTACCGCGTCGTTAGCTATCTCGCTAAATATATTTAATCAATATTTTTATATATAATCATTCATTTTATATATAATCGCCTCAACAAGACTTCTTTCGAAAAACCTAACCAACGTTTTTTTGGGTAAATCAAGTCAAGAAAAATATTGTTGAAAAAAAAAATTAAGTCCACACTTCTATACTATTGTATTTAATATAACAATGTATATTTGTTATGAAAATACCATTGTAAATATATTTTAACCAAAATATAATTATATAAAAAACACATAACGAACAAAAGGCAATTAATTACAAAACATGTTTTTAATATTATAAATTTGTTTTAGTTAGGAAAATTGTAGATGATAAAAAAAGCTTGCTTTACATTATTCAAACATCATCATTCAAACTTTACATCATATGTTCACTAGACCATATTATATTTTGTAAGTACGTTGTTGACCGCGTAACGACCTGACGTATCAAAAGAGAGCTTCACGTCTCTGTAGTGAGTGGAACAATAGACCTGCAACTTAATTACTGTTATATAATTTTTTTTATATATTACACACACAAAACAAGTACATCGTAATTATATTGATAAAAATACAGGATAAAAAAAATAGCAGTAGATGAAAAAATTAAAAATTTTATAATTACAATGAAGAGAGTAAATTGTACATAAGTATAGTATTGAATACGTAAGTGATTATTTCAGAAAGAATATAAGTAAACATAGTAATTACATGTAAATAGCCTAATTAAGTAAATTTGTTATATTATACACAGTTACGGCTATTATACACAGTTACGATAGTTATAGATGTGTGCAAAGTAACCAACAAATAATAGTCCTTGGAAAAATCCAACAGACTTATTCCCACTATTTCTATATATTTACTTATATTGATATAATTATAGGTGATGAAAATATAACATAAATGTTAAACAATATCTTATAGTCGAATCATAGATGTCTTCAATAATCAGAATTACTTGATCTATTGTACTATATGATAAGAAACGTACTGACGGTCCTTCAATTAATTGGTGAAATCATATACTTATATTAAAGTAGATATTACAAATATGTTTTTAATTGATTTAACCTTTGAGCGGTTCAAGAAATATAAAATGTTATTTTTTTCTAGCCGTTTCTACTCGTTTATTAGTATGCCTTGAAACAATAACCAAATCTAACATAACCATGACTTACGTTGTTATTTATTGACCTGTCGGGACTCCTCGAGTGAGGCCTTAATTAAAATATTAATTATAAAAATTATGGACCAAAACACTTCTTATTCCAAAACATAAAATGTTAATAAAAAAAATGAATGAATAATCTTATCATTCTGAGGTTTCAAGTAATATCCATAAACTGTATATATTTACTCGTACGTCATTTTGTGATAAATAATACCGAAAATAAAATTAATTAACACGAAACTGCATGATAATTGTATTTTATTACGAACCAAAAATCAGGTAAAAAAGCATTTTTTTTAATTCACTACTATTTGTTGTGGCATCATGAACGTCTCTAATGACATATTGTATATCTGAGACTTTAATTATAATTCTCTCGACATCAGAATGTCATTATTTTTTTAAACATTTTTACACAAGGAAATGTTTTTTTACGTTTCTCTGTTTTTTACAGTATTCTTCTTTCGGCTATATTGTTATAATTTTGAGATTTACGATAAAGAATTTATATCAATATGTATATATCATATTTTACGTTCCTTGAATTTTATTTATATACAGGTTCAATCACACCTAATACACTTATGGACATTTTTTTAATCACATATTGCATTCACCTTGATACTAAGAGTAGCGTATTTACGTAGTTACTCGTATATAGTTATGTGTCGACCGATAAATTACTTTTTGTTACAAATTATAAACAGATATATTTCATTATACTTATAGTAAAGCTATAAGGCAATTATTATTATTACCATCTCTTGTGCTAAGATTGTGTAAAAAAGAAACTTTTCTCACAACACCGTTGTCCTCATAATATAGCGAAGCAATTTTCGACCGCTTATATCTCTTGTTTGTTGAGAATGTTATTAACCGTGTCTTACGTACAAACTTTTTGTTCGAAAACTCATAAAACATCTTATTGTCCTTAATTTTATCTTACAACTTTTTTTCTTGGTTCGTTTATATGTTGTTTCATAAAAATAATGGGATACAAATTTCAGCTTCCACATTTATAATTGACAGTTTTATTGATTGTTATTTTACTTAATTAACACATTTACATATTCTATGATTTCCAGAATTTCTTTAGCAACAAGTAATGTAACTGGGACCGTGGTTTTATAATGACGTAAAATAAACAAAGAAATTCGTCTTCTCTTTCAGCCTTTTACAGGCAATTCAGTTATATAACTCACACTGAAATGAAACATTAGAAGTTCGAACAAGACTAATTCCTATTACATAGTTTTTTAGTAACGTATGACGTAAACAAAGCAATTCGGCTTCGCTTTCAGTCTATAAACGCAGGCTATTGTCACTTACTCTGAAAAGAAAGATGAGGTTTTCTAAAAAGGCTAACTATTATGACATATTATTTTATGATGCTTTTATAAACTATTGATTACCCACATTTATATTAACAAGGACTACAATGATTTAAATTGTTAAGTCTTACGATAAAAACTACTATATGTTTATTATATTTTTTGTATTTGCTTCCACATTTTATAATATTATATTACTAACGAATATAAAATGTTGTTAATGTCTGTATTTAGCATGCATGTATAATATTAAAAATATATATTTAAAAAATGTGAAGAGTAGCGTGTTGCAATGTTATATAAAAAAATCTGGTTAGTTATTATTTAAAATATTAATCTTTAGATGATAACCAAAACCATGTCTCTTTTTATCTCCATAAACAAAATTTATTCATCCGTAATACAGGAACTACTAAAAGATACATTCACGTCTTAAAGAACTAAGTTATATAAATTTTTACTCGTCTGTCGGTGAACACAATATTTCTATTATGATAATAGCACTAATAATAAAAGTTTATTCAAAAATATAAAATTATTTTATTCATTTAATTGAAACATAGTTCTTAATTCTATATTTTACAATATATATAAATTAATAATACTTTACTTCGAAAAATGATTACCTCGAAAAGTGAGAGTAAAAATTCTGCACGCCTAGTTTTACCTCGATATATTTTCGTAACTCAAAATTAATTAAAATTTAAGTCAATCAAAAGCTTTATTTTACTGTTTTAATAAAGTTATTTGTTCACTCTCTCTTTAGAGTTAATGTAAGACAACATTTTTGGCAATTCACTTTAAATGATATTGTATTTAATTTTATCTCATATCTAGTGCTTTATATATATTATATTGGTAAATAATAAATTATTTTTGAAAATTATCCTTTTGAAAACTATTGGATACTAAATTGGTGTAGTGGTGCTAAAGGTGGCTCCGATCTCCACAATAGGGAAATATGTATCTGATTAACAATTGTTTTTTTACAAAACTTAGGTTGCTTATTATATTGCAGAATTCAAATAAAACTGTATTTTCGTGTATGTGCCCCATTACAAGTAACACCCGAGACACAGTTCACGTTGTAAACTGCGGACGTAACTGAAGATTATAGTAAGATGTGAAGTTTATTTATATCCCAAAAAACTTATAAGATATTTTGTAAATTTTATACATTTTCTCTCCTCTCATTGTGCCTGATTTATTACATGCAGTGATATGATGATATGAATGGTATTCAATGAACATAATTTTCAAAATTATTTTTTCCTTTGACATCACATTTTAGTTTTATTTTAGTAGTTAGAAGTAGTTACTTAATAAAAATTTATAAAATTGTATTATATAGTATTAATTTTTAATAAGTAACTACTTCTAACTACTAAAATAAAACTAAAATGTGAAGTCAAAGAAAAAATAATTTAAAATTATGTTTAAATTACTAAATAACATCTACATATTAAGGTAATGAGAACAACATGTATTAGCTTTATACATTACTTATTTTGTAAATTATGTAATAAGCTAATGTTATAAATGTGGTTGATTCATTGGATTTATCACTTTTTCCATATAAAGGAAATAGCAAAACTGTATGTACAAGTGACTCCACACGCGCAGATTGTATTGGTTTTTATGCTTTGCACTTGTGTTTAATTACTAGCATAGTATATCTCGAAACGATTACAGTTACATATTTATAAAAGCATCTTACTTTAAAAAAAAAAATCTCAGATTAAAGGTAATTAAAAATAGCAAATTCCCTAAAACCTCTCCAAATTTATAAAATCTCTACTTTATTTTAGCTCCTAACGTTTTGCTTTTAGATTAATTATTAAGAGAAACTGATGATGATGGATACTCGAATCAGTGCTTTTTGGACTCCAAGTATTACAAATTAATCTTCTTAACGATATTTTATTAAATTATAATTCATAATAATAAATTCTATCCAACCTTTACAAAACAAAAGTATAATACAATTCAAGAGCTAAATGTATTAATGTGTTAAGCGTTATTAACAGAGTGAACATTGTGATGCTATTGTGCAGTTTTCATTATTGCGTTATATGGAGCTGCGAATCCTTGCCCTGATATAGTTTTTTCCTTAATTCGTTTTATTTAAATAATGTATTGATATTATGTTGAAAAAATATATATTTGTTAGTGCATTAAAGTTCGAAATTGGGGTTTCGTTTATACTTTTTGTACGAAAAGTTGCTTAAAATATGATAAGAGTTAGTTTATATTTAAAACTTAGTAGCTCAGCAACTCAGAAATAAATTTTGGGGACAATAATATTTACTCTTTTTTTTTTCTATCACAATTTAAATTTCAGCATTAAAATCATGCAATGTAACTTATATTATAACAGTAAAAAAATAATATTAATTCTATAAATAAAATCGTATTTATAATAAAACATAAATAAGCTTGCATGGCATTGCGCCAGACCGTTGGAATTCATCGCACTTCGCACCACAAAATCTTCATATCTAAAATAAATAACTGAAATATTATTAAAACAAATAATTATGTTTATGATATTTTTATTACCAATACTAATAAATGAATCCAAGGTCATTCATAAGACCCGCGATACCTTGTATTCTTTAAAAGGCGAAGTAGTAGTACAAGAAGTACAGATCGTAGTATGTCAGCAGAATAACAAGAAAAAGAACTAAATTTTCTGATATTTAACTTATTAAATATTGTTATTTCTATAAAGTTAATCAATATAATAATATATATTATATATTTTCTAATTTCTCATTATGTATCTAATAAAGGAAAGCCATTTACTACAGAAGACGACGGAGACCTCTCTTTCGTTTATAGCTGACCAACTAACTACTTTTCTTTTCGGTTGGTTTTAAAGAAATGTTTGTCCTCTTTTTAAGACCATTTTTTATTCTTCTTGTACGCTAACGCTAACTATATTGTCGCCCCTAAGATTGCTCCTACGCGTGACTCACAGACTTAAGCCTTCTATTCTAAATGCAAATTTACCAGTAACTTTGAGTCTCTTTACGACTTGGGCGTAGAAATATACAGATGGCAGATGGCCGGGAAACAACAATTTATTCAGTACATTAAAATATTTAAGATATTAAGATCATTATTGATTTCTTAAAAGCAAATTATTAAATGCTTCATGTTAATAACAAGTACAAACAATAAAAAAAAAGGTTTTATAATATTGTAATAAAAAAAGGAAAAAAATGATTTATTATCATCCGTATACACGTTTATGTTTTTTATAATTAACTTCCTTCTTATTTTTTCTCGTTACTACATTTAAACTACTAAATGAAATATCCTTTGTTTATAACATTTAAACTAACACATTTTTAGTATTTTCATACTTTTGTTTTAATTTATTCCTATGCTATTTCTTAAAAATTACTTTAAAATATTATTACATCCGATGAATTATTGATTTATTTTAATTAATGAAAAGTGTTAGAACGATTCTCTATAAAATAAATGTAGTGGCATGGCTATACGTAGTCTCTGTACATAGTTGTATTTTAAGGTATTTAATGAGTCGAAGCTTCTTGGCATTCCATGGATTCACCGTGCGGGTGTCAGGCCTATCGCATTGCAAGAAGAGGAGCGCAAACAATGCCTGGAATTTGCGAGCCAGGTGTAAGTTTAAGGAATAAAAATATCTGAAAATAACTGAATTTCTCGTCTCATTCATGTAACGATAATGACGGTAATATTATTAGAAGAAAATTATCAGACTCCAACTTCATACTCTTTTCTTGATTACTAAATGTTGGCAATACAATCCCCTACCTCTATAACATATTCGCCTTATAGTTTTATAATTATGTGACTTTGTTGGTGACTTCATAATTGAAAACTTACATTATGTTTGTAAATATCCAATATATATATATATATATATATATATATATATATATATATATATATATATATATATATATGTGTGTATTTCTTTATGATATTTTGGTAAATATTAAGACCAGTAAATAAAAAAAATAATTTTTATTTCATACTTACTGAACAATTTTATTTCAATATTATTGGTATACAAACTTTAATAATTAAAAACTTCTAACCCATAGCTTTCAGAGCGTTGTAATTGGAAAATAGACAAAAAAAGTATGATATAATAAATGCAGAAAAACAACACACACATACCAATCAATAATTGCTTCTAAAAGTAATTTAATTAATAAAAAAATAATACATTCTGATATTATAAGACTAAAGAGTTTCTTGAAAGTTAATCAGTAAAATTCTTTGTTAATGATCTTTACGTGTTGTTTTGTAAGATCATGTGTCACACAATTCTGTATTAAAAAAGACAATAATTGAATTGAGAACCTCCTCTATTTTTGAAGTCGGTTATAGATAATTGATAGAAAAGATAATTTAATATGTGTATTTCATTAATTACTATCTTCCTAATAAGAATCTACAACAATATAAATATTTTTATAGCTTACTATAAAATTTGTATCAGGGAAGGAATGAAGGCAGTAAATCAGGGATTTTTGGGAGATTAAAGCATCTAATATGAATGTGAATGGACGCTGTAACAGTAACAATGGCGCCGCCTCGGGGACCGACGGCCGTGAGCCTGAATACATTGTGCTGACCGACCACCACTTTTGTTTTACTAACTATTATATGAATTTTTTTATAAGACATATATAAATATTCAACAAGGACATATATAAATATTCAACAAGGACATATATAAATATTCAAAAAGGACATATGAAAATATATCTATAAAAAATCACGTCCAGTATTAAATACTAACTAAAAAGAGGTAGAACAGGATTGAAGTATCTTTTGCTGTTGGGTTTCGTTCAGTGAATGAGGAACTTTTTGTCTCTCATCTTCTTGTGATCATTGCTTCCTTTTACGAAATTCCTATCCCAGTTTTTAACATGTAGGAGCTGTATACTTAACGCCGGGGTAAGAGTTATTAACCAACGGTTACCATAGCAACCTAAGTTCACATCCAAATTAATAATGTGCCCAGCGAAGCAGGAAGGAATTAGCTAATGTATTTAAAAAATAGATATTAAATGTTATAAAAAAATATTATAAAAGCTAATTATGCTTCACGGATACTTAATTATTGTAATATATTTTTACATTCCAATTTTCGTCATCAAGTGACAATTAACTCTTTGCGACTCTTTGTCTCGAAATAAGATAATGCTATATAATATTTTAATCACTCGCTCATCCGTGTTAGTACAATCCTCTCCCAGAAGTTAGGGTCTAAATCGGGTATAGTAATAAGATTTCGTAATGTAAAAGAGAACGTTGTAGGAACAGCTATATCTACAACAACAGAATTGCAACTTAAACACTTCAAGGAGCACTTGAATGTAACAAAACTGTGCACTTCAATACTTAATATTTTACAATCAAATCTCTTAATAGAAAACGGCTTATAAAAATACAATTTACTATATTTGTTTCAAAATTTTAATCTACAGTTTTACCGCCGTGCTAAGTTATTATGTCGTCGTTGTTGTTAAAGATACGAATTGTCTTCAACTTTTCTAATTTATCTAAAACCAATGTAAGGTTAACTATTACTATATATTTATGAAGAGGTTAAAAGCAATACACTCTTATTAACGTAATAGAAATCTTTTTTGCTATATACTTCTGCTTCTATTTCTCATAACCATAAATATTCAGAGTCCTAAATACTAAAATAACCTGGCGAGAGGTTTTTCATACGCTGAATATTAAAGTTGAAATCCACAATATATTGTAGTCCCTATTGAGCCATAACTTACAGACCTTTTGAATATTCTATCGAGGCTAAAAGGTTTTTGGATAAAATTATTCGACTAGTACTTAGGTTCATCCTCGGTTTAAAAGATCTTATTTCAGTCCGAAGTTTTTTGTGTGTTCGATTCTTCAGTAAGATAAATATTAAAAGTATCGGCAATTTCAGCCCTGGATATATGGCGACTGTGACCGCTAATATTTTACTCTGAAATATAACTGTTGATTTATTCAAGCGAAATACAGATACAAATTTAGCGTTATTGCTTGTAATAGCAAGCATTCATTTTTCAAATCATGTGTTGAACATAAAGGCGATATTTCTATAGAAAGTTTTATAAATAAAAATGAAAATAAGAGAAACGATTTATGATAAGATTGCTGTAGCGTTAAAGTTAATAAAATATTATTGTATATAAAATGAACCTGATATACCTTGCACATAAGTAATAAATAGTACATACTTAACTTGGCATATTTATAACTATTAGGCGATATGTATTAAATTTCTTTTTAAACGAAAATTTAATTTAATTATTTAAAAGCACATCTTGTTTATCCTTATTAAGGAAAGTGAATGTTGAAGGTTTGTGTAATGAGAGTACAAACAGCTTATCAGTGATTTATTACTTCAGTGTATGTTTATCCGATCCTTATCTAAAGTAATTGTGAGCGAATTTTGTAAGTTGTACTAGATTTTCTTATTTTTTGTATATTTCTACAATTATTTTAAAATATTAGAGTGAAGTTGTATATTTTATGTAATACTAGCAGACCCGGTCACGCGTTGCTGTGACTATTGTTTTTGATATATTACATTGTAGTAAACTATTTAAGGGGTAACGTTCAGAGTACATCTGTCATGAAAACCATAATGTTTTCTTACAGCCGATATTAAGCAATAATCAAAACAAAATAATTATAATTATTTTTTAAATTTTATCCAAGTTTATAACACTATTTGTATATTACAAAGTTTTTAGTAAATAACTTGGAACACTAAACTTACGAATGAGGTAGGTAGGGTAGATACCTCATTCGTAATTACTCAATCCAGTCAATAGATACCGCCATCTTTTAGAATTGTTAAGAGCTAACTGCAAAATGATAAACTAATAATTTGCAATAAAATAATACTGCGACTATGAATTGAGTTGAAAATTATTATATCTTTTAAGTTAGGTCAAACTGTATGTGGTGTGTAAATTTATTTAAATCAGTTAAGTAGTTTAGGAGTCCATCGCGGACAAATAACGCGACACGTGATTTATATATATTAAGAATTCTGGTGGATTTTTTTTATCATTTAATATTACAATAAATAAATCGTAAAATTTTCCTTTTTTTTTTAATATGTTACTTCATCATTTTATTAAGACGTTCATAATTAAAAGTATTTGGTGGTTTTTACTAATACATACAATGAAAGTTAAACTCAAAACATTTAAATTTTAAAAGATTTTTTTTTTTAATAAATACAATTTTTATACAACTCGGCAGAATTCGTTCTGTCACATAGATTTGGAATGTGGCAGTTTATATTTCGACCTTTAGACGTTTTTACTCTGCTGATCCTCACACATCGCCCTATCATCATGGTGACGGTTCTGTTCAGGAGAATTAAAGAAAAAGGTCAGCTCGGGTGACTTAAGTATCTTAGCTTCCACGAACTTTGGTCACCCTTTTGAGACCCACTAAAAACCCCGATTGGGATGTCTGCCAGAGGGCTTCAAACCAAGAGGGGAACTTAAGGTTCAAACCTGATTGAAAAATAATCTAAAGGGATAGTGGGAACCTAAAGGTGACAAATATTTATAAAGTGGGTGCTTCAATTACAAAGTATAGAGATAATTAATTATTTATTACTATTATTATTAACATAGGGTTCATAACCGATGAAATAAAAAATAATGAAATAAAACGTACATAAGTATTTTCAGTAATCGCGTTATTGTAAATCCAGTGAATCATAATTATTAACAAAAATCTGTTTTATTTTTATTTTAGCGCTTTATGATACACAATGTTTTTTGTTTGATTACCTGGTGAATATGTAAATAAATCTGATGGTTTTCCAACAAGGGGACAGGCAACATACAATTGACCATGTGAGAAACATGGGTTTTTTAGATTAATACCACAAACACCTAATGATTGCCCCTGGGACTTATTTATGGTCATAGCAAAAGCAAGCCGCACTGGAAATTGTAGTCGTTTAAATTCAAATGGTACATCAGTCGGAATCATTGGGATGCGTGGTATCAAAACGTCTTCTCCTTTATACTTTCCTTTCAGTATAGTTGCTTCTATCACGTTGTTCAATAATTTTTTTATCGCTAACCGTGTGCCGTTGCAAAGACGCGGTTGGTTGATATTTCTCAACATTATTACTACCGAACCAACCTTTAATTGAAGATTGTGAGGTGGCAATCATGGTAAATCCAGCGAGTTTAAAAATTCAGGCGGATAGTTAACGACATCATCTTGGTTAGTAGCCGAATCAACTGATTTATATATCCTCAATTCGCCTGTAATTTGTTCTTGAATTTTGAAATTTAATTCACTTACATCTATGTTTTTTGCAGCCAATATAGCCCGTTCGCTCAACCAATCATGGTTTCTATAATTTTGAGCAACATCTGGAAACACCTTTTGAATAAGTTCATCTTTTGATCTAGTTAACTGACAAAAACCTTGAGGAAAGTTAATGCAACCAGTCAAGGTGTCTATAGGAAATTTGCCATTACCAATGTCAATGAGTTGTTTAGAGAATATGTCTCCAGATTTGTCATTTTGCAACTTGATACGCATATTCTTGCTTAAGTGTAATACCTTCACATGTTTCCACAAATTGGAGGACTTTAAACAGGCATTAAGTTCATCAGCTGGCGTTGATCGTGGAATCACTGGCAATGTTTGACGAAAATCTCCTGCTAATAAAATCATTGCACCACCAAATGGGTTATTATTGCTCCGGAGATCTTGTAAGGTTCTATCTAAAGCCTCCAAAGATTTTTTATGTGCCATCGTGCATTCATCCCAAACAATCAATCCACATTGCTGCAAAACCTTTGCCATTGCAGAGTTCTTCGAAATGTTGCAGTTTCGTTGCTTTGCATGTTTAATGGTAATTTTAGTGCTGAATGAGCTGTTCTACCACCTTCAAGCAAAGTTGCTGCGATTCCCGACGAAGCGAGTGCAAGTGCAATTTTATTTTGTGAGCGAATTGTTGCTAATATCAATGAAATCAAAAAAGTTTTTCCTGTACCACCAGGTGCATCTAAGAAGTAAATCCCTCCTCTTTTATCATTTATTACTTTCAAAAGTGTATCAAATACATACTTCTGTTGTTCATTCAATAGTGGAAGATTCGTTTGAATTAATTCTTTCAAAGTGTTGAGATCATACAGTTTTTCTCGGTGCAACTCTTGGTTAAAAGCATCATGCATTGGACGATTGGGTGCGGCCAGGCCTAATTGAAATAATAGTTTGTTTGACATCATCAAGCACATGTCCTCAATTGAAATCAATACTTCATTGTAAATTTCTTCGCTTATTTGTATATTTGGATTTCCCCTTCTAATCCGTATTTGATACAAAATATCATCACACATATTATCTTTGTACTTGATCCACAAATCCTTTGGGTTTGATGGGAAGCAGGTAGATATGATTATAGAAAACAATGTTCGTATTTGATGAGCTTGTGATGATATTACAGCATCATTGAGAGTTTGATCCCAATGAGCATCATTGTCTAGCAATCGCAAACGTTGGCAAGCTTCTCTATATGATCCAAACAAATCACCATTAACAGTTCGTACATGTTGGAACGATGTTGGGCCACGTACATTGACTAATAGCAGTCGTAAATAAAAACATTCATCATTGCTTGGATGTACTGAATAAATTCGACCAATCGCATCGGTAGAAAATATATCTGGGTATCCTGTAACTGGTTTTCCTTGTTTCCGTCGTATAAATCTTCTTGAGGATTGATTCCAAGTATAATATTTTGGCATTTCAGAATATAACAATGTTTGAGCAAAATCATCGTTTTGACATTTCTCAAAAAATCTGGTTAATGTAGTAGATGGTGGCTGTAAAGCTCTTTCTACTGCGTTCTGTGCTGTAAAATATACTCTTTGTCCATTTTCTAAATGCACAGCTAAATGAACAACAGTAGGGTGTCTTTCATGAATAGGAAAAGAAAATATTCGCCAAACTGCTTCATTACTATTAACATAGCGACCCATTTGGTATTGGGTAACTTCATCATTGGAATTCTCTGCATTAATACCAATCACAGCCATATCACTCCCTTTGGTTACATATTTGCAAATGTATTTAATAGATTTTACTGAATGGCAAGATTCAACGTTGATGTGCGCTTTGAAGGTCTTTGATAAAATGGGTGAATATGGAACAATCCAGCGATTATCTATTTTAATATCTCGTTGATTTAATTTGACAATTGTTGATCTTCCATTGTCTGCTGTCGATCGGCGACGATACAAAGGATAACCGTCATTACCAGTGATTGTTTCAGATATTAATGTCCGTGGATATCGCTTTGAACATTTACCATCCACTATACACGGTGAATTTTGATTAAGAGTTCCACAGGGACCATGTATCATGTTTTTAATAACTACCTCATGCAATCCAGGATCTACTTCTACATTAGGAATTTCAGCTGATATTACTGCATCAACTTCATTTGGCCTTATCTTTTCAACTAACCAAATCAAAATGTGTGCATGTGGCAATCCCCGTTTCTGCCACTCCACAGAATACATCCAGCAGCGTGTCTCTCCAAACACATAATGTTTCACAATGAAATCCATCAAAGATTTCAACTTTTGTCTAAAGACTCTGGCTGTAATATCATGACGATCAATAGGTGATTGCCCAGGGAATAACTCCTGCTTGATTTCTATCCAGTGTGGATTGCATGTAAATGTGATGAACAAATCTGCTGTACCATAATGACGAACATATGACATGGCATCTTGAGCATATTCATGCATATGTCGAGGGCTTCCGATGTATGTTGCTGGAAGAATAGTCATCCGACCAACATTCTGTGCATTTCCATCAGTATTAATCGCATCTCGAAGGTGAATATACTCTTCAGATCTGAGTTTGGTCTGATTCAACCTGATGAATGTTAATCTCTCCGTTTCAATTTTAACATACATGTCTACAACATACTTGTGATATAATCGCCGACATTTGAGTATGTGATTGTCTTCATTTTCACGAATCATTAGGCGGTAGGAATAATAGTTCATTGAACTGACTTTTTTGTTGGTTTCGGAACCTGAAAATAGATTTTTGTTTTCATAATATTGAAAATTAAAAAAATAATAATATAGTGACTGATAATATAGCTCCATAGCTAAACTAATATTTTTTATTACCTGTAATGGGATTTATCATCTTGTTTGAAAAATCATAGCCATCTTCACCTTGCCAAAATATAATGGGATATTGCAGTGCGTCATATGAGCGGTGTGTTTCCTTTATACGTTGTAATTGATCATTCCGACGATGTAAAACAATATCACGGGATTCCAAGTTTTCTCCAACTACAACGATGGCAACTTCATCAATAGTTGGTGCATTAAAACGTCTTGCATGTTGGCCAACAGGTGTTTTATCAGCTCTGATTACAATTTTGTGATTATCAGATGGCATCCGATCCAGTGCAGTTTTAAACAACATAACCAATTGATTGTACTCATGAAATAAAGTTTGTAATTGTTCTACAATAGACCTCTTTAGTGAATTGTTATGTGAACAACGCATATCAATTTCTCGTGGTGAATTGCCCATGAAATAAATTTGCAGAAATTTGTAATTGCTATCTGACACTGGTAACAGTGAACCTGCTCTATGATATATTTGGCCTTGTATCTGTAAATTAAAAAAAATGATTTTTGCCAAATAGAAATAATATTTGTTCCTAAAAAGTATATCTGTCTCTTAATTTGAATCACCAAATAATAATTGATATGCTTAGGTATGTCAATATGTAATAATTAGTTGTAACTAATATCCATCGTCAAATAATTATATTGTGTTTCAAAATAATAAAAGTGTTGCTAATACTGAATCACCAAATAATATAATGACTAAGTAATATATGTTTTGGGGTTTAGGAAACTGAAGGTTAATGACACATATTTACTTAGTTAACAGGAAATTTTGTTCATTAAAATAATAATGATTAACTGCTATAATACATACCTTAAAAGTTGGCATGAAATTTTCCCGAACTACGTTTGTTGCCCCAAATGATGTCATTTGAAAGCAATTGTTATATTGTTGAATATTTGACAAAAAGTGTATGGAATCTGGTTCTATTCCTGAAACCAATGAGTACAATGGCTCTGGTGGTGGATCCAATGGTATCAATTTCACTTTCCCATTTGCGCAACACAATCCATTTGCTTCATTTTTGTATTTCAATGCCTTACAATAAGAGCAAACCAAGTTCATAGATCCAATAGCAACACATTGGTGGTCACTGTAGTCAATTGACAAATCGTAATTGAAAGCAGCTCGATTCAAACTTTCGCGATTATTAGTTGAATCTCTCGCTCTCGCTTCCCGCGTTCGTGATATACGAATTCTTTCGCGTTCATTTCGGTCGTCACGTTCATGTGCAGTATGATAAGATCGGTAATTCATTTGGTTTGTAGCATTTCGGGTTCTTCTACTTAAATTACTTCGTCTTATAGGAGGCATATCGTATATAATTACCTAAATTTATTCACATGAAATAATTATTAATCACAGGTATTTATACAATCAAAATTAATTATTAAATATTATAAACGCTTTTTAACGCAGTTTGTTTGACAGATGCAATGACGTGAAAACTGATGACAATTTATGTCGCATTCCGAAACTAAAACAAAAGAAAGAATATTCCAAGGCCAATCAAATCTTACATTTACTTTTTTTGACTTTTCAATTTGGTCGGGTGTACACATTCATTTGATTAAATTTGAACGTTGTGCAGCGACAATAAAGCGCCAATTGACTCTTTGACGTTAGCAAGACACCTACATTGTTTAGACAACAATGAGTGCTTGTAATTTAATATCAACTTTATTGAATAGCAATACAGTTCAAATTGACTCTACATTTAGTTATTTATTCTACATTTAAAATATTTGTATAGGAAAAAGAAAAGGGCTTTTTTAGGGTTTCCCTGGAAATTATTCAAATTTTTCTCGCCGTTAGAGCCATCCTTGGACTTCAAGGAACATTTAAAAAAAAGAATTGTTAAGATTGGTCCATGCGTTGTTGAGTTATGCGCTTACCAACACATTTTGCGATTCATTTTTATATAATAGATTATATCAATGTCATCAGCATATATAATCTGAGTCTCTGATTATATACATATGAGTTCAATTTTCATACTCTATGCAATATTTTATATATGAAACCATTTAGACCAACCTTATGAATAAAAAAGCAATTACATAATTTTTTGTTAACAAATCCTTTATAAGCCATGCAGTATTGGTTCTCATCATTACAATAGCTCGCTAAAGTGAAGACACTTTAATGAAAGTAAACGAAACGTATATCTTAGAATGAATATAAGTAAAGGACTTTCAGATCTAAACGCTACCAGCACATATGCTTATTGATTTTTTTTTCGTATAAAGATATATTTCGTATTAAATTATTTTTTGTTATTGAAAACTATAAAGTTATTGTCTAAGAAGTGCGCAATGCAAGCCGTTGAGGCATAATATACTTAAAACACACTAGTAGTACAATATATAATGGTTTATTTCGGATAAAGCGACGAAATTTTATTTTTATTGTTAATTTAACGTAACAACAGTAAATTTTGAATATAAAGGAACATATAAAATAAAATAAAACTAATAATTATTTCATAGTGTTCTGAACTAAAAATTTATTGGTAAAGCTCAAAGCTTTTGAGTTTCAAATTGAAACTCAAAAGCTTTGAGCTTTAATACATGACTATGTAACGCTGTATAATAATGCATACATACTTATTCAAGTTACAAACGTAGCAATTATTATTCTATTTGACGTCAAAGGAAATTAGATTGTATGGAAATTAAAATAACAACACAGGTTTGTTGTATGTTAATGTACGTATTACTTAACGTAACTATCTTATTAATATAATACAATAAAGCTGCATTAAAAATATTGATACAAAAATCATTTTATAAAGTTTATAAAAAGTATCATATTTAACATCAGCTGAGAATCATGATCCGTGAATTAATTACAAAAGTAACTTTATATTATATCTTAAATATTCTGTCATCAAGGTAAATTATTACCCTTTAATTTTGTTTGGTAAGATACAAGCATTGTACATACTATTAATAAAGTTACAGGTCTATTGTTCCACTCACTACAGAGACATGAAGCACTCTTCAGATACGTCAGGTCGTTACGCGGTCAACAACGTACTTAGAATATATAATATGGTATAGTGAACATATGATGTACACTTTTGTAAAAAATATAACTGCCTTAACTTTGATATGTATATATATTTATATAAGTTTAAATTGCCATGTAAGGTATATAATGCAAGATAAAATTTAAAAAGTCAGCTGCTAAAAAAATAAATATTAATATCATATAACTTTATGTTTCAGATCAGCCTGTATAAAAACAATACTTTATTAAAACTTATCACAAGTTTTTCTTCTTTTGAACTTAAAATGTTATAAAATATAATTTTTAACTTAGCTATGGGATGTGAAAGTCACAAATCTATTCATAAAAAATTATCTGGCTTGGTCTCCCTCTAGACCATCCGGTCTTAACAAGGAAATTGAGCTAGAAGTGCTTTTATCAGGAAACAGGATCTAGTAACATAACGAACAAATACAGCTAACATAATTACAAGCGGGGTTTGTATTGATACGCAAGTAGAATATTAAATACTATACATATAGGTTTTTGTAAACATTGTTATTTTATAGCGACGCGATACTATATGTTTGCATTCGGGTGTACTCGTATTAGACGAGACATGTAAGTGAAAAAGTTTATGTTATGTTACCATTTGCGATTTGCCTCGAACGATTTTAAGCCGTTATTAATGATGTTAATGTGTTTCTGGGTGTATGTCTCCTTATTACATTCAAATACACAGAATATAATGTATAGTATGTTATTCTTTTTTAAACAAAGTTTTTCTAGCTATGTATAAAACCATCGTCATTGGGTACATTATTCACGTTGCATCAGTTTATATTTTAGAAAATATAATGAACGTTTAATTGAAATTAAAATGTGCAAATAAAATGAAAAAGATAAAAAATAATAATTATTATTTTAATGATTAAAGTAAAAACCCGTTAATACCCATTTATACTAGTATTTATTTGAAACAATATATAAATTGAATTTCAATTCATAAATATATTATTACTATTTATTCAATACTATAAATATTTAGAACAGAAGTGCAATTAGTTTGTTGGTACAAGGTATGCCTATTTGAAATAGAAAATTGATTTTTGAATTTGAGAACATAGTAACTGCAGTTATACGTATTTGCAGTTATAGTTATTTTGTATTGTATTAAATATTACATAAATATTAACATGTATAGTCTTCTATCCAGTATCTTATTTATGACATAGGTTGACTAGTTCTTCAATTCGGATTCTTTAAGAACAGAACAATCAGACATCCGGTTTTCTACAGTTCTTCAGGTATTCAGATAATTCAGGTATTCAGGTAATATAGGTCAGTATGATGAATAATTGAACTAATGAAAAAGTACCAGCTGTGTCTTAATGATAATTTATTGTGACCACAACATTGCAATTACATCTATGGAGATAAAATATGTAAAATCGTCTATTTATTCTGTCTTGATAATATCGTTTCAGGTTTATAGTAATAAAGGCAATCAATTCCATGTGTTACCGCAGGCCTCAGCGATGTAACGTATTTTCAGTTTTGCTTTTAGCAAAGCTAAATATTTTATATTCTTCCTGAAATACATAAATTATTGTTATTATACATACACAAAATTCTTCTCATCAGGCTTTTATCACGATATATAATTATAACACAAAGAAACGAAGAATAGTTTTACTAAAAAATAGTTTAAAACCTGTCAAACAAAAGTTATCTTGCCTATATTAGTCGTTAAAAAATATGAGTTAGCAGGTTTTACTCAATATCGCTGTTGGAAATACTTAAAAGAACATTTAAGCTTTATCCTATCCTATGACATTTACGTTACATGTTATTACGATACATTAGAAATAATACTTCGAACTATATTTATGCCTAATGTTGAGCCTCGTAAGAGTTAAAAAATACATCATACAATAGGTTTTGTTATCATTTAAAATGTTGGTTATTTACTTTAAAGAGAAATGGACTTAAATATTTATTTTTATTTGTTTGATACTGGAGGTAAGAACATGATCGAGAACTAAATTCAAATTACGAAATTTAGCGTTTAAATACTTGTATTTCATCGGAGAACAGAAAAATTATTTTATTACTTATCTTTAGGAAACATTTGAGATCTTAAAATAAAATCTGTATTTTAGTTTATTGGTGTTGTTGTGTAATTTATAATTGGAGACAAGAATTTTATTAATCTTTATTTTCAAATCTTATCTTAAGGAAATTTCATATTATTTATTTTAGGCTAAATAATTACTATAAATTTTATCTCGATAATAAAAAAGATCAAGACTGCTAAATAATATACTAAGAAAATATGTAATCTTTTCAAATTAAATTTGATTCTTATCTTATTTGGAAGCGAACCTTGTAATGTGTTAAGTATATGATCCGCAGTTTAAAGTTACGTTCTGATATGGGAAGCCACGACAATAATAACATTCCGGAATGAGACTCCCGTGTGAGTTATATTGGCTTCCTTTATTAGAACTACCGTATAGTGGCGCTGGCACACGAATAAATTATATAACTTTGACCATTCTAATATCAGAGATTTCAATTCAAACTTGTTATGGTTGAGGAAAAAATTTTATGATATAGTGAAAATAGCCCCGAATCAATAATGAGATTTTGTTATAACAAAACCTTGTGAAGTCAATATTGGTGAGACAAGAAACAAAAATGATGATAGTCAAAGTAAAAATCTAAGTTACTTACCTAGTAAAGGCATACCACGTTCTTATGAAATATCATCTTTATTAACACGGTTAAATTGTAAATCTATGAAAAAGATAAGCTTATAAGTAAATACTCCTAAATGTACCGCCATCAAAATATTGTACTGTTTCTGTTTACTAAATATAAGTTCTATGTTCAAACGCTAACAGCTTAGGAAATCACGTCTCAATAACTTAAAACCTTTTAAAATAAAAAGAAAATATACACTTACTTCATTATTTCATGTGATTTCAAAAAAGAGATTTAATAAGAAACGTAAGTTCTTCACTTGAAATTGGCAAAGGCCCCGTTAGCAAAAATTGTTCGTTAGGAATTAACAAAAAAATATTATTACTTGTTACCTGTTTTTTGCCTAAAATTGATATATTGTTTAACCCTAACCATCCTATTTTCAAAATCGAGAATAGTCTTAAATACACTTACACAATAAAAGAATGTATGTGTGTATATAAGCCCCGTATTTAAAAACACAAAGTAGTTAAATACAGCCCTAAAAAAACCTAAGCCTTTAAAATCGGAGGATCTAATAAATTCGGTCTTTTTACTTATAAACTAGGCTCTAGTACCGGACGATTCAGGGATAAAAACTACAATAAACGGGTTACATTACTTGTACAAGTTTGTAAGGAACTTGGTACTTATCTTTGTTTAACTACTGACTGGATCTAAAACTTTCAACGTAACAAATCTTAAAATTGATACTTTCATCAATATATAGCTTTGTTTTCTACTGCTGCAGTCATACTAGAGATTTTATATGATGAGCAAATATATTTACATAATAACATAAATAAGGAGATTACTCTTTTTTCCTTATTCTAAACAAAATATAGGTTGTTCTTTAACCAATTCATTATTAGACATATAGCGTAGCATATTCTGAATCTAGGAAACAAACTACATCATAATTCGAGATTTATATAATAGGTTATGTTAAGTTATAATTCAAATATGTTATATGTTATACTGCAGGATATGCTTAATTCAAATACTGGGCTTTTACACTTGTATAATAGTCATAGCACTAAATTCACTATTCATTTCTAACGATTGATATTACTATATGACCTAAAGTCACCTCTACTATCTACATGTTCCTTTAACATTGGATTTAATAAATGTCATTCAGCTAACTAGATGTATTATTTCAAAAAATCTAATAGACTACAAAATAAATTACTTTTTATTAAATAAGTTTAAAGCCGTGATATTCAATGGTCGTTTAAACAAAAATTTGACAAACAACCGAATAATTCTAATTTACTATTTAGAGTTACAAGTTAAACCAGAGTATATTTTACTGAATACTTTGAGATTAATGAATTTTATTTGTTTAAGTTTGTTATTTATTATAATTTTCTAATTATACGAGTCAGTAGATACTTTATACAAATCTGCACAAAATGGCAATATTTGTTCATTGTTTATTTATATCCTCCGGTAACGATGTATAAATAATTCAGTAACCGGTCAGTCAATCGTTTTTTCGGCGGGCAGCCATTATATTAAATTAATCAGAGACTTTGTTTACGTATTGAAAATTTATATCTAATAAGTACTAAACCAAGAATGAGTTTTTATGTATATTAAAAATTAAAGTAAAGAATAATTTTTTATAGACTTTCCCATATTAAATCTAGTGCTACAGCTTATATCTTCACATATTAGAAGTAATGCTTGAACCTGTGATCTTTGTCAATATTACTTGTATATTGACTGTCAATGCAAAAAACATTGTAAAAACACAACTTTCATAGTATTTATCATGGATGTATCCTTACTGATTAATATAACACGTACAAATGTATTACAAAAAACATTTTGAAATATCCAAAGAGTGCAAAAATTTTATCACCTATGCATATAAATAAAATTGAAGTGATTACATGTAATTCCAAATTATCAGCATATAATAAAATAGCAAAGATACAAGTTTAATAAAGGTTTTATGCCAAAACAAACTATTAATAACAATAGAAAAATATTGTACCTCGCTATTCAGTTAAATTGTAAATATAAATTGATTTACACATTGCATTAAGAGCAGTATTATTACGTATTTGAATCCATTACAAATGTGATGTGAACTTACATTTGGAGAAGTAATACGTAAGAGACATCTCAGGCACTGTGTATGTAAATTGCAAATTCTGAGGACAAGACTATTTTGAAGCTTGTGTCTCGTATAAATTGTGTGGAATATGTTGTTTGAAAGCTCTAGCTTTCAAACAACATATTATACACCTTGGAAATTGCTGTATTACTGTAACTGAATAGTACATGTTTTGATTATTTTGTTTACACACTTCACACTAACATTAAAAAGTTAAAATTAACTTAACAAACATATTTAATATTATTATTATTATTATAAGATAAGAGCTATTGAAAAGTAATAGTTTATCGATTATACAGCTGTAATTGTAGGTCAGAGCCATTAAAATGTATGTGAATACATTGAATATAATTCACCGGTGTGTTTCTACGTTTTTATATATTTTTACTTGTATTTTAAACTAGAACATGAGTTTATTTTTATTTAATTTTAACAATATTTTATTCATACTAATGGTAATTTTTAAGTACAATTGCGACACTTGAAATTTTAACAACAGTTTTTCTTGGACAATCTTCGTATGTCTTTTTGGTAATTATTCTAATCTTAAAGCTTATTAAACTCATTTAAAATATAACATATAATGAAGCAAATGTGATTTTATTAAAACGTGATCCAGTATTTATATTAAAAATTTTGAACAAAAACAAGTCTTATAATGGACATAGTGACAGGAAACTGCTAAATCAGTGTTGGCATTCACATACTGCACATTGCAGTGTATTAAATTAAGGCTATCACAGCTATAGAGTGGTTGTTGCTTTACACATGTTGCGATAGTCTGGATCTCATGCATCATTCAAATGGAGCCAGCTGATAGCAGACTTTATAACTTCATGTACACATGTTATTTATGCTTTATACAAAATACAGCATAACAACAATATACAATATTAGTAAGCTTAATGTTTATGAATATTGTATTTTTAATTCTGACAAATTGTTCTAGGCTGCAAATTATACAAATGTTTTTTGAGTTAGATAAAACTCTATCGAAATTATGGTGTCTTCAGTAAGCTTTAGAATTTGTTTTATTTGACTAGTAGTTTGGCAATTGTTTCTAAATCTTATCTATTATTGAGTTATCAACTGTAAATTTTGTTTTTAAATTATCAAATTTTTATTGACAAATTTTTATTGAAACTTGTTATACTTATAAAAGCTAATTTTGGTACAATATCGATTTTCATTTTGCTGAATTCATATTTAATTTAAACTTGCTATCCGATATATCAGGAACAATGATGATGTAAGTGTTTAATTAAATACTGTAGGTTTCATTCTCCAATAACGAGGAAAATAACCATTTAATATTTCTTGAAATTTATTTATAGTATTCAATGGAAAGTAATTAATTTTCTTAAATGGGTAAGTTATAAATAGTTTTATAACAAAATTATTTTATTATTAATATATACATTTTAATATATATTATTTATACATGTCTATATAAAATAATGTTATCGGTAGACATTACATTACAATTTTAATCATATATATTTAAACATTTATTTTAATATACCTCGGACAAAAGTTAATAATTTGGACAGAAAAAAATAAGTTAGCCGTCTGTCATGGTATGGGCATGTCATGAGGAGAGACGAAAGACATGTAAACAAAAGAGTTCTGAGTATGGTAGTGGAGGGATAGACAAGTAGAGGACGGCTGAAAAAAAGATGGATGGATTGAGTGAAAGACGATATGGAGAAAAAGGGAGTGTGTACAGAGATGACGAGTAACAGGAGAGTATGGAAGGAAAAAACATACTGCGCCGATCCCAAGATTGGGATAAGGGCAGGAAGATGATGATACAGGGGACAAAAGTGTATCAATCACGTAATATTTTAAGTAATTACTGTCAAATGATTGTCCGTCGTTCGCCGCATCAAATTCGAAGGACCACAAAGCGTTGTCTGTCTTTGAGGAACAGCGAACCTGAAACGACAAAGACGAAGCCGATCAAAAGACTGCAGAATATAAACATTTTCAGATAAATAACTTAATGCTTACATATAATACTATATTATAAGATTGAGTTAGTTTTGAAGTTTAGCTTAAAGAATTCCGCATAAAAATACTTCAGCATACATCATTGTATTTTATTAAACAATCACAATTAAAAACCGTTTATTTAAATACAGTAGGTACTTACAGTATAAACTCATTATCTCGTAGTATGTTTTTTCCTTCCATCCCTCCACTATCATACCCAGTATTTTTTTTAACTGTTAACCACAAACAATCGCAAATATAAAACTTCAATAATTAGTCTCACACGTAATAAAAAATTTTCTCTGTTAATTATAAAATAAATCGAAAACGTGGCTTAACGATAGGATATAACTGAACAGTTTTCATTTATTTTATTTTATAAAAGTTTTGTAACAAACTTTTTTGTGTCTAAATCCTACAATTCTACTTACGTTCATAAAAATATTACTAATATTTCAAATTTTTTTCTATCTTTAAATACTTAAAAAACTATGTATAAATAATTGAGTTTAAAGTTTAATTGTTTTTAAATTAAATGTAATATAAAATTTCGTTTCTTTTATCAGAACTTAAATCTTTATTATAAATTATTACTATACTAGACTGAACTAAATAAAGATGTAACAAAAATACATATTATTGTAAACTAAAAATATTTTTATTGTAGCCACGTCTTTTTACATGATGATATTAGTCACTGTTGACGGCGTCACGTTAGTTTGAACGAAGGAAGGTTGGTTTTCATATATAATTGTTGTACTTTTTAAATATTAAACTTTTGTATAAAAATTAATTGTCTGGTTTTTAAAAGTAATATCTAACAAATATTTTTTTTTTTTAAAGAAATAAAACGTATTCGCCGTAAGACTTTTCTTGTAGCTATGGGTGAGTTAATCTGTTTTACTTAATTACCTCCAAGATTTCCCAAGGGATTTAGGATAAGGATTTTAAATGAAGCAAAATAAGTAAGTATATCATGTTTCATACCACTACCACTGATCTGAAAACGTAATGATTTAATGTTGTTCTTTTATATCTAGATATGTATGTTATAGCAAATTTTACTTGTACAAACTAAAAATAACTTAGGCTTGAAAAATTTGTTATTTAAAAATATTTGCGTTAAAGAATAAGAAATTGAATAAATAAAAATCTGACTTTTTGTTTTCAAATGTGGCAAGTCTCAATTAAATTGCTTGGAGATTATAACATTCATGTCTATGTATATCTCTAAAGCTAAAGTTATAAGTAATAAATTAGATTAATGTCACACATTTATATATTAACTGAAAAAGTTTCAGTTATAAAAAGGAAATATTTTGTATTGTAATATGTAACTAGGATCCGCCAACCGTGCGCGGCGGGTCTTGAGCTGAGCCCCTCTCCTTTCTTCTTTTCTTGATAACTTTTGAATGGCTAAACATTTTTTCAATCTGTTTTCGCTATAATATCCGCGTTCGGCTCAAGCATACATGAGAAAATGTTTAGCTAATTATTTCGTCGCATTCTGGAGACAACTAAACACAAAAAAAGGTCTCCCAAACGATTAAGAGCTTCGCTTATGCTTATTACATTTACATTATTAATAAGACGAGAAAGAATATGTAGTCTTACTTACTTTGGCCGTAATGTGGATCACATGAGGGCATATTTTCCTTGGCGTCATAAAGCAATTTTAAACCTCGTCGTCACTGGATACTAGATTTTGGGATTAGTGCCAAGCTCTGAAAGATGTCATTTATTCCTTGCTTAAGACATAAATTTTAAGAGACTTAAGGGTTACAGCATCCGATAGAATGGAAATATGTTGAAAATTCTGTTGTCACTTAAGATTTATCAGAGTATTTAAATTGTTATCATAAATTAAATGAAATAAACATGTATTTTGTGACTGCAAATTCTAATTCTTCAAAATTGTTGGCAAACATGAAGGCTAGATATACAAATTACCAAGTTAAGCCTCATCTTGATAGTTCTGTTTACTCATTGTTACTTTAATAATTTCTACCAGAAGTCAGTCGTAAATCAGTTGTGTATGGCTAACAAATCAAGTTCTGTTGGTACTTATTATATTTCATCATATCATCTGTACATAACTAATGCATAAATCAGTAAACTCTTTGATGTGAATATGTGATAAATCACTGTCCGAGCAAACTATCTGAATCATCGTATATTCGATGAGATTCATGTAGTACTGTGTGAGGTTTTATTTATCAGCAAAATTTTGCCCAACTGGAAATAAGGGTTTAAATCATACCTTTTCTCTAAGTTAACCATTCTCTATTGCTGTAAGACAATTTTATTATTAACAAATGTAATATATAATTGTATAATATTTTAAGTCCAATATATTTTTACCTAATTAAAGTATGTGAGTATTCAAAGGAGATTAAAACACGCCTTAAATTCCCTCTAAAAATCAATCTATGTGAATGTTTTTTATTCGTTTTACTTTTTGAATATTCCGCCAACAAATATTCAGACAGAGGCTGATAAAATATATTGGGCTTCTGAGTTTAAGTGGCATGAAATGGTGGAAATGATAAAACTTTTCTCTACTTTTTATGTAATTTAGAAATAAATTTGTTTTAAACATTTTTATGAAGTCAAAAGTTATCTTTTAAGAATAATATTTATCTTAACTTTTTGCAATTCTGAACGAAATTAGTTTTACAAATTAACATTTAATTGATTTTCATAAAATTTTACTATTTTAACATGTTGTTTACATTTCCATACAAAATTCATCATAAGTCCTACAAAATAATTTTACAGAACACAATAATTTTGAATATACCACATTCCACTATCAATAATAATGTAATACATATGTTGTTAGGTAAACTATTCATACATACAAAAGCAAAATTTCAAATCAATAATCTTATTAACAATTAAAACTATAATGCCACAAATATCTCAGGCTGTTTTAAGTCTATTTCAGGCTATTTCAGCAACACAGGTCACTAGAGAGCATATTTATTATAAGTAAGGACTAATATTATTAACAGTAATTATTAAGAAAATGCTAATTAGTTAATTTCCAAGTTGAATTCATTACTTTATAAATATTATTGGTGTGTCTGTCTGTTTTTCTTTGGTGTGGGTTTTCACACTTCATTAACTTCGAGTTTGGTATAATATCGAATCTTTTTACAAATATTTGTCCAGTGTAACGACAATTATAATATTCGTCATTGCGAAAATAAAGGAGATAAGAAGCTGTATTTTGTTGCTCCGTTAAAATCATTTTGTTTCTATAACTTTAATTTTGACAAATATAAGATTTTAGAATATTATTTTTTAAACTGTTTGTGTAGTACTTACGAGTAGTGTAAAAAATATAAGAATTTGAAATAATATCTGAGTAGTATTACACAAAAAGTAAGTATATATATTCTATAAGTATAACATAATATGAATTACAATACAAGTCACGTGTGGGAGCAGCAGACAACAGACGCGCTAGGCTCCGAATTACCCAACGTGCGTGTCCATACTGAAAGCCTCCAACCGACCATTATTAGATATTGACAATATACCATAGATGTTATTTTTAACAATAAAACTATGAAATAATATCTTTATTTTGTACTGCCATTATTGAATTTATATACAGATAATTGATACTTTATAATAAATTTCATATGATTGTATTTAGTTTAGATTTTTTTTCTAATAAGCGAATGAAGTAAGAGTTTCATTGGCAGTTTTACAATATAAGTGCCAGGATTTATTGATATTTTTTTTTTGTCATTAAAAGAAAATCATGTCCGATTTGCTAACTTTATCTTTTTATAATACAATAATATATTTTTTATATAATGTATTTTCCTTTAATTAATATAAGTATATATGCTTTAATGACACATCGTTTAAAGTACTTATCAAATAATGTCATGAACACATACATACCTGTTATAGACATCAATATTAAAATACGATGGCTCTAAAAACTCATATGGACCAGCATTTTATGACGGCTTATTTTTCATTGGTTGAATATTAAAGTGGAAATCCCGCGCGTATCGTGGAGCCAATTGAGCCATATTTTCCCACGGCCTTTGAATATTTTACTGAGGCTGAAAGGGGTCTGGCCAACATTGTGTAAGGAATACATATGTAGGAGTTATAACGACTGAGTGGAAAAAATCTGCCACTATGTATTATGCAACTGCGTTTCACACATGAAGGGTGAGAGCTTGAAGTCTAAAATAGAAATGGGGAAATGGACATGCTAATAGGTTCTGTATGTTAATTTCTTAACATAAAAATATATCTCGTAATAACCTTTGATTACAATGTGACAAATGAATATAAAATTTTGTTATAAGCAGAGAAGTAAGTAATGCAAAATGAATATTTATTATTGGAGATTTTTAATGTCTAAAAAATAAAATTGTTAATTTCGCTTCGGTGATTTATTTCAATTAACGTGAACGTGAACTCAAAGGATTCACTGAATAATATTTTTCCAACTTGACACTGACAGATTATTAAATTATAATTAAATCTATTTGAGGGTGCAAATTAATTACTTTCCCTATACTAGTTACTAATTTGCATCCGGTACTGTACGGTAAGTCAATATTTTATTATCAAAATACAAAAACTATTTCATTAATTAAAGCAACAGGTATTTCTTTTCATTTTATAATACAAGCTATGTACGGGTAATTAATATTTTTTGTCTTTAAATTATACCTACCTATTTAATATTGTATCAGTAGTAACATGATGTAATTTGTGATGACGTCATAAGTCGATATTTATCTAGAGAAAAGTATCTACTTTTCCCTTTCTGAACATAATAATAATAACTGTCATATGAAATACTGGTATCGTTTTTGTCGCACACAATTCATGTCTGTCAACCAGGCCATGAATATGTCGGAAAAGAGAAGTGTATGGTGTGACGTACATTATTTTGAGTGCAATACGAAAGTATATTTAGATTGTAGCACAATATAGTAACTGTCATTTAAATAAAGATTATTTTAATTTCATTTTAAGAATATTACATTTATAAAGTCTTCAATCACATTGGTGTCAATAATTAAAATAAATTCATTTGTACTTACAAGTACTTCTATATTTATTATTTGCTTTGTTATTTCTGTTATTACTTGACAAAACAAAGACTTGTATTTACTACTTGGCTTTGTTTTATAAACTAAATGTTACTTATATATTTCTAGATTATTAATAATTTTAATGATACTATGACTTGTTATGCAAATTTTATGAATATATTATATAAAACATTCAAGATAGTATAATAATGGCCTAATAGCGATAAAACTATATTATTCGTGTAATTAATTTTAATCGAGGTATGTTCGTATCGGATTGGTATAATATTGCAATTTCAATATTAATTCGAAATTAAATCAAAAAGCAGTTCGAGAAAATTAATTACTACATATTAAATGATTTAAATTAATTTGTGTAAAATATTGAGTTTACTCGTATCATCAACCAATAAATTCCTTTTTTATATAAATTAAATCAGATTTTTAAAAACATTTGAGATAAGCACAAATGAGTTGTTATGAAATTTGTTGGACACAACTATTTCTATCGTATAGCTTGTAAATGTATTAGTGTACTAGCAGACCCGGTCACGCGTTGCTGTGACTACTCGTATTATTTTAGATGTATTACATTATAGTAAACTATTTAAGGGGTAACGTTCAGAGTACATCTGTCATAAAAACCATAATGTTTTCTTACAGTCGATATTAAGCAAAAATCAAAACAAAATAATTATAATTATTTTTTTAATTTTATCCAAGTTTATAACACTATTTGTATATTACAAAGTTTTTAGTAAATAGCTTGGAACACTAAACTTACGAATGAGGTAGGTAGGGCAGATACCTCATTCGTAATTACTCAATCCAGTCAATAGATACCACCATCTTTTAGAATTATTAGGAGCTAACTGCAAAATAATAAACAAATAATTTGCAATAAAATAATATTGCGACTATGAATTGAGTTGAAAACGTACGTGGTGTGTAAATTTATTAAAATCAGTTAAGTAGTTTAGTAGTATATAGTTGTATATAGTTGCATATAGTTGTATATAGTTGTATATAGTTATATATAGTTATAGTACTTCATAATTAAAAATATTTGGTGGTTTTACTAATGCATATAATAAAAGTTAAACTCAAAACATAAATTTTAAAAGATAAATCATGAAAAATGAAAAAAATAGATTTTTATAATAAATACAACAATTTTTATACAACTCGGCAGACTTCGTTCTGTGAAATAGAATTGGAAAGTGGCAGTTTATATTTCGACCTTAAGACGTTTCTACTCTGCTGACTCTCACATATCGCCCTATCATCATGGTGACGGTTCTGTTCAGGAGAATTAAAGAAAAAGGTCAGCTCGGGTGACCTAAGAATATCTTCCACTTACTTAAACGAACTTTGGCCACCCTTTTGAGACCCACTATTTGACAAATATTTATAAAGTGGGTGCTTCAATGACAAAAAATGGAGATAATTAATTATTTATTACTATTATTATTAACATAGGGATGAAATAAAGAATAATGAAATAAAACGTATATAATTATTTTCAGTAATCGCTTTGTTGTAAATCAAGTGAATCACAATTATTAACAAATATCTGTTTGATTTTTATTGTAGTGCTTTATGATACATATGTTTTTTGTTTGATTAGCTGGTGAATATACAAACAAATCTGATGGTTATCCAACACGGGAACAGGCAACATACAGTTGACCATGTGAGAAGCATAGGTTTTCTAGATTAATACCACAAACACCTAATGATTGCACCTGGGACTTATTATGACTCATAGCAAAAGCAAGCCGCACTGAAAACTGTAGTCGTTTAAATTCAAATGGTACATCAGTCGGAATCATTGGGATGCGTGGTATCAAAACGTCTTCTCCTTTATACTTTCCTTTCAGTATAGTTGTTTCTATCACGTTGTTCAAAAATTTTTATCGCTAACCGTGTGCCGTTGCAAAGACGCGGTTGGTTGATATTTCTCAACATTATAACTACCGATCCAACCTTTAATTGAAGATTGTGAGGTGGCAATCCTGGTAAATCCAGCGAGTTTAAAAATTCAGGCGGATAGTTGACGACATCATCTTGGTTAGTAGCCGAATCAACTGATTTATATATCCTCAATTCACCTGTAATTTGTTCTTGAATTTTGAAATTTAATTCATTTACATCTGTTTTTTGCAGCCAATATAGCCCGTTCGCTTAAACATTCATGGTTTCTGTAATTTTGAGCAACATCTGGAAACACCTTTTGAATAAGAAGATCTTTTGATCAAGTTAACTGACAAAAACTTTGAGGAAACTTAATGCAACAGTCAACAGTCAGTGTCTATAAGAAATTTGCCATTACCAATGTCAATGAGTTGTTTAGAGAATATGTCTCCAGATTGGTCATTTTGCAACTTGACACGCATATTCTTGCATAAGTGTAATACCTACACATGCTTCCACAAATTGGAGGACTTTAAACATGCAGTAAGTTCATCATCATTCTTCATCAGCTGGCGTTGACCGTGGAATCACTGGCAATGTTTGACGAAAATCTCCTGCTAATAAAATCATTGCACCACCAAATGGGTTATGATTGCTCCGTAGATCTTGTAAGGTATAGAACCTAAAGCCTCCATAGATTTTTTATGTGCCATCGTGCGTTCATCCCAAACAATCAATTCACATTGCTGCAAAACCTTTGCCATTGCAGAGTTCTTCGAAATGTTGTGGGTTGGAGTTTCGTTGCTTTGCATGTTTAATGGCAATTTTAGTGCTGAATGAGCTGTTCTACCACCTTCAAGCAAAGTTGCTGCGATTCCCGACGAAGCGAGTGCAAGTGCATTTTTGTTTTGTGAGCGAATTCTTGCTAATATCAATGAAATCAAAAAAGTTTTTCCTGTACCACCAGGTGCATCTAAGAAGTACATCCCTCCTCTTTTAACATTTATTACTTTCATAAGTGTATCAAATACATACTTCTGTTGTTCATTCAATAGTGGAAGATTTGTTTGAATTAATTCTTTCAGTGTTGAGATCATACAGTTTTTCTCGGTGCAACTCTTGGCTAAAAGCATCATGCATTGGAGGATTGGGCGCGGCCAGGCCTAATTTAAATAATAGTTTGTTTGACATCATCAAGCACATGTCCTCAATTGAAATCAATACTTCATTGTAAATTTCTTCGCTTATTTGTATATTTGAATTTCCCCTTCTAATCCGTATTTGATCCAAAATATCATCACACATATTATCTTTGTACTTGATCCACAAATCCTTTGGGTTTGATGGGAAGCATGTAGATATGATTATAGAAAACAATGTTCGTATTTGATGAGCTTGTGATGATATTACAGCATCATTGAGAGTTTGATCCCAATGAGCATCATTTTCTAGCAATCGCAAACGTTGGCAAGCTTCTCTGTATGACACAAATCACCACCAACAGTTCGTACATGTTGGAATGATGTTGGGCCACGTACATTGACTAATAGCAGTCGTAAATAAAAACATGCATCGTTGCTTGGATGTACTGTATAAATTCGACCAATCGCATCGGTAGAATATACATCTGGGTATCCTGGAACTGGTTTTCCTTGTTTCCTTCGTATAAATCTCCTTGAGGATTGATTCCAAGTACAATATTTTGGTATTTCAGAATATAACAATGTTTGAGCAAAAGCATCGTTTTGGCATGTCTAAAAAAAACTGTTTAATGTAGTAGATGGTGGCTGTACAGCTCTTTCTACTGCGTTCTGTGTTGTAAAATACACTCTTTGTCCATTTCCTAAATGCACAGCTAAATGAACGTCAGTAGGGTGTCTCTCATGAATTGGAAAAGAAAATATTCGCCAAACTGCTTCATTACTACTAACATAGCGACCCATTTGGTATTGGATAACTTCATCATTGGAATTCTCTGCATTAATACCAATCACAGTCATATCACTCCTTTTGGTTACGTATTTGCAAATGTATTTAATAGATTTTAATGAATTGCAAGATTCAACGTTGATGTGCGCTTTGAAGGTCTTTGATAAAATGGGTGAATATGGAACAATCCTGCAATTACCTATTTCAATATCTTGTTGATTTAATTTGACAATTGTTGATCTTCCATTGTCTGCTGTCGATCGGCGACGATACAAAGGATAACCGTCATTACCACTAATTGTTTCAGATATTAATGTCCGTGGATATCGCTTTGAACATTTACCATCCACCATACACGGTGAATTTTGATTAAGAGTTCCGCAGGGACCATGAATCATGTTTTTGATAACTACATATCCAGGATCTACTTCTACATTAGGGATTTCAGCTGATATTACTGCATCAACTTCATTTGGCCTTATCTTTTCAACTAACCAATTCAAAATGTGTGCACGTGGCAATCCCCGTTTGTGCCACTTCACAGAATGCATCCAGTAGTGTGTCTCTCCAAACATATAATGTTTCACAATGAAATCTATTAAAGATTTCAACTTTGTCTAAAGACTCTGGCTGTAATATCATGACGATCAATGGGTAATTGCCCAGGGAATAACTCCTGCTTGATTTCTATCCAGTGTAGATTGCATGTAAATGTGATGAACAAATCTGCTGTACTATAATGACGAACATATGACATGGCATCTTGAGCATATTCATGCATATGTAGAGGGCTTCCGATGTATGGTGCTAGAAGAATAGTCAGTAGTAGTTAATCGCATCTCGAAGGTGAATATACTCTTCAGATCTGAGTTTGGTCTGATTCAACCTGATGACTGTTAATCTCTCCGTTTCAATTTTAACATACATGTCTATAACATACTTGTGATATAATCGCCGACATTTGAGTATGTCTTCATTTTCACGAATCATTAGGCGGTATGAATAATAGTTCATTGAACTGACTTTTTTGTTGGTTTCAGAACCTGAAAATAGATTTTTGTTTTCATAACATTGAAAATAAAAAAAATAATAGGTAATATAGTAACTGATAATATATCTCCATAGCTAAACTAATATTTTTTATTACCTGTAATGGGATTTATCATCTTGTTTGAGAAATCATAGCCATCTTCAAAACGCATATCAATTTCTTGTGGTGAATTGCCCATGAAATAAATTTGCAGGAATTTCTATTTGCTATCTGACACTGGTAACAGTGAACCTGCTCTATGATATATTTTTCCTTGTATCTGTAAATAAAAAAAATGATTTTTGCCAAATATAAATAATATTTGTTCCTAAAAAATATATCTGTCTCCTAATTTGAATCACCAAATAATAATTGATATGCTTAGGTATGTCAATATGTAATAATTATTTGTAACTAATATCCATCATCAAATATTTATATTGTGTTTCAAAATAATAAAAGTGTTGCTAATACTGAATCACCAAATAATATTATGACTAAGTAATATATGTGTTGGGGTCTAGGGAACTGAAGGTTAATGACACATATTTACTTAGTTAACAGGAAATTTTGTTCATTAAAATAATAATGATAACTGCTATAATACATACATGGCATGTATGAAGAGGTTGATGTCTGTGGCCGAGGCGAAAGAGGTATGCAGAGACCGTAGCGTTTGGCGCTCCGTCGTCTCTGGCTACCCCGCAAGGGATATGGCGTGAAGGTAAATAAATAAATAAATAAATATAATACATACCTTAAAAGTTGGCATGAAATTTTCCCAAACTACGTTTGTTGCCCCAAATGACGTCATTTGAAAGCAATTATTATATTGTTGGATATTTGACAAAAAGTGTATGGAATCTGGTTCTATTCCTGAAACCAATGAGTACAATGACTCTGGTGGTGGATCCAATGGTATCAATTTCACTTTCCCATTTGCGAAACACAATCCATTGGCATCATTTTTGTATTTAAATGCCTTACAATGTGAGCAAACCAAGTTCATAGATCCAATAGTAATACATTGGTGGTTACTGTAGTCAATTGACAAATCGTAATTGAAAGCAGCTCGATTCAAACTTTCGCGATTATTAGTTGAATCTCTCGCCCTCGCTGCCCGCATTCTCGATATACAAATTCTTTCACATTTATTTCCGCCGTCACGTTCTTGTGCAGTATGATAAGATCGGTAATTAGTTTGGTTTGTAGCATTTCGGGTTCTTCTACCTAAATTACTTCGTCTTATAGAAGGCATATCGAATATACTTACCTAAATAATGTCACATGCAATAATTATTAATCACAGGTATTAAAACACTTTGCACAAAACACGATATAAAACAATTAAAATTAATTATTAAATATTATATAGGCTTTTTAACGCGATTTGTTTGACAGATGCAATGACGTGAAAACTGATGACAATTTATGTCGCATTCCGAAACTAAAACAAAAGAAAGAATATTCCAAGGCCAATCATTTGATTGGATATGGATTTCCATAGCTCTTACATTTTTTGACTTTTCAATTTGGTCGGGTCACGATTTTATCACTTTTGCGTGAACGCACATTTGATTTAATTTGAACTTTGTGCAGCGACAATAAAGCGCGAATTGACTCTTCGACGTTAGCAACACACCTACATTGTTTAGACAATAATGAATGCTTGTAATTTAATATGAACTTTATAGAATAGCAATACAGTTTAAATTGACTCTACATTTAGTTAGAAAATATTTGTATAGGAAAAGAAAAGGGCTCTTTTAGGGTTTTCCTGGAAATTATTCGAATTTTTCTCGCCGTCAGAACCATCCTTGGGCTTTAAGAAACGTTTTAAAAAAAGAATTGTTAAGATTGGTCCATGCGTTGTTGAGTTATGCGCTTACAAACACATTTTGCGATTCATTTTTATATAATAGATTATGGTATAATGATAAGTGTTCAGTAATTACTTAAATAATGAGTACGAATATTAATGTTAATTAATATCTTGTAACAAAAATAAAATACTAAAATAGTATATTTTTCCAAGTTAGTCTAAATTTGACATCACATCCAATATTTAAACAATCGGATGTAAAGGCGTTTTAAAAGTCCTGCATATTTCTGAAATTGGCAGTACGATGTATATAGAAGTTCTTAAACCTTTAAAGAGTTGGTGTGATATATATGTTATGGACAATAGTAAGCATACTAAAATAAATTATGTAAATAAGTAATAAATAATGTTATAGTTAAATAAGGTATGTTTTATCTTTAAATGGTTTTAATTTACTAATATTTAATTATGACAATAAAATTTTTGGATACAATCGTTCGAGGTTATATTTGAAATAAAGGTCCGTAGCGATACTACCTCTAGTCTGTAGTAATATGGTTCTTGATTTGATAATATTATTCTGTAATATTTTGTAACGGTGTAAGACATTTTTTGTGTTGATTATATTTATTAATTTGTATTAATAACAAAAAAAAAATGAATAAATTTAACTAGCTTTTTCTGTGTCACTCATTCGAATATAACATTTTTAATATTATTTATTTATAGATGCAATTTCAGATACAACAATGAAGACAATCAGTTTATGGTATAATTGTGATCTAATTTTGTAAAATTGACGTTTTATTGTAGAAGGCCTTCAACGACGCTCGAACTATAAAGTAATTTAATTTCATATTTGACATCCGTTGACTTAATTTTAAAATTATTATTTTATAATTATATTTTTGTCTCAAATATTATACTTTAATAATATAATAATAAGATTTAAATGGCATTTAGAATCTGTTAAAATTAGTTGTAACGTCAAATTTTTATTTTATTATATTTTTTAAATAACAAATAAATTTAATGACTATATAAAGTCACGAACAATATAAAGTAACAGTAATTTAGAAGTCTAACAATGTTAACAAATGGTAACTAAGTATTTTAATGTTTAAATTAATTATTATTACACATTTTTAGAAACTGATTATTATTTAAGTGCTTAATTTTTAAATGTATGTTCTACTTTTCTTTTCAATTAATTCTACTATTATTTCAACGATGTTCCTGAACTTGGCATCTTTAAGTGTTAAAGGCGATCATCTACAATAATTTATTAACAAATGTTTCATGGTAGCTTAATCCATATTTTTAAATAGTCATAAAAATGTAATAAATATTTTTTTACTCATACAGTAACATACACAATTATATTATATGTTACTCACTACTTTTTATAAAAAATCTGTTGATGATCAAATTTGAAAAAAGAAACAAAAATTTCTTTGTATAATATCGACAATAACAATGGCTTAAGTGTAAAAAAATCGAAGACTTCTTTGATTTTGATAGAACTCCAAGGAAATAAAAGTAATATAAAGTATTACATATTTCGACATATTAACAGTCATCTTATAATATTCTGAGACGGTTCTTAATAGTTATTGTAAATATAAACAGGGAGTTAGCATAAGCCCAATTTTACTTGAACAAAATGTAACAGATATGTTCCGACATATATGTTTCTGCGCTCAAGTTGCTACCGTGTTCTACGGTCTTGTAATGTTAAGTCTAAATAGCTTAGTGTAGCAAGAACTACAGTTTGTGGTTACTCAAATGAATCGCTTCTTGAATTCGTCTACAAAACTGCTTCTTTCAAAATAAATAATATGATTATTTGATTCCCTTTACAAAACTTCTTATATTTTTGGTGTATTGTATTAAATCTATAGAAACTCCATTAATTACCCATAATCATTACTCATATGTACGAATTAAAGCTTAAACATTTATGATTGAAAACACAAAAATTGCTCATGATATCTTAAAAACAAGGTTTCAATATTATAAGTGCTCCATAATTACAATTACTAGTTCTCTTAAAATAAATAAAGTATAAATTAAAATTACAATAATTGTGTAAAGTATTTATTTATTTTCCCTTAAAACTAAAATACATTAACAACTCTTAACGTCGCTCCTGTTTTATTAATTAACCTGGACCCGATGAGTCAACAGAACTGTACTGAAGTAAGACCAAGTGATGAATTTACAATATGAATCAGTATATATCAGTATATATGTGTTAAAGGTTATGTCAACAATAATATTATTTATTGCTAAGAACCATTTTAGGTATCAGTTCTTAAATGTAATCATAACAGATATTTTACTATAAGTAATATAATTATATTATTGTTGGTTTTGACTGTGTATATTTAAAATTATGCTGTGTTATAAGTAATTCCATATTTATAAACAGAATTAAATATTTATTTCTTCTAGTATTTTATACAGACGAAACTTATTTTTTTTTTGTTTCTGGAGGGCAAACGAGCTTGCGGGTCACCCTTGATATGTGATCACCGCCGCCCATGAATTCTTGCAACATTCGAGGATTCACAAGAGTGTTGCCGGCTTTGGAAATAGGAATATATGCCTCTTTTGAAGGTAGCCATGTCGTATCGATCTGGAAATACCACCGAAGGAAATTCGTTCCACACTCGAGTGGTACGAGGTTTATGCTTTGCTATTTGAAATTACATTATACCACACAAGTAATTAATAATTGTAATAGTAAAATAATGCTTTGTAAGTTTAGCTATAATTTATGTTTCTAATCTTAACATTTCTTATTTAGTTCAGTAGTTTACTTGATGCTTTATAGATACTAATTGTTTTCGGTTATATAAATAAAAATGTACTTTGCCGTATTTATATCTTTGGTTTTAATGAAATGTTAATACTACCCTTACATTTCATGCCTGTATACTTCAAAATACTAAATTATAATGTGAACAAGTTTAAATGATGATGTTTAATAATAATGTCAGTTTTAAAAATCAAATTTTTGTTATATATACCGGTTTAGAAGACTGAAGAGTGTTTTAAGAACAATATTATGAAAGTTTCGATATAATATCATAAACTGTGTGATTGTCATAAATTATTTTCAACACATTCTTTTTTGCGGGATATTAAAAAAACACCAATTTGTTGGCAATGATATTATTTATAAGATATGTATTAATATAAATTTTTATTAACATGGTCCGAATACTGACTACGAGATAAAAGGACAACAGCACCGACATTTTGATGCAGTATATTTTAACTCAATTTTAACCAATTAATTTGACCAGCCTCGAAATTATATAAACTACGAGTCTACTAATATTATTAATGTAAATCAAATTATTATTACTGAATACTTAATTATTATTCTGTTATAATTTAATAACCATGATATCTCCACTGTTCCACTGAGCACGTATTGTAAATATTTAACATACAAATAGTTCGTGTAATTAAACATATGTTAACGATTGTTAAGATTAACTAAATCTATAACTTTGGTACAAAAGTATTTAAATAATTTAAAAAATAATGAAAGAATGCTTGGCATTGTGAATAACTAAAACTCACCAGAAAGCATTTTATTCAAATTAAAATAAAATTAAAATTATAAATACTATAGACAGCATAAAAAATGTTAACTATAGATGATACAACTAAGAGCTATTTGTATTCGAAATAGTCATATAATACCAAGTATCAAAATCTACTATATTAGTTATTAATTCAAAGTAATTGTTATTTATAACTTACTACTCTACATATATAATAAAAAAGTTGTATTACAGCAGCTAATCCTTTAATGTATAAATGTTTATGCTTGTTACGGAAAATACAAAAGGCGGATACATTTAATTTCGGTCCTCATATTTCGTCCGTTTGTTTCCTTTTGTTACTGACCGCTCTCTGTAGTACTATTGTATAAAATGATTCACGACCTCACGACCTCACGACCTCAGCGCTGCACATCCTTGTTTCTCACACATTCATAACAACTGAAAAATGTATTGTCAGATTATAACTTCCACATTTTCCGACCTTTTATTAATTTGATACTATGCTGTTAAGATTTCTAAAGGGTTAAACATAAATGTGGGTTAAAAGAATATTAGGACACTATTTATAAATAATAATATTTTTGTAATGTTTATTTTTTTTTAATAATTGCTACACTCACTTTAAAGTTCTACATGTCATAAAAATAAAAGATCTCATAAAATAAGTACCACGTTTAACAATTAGCCATGTAGTATTATTACTGATTTGGTTTCAGATGCTTGTTAATTTGATAAAAAGGTTTATAATGTTTCTTAAGAGACGTTTGTTTGCTTATCAATAAGAGAAAATAAAGGTAAGCGATATCTTGAGCTTATGGTTTGATCTTGCTATCTCATTTATCGTATATTATTCTATTATACATTCAAACTTCTGTTATTAAATTAAATTTTAATATTTTATAAGGCGAACTGTTTAAAGCTTATTTTAATACAAACATCAAACTGATAGAAGTATTATAACAACGCAACAAGCATTATTCTTCAACAAATACCCATAACTCCAAAAAGTTTTATTTTCAGTCATTTAACTTTATGTACAACAGCAATGAATTTGATACGCTCTATGGATTAAAACTACATATTGTATACAATAAAATATTACAAAATCATATGATTCGGTTTTTAAGAATATAAGAAGTATAAATAAATTCAATAAATGCTATACGTTTGTTTAAATAGCTTTTTTATTATACATATAGCTACATGAAATATAAGATTAATAGATTTATAGGAGATAAAAAAATCTATGGCCAATGCTATTATACATATCTAATTAGATTAGGATCATAGCCATGGTTTTAATTTATTCATGATCATGCTTTGAATTTATTCTTTGATGAAATTCAATAACAAGTAAAGTTATTTCAAAGTTACCAAGTTGTTGTTGCCGTCTTCCTATAACAACAAGAAAACTTTCAAACTGTGTTTATAACTCTGTATAGTTTAAGTAGTTGTGTCTATTTGTGCTTATATACAAATATAGCAACCAGAAAGTCATTTAAAATATTATTGTATATTACATAAAACTGATACGCGGTTATTAAAATAATTATGGATATAACAGCTTAGTAAATTATAAATAATGAGATCCGACAATAATAATACCCAATAGATTTATTAATATCATATTTATATATTTATTGTTACCGTATTTTATATCGGATTCAAATTATTTTGTCCATAGGGAGTAATGCGATTAAGTATCCAAAATAAGAGATTTATGTTTTAATTTGGATTATTCCAGGAAAAAAAAATAAGGCCTAGTAGACAATTTATTCGAGGTTTTATATCGAAGACACCTTTTTAAATTTCAACGGAATATATAATATTATACATAGACATTCCCTATACCCTGTATACTTACAAAATATTTAATATTGTTTTATTTATTTACACCACTACGTCAACAAATTACACAAAAGTCTATTTTTCTCTGTGACCTCATAAATAACCCACCATTATTCCTCGTAACACTTGAATAACTCACCCGTGTCTGAACCCATTAACCTTAGAACGAAACAAGGGATATGACTGGACTTGACATCCCTATGTCTTATTGGCGACCTTTATTAGGCTTCATTAATAAGTTAATGTTTTGTTTAGATTTTTACCAGTTTACACAAAGAACATTTTTCAACAACAACATTCAACACAACAACAACAACATGCAAATAGTAGAAATAGTAAAAGTGGTAAATTTATTAACGGGATATTTTCGGATTCCGTGATACTTATCTTGTTATGAATACTTGTAAAAGAATTCTGCAATTCCAGTACACTTTCGTTGCAGAATTCCTATTTATTTGGCTATGCATGAATATAGGAATCGTAACAAAAAGAACTATCAAATTTAACCGTATTTGTTAATGGATAAGTCTTTTAAAATATTTACTTATATTAATGTATTAATTATTATACGTCAATACTTTTGATTCCAATTTGAAATCTGTGATCAACTAAAAATGGAGTCTGTCAGTCTATCAGTTACATATTATATATAAAAAGATGACAAAGAATCAAAATTAATTTGAAATTAGACGATAAAATGGTACAATCCCAAATCTTAAATGTTTATTTACAAAGTTATTGTATTTCAACAAACTAACATAAAACTACACTATATATTTATTAGGATGACACATGAATGCATTATATAACCAAAATGCGGTTACGGGAGGTCGTTCAATGTACTTGAAAATTATGGACAGTACTCTTAAAAATAAAATAAAATAAAATAAAAATATAAAAATAGATCAATTAGTACATCAATTTTATTTTCCATAATTATACTTAAATATAAATTAATCGCATTAATAAAACAATGTCCACGTATGATCAAACATAGAAGACAAAATCAAATGCGTTTTCACAAGATTGTGTTGTTGTATATTATATGATCAAAAAAGGGATACAGAGAGAAAGAGAGAGGGATACACGCACGAACACACACACAGTATATCGGCATTTCGTTGGTGACGATTTCTACTAAATCGCACTACCCGTAAGCCGCGCTAAGGAACTTTGATCCAATAAATATATATTTAAATCATACTTGTTTTATTTTCAATACATTTTTTTATTGTTTATGAGATCTTTGAAATTAAAAACCACAAAATTATTTATTATTATTTATAGACAATAGTTAATTCTGATCAAATCGAAATTTAATTTAAAAATCGTAGGTCTTTAATTTTGTACTACAACTATATATGTTAGTTATACATACTAGAAAAATAATAGAATTCTGCACGTACTAAGCTACAGCACGTTACATATGCAGGATAATCTCGATCTTGGTTATAGTAATTGAGTTTTAATTTATGTACAAAAAACGTAATAAAAACTTGTAATTAAGGATCCAGTTCTTGAACAGATGTACAGATGAAGATAATAAGATGCACAAAACAAGTTGAAGGTAAAAAGCAGGCAGCATAATTATAATTGGTTGCAGCTCTGGTTGGAGCACTCGACTGTCATTAAACCGCAATTCCTTTTTCTGTGTTAAAGTAATTTGCTTCTTAGTTTTGTAACTAAGAATGTAATTGGGATGTTCCAGTACATATTGTAGAATAAAGTTGTGATATATATGCGGTAATATCAACATATGTTTAGCATTTAATTTAAGTAATTACTAAGTTTCTGAATGATAGTTGTCTTTATATTCGACCTAGAGTTTTTCATTTTAATGTATTAACTGTATGAAAATTTAAAAGGCATAAAGAACTAAAAAAAATTTAGAACAGAAAAAAGAAAACAATACTTTAGCGTATCATATTTGTTTGCAATAAAAATTATAGTTATCTAAAAAAAGTTATAATCCAAATACGCTTAAGATAAAACACGTTTTAGACATCGAGATAAGCGTACATTCCGCTTTATCTATAAATTGATCTAGAAAAGGAATTATGAAAGATAATACCGACGCTTTTGTTAGAGACCGAGCGACCTTCATTGAAGATAACTTGTTATTATATCTTGATTTCAGGATTATAATTATGTTGACTGTTGTGTTTTGAAAAAAATAATACAAAATCTTTCAACGGTTGGTGTTTTATTATAGTATTTGCAATGTTGTTAACTTCTAAAGTAATTTATCTTTTTGTATATACATTGATTAACTAAGTAGCAAATTTATGTGCTAATGAAAACAAAACTGTATAAGCTTAAATGAAAATTTTATTATTTAATAGATTTCAAAGGTTGCACCTATAATTGGTTGGTTTTTAACAATTAATAATATAGGCTTATTGGATATTTAAATAAAATGGATTTAACATTTGCTAATTAAATTGACTGATCCTGGGTCTATCCTAAGATAAGTGGCATGGCCTGCACTGACCTCGCTACGAATACAGGAAAAAATAAATAAAAGTTTGGACTTTTAGACTAGAACTCTTAGGAACATTTTCTAGTATTTAGTACCTAATTTTTAATATTCGTACATACATTTTACTCTATAAATTATACATTTACGACATTTTATAAAATAGCTAAAATATACACATTTTTTATTCGCAATAATATAATAGACACACGGTGGTAAAATAACAATTTATATTTATTACACATTGTTGCACACAAATAATATTAATCTTTATTTACCAGTCAACATTTCAACATGGTTCACCGCGTTTTATTTTTATTTCACTAATTAATACTAATTAATAAAAGCTAGCAGAGAGGTAAATCAAGATAGAAATTCCTTTGTTGGAATGTTTCTATTGCCAAATCGCTGGACAGAAAATTACAATATCATTACAGGCTTTAAAACCTTTTGAATTGCCTTGTTCTTTTATCTTTAAAATTTATTTATTTTGTCACAAATAAATGAATACATACATATGTCTGTAAAAAGTTGAATATTACATTCAACAGTTGCTCCTTGTAAAAGAAATATCAAATCTGGAAATATACCGTTTTCAATACATTTGTTGAAAATTAAAGATAATTGTGGGGCAATATAATTTATAATAGTGATAAGTAATTTAACTGACTTACCTTAAAGACCGGTTTTTCGGAATTGAGGTTCTAAATGTATTAACAATTTCATGTGATGAAACGGGTTTAAAAGCAAAACATTTATTATTGACTTTAACATTATTATTCGATACAAAGAATCGAAAACATTAATATATAAATTATTTGCATTATCATCACTTACATTTTGCTTTAAACACTATTTGGGCAACATTATTTTTAAAAGGAAGGAATCTATTTTTTGTAATCGGCCTGCCAGTAAATTTTTGGGGCCTTTTAACTCCATGATTACACATGGACTTACGATGTAACCACAAAATTGATGCTATATTTTATATCCGGATTTATTTATTTTACAGTCTGATGGAGGTTTTAATTTAAATTGTACAAATCATGTAGTATTTTTAAAAACGTTTACTTAAATTAAAATAACTATATGTTAAATTATAGCTTATTCATATAACTTTTTTTATAATATATTTTTTTAACTTTACATTTTGCAGCACATCTAACAGTAAGAAATTCTTTTCGGATACCAAGATACTTATGAGTATGTTTATAAGTATTTATATTGCTAACTTAAGCTGTAGAAGTCAGAAAGAAAACAAACAGAGCGAGAGAATATGTATTGCAAAATATAGCCCTAGATTTCATCTCATAATGGGAAGCTGCCAATTTAATTGTTAACAATAACCACACGGTTAGTTTCAAGTTAACCAATAATATATAATAGGACGGTAACTACAAGCAAAGCAAAATATCGTCTTAAGCCCTTAAGGCATAGAAGTCATAGAATTAGCAATAGTGTGGTTAGTTAGTCAACTCTTCTTTTAGTAACACACTTTACTGAAGTAAAGTAAATAATTCAGATCAAAATATGTTTAACACAACCACTATTTTTGAAAAAGTTCAATAAATAGGTTTGTTAAAATATTTGTAATTTACTTTTGTGTACATACGTGCATTGTATGCCTATTTAAGATAAAAGAAATTACTTTGATCTTGAATGCTTTTACTACAAACACTGATACCCCAGCGTGTGGTATAGAATGATGTTATAGTTTATACCCGGGATATGACAGGTACACTGTGACGCTAGGTTGAGATATCTGCATCTTAAAAACAAAAAGACCGGCTACGCTGTTTCTAGTTGTTAGTGGACGGCATTAAGGTAAGATTGAAATTCCCGGATGTTGCAAAAGTCCACAGTTAAAGAGGACCGGGTTAGAACAAGGTATTACTTATCTCTTTCAGTTACCCTTTGATGTGAAACAGTGTATAATAAACAACGATACATTGGTACAAAAATACAAGTAAAAGAAAACAAAGAAATTATAATAAAAGTGAATTTATTTATGTTTATATTTAAATCATAATAATCTAGTTTAAATAATTATAATAATATGAAAATTCTGTATTACCTTGGATAAACTCAAAATACTAAACTCCAGACAATAACAACCCAGAACAAAAGGAAAATCTTAAAAAATATGCGACATTCTCTGTGAAGCACGAAGCACGCTGACACTATTTTCAATTCAACACTGAATCTGACAAGTTATGTAACTGAAGTTATATACACCTCCAGTTACATACTCCAAGCTGTTTTGTTATACCACTGTATTTATAATGATATACAAATGTATGTTTCTGATATGCTACATCACTACATTATAAAAGTACTATTAGCAAATTCTTGAAGTATATTTTTGATTTGTACTTACAATAACTGTCTTGTTATTTAAATAGAAATTAAGTAATTGAGTCATAAGACTACATCCAATTTGCAGCTTATTGTAAATCATTGAGGATGGTCTACTCTGGTCTATTCATACCGAATATCATGTATAGGTACATAACCGTTTTTTGTTTCCTACCTGTGGTTTAGTGTCCCTCTCCCAAGCCTATAAAAACTGGAATGAAAATGAAATGATACTAATAACAAGTGTTGTTAATTAGAATGGTAAATCAGCCAAATAAAACTCATTAAGCTTATAATCGTAACTTAGTTAACTTAATTAAAACTGTATGTACTCTCCTTTAAAAGACAGCATTGGAAGTATAAAGCAGCTACGTTGCAGTTATAAACTACTTTTTTTTTATTTGACATATGCATTTTTATTATTTTTTTTAAGCAAAAGTGTTTTAAATAAATAATGCTATACATACCTCTTGTTAAAAATAAAAATTTGCACATACAATTTATAACAGATTATTTTATGTATGATCGATATATTTTTTTTTGTTATTACTTAAAGCAATAATAAAAAGTTTATTACAAAATTTTATACAGCGAGTATAAAAAATATATGAACTTTTATTATTACAATATATGGTACAAAAAAATAATGGTTAAATAATTAAACAATTCATAAAGTCTTATGTACATACAAGAATCATAAGAAAATACAGAAAGGTTATCCTGCTTATGTTCTAGTAAGTTAATAGTAAAAAACTTTTTAAAATCAATATTTTATTTAGTTGCTCTGAAAAAAACATTACAATTACAGTTCTTTGATTGTGATACCGAATACACTAGTTGATGATCTCGTTAGAGCTATTAAGAAACACGAGTTGTCTCCCTATTAAAACTTGTAACCCTATCATACTTGAAGACTTAAATAATATGGATTTGAATCATTAAATTTTTGTAAGGGTAGAATGATTTTAATTAGAATATAACACGTTAGAGACGGCTGACAAATGATGACTGGTGTAGTCAATCATTTCTTTCATTAAACGTAATCTTAAAACATTGGTCTTTAAATCCGAAATATTTTTGATTAAGATTTATATTATTATTATTGAATCTTGTATCTTTAAAATTGTACATTCACAATAAATAAAAAAAAATATGTAAGATTTAGTTTACATGATGTAAATATGTCTAAATATATAAAGTTCCGCAAAAACAAAGGAGAGCGTGCAATAATTAGCGGTTGATTAATATTTTTTTTGTGATAATGAAGTTACTCCTAATGAGGGTTTAATTACGAAAGCCATTAGTTTATGGCGTGAATATTTTATTTCACGGACAGATCACAATTTTGAGAGGAAACAAAGCAAAATAATAACAATATTGTATTCAGTAGCAAAAGGCTCTTTTACAAAGAAGGTCCTCGTGGGATTTACGCATTAATATAATTTTCCTTTTGTGCTACGAATTTATTTCAACCTTATCTTGAATTGTTTATTCTCTTGTGACTTCACGTATTTTATTTCTTCTTTGTTATTAATATGGTTTTGATGTGATACTATGCTTATATATTTTAGATGTGTATGTATTACATACTCAAAGAATTATTTATTTATAGCAAATTGTGAATTGATCGTTTTTTAAATTTAGAAAGTTATGTAGTGATTTGATGAAACTGGAACTGTGAGTATTTTAAGTTAAATATAAAAAGGCGTATGAACATACGTCTAAGTAGTTATTCAACGACGATAATCAGTGTTAATCTCAAGAAAATAATATAAGTTTATTTTAGCTATACATTTATAACATAATAATACTCCATATTTTAAGAAACATGAATGTCGTTTAGTAACTATAGAATTATTTTACATGAATTCCAACTCAACTTCAGAGTACTGAAGACAAAGACAACGTTAATTGGCTTCAGACAGCCCCAGGGTTTGTCTTGTCTGTAGTCTGTTCGAAATGTTTGATCTACATAGAAATTCTGATGAAAGCTTTTATAATTGCATTCTTGCCATTTTTTTCACAGTAAAATTTCAATTCTGTTTATATTAAGTAGAAAACAGAAGAAATATGATTACAGTTAGATTCATGAAAAATAGCTAATCAAACTAATGAAAAAGATTTTTTAATATAATTCTCAAAAAATGTTAAAAGAACCATCTTTTTGAAGAGTATTTTACTGGCGACGAATATTGCAGCAAAAATCCAGAATATAAGCCCAATTAAGCCACATAATGCTATAGTCGACTAATGTGCTAAAAGGTTGTTCAAAATTATTGGCACAGCACTAACGTACCCTTACTTTTTAGCTTTGAAATAATAGAATATAATATAAAATATAGAAATAAGTTTATGAAAATCTTACTACAACCAGTCTAATTAGTCACCTTACTCGTCTATTATTTAAAATGTATTATTTTGTATTATATGTTCTAATATCTAATTATATATCTTGTTTACAGATTCTGGATGAAACCAAATCAAGAACTATCTTTATGTAATTCTGTGCTAGCCTGGAAAGAAGGTCTTTGTGGTAAAAAAAAAATATATCACACTAGATATTTGTCCTTACCCATATATGTATAAGATATATGTCCTTACACATAGGTTTAAAAATTATTAACATCCTTCAGATAAACTATTATATTTAACTCTTAACTTAACGTCTTTCATACTTTGACACTTATGGGTTAAAACTTATCTCGAAAATTAACAACCGTAAAATGAACGTAAATTCCATTAATAAAATAGACATGTATATAACAAAAACAAAATATAAACCTTTTAAAAACGATTGCCGTGTAACCTAAATATATTTTGAGATCCATCGGTTAACGAGTACAATTCAAAAAATATCCTCTGCCCATTCTTCTACACAGTTTTCTCCTTATAAAAAACTTTTAATCATGACTTATTCTAATCTCTAGACTATGCGAAACACATCACTACATACAATACTTCGAGAATCACCGGACGATTGACGACTGACAATGTTTTTAACAGTAGATATCTTAATCACAGGAGGATGGAGCATGTAAGTATGCGAATGAAAAATAACAAAATAAAACTACTACAATATGAGATATAAATTTCGTAGGCTAAGTGTTAATGGTTTTGGCTCAGTTTATTCTATGATAATATAGTATATTACTGTAATATTCGTGGGCAATAATCATTCAAGTCTTTTAGCAAATGGGTCAGTGGGTCGTTGGAACTTATCGTTCGCACACAGCTAACATTTCGATATTAAATGAATATGATTAAGAAAAATAAAAATAATTACGTTTGAAGAGTTGAATGGTCTTAAAACATTGATTGAGTTTTATTAAGAAAACAACATAACATTTAATATATCGATACACGGATTAGTTATTTCTATGTTTTAATTCCATCTATAGATTTCTATTAAATCGTCTGAATTGAGTTTCAGGTCGATAAGTTTAAAATATATAATTATATATAACGTTGTACCTAGTGGTTTCAAAGACTATGCCTTTAAATCAATCTTATTTAAACTTCTTTATATTTCAAAGCTCACAAAGGTGTAACTTGATTTAGTAGTGGTATACTTGAGTAGAGCTGGAGTATAGATGGAGTTTTTTAATATGTTTCCTATTCTAGAAGGGAATAGAATATATGAATAAACGAGAAAACAACCATTACGAAATATAGTGGACCAAATCCCATGTAATCTCTATGGCGTCGATATAAAATATAAAAAAATTAAAAAAACGCCTCCATTATAATTTTATTGCCGATTACTTTATAATCCGAACCTATTAAAAATCCAAACTAAAATCAAATACCCTTTGCATTACAAGCTTTTACTTGGTAGATATTTAAAAAATATATATTTCATCCGGTATTATAAAGTTTGTCAGTATAAAAAAATGTTTAAACATGAATAAACTTTTGAACTGATTTTGATTTATTTATTTTGATTTATAACAGTGTTTGATTGGTAGTATTTTAGTCATCATCACCAAGAAAGAAAATCCATTTACTTACACAAAAAAATATTTGTAATAATACAAAGCAATACGTATAAAAAACTATTTAATATTTAGTGAAATAAATTAATATTTACTTACATAACAAAACCATAACTTTGTGTAAGATACAGGAATACTTAAAAGGAAAATACCTCCCGTGTTCATGCAAAGTTCCGATCTCACTTTATATGCATATTTTCACGTTACTGTCAACATTGTCGGCTGTAAATAGAATTTGTTTAGAAGTTACCATATAGAAAACGCAATAATTGTCACCGCTGCGTACGGTGCCACTACCTACCTAATATATATTTTCAAATATCCTTTGCACTCTATTACTTTCCAAATAACGTGCATGATATTGACGCTAAATATAATTTGGATTTAATATATATTTATAATTTCCTATACGGATTGATTTAATTTACTACCCAATCTACTAGAAAAAAACTGTAACTAAGAATTAAGAACATTAAACACATTGTAAATGAGTTTTTAGAATTTTATAAATCTAGAAATGTTTGAATGAATAATAAAAATCATAATTAATTTGAGTTAGTGATATTTATAATTCTGGAACAGGTTTTAAATTATATAATGTAAAAATACAAGTGAAATGACCTGACAAATAAAACTGGCACTTAACTCATGAATTTGTTATGATATTTTGACCAGATTTACATCCGAATATACAGGAAGGGGAGCAGTGTTGGTAATGGAACCTTAGTGGCTCTCTTCAACATTTTCATAAAAAAATGTTATTTATAAGACGAAGAATTTATTTACTATGTAGTTAAAGGTATATTTTAAACTTATTATGCCTTAAAACCGTATGAATTTACAAAGGCATTGTTTAGTCCCGGGTAAGAATATCACAAACTATTACCCATAGGTGTCGTAACAGGAAACTAATGGTTTAAAAAATTTGGCAAAATTATGCATGACAATAGCACGGTTGGAGAGCTTCCGTCATTATCATCATATCACACTTGTATATAAGAACGTCATGAAGCAGTGGCCTTATATCATTGTATTTCACATAGTTAAGTGTCGACCATCAATCTCCAACCCATACCCCGAATATGAAAATAATTCCACAAAAGAAACTATTTCAGGCGATTATTGGTTCTAGTTTATTTTATCTAGCTACATGTCTTATAGAGGTAAATGCAGAAACCACTCATCTCATGTTCAAACAATATTTGCCGATATATAATCATCTCCTCTGCCGAACACATATCCCTTAGAAATTTTAATGTATCATTATGCCTGGACTGAGGCGCCAGGATAATCACTAAATATTCGAGTTCTTCAGTTATAAAGAAACTGTACAGCCGTCCTTACAGTTTCTTGGATGTAAATCCCTAGAGCAAAGTCTAGGTATGTCGTGAAAATTGGAGGACAGCTGGCGTGCTACCCATCTGGAACTCGATAATACAGGGCGCTCTTTGCAGATTAATTTAGCTTTACATCTAACACAGACCTATAGGCATTACGTTTCTGCTTTACTAAATATTAGATAGCATTATAAACTCAGAGGATCGTTAGTTAATAGAATAAATCAGTTAATCGAATTATTTTTAGTAGACAACTGTATTTTGACTGTACTTGTATGTCTTTCCATTTCTTCTAGATAAGAAAACTCCCTAAGTCGTAATTTACATGTTCTAATATAAAAATTACATATTTTTTAAAATATTAATAACAAAAAACATAATAGTTGTATCTTTAAAGCCATTATTAAAAAAAATACACGAGACATTCATTATCCACAACTACAAGTGAAATCACTTTAATAAAGGAATATTCTTTATTACCATGTTTAACGAGCGTAAAATAACCCGCTGCACTTTAGTTCAAGCATTTTATATGCAAGGGGCATAAAGAACACCAAACGGCACCGTCTGCAATCTTGGTATCTGTAATTTATGAATTTCATTCCAATTCAAGGGCTTTCTTCGTTGGCTTTTGTTTCTACTAAATGGATATAACGAGAATTTTGCCTTAAGAACAGGAATCCGGGAAATTACACTGCATTGCGAATAGGAACCAAAAATTGGAAAAACAGTTTATCATCTGAAAGATCGTTTAATTTTTTTTAACTTTAGCTCAAAAGTAATGCAAAAATAATATGTATAAACTTTACTTACCACTTCAGTTTGATAATTTGTTTTAAGGTTTCATAGTACATTATCTTATCTTCATCTTAGTATAAATACCAACATAAGATAATAAAATCTATATATAATAATTTTTAATATCCTTAAAAATTTTCTTACGATGGATATCCATCGTGTCTTATCATGTTATCAACCATTAATTATAATGTCTGACAGCACCTAACTAGATCCAGAAAATCAAATCTTAAGTTTATATCATGTCCTATTTCTGGGCAACAGGGCCTTACTTGCAAACTGAGTTAATAAACTATATGATACTGCAAACAATAAAAGAGACAAAGAAGGTAAAAAAAGCGTTTCCAGTGTAAATACGTGCGAACAAAACGTATCGGCAACATGTGGTCGGTTGCTTGAGATAGTGGTTAGAAGCTAGTGGAAAAAAATGGAGCACATTAAGTGATTGAGAAACCTTTCTCTTACAAGCACGTTTACTTAACGTCAAATAAGAATATATAATTTTACATATATCTTTTAAACTCAAATAAATAAACCAATTAGATATTAACACTGCGAGATGAAAAATAATTTATAAATATTTAACAAATGTTATGAAAACTTCTTCTTGTATATTTTAACTTTAGTGTAATGGATTTCTTTAATAACATTAGTTGTTTTATTAAACAGTATTTAATCCCAAAATGTTACGAATATAAAAAACATCTTTATAACAAACTCAAGTATAGTAGGTACTTCACCGTACCTCTAAAGTTGAGTACGCGAGATGCAGTATTCACAAAATAATATTTATTTAAAAGTCTGCCTCTGTTTCGATTAAATGTCAAAGAATTTGCGACTTTATTACATTTTTAGAAGGTGTTATTTCCTTTAATGCTAAGATAATTTTAGAGACGATTTTATGATAAAATGTTAAAAAGTCCACCTACACGCAAGTGGACTCGTTTCGTTATCTGAATGCAGCAGGACTGAACTAATCATGTGAAGACCTAAAATGTGGAAAGATTTAATATGTTACATTTTATTTTTAGTATCGACCAACCAAACTTTACGCATTTAGCTCTCAACATATATTATAAAACATAAAAAGGCTTCCCATTATATCGTAATACCCATCGTAAATCTGCATTTGTTTTATTACAACGTAATTATTCATTATAGAAATGGAATTTATAAACAAATATTAATTGAATTTCGTATCTAATATTTTTAATGAAAAACAAAATTTATGTAGTATTCGTTTCTTTATAATAACATTATTACAAAAAAGCCCAAGAATAAAAGGAAAATATACATTGAAAGAGGAAAAGTTTAGAAAATTATATCAGAAAACTTAGAACTGGATAAAAAAACTCAAGTACCAGAAGAATTGTTTTTCTGTAGAATATGCACTAACTTATGTACTGAATATACGTGAAGCTAAATTGCACATCCGGATAGCCGCTGAGTTTAACAGCACTTGTTTTATGGAAGATCTTGCACAGCCAGTAATGCCAGTAAACCTTTATGATCTTGTAAAGCTTACGTAGAGAACTTCATTATGTCTAATAGAAATTTAAAAAAAATCTTCCTCACCGATCTTATTTCACAAATTCAGTAGATTTGGATATTTGTATAACAACGTTACGACCAAGCAAGCGACAAGAAACAAAACTTACTCTTGAACAAGAAATACTCAGGAATATTTTTAAAAAGCTTATGTTTATTAACATATTAATAGATAATTTTAAAGATCCTAGAATAGAATTTAGGGTTATGAGCTTAATTATCTTCTAAATGTTAATATGAATGCATATAAAATAATGTTATTTTAAGGAAAGTATTTAAAAACTTATTTTAAAGTCACGATTAACTGAATGTCAAGTTCTTCAACTGTATTGAGCATAGCATCTTGTGATCTTCATAGATCTCAACAGTGAGTCTTTTGTCTTTGTCTCCTTAGCAAATTGGTCCACGGAAGAGTAATGTACACCATCTAAGCATATAAAGATTGATCTATAAGTCACGTTCGCCATTACAGTAGGTATATTGTAAAGAGTAGGAACCTTGGAGAAAAATAATCTGGTGTATCAATAAAAAGGGAAAGTACCTGATATTATTATAAAACCCTTAAATTTGATCTTTCTGAACCTATAATTAATAGACACTATAAGTAGTAGTAGGAGTTATGTCATATTATTAAGGTTTACTGGAAAAGGAATGTTTAACAATTTAGCAATTTATATTTCGATGGTTCAGTTTTAGAATTAATAATTTTATCGATAATAGCAATCAGTCTAATAATGTCAGTTATTCTCTATTTTGGTTTTAGGTATTGTAATGGACGTTATACAGGCAATGTGGGTTAATAAACCATTACGATAAGTTGTAATGATCGAAAATTTTTTTCGATATCTATGCTACCTATTGACAAAAGTAATATTCAATTTTCTGATAATGAAGTTGTCTTTCATTGTCGAAACTAACGTCCAAGATAAAAAAAAAGTAGTCACTTCTTATTTTATTTGGACGATTGTTTTTCTTTGTAAGTGGTCATGAATAATCTTAAAATTAATATAATTCGTGAAATATTTCACCGACCAAGAAGTCCTTACAGTAATTGAGTTAAAAATAAATATAATTAATCTACAGGTATTTAAAATATTCAAATCTATTTAAGCAGTAAGAAGCCGGTGTTGTTTAATGTCAAAAAGAAATTTTTAATAAGCTGCATTTACAAGAATATGACGTTTCTCAAATCGCTCCATTAATTCTAAATGGAGCGACGGAGCAACATTTCATCTGTTTGGGCACACTACGCTTCGCCTCAGAGCTATTTTCGGTAGTATCCGAAAATTTATAACTATGAGTTACATTTAAATCTTTGGGTTTCGCAGTAAGTGGGATTTATTGTCGCCAAATGCTCTACCTATTTCTATGAAATATAAGCTATTAATATTATAATTACATTAATAATTATAATAATATAAAAATTTACTTAAAGATAATAATTGTTCTTCTCATTCAATTTATGTAATATGTTTATCATTATTACATCATGTAATGAAGACACAAAAATAATACTTAAAAAACTGTTCAAATTATTCAATTAAGAAAAAATCCTCTTAAGGATATTTGTTATTCTTTTTCTTTGTTTTTTTTTTACATATATCTGTGTTAAGTAATCCTTTGACAGGCCATAAAACTACCTTTGAACAATTTTTAATAGTTAAATCTCCTTTTTCTCCGTTTTAAATAAGCAAAAACAATTCACAATAAATTACAAACGAAAGATTAAAACAATTTATAATAAATTACAAAAAGAAACACATTGAAAGGAAGATGCAATTTGAAAACTTTACTTCAAGTTCTGAAGTAACTTATAAAATTTATCTTCGAAGTGCAATTAATCTTAAGAAAGAGCGTTATTAGAAAATTCTTGAAATCTGATTATTTTTGAATTTCTTTTAAAATTTTTCCTAATAAAATATAATATCTTTAAGAACACATTTCGTGAACATAAGAGTACTTTAATGTGTCCGGTGAAAGTGTAATGTGACATTTATCCCAGAATATACTTTCGATCCGAGCACATTGATTCTGATCAAATTCAGGCGTAGTTATGGATAAAAACATACTACCGGATAAATTATTGTATACATATCTGATATTATACAACCCTTATAGACACCGAAAAGATACGGATTTTAATAATGAAGATATTATAACAAGAATCTTATATATTTTATTACTAAATCTTACAATATTAGCTCTTTATATATTTAGGACATTATCAGAGTTTATATGTATATATGTATATGTAAAAATATAAGAATGACCTGTGGAGGCAAGGCAATATTTTATCCTTTTTGAAAGCAGTCACGTATTTTAAAAATGCTCTTCCGTGTGCATATTTGCGCTTCCTTTGTCTCTAGACTTTTCTTTAAAGGTTTTCTCAAAATAGAAGCATCTCCTTTGTCTTGGAAAGTTATTGGATGAAGAATAACTATTTTATTTCCAACGTTGAAACTTTGGACTTTTTTCTTGAGTCTTGAGAAATGTAAATTTAAAAACATGCACATGAGGAGAATACCTTTATAATATTTAAGTAGTTTTATATACAATGTCTTTGTTCATTTGAACTTATTCAATGATAATTTAATTAACATAATTTCTGAATTTTTCTCCCATATCTTCTATTTCTTTTTAATTTTTTTGTCATAAATGTTATATTATAATATAAAATTGTATTATATTATAATATTGCATATATAAAATAAATAATGTCAAAATGTAATAATAATGTATGTATCTTTTATTAATGGTAAATCATCTTTAAATAAAGATACCAAAACCAAAAATACTAATTCTGACGATATACCAAAAGCTTTTAATTTACATATATAAGATATATGTAAATTAGATACGATACGTTAAGGTTCGTTTATTTCGGCTTCACAGTTCATTATTCGACAAAAATTATAACTGTTTCACGAAAATTTCGCCATTTACAAAAGCTACTTCTATAAAAGTTTTTTTAAAATTTGGGTATGTATACTATATTTGTAAATTTTAGAAAATACCTTTCTTTTGAAATTATAAAGAAAAGAAACTTGTATCATTGAATGATATATTTTCAAAGCACCATTGCAGTTTTATGTTTAAAATTTGTATTTGTTTAAAAGATAAATATAAAACTAGATGCTACCAAGATTTTAAAATAAATTATCTACTGACATCACAGTGAAGACATACTTTTAAACATTATCTTGTATTTTATGCATTAAATATTATTTCCTATTCCAAGTATTAACTTGGATATATAATATAGGATAGGATATATTAATATCCTACATAACTTTAAAACTTTAAACCAGTTTAAAAAGAAGTATTATAAAAGTATAATATATGTTTTGTAAGTGACTATTCTAAGAGAGTACTGACCTACAAGGCAGTTTTTGATGGTTACGTCTTAGCTATGACGTTTAAATTTAAACGCAATTTTTTTAGAGCAATAGACATTTTAAATTTAATGATATATCTCTATATAATAATAATAATAAACTGTATATACATTTCTATTGTAAAGTTACACGCTTTTTTTTAGGTAAGGGAAGGGCAAACGAGCTTGCAAGGATTACAGATGATACTTGATCACCGAGGTCCCCGAACTCTTGCAGCATACGATGATTCACAAGAGCGCTAACAGCCTTGGAGGTAGGAGTACGCATTTTTTTAAGGTACCCGTGTCGATTTCTTCAGCCATGTCATTGAAAACCGCGCAGTAGAAAATTCGTCACGCAGACACGTGGTACGGATGGTATTGGAGGCAATGATGAGCTGTGCGGTGTTGATATTCGACATCAGATCGATTAGCTTTTCGGAACGCTCCCCGTGGTAAATGCGGTAGAAGACGCACAGAGAAGCAAAATCTCTACGCAATGCCAAAGAGTCCAACCGTTTGTAAAGCACGGGTTTTACGAACTAACCTAACGGCTGTCCGTTGTACACGATCGAAATAAGTACTGATTTTGGCGAACCATTGAAAGGAGTCCTCTCGAAGAGCGATGATGTGACAAATGGTGTTTTCTTAAATATTTATATAGAAATAATATTTGAATTGTGAAAAGATTTTACCGCCAGCCCCCATAGTGAGAGAAAACACTTTTATAAGATTAGTTACAAGATGCTCTGCACAGAATCAATATTGACTGAGTCGAGCGTCTCGTGGATACAGTTTTATTTTTCATTGTGTGTCTTGTCGCTTACAAGCTTATTGGATAGTGGGCGTGTTTATGTGAAGGATATTGCTCGGTAACATTGTTTTGATTTTATATGTTTGTTCTTTGTGCCGTGATTTCGTGTGTTTTTTAAAAGAGATAAAATTAAAAAGTGCCAAGAATTCTTTTTAATTTCTTAACTGCATTCAAAATAATTAAACCCTTGGAAAAGCATTATATTATAAATACAATGCACGGATACCCAGAGAGTATTGAATTTGACAACAAAGGAGCCTTTTATTGAAATTTGCATTTGAATGCGCGGAAAGTGCTGTAGTAATGATGTGTGACAAGAATGAAATATCTATTGCCAAGGTTTTCCTAAAAAATTTTATTTCTGCATCAAATACTTAAAGGTGTCGTAACTTTATTACTAGAAAGACCAACCTCGTCATTTTGACGCTTAGTTGTCTTGTACGTTGATATAAAAGTATATTGTTAATTTTTATATATATTTTTACAATTATTATAATAACAATATATTTTTTTTAAATTAATACGATTTTTGCACAATGTTTTTTTGCATCTGCATAATTAGGACAAGTGCTTATATTTATAATTATAACTTAATTTAATATTTACAATAAAAACACCATAAAATTTAATAGAAAATATTTGTATAAATAAGTACATATTTATAATAATAATATTATATAAAGTTAATTTCACAATTTATGGTCGTGGGTTAATTTGTTTATAATAAACATAATGTTTATAGTCTATAGACCACTCAGTTGTACGTCTCTAGTTTGAATCGTTTAACAAATTAGAATGTGCCTACACAATAGTTGACACTTCGACATTTCGAACGCTTTGTAGCACAAAACGTACTATCAACACACAACGCACTGACAGTATTTTGAGGTCTCACAGTGCACTCACTTGTCTGTTATTGAGACATGAATTTATATTATCCATAACTTTTCAGTCAGGTGTGAGATAGATTACAGCTATTTTGTCTTATAATATTTTTTTTAATTTTAATAGCTATCCCAATCCGTCTTGGTATAAACAATGATTTAACATCTCATCAGTGTTCATAGTTCTAACATGATATAAACAAGTCTAGTCATTTTATAAGATTTGATAAACGGGTAATTCTCGCTAAAGAACAACCATTATATTCAAAGAACAATTCGCAGGTAAGAAACGTTGTTTTATGTATGTCTGCAATAAGTACGTAAGTATATATACGAAAAACTCCCTTCTTTCTTATTATTTATAGTACATGCTTAGTATCGTTCAAATCATGTTCGTATGTTATACTCATCCGTCGCTCCATTACGCAATGTATAATTGTTAAAGCGTATTTGGTAAGGCCATCCTTTTAATAAAAAAAATTATTAACATTCAATCGAAGCTGTAGACAATCTTTTTTTTATAAGTATGTAAAATACGTAACAAAGAAATGGAGGACATATTTCAAATGAAGCAATTAGGTCAATTACTAGGTGTAGAAGCTATTGTTATATTAATGGTAAGGCGGCGTCACACAACGTGCTGTTTAAATGTGGCATGACTGCATTGTACAGTTCACATTATTTATGATAGAACGGTTATAGAATTAATTATATATTATTAAACATGAAACGCCATTATCAAACCGAATACAATTTAATCTAGTAAATAAAAAAATAAACAAAAATTACAAGTTGGTATTATTTAACAGATTTTTTTCATGCGTATATAAATATAATTCGTACCTTCAGACTAATAAATCATATAAGAAAGTACCTATTTATGTTAAGGATGACTACGACATAATAATAAGAAATAATTTATTACCAAAAGAATGTTAACTAACGATGAAATATATTACTCATGGATACAATGTATTACCAATTGAAATAATGAAAGTTTATTTGAGTATTTACTTATTTCTCATGTATTACTAACATGTGGCTGTATTCATTGAAGAAAGTGATGGTTGTGTGACTTTTTATTCAATATTAACAATTCTACTTTTGTTGTGTTATTAAATTAGTTATATCTATTCCGCCTTAATTTTCATTGTTTCAGCACCACAACAAAGTATTTGTTAAGTTATCCCCGCCAATTAGATGTTAGCCCTCAGAGACCTTTCAATAAAGCTGTTTTGTAATAAAAGCTCCGGGTAAATTATTGTCTCGAAGAGTTTCGGGTTATGAATAACAATAAGGTCCATTAATTATGGAAATTCTGAATTTGAAAGATTTAATGCTTTAATAAAATTTCTTCTTACTTTGAAAAAAACCTTACAACCTTAATAATACGGACTCTTTTCACATACTCAAAATTTTGCTTGCTCTTTTAAACTTAACATCTCAAGACACAACACAACTACTATTCCTATTGTATTCAATTATTTTTTGAGTAAATGTTTTGTATCAAGGATCAGAAATACATGAAAACTTTTAAATTGTTATATATTTCTGATGCTTAATACAATAATCTTAATGTTTCATTAAAATTTTTATTCATTTATCTTCACTGGAATTCATAAAATAAAATCACATTTAATAGAAACATAAACTATACTAACGACGTTTCTTATATTACTTTGATATATTAAAAATTATACAAGCCTTTATAAAAATATTAAGAACATCAATTTAATGATTGATATTAAGAACTATTAAAATTTATTAGCAACATGTGTATTAACACCAATTTACAAAGTAAAAAGTAATGCGAACTGCCGCAAAAACATGACTTGAGTTTCTTATTCAGTAAATGAAAAACGAATGAACCAACTTTACTACTGCAATGCGTCACCTCTACATGTCAAAGTGTTTCGTCTGTGGGTTCAGTTTAGGAATAAACTTGTTTACAGAGTTTATTCATCTTGAATTCAAATCAAATTATCTTTAAATGTAATTAGCTTGAACATGCAAGGTGAGGTTCAAATTAATTAGCTATGAAGCTTATTGCTTTGCCACTTACTTTGATACTTATGTATCATCTTTAGTAATAACATAGGTAAGAATATTTCCACAATCAACTTGTTAAGTAATTATTATATTAAGTTTTTTTATTGGTTTTGGCGACATAGTAGCAATGGTTATAGGCTTTTATAAATAATTTATAATTATTTTTTTTTTTTGTAATTAATAAAAATATAATATTACGAATTTAAATATAAGAAATATGTACTTTTCAAACAAAAAATAAATAAAATATGTTTTCCAGTTAAACCAAGTTTAGTTTAAAATTAAGAACACAAACAAAAAAAAAACAGGCCGAAAAAAAAAAGTAATTATTATATTAAGTTTTTTTTATTGGTTTTGGCGACATGGTAGCAATGGTTATAGGTTTTTATAAATAATTTATAATTATTTAATTTTTTTTTGTAATTAATAAAAACATAATATTACGAATTTAAATATAAGAAATATGTACTTTTCAAACAAAAAATAAATAAAATATGTTTTCTAGTTAAACCAAGTTTAGTTTAAAATTAAGAACACAAACAAAAAAAAAACAGGCCGTCGTACCTTGACTTTACAAAATGTATCTTATCTTCACTGAATACAGTTTAATTTCGTGTTAGAATACTCTGTGCTGTTTTGTTAGAAATCTAAAAGTCTAAAAGTTTGTGAACGCTTCGTTAAAGTAGAGGCACGGGATTACACGACCGAGACATTGATTGAGATTGTTGAGTGAATACGTGCATCCTATATACGAGTATGTATAATTAACTGTACCTTGAAACTTTGTTTCAAACAACGATAGAACTTTTAGAATCACGTGTGCCCAACTTTAGTGCAGTATTGAATAAATTAAAACTCCAACGTTCACTTTGTTAAACGCTGTATGTATTCGTAGTAACATGAATCATTGCAAAATTTTAATCTTAAATAATAAATTAAGATTAACTATGTAACTAAGAAAAGCTTAATGTTGTATTTCATATAAGTGAGAACCGAGAAAACAATAATTATGATATAAAAAAATTATTAAACGTTATAGGGGTTAATATGTTTAATATTTAATTTCATGTAAAAGCTCTTCATTCTATTGCAACTGTTACTTTTAATGAATTCTCGAATTCAACATTTTCCTGGTCACAAAACGCTTTGTGACATCATTTGAAAAGATTCGACAACTGCAATCTGAATTGGCCATCAGTGAAAATCCCATAAAATGGAATTTCATGAAAAAGATTAACTTATCATTGATAGTTATATAAAAGAGAGTATTTTAGATGATATTAGATATTATAACTATTAAAGTTCAATTGTGCAGTGAATTGTATGTGTATACTTTGGTGTAAATTATTACGAGGCTATCTTTGTCAGAAATTATAATATATTATAGTAAGCAAAAAACTGAATTTAATTTAATGAAATTGAATATGTTGATAAATTTTATTTTATTGAGATTTTGTCAGCTTGTTTTAAAGATTTTTTTTTAATATACTTTTCAGTTCAATAAAAATATATTTGCACGGTTTTTTGGAATGTTTCTTATTATCTTAACTAAAAAATAAAGCAATAGTATTTTCAATTTGATTTAAAATACTACGTATCCTCGTACTCAAAGTACGGTAGTCGAAGATTAAAATTCCTTCCACAGCAACACGTAACGTTGCTTTATGGGAAATTCCTTTTATCAGAGAAAGGTTTCAGTTGTACCACTGTATTAAATTTCATTGTATATTAGTTATAAACGTAAATAATATATTTTATTATTATGTGCATAGTATATAAACTTCTTAAGTACTATAATTCATATTATATCAGTAAAGTAAGTTCAATAAAGAGAACTTCGACGTTCAAGGAAACTGATATTAAAATAAAGTCCACGATGACTTTAAGCTGAAAATAAACTTTATACGATCATAAGGCCACTTCTACTGTAATATTAATTCCTATAAAACATACCTGTGTGCCGAGTTGGACAGTTTGATGTTAAGGTAGTAAAGAAGCGTGATGGGATGCCCGAAATATTGTATTCTCTGGATAATTTAATTTTAACAGTCAATATTTTTTATCTAGAAAATAAAGCATATAATATAAATGCGATAACCTACAAATATATATTAGAGCAGGTTGATACAGATATATTTTAAATACAACAAAAAACAAAGCAGTGCTGAAAGCCGTGTCGCTTCAATAGACGTTCATTCAATAATTTCAAAATATTAATGTGTTTATTATTATTAGTCTTTGTGTTAGAATAAGCATGGAATGTCAAATCATAAGCAGAAATCTGTCTTGCGATATCTATGAATAAGTCTCTGTTGTCTCAATGAATTTAACATTCAATATATAATCAGTTTTATCGGGAAATATCAAGTATCTAGGCTTCCTTGACTTAATTTCAGACACTCAAAAAACAACTGAGAACATTTTAAATATTCGGCACCTTTGTCGGCGTGTGTAAGTAATTATTAATCCTCGTGTGATTTCACTTAATTACAATGGCTTTAATTTTAATAGCATAAGTTAAGAGCAAATGAGGGTATTGTAGGGTCTCATAGTTGCTTATTTTGAATGACCAGTATATTATACCTGGAATACATCGTTGATGAAATTTCAATTATTCAAACAAGGATAGCCAGCTACAATTTTAGTCATAGTCCAGCCCAACTTAGACAAAAGTTCTTATTTGCGTTTACTGTATGTTAAATGTTCATAACACAAAACTATTCCTTTTTTGCGAATTGTTAATGGTGTATTGTTTTGAACAAAAAGTTCTGCCTGCATTGATTGGGACTACACTTTCCAAGATCCTGTGATTTCATCTATACTAAACAATTGTGATTTTTTTTTCTATAAATCTGCATGATTTTTATTACACCGAATTATTTCGGGAACAAATAAAATAATAATTTTGCTTAGGATGTAATTGTAATGGAAAAAAGGAATTGGTATTTTAAAACCTTTTTTTTTAATATTGTGAGTGCGTGCAACTATAATATCCGGGGAGTGAAGGGCAATAAGGAACACTATGGGCAACATAGGGATAAAAATAAACCACATACGAAACTGTAGGTGAAGTTGAAATCCACCACCTAATATTATGTATTAAAAAGTGTACAAATTGTTGCAATTAAGGGATAAGGAACATTTACATGAGATACTTTTAGAATTACACAATTTTATTTAAAGGCGAAATTTCATTTATAATTTCAGTTGGAAAACTCTTAATTAATTCAAAGTTTAAATACCTTAAGTTACCTACCTACCGCTACCTTAAATTATAACTCATCAGCATGTAAAAGTTTTTCAAGATATGGCGTTCTAGGTTATATTAAAATGTATTATATTATTGTGATAATTTTCAGCTATTTCTTGTTGATTAATTATCCGTTCGTATTATATTATTGAATAGGATTATTATTAAAACAAATTTCAAAACTTATATATTTTAAGGGATTACAATATTTAGATATCAAATTATAGATATTATTTTAATTAGCATCTTTATTCAGTATTTTGATAAGGTGTGATATATCAATTAATAATTAATAATAAAACTCTATAGAAATAGAAGGAACACTACTTTCTTTGTGTGTGTTTCTATTTAGTACCCCAGTCTTAATGGTGAGTTGGCACTATGAGATATGTCTGTCATAAGACCCCAAAACTGATTAACAATGTAATCTTATAATTAAATAAAATATATCAATTGTAAATATTAACATAATATTAAATGATTTAAAGTTTTTATTTTTTTTATGTATGAGGAGGGCAAGCGAGCTGGCGGGTCACAGATGGTCGTGATCACCGCCACCCATGAACTCTTGCAACATCCGAGGATTAACAAGAGTGTTGCCGGCCTTGTAGGTAGGAGTAAATGCCTTTTTTCAAGGTAACCATGTCGTACCGATCTGGAAATACCGGCGAAGAGAGTTCGTTCCACAAGCGAGTGGAACGTGGAAAAAAGGTCCTTGAGAATCGCACAGTGGAGGATCGCCACGCATCCAGGTGGTAGGGATGTTAAAGAAGTCGATGGCGCGCTGTGCGGTGATGAAATTCGGCGGCAGGCATCAGATCGATTAGTTATTCGGAACACTCCCTGTTGTAAATGCGGTAGAAGACGCACAAAGAAGCCACGTCTCTACATAATGCCAAAGAGTCCAGTCGTTCGCAGAGCACCATGTGTGACCGGACCTGTGCCTTATAGAGCGCAAGTTTTTGACCAGGTTAGAAATACTGCCTCGCTCTATTGATCACTCCCAATTTCTTCGGGCCAACTTGGCCTTGCTCTCCAGATGACCACAAAACTGACAATCGCTCGAAACGCCGTTTTCTGGAGAGAGACCTGCACGGCCGGAATATACCGCATCCCCAGTACTGTCATCCGCATAACAATGTATGTTTGAGATATTCAACATATCATTGATGTGCAGGAGAACCAGAGTTGGGGATAGCACGCAGCCTTGGGGTACACCAGCGTTCACAGGCTTGGGGTCCGAGCAAAAACCGTCGAGAACGACCTGTATGCTCCGCCCAGTGAGAAAGCTGGTGATCCACTTGCATAAACTCTCGGGACGCCCATAGGAAGGTAGCTACAAAAGAAGCCCTTTGTGCCATACACGATCGAAGGCCTTCACCATATCCAGACTAACTGCCCGACCCTCTTCCTAGCTTTCAACAACAGCTGCCCAACGGTTTGTATGATATAAAAGAAGATCACCAGCCGATCGAACATGGCGAAACCCATATTGCCGGTCATTGACCAACTGATGATCCTCGAGGTACGTTAGAAGCTGTTTATTGATGATGCTCTCCATTACTTAGGTGAGATGAGAGGTAATGGCTATAGGTCTGTAGTTAGCTGGGTCAGAGCTGTCACCTTTTTTAGGGATCAGATGGACAAGGGCACGCCTCCATGAGACCGAGACTACGCCTTTAAGGTAGGAGTACTGAAATAGACGCGTTATCACTGGTGTAGAGAGATACCATCTGGCCCACTCGACTTATGAACTTTTTTGCCGAGTTTTTGCCGAAAAACTATTTCCGGCATTAAGCTTGGACACCGCGGGGTGATAGGCGGTGCCTTCCCCTGGTCGTCCAAAGTCAAGTTTGAGGCAAAAAGAGTGCCCAAGAGATCGGCTTTCTCTTTTGCCGTGTGGGCCAAAGAGTCGTTCCCAGTGTGCAATGGCGGTAGGGATGGCTGACGAAAGTTTCCCAGACTGGCTTTGGAAAGCGCCCAGAACTTGCGCGTGCCAGGTGGGTACTTTACCAGCTGATCCCCAATTTTGACGACATGCTTGAACTTTCCTCTAGCAATTTTCCGTTTGAAGAATCTGGAGGCACGATTATATTTCCTCTTCAGAACTCTAGAGTTCCGATCTTTAGTGACTAACGCATTAGCCGCATTAGCCCAAGCTTGATAATTAAGGGGATGATGATGATAACAGTCATCTTGTGCTAAAATTTTAATTACTTGTTACAAATTTATTTATTAACAATGTTATAAAATTTAACAAAATGGACTAAAAGTAGATCTAAAAGCTTCAAATGTTAAAAGATTTATTCCGGTGATATATTTTATTAAGCACTATAATCACCAACACAGATTACAGGTTAAGGTTCTCTTCACGTCAACAATCACTAATCACTTCACTTCTTGAAGCTAGCAGTTCCAACAATACGAAGCTCTACTGACCAGCGAGTGACTTATCTACCGCCTTGAGGCAAGTTTCGTAATAGCGGTGCTACAATTAACAATTAATTTCGGCAAACTTCACGCACCAAGTATTGAGAATGTTCAAAATGGCGATAACAGAAACTACACTTGCAGTTTCATACAACTTTTAACCATTCATTGTATATACGCTCACTTTAAAGTACTGTAGAGATACTTTTATCATAATTTGACACTAACTGTAAGAACTCCTATTGATATAATTTAGATATTATAGTCAATTCAATATAATAAGTTTAATATTTCTATACAAATATTTAACTAATTAATTTATATAAATGTATTTCTATTGTTTTAAAGTGAAGTAATTAAAATAAAGAATTAATTAATCAGTTTTGGGGTCTTATGACAGACATATCTCATAGTGCCAACTCACCATTAAGACTGAGGTACTAAATAGAAACACACACAAAGAAAGTAGTGTTCCTTCTATTTCTATAGAGTTTTATTATTAATTATTAATTGATATATCACACCTTATCAAAATACTGAATAAAGATGCTAATTAAAATAATATCTATAATTTGATATCTAAATATTGTAATCCCTTAAAATATATAAGTTTTGAAATTTGTTTTAATAATAATCCTGTTCAATAATATAAACGAACGGATAATTAATCAACAAGAAATAGCTGAAAATTATCACAATAATATAATACATTTTAATAAAACCTAGAACGCCGTATCTTGAAAAACTTTTACTTGCTGATGAGTTATAATTTAAGGTAGCGGTAGGTAACTTAAGGTATTTAAACTTTGAATTAATTAAGAGTTTTCCAACTGAAATTATAAATAAAATTTCGCCTTTAAATGAAATTGTGTAATTCTAAAAGTATCTCATGTAAATGTTCCTTATCCCTTAATTACAACAATTTGTACACTTTTTAATACATAATATTAGGTGGTGGATTTCAACTTCACCTACAGCTTCGTATGTGGTTTATTTTTATCTCTATGTTGCCCATAGTGTTCCTTATTGCCCTTCACTCCCCGGATATTATAGTTGCACGCACTCACAATATTAAAAAAAAAAGGTTTTAAAATACCAATTCCTTTTTTCCATTACAATTACATCCTAAGCAAAATTATTATTTTATTTGTTCCCGAAATAATTCGGTGTAATAAAAATCATGCAGATTTATAGAAAAAAAATCACAATTGTTTAGTATAGATGAAATCACAGGATCTTGGAAAGTGTAGTCCCAATCAATGCAGGCAGAACTTTTTGTTCAAAACAATACACCATTAACAATTCGCAAAAAAGGAATAGTTTTGTGTTATGAACATTTAACATACAGTAAACGCAAATAAGAACTTTTGTCTAAGTTGGGCTGGACTATGACTAAAATTGTAACTGGTTATCCTTGTTTGAATAATTGAAATTTCATCAACGATGTATTCCAGGTATAATATACTGGTCATTCAAAATAAGCAACTATGAGACCCTACAATACCCTCATTTGCTCTTAACTTATGCTATTAAAATTAAAGCCATTGTAATTAAGTGAAATCACACGAGGATTAATAATTACTTACACACGCCGACAAAGGTGCCGGATATTTAAAATGTTCTCAGTTGTTTTTTGAGTGTCTGAAATTAAGTCAAGGAAGCCTAGATACTTGATATTTCCCGATAAAACTGATTATATATTGAATGTTAAATTCTTTGAGACAACAGAGACTTATTCATAGATATCGCAAGACAGATTTCTGCTTATGATTTGACATTCCATGCTTATTCTAACACAAAGACTAATAATAATAAACACATTAATATTTTGAAATTATTGAATGAAAGTCTATTGAAGCGACACGGCTTTCAGCACTGCTTTGTTTTTTGTTGTATTTAAAATATATCTGTATTAACCTGCTCTAATATATATTTGTATGATATCGCATTTATATTATATGCTTTATTTTCTAGATAAAAAATATTGACTGCTAAAATTAAATTATCCAGAGAATACAATATTTCGGGCATCCCATCACGCTTCTTTACTATCTTAACATCAAACTGTCCAACTCGGCACACAGGTATGTTTTATAGGAATTAATATTACAGTAGAAGTGGCCTTATGATCGTATAAAGTTTATTTTCAGCTTAAAGTCATCGTGGACTTTATTTTAATATCAGTTTCCTTGAACGTCGAAGTTCTCTTTATTGAACTTACTTTACTGATATAATATGAATTATAGTGCTTAAGAAGTTTATATACATGTATTAAAAACATAATTTGTTTAAAAGTAAATTGACATGGTCCTTTTCTAATTACTTAGAGTAACAATTAATAAAGGTTTCTTATTAATGATAAATTGTCTATTAAAATAATAAAATCAGAACTATTTATTTCAAGTATATTTTACAACCTGACACGGTACCTGATTGTAAAAATGCTGTGCTAACCCAGAAGATCTCTGCAATAACATAGGAATACTTATTTATTACTTTTAAATTTCGGAATTTATAACTGGACTAAGTTCTGAAACAATAAGTCATTTTGTAGCGATTGTTAGGAATAATCTATAAATGGGAAATCATTAAATCCTAAAGTGTTAAACCCATAAAATAAATTTATACCACATTATGAATTTCAAATACTTAAATTAAGTACTTATTTATTATTCGTCAAAAAGTGTAATATATAAACTATTTCTTTTAAATTGTAATATATTCCACAATGTGTAATAGGAATTTCATATAAATATAGACGTGATGGCGCTGAGATTGCTGACGGCAATAACGTGAATAGCGTTCCATTTCAAGACAATTTAGATACCAAATTACTTACTAATGGAATCCGTCTCATTACTTCTGCGTAATTAAAACAAGTAATGTAATTACTTGAATGGTTTCTCAAACAATGATGCTCAAATTTGTTTTTATTTAATATTTATATATTTGATTTCATTCATATGCATTTATGAATAATAATCAAAGATAAGAAATTAATTGTTAGAGAAAAAATAATTGTTATTTGTATTTCATAGAAAAAACTGATCCAAGAAAATGATCATATAAAAATAAATAAGGTTTTATTTGAGGTTAAGATGCTGTGCGTACAGACAATATACCTTAGTAATATATTATAATTTCAATGTTTATGCTAGTATAGAATAGTTTGATATGTTTTTTCACACTCAAATTAAATTTTAGCATTATTCAAAATTATCTCATTAACCTCTATTAAACTCAATATGTTCACAAGACAAAAAGACTAGCAATAAGAAGTCGTATATTGAAAAATGAGAGTGCTTCATACCAGTGGATAGCTCAGTTCAGTCAACATTGACTTGGTATAGAGCATCTTGTAACTGATCATATAAAACTGTTTGGTCTCACTATCGACGGTCTAGTGCTGAAAACTTTATGCTCGTCAAATAACATTTGCATACAGCCTGCAGGCAATATTTCCGCATTTGAATATTTATAACAAAACATTTCTATCGAAATTTAGGGGTTGGATGTGAATAATTCGCTACGCTTCCGTTAGACAGGACTCAAAACGTCACAAAAGAAAATTTCAAAATATGCTAATAAACACAAAATATGCACATAGACTTTAGTCTAACGTCGACAATTACCTTACTTCAAGCAACCTTTAGAAATAAATGGCATAATGAATTCTCAAAGGAATACAAAACGTCACAGATTAATCATGTCTAATTAGATGATAACAAATAGTTACTATATCTTACTTGATGATCGACAAACGTTATACACATACATATTTTAATTCTTACAGATATGACATTTATATTAATAGCAAGTCCGAGAGATGTTTTATTGTCGAGTAAATTAGATAATCCAGTCCAATCCAATTGTGATGCAAACAAATGCACATAATAATAAAATATATTATTTACGTTTATAACTAATATACAATGAATTTTAATACAGTGGTACACCTGAAACCTTTCTCCGATAAAAAGGAATTTCCCATAAAGCAACGTTACGCGTTGCTGTGGAAGGAATTTTAATCTTCGACTACCGTACTTTGAGTACGAGGATACGTAGTATTTTAAATCAAATTGAAAATAATATTGCTTTATTTTTTAAGATAATAAGAAACATTCGACAAAATCTCAATAAAATAAAATTTATGAACATATTCAATTTCATTAAATTAAATTAAGTTTTTTGTTTACGATAACATATAATATGGTGGCTTCTGACAAAGATAGCCTCGTAGTAATTGACCCCAAAGTACACAAATACAATTCACTGCACAATTGAACTTTAATAGTTATAATATCTAATATCATCTGCAATAGTCTCTTTTATATAACTATCAATGATAAGTTAATCTTGTTCACGAAATTCCATTTTAAGGGATTTTTTACTGATGGCCAATTCCGATTGCAGTTGTCGGATCTTTTCGAATGATGTCACAGAGCGCTTTGGGACCGGGACAATGTTGAATTTGAGAATTCATTAAAAGTAACAGTTGCAATAGAATGAAGAGCTTTTACTTTAAATTAAATATTAAACATATTAACCCCTATAACGTTTAATAATTTTATATATCATAATTATTGTTTTCTCGGTTATCACTTATATAAAATACAACATTAAACTTTTCTTAGTTACATAATTAATCTTACTTTATTATTAAACACTAGCAGACCCGGTCACGCGTTGCTGTGACTACTCGTATTATTTTTGATGTATTACATTATAGTAAACAATTTAAGGGGTAACGTTCAGAGTACATCTGTCATGAAAACCATAATGTTTTCTTACAGTCGATATTAAGCAAAAATCAAAACAAAATAATTATAATTATTTTTTTAATTTTATCCAAGTTTATAACACTATTTGTATATTACAAAGTTTTTAGTAAATAGCTTGGAACACTAAACTTACGAATGAGGTAGGTAGGGCAGATACCTCATTCGTAATTACTCAATCCAGTCAATAGATACCACCATCTTTTAGAATTATTAGGAGCTAACAGCAAAATAATAAACGAATAATTTGCAATAAAATAATATTGCGACTATGAATTGAGTTGAAAACGTACGTGGTGTGTAAATTTATTAAAATCAGTAAAGTAGTTTAGTAGTATATAGTTGTATATAGTTGCATATAGTTATATATAGTTGTATATAGTTATAGTAGTTCATAATTAAAAATATTTGGTGGTTTTACTAATGCATATAATAAAAGTTAAACCCAAAACATAAATTTTAAAAGATAAATCATGAAAAATGAAAAAAATAGATTTTTATAATAAATACAACAATTTTTATACAACTCGGCAGACTTCGTTCTGTGAAATAGAATTGGAAAGTGGCAGCTTATATTTCGACCTTAAGACGTTTCTACTCTGCTGACTCTCACATATCGCCCTATCATCATGGTGATGGGTCTGTTCAGGAGAATTAAAGAAAAAGGTCAGCTCGGGTGACCTTAGAATATCTTCCACTTACTTAAACGAACTTTGGCCACCCTTTTGAGACCCACTAAAAACCCCGACTGGGATGTCTGCCAGAGGGCTTCAAACTAAGAGGGAAACTTAAGGTTCAAACCTGATTGAAAATAATGGGAACCTAAAGGTGACAAATATTTATAAAGTGGGTGCTTCAATGACAAAAAATGGAGATAATTAATTATTTATTACTATTATTATTAACATAGGGATGAAATAAAGAATAATGAAATAAAACGTATATAATTATTTTCAGTAATCGCTTTGTTGTAAATCAAGTGAATCACAATTATTAACAAATATCTGTTTTATTTTTATTGTAGTGCTTTATGATACACATGTTTTTTGATTGATTACCTGGTGAATATACAAACAAATCTGATGGTTATCCAACACGGGAACAGGCAACATACAGTTGACCATGTAAAAGCATGGGTTTTCTAGATTAATACCACAAACACCTAATGATTGCACCTGGGACTTATTATGACTCATAGCAAAAGCAAGCCGCACTGAAAACTGTAGTCGTTTAAATTCAAATGGTACATCAGTCGGAATCATTGGGATGCGTGGTATCAAAACGTCTTCTCCTTTATACTTTCCTTTCAGTATAGTTGCTTCTATCACGTTGTTCAAAAATTTTTATCGCTAACCGTGTGCCGTTGCAAAGACGCGGTTGGTTGATATTTCTCAACATTATAACTACCGATCCAACCTTTAATTGAAGATTGTGAGGTGGCAATCCTGGTAAATCCAGCGAGTTTAAAAATTCAGGCGGATAGTTGACGACATCATCTTGGTTAGTAGCCGAATCAACTGATTTATATATCCTCAATTCACCTGTAATTTGTTCTTGAATTTTGAAATTTAATTCATTTACATCTGTTTTTTGCAGCCAATATAGCCCGTTCGCTTAACCATTCATGGTTTCTGTAATTTTGAGCAACATCTGGAAACACCTTTTGAATAAGAAGATCTTTTGATCAAGTTAACTGACAAAAACTTTGAGGAAACTTAATGCAACCAGTCAGTGTCTATAAGAAATTTGCCATTACCAATGTCAATGAGTTGTTTAGAGAATATGTCTCCAGATTGGTCATTTTGCAACTTGACACGCATATTCTTGCATAAGTGTAATACCTACACATGCTTCCACAAATTGGAGGACTTTAAACATGCAGTAAGTTCATCAGCTGGCGTTGATCGTGGAATCACTGGCAATGTTTGACGAAAATCTCCTACTAATAAAATCATTGCACCACCAAATGGGTTATGATTGCTCCGTAGATCTTGTAAGGTATAGAACCTAAAGCCTCCATAGATTTTTTATGTGCCATCGTGCGTTCATCCCAAACAATCAATTCACATTGCTGCAAAACCTTTGCCATTGCAGAGTTCTTCGAAATGTTGTAGGTTGGAGTTTCGTTGCTTTGCATGTTTAATGGCAATTTTAGTGCTGAATGAGCTGTTCTACCACCTTCAAGCAAAGTTGCTGCGATTCCCGACGAAGCGACTGCAAGTGCATTTTTGTTTTGTGAGCGAATTCTTGCTAATATCAATGAAATCAAAAAAGTTTTTTCTGTACCACCAGGTGCATCTAAGAAGTAAATCCCTCCTCTTTTAACATTTATTACTTTCATAAGTGTATCAAATACATACTTCTGTTGTTCATTCAATAGTGGAAGATTTGTTTGAATTAATTCTTTCAGTGTTGAGATCATACAGTTTTTCTCGGTGCAACTCTTGGCTAAAAACATCATGCATTGGAGGATTGGGCGCGGCCAGGCCTAATTTAAATAATAGTTTGTTTGACATCATCAAGCACATGTCCTCAATTGAAATCAATACTTCATTGTAAATTTCTTCGCTTATTTGTATATTTGAATTTCCCCTTCTAATCCGTATTTGATCCAAAATATCATCACACATATTATCTTTGTACTTGATCCACAAATCCTTTGGGTTTGATGGGAAGCATGTAGATATGATTATAGAAAACAATGTTCGTATTTGATGAGCTTGTGATGATATTACAGCATCATTGAGAGTTTGATCCCAATGAGCATCATTTTCTAGCAATCGCAAACGTTGGCAAGCTTCTCTGTATGATCCACACAAATCACCACCAACATTTCGTACATGTTGGAATGATGTTGGGCCACGTACATTGACTAATAGCAGTCGTAAATAAAAACATTCATCGTTGCTTGGATGTACTGTATAAATTCGACCAATCGCATTGGTAGAATACCTCCTGGAACTGGTTTTCCTTGTTTCCTTCGTATAAATCTCCTTGAGGATTGTTTCCAAGTATAATATTTTGGTATTTCAGAATATAACAATGTTTGAGCAAAAGCATCGTTTTGGCATGTCTAAAAAAAACTGTTTAATGTAGTAGATGGTGGCTGTACAGCTCTTTCTACTGCGTTCTGTGTTGTAAAATACACTCTTTGTCCATTTTCTAAATGCACAGCTAAATGAACGTCAGTAGGGTGTCTCTCATGAATTGGAAAAGAAAATATTCGCCAAACTGCTTCATTACTACTAACATAGCGACCCATTTGGTATTGGATAACTTCATCATTGGAATTCTCTGCTTTAATACCAATCACAGTCATATCACTCCTTTTGGTTACGTATTTGCAAATGTATTTAATAGATTTTAATGAATTGCAAGATTCAACGTTGATGTGCGCTTTGAAGGTCTTTGATAAAATGGGTGAATATGGAACAATCCAGCAATTACCTATTTCAATATCTTGTTGATTTAATTTGACAATTGTTGATCTTCCATTCTCTGCTGTCGATCGGCGACGATACAAAGGATAACCGTCATTACCACTAATTGTTTCAGATATTAATGTCCGTGGATATCGCTTTGAACATTTACCATCCATCATACACGGTGAATTTTGATTAAGAGTTCCACAGGGACCATGAATCATGTTTTTGATAACTACATATCCAGGATCTACTTCTACATTAGGGATTTCAGCTGATATTACTGCATCAACTTCATTTGGCCTTATCTTTTCAACTAACCAAATCAAAATGTGTGCACGTGGCAATCCCCGTTTGTGCCACTTCACTGAATGCATCCAGTAGTGTGTCTCTCCAAACATATAATGTTTCACAATGAAATCTATTTAAGATTTCAACTTTGTCTTAAGACTCTGGCTGTAATATCATGACGATCAATGGGTGATTGCCCAGGGAATAACTCCTGCTTGATTTCTATCCAGTGTAGATTGCATGTAAATGTGATGAACAAATCTGCTGTACCATAATGACGAACATATGACATGGCATCTTGAGCATATTCATGCATATGTAGAGGGCTTCCGATGTATGGTGCTTGAAGAATAGTCAGTAGTAGTAGTTAATCGCATCTCGAAGGTGAATATACTCTTCAGATCTGAGTTTGGTCTGATTCAACCTGATGACTGTTAATCTCTCCGTTTCAATTTTAACATACATGTCTATAACATACTTGTGATATAATCGCCGACATTTGAGTATGTCTTCATTTTCACGAATCATTAGGCGGTATGAATAATAGTTCATTGAACTGACTTTATTGTTGGTTTCAGAACCTGAAAATAGATTTTTGTGTTCATAACATTGAAAATAAAAAAATTATAGGTAATATAGTAACTGATAATATATCTCCATAGCTAAACTAATATTTTTTATTACCTGTAATGGGATTTATCATCTTGTTTGAGAAATCATAGCCATCTTCACCTTGCCAAAATATAATGAGATATTGCAGTGCGTCATATGAGCGGGGTGTTTCCTTTATACGTTGTAATTGATCATTCCGTAATTTTGTCATTATCAGATGGCATCAGATCCAGTGCAGTTTTAAACAACAATTGATTGTACTCATGAAATAAAGTTTATAATTGTTCTACAATAAACCTCTTTAGTGAATTGTTATGTAAACAACGCATATCAATTGCCCATGAAATAAATTTGCAGGAATTTCTATTTGCTATTTGACACTGGTAACAGTGAACCTGCTCTATGATATATTTTTCCTTGTATCTGTAAATAAAAAAAATGATTTTTGCCAAATATAAATAATATTTGTTCCTAAAAAATATATCTGTCTCCTAATTTGAATCACCAAATAATAATTGATATGCTTAGGTATGTCAATATGTAATAATTATTTGTAACTAATATCCATCATCAAATATTTATATTGTGTTTCAAAATAATAAAAGTGTTGCTAATACTGAATCACCAAATAATATTATGACTAAGTAATATATGTGTTGGGGTCTAGGGAACTGAAGGTTAATGACACATATTTACTTAGTTAACAGGAAATTTTGTTCATTAAAATAATAATGATAACTGCTATAATACATACCTTAAAAGTTGGCATGAAATTTTCCCGAACTACGATTGTTGCCCCAAATGACGTCATTTGAAAGCAATTATTATATTGTTGGATATTTGACAAAACGTGTATGGAATCTGGTTCTATTCCTGAAACCAATGAGTACAATGACTCTGGTGGTGGATCCAATGGTATCAATTTCACTTTCCCATTTGCGAAACACAATCCATTGGCATCATTTTTGTATTTAAATGCCTTACAATGAGAGCAAACCAAGTTCATAGATCCAATAGTAATACATTGGTGGTTACTGTAGTCAATTGACAAATCGTAATTGAAAGCAGCTCGATTCAAACTTTCGCGATTATTAGTTGAATCTCTCGCCCTCGCTGCCCGCATTCTCGATATACAAATTCTTTCACATTTATTTCCGCCGTCACGTTCTTGAGCAGTATGATAAGATCGGTAATTAGTTTGGTTTGTAGCATTTCGGGTTCTTCTACCTAAATTACTTCGTCTTATAGAAGGCATATCGAATATACTTACCTAAATAATGTCACATGCAATAATTATTATTCACAGGTATTAAAACACTTTGCACAAAACACGATATAAAACAATTAAAATTAATTATTAAATATTATATAGGCTTTTTAACGCGATTTGTTTGACAGATGCAATGACGTGAAAACTGATGACAATTTATGTCACATTCCGAAACTAAAACAAAAGAAAGAATATTCCAAGGCCAATCAAATCCATAGCTCTTACATTTTTTGACTTTTCAATTTGGTCGGGTCACGATTTTATCACTTTTGCGTGAACGCACATTTGGTTGAATTTGAACTTTGTGCAGCGACAATAAAGCGCGAATTGACTCTTCGACGTTAGCAACACACTTACATTGTTTAGACAATAATGAATGCTTGTAATTTAATATGAACTTTATTGAATAGCAATACAGTTTAAATTGACTCTACATTTAGTTAGAAAATATTTGTATAGGAAAAAGAAAAGGGCTCTTTTAGGGTTTTCCTGGAAATTATTCGAATTTTTCTCGCCGTCAGAACCATCCTTGCGCTTTAAGGAACATTTTAAGAAAATAATTGTTAAGATTGGTCCATGCGTTGTTGAGTTATGCGCTTACAAACACATTTTGCGATTCATTTTTATATAATAGATTATCTGTCTCGACCACACGGTGTTAACAAGGAAATTGAGTTTGAAGTTCTTTTATCAGGAAACAGGATCTAGTGCCGTAACGAACAAATACATGTAACCTATCGACAAGCGGTTTATATTGATACTCAACTAAAATATTATATGCATATAGGTTGTTGTATACATTGTTATTTTATTCTAACGCGATACTACATATTTTGCATTCGGATGTACTCGTATTAGACGAGACATGTAAGAGAAAAAATTTATATTATGTTACCATTTGCGATTATCATCAACGATTTTAAGCCGTTATTAATGATACTAACTAGTTTCTGGGTGTATGCCTCTTTAAAACATTGAAATACACATAATATAATGTATAGCATGTTTTTCTTTTTTAAGAAGTTTTTCTGGCTGTATATAATACCATCGTCATTCGGTATATTATTCACAGTAAATCAGTTTATATTTAAGAAAATATAACGCTTAACTGAAATGAAAAAGTGCAAACGTCACGAAAAGATAATAAATATGCAGTGTATAATAATTATTATTTTAATGATGAAAATAAGAACCCGTTAATTCCCATTTATTCTAGTATTTATTTGGAAAAATAGTTTAATTTAATTTCAATTGGTTCATAAATATCAATTATGACTGTGATTGTTTAATCAACTAGTTTATAGGTACAAGGTATGCCTATTTGAAATAAAAAAAACGATTTATGAATTTGAGAACATAGTAACTGCAATTATACTTTATTTTATATTATATTAATTACTTTTATGGGACATTTCACGTCAAGCGGATCACCATCACGGCCAGAATATGTTTCGACTGATTGAGACGTATGAGGTATCAAAATGTTCGTCTCGGAAAAGACTTTCGAAATCCGTATGGCACTTTTCACAAATTCAAAATGGCGGATCTAATATGGCGGTTAAAAGGTGGAGAAAACTTAAGTAATCAACAAAAAAAAGTTGTACAGATTATTATTCGCCATCAACCGGGTCATTTTTTAACTCAAATTATAGCTAAGAGATGCCTCTTAAAAGCTGATGTGGTTAGATGAGAAAATCCAAGATGGCGGTCCGAATTTAAAAAATTCCACCAATTCTTATCAACATCAGTATTTAGGAGTTTCTGGGGTCGCTGATTACGAATTTGAAGTCAGATTTGAAAACTACAATATGGCGGATCCAAGATAACGACTTAAATCAAATTTAAAAAAAATATTTATTAAAATTTCAAACGGTTTGGACAAAAATAGGTGTTTGGGGGTAATGTCCCATATATAATCTTATATTATCTTGTTTGGTCTTCTATCCAGTGTCTTATTCATGACATGTCTTGAATAGTTTTTCAAATCTGATTCCTTAAGAACAGAATAATCAGACATTTGGTCCTCTACAGTTCTTATTCAGGTTTTCAGCTAATATAGGTTAGTATGAAGAACAATAGAACCAATGACCAAATGCCAGCTGTGTCATAATGATAACTCATTGTGACTACAACATTGCAATTTCATCAGTGGAGATAAAATATGTAAAATCGTCTATTTATTCTGTATCTAGATAATCGTTTCATGTTTGTAATAATAAAGGCGATCAAATCCTTGTATTTTAATTTATATATAGGGACAATAAGCTACAGGTTCTATCTTATTGATGTATGGAAACTGCAGGCTGTAGCGCTGTAACGTGTTTTCAGTTTTACTAAAGTAATTAATTACATATTATAAAAACAATACATTTTATATTCTTCCTGAAATCCATAAATTATCTATTTTACACATACACAAAAATCTTCTCATCAGACTTTTTTCTCTATATATAATTATAACACAAATAAACGAAGAATAATTTTACTCAGAAAATAGTTTAGTAAAACCCATCAAATAACAGTTTCTTTACACAAATTGACCGTAAAAAAAAATAAGTCAGCAAGTTTTACTAAATATCGCTGTTGGAAATACTTAAAAGAACATTGAAGCTTTATCCTATCCTATGACATTTAGGTCACATTTTACTACGACACAATAGAGATATAACTTCGACCAACGCTATATTTATGCCTAATGTTGTGCCTCATAAGGGTTAAATATACATAATACAATTGGTATTGTTGTAACTTTAAATGTTGGTTATTTACTTTAAAAAGAAATGGACTTAAATATTTATTTTTATTTGTTTGAAATTGGAGGTAAGATATGATCAAGAAATAAATTTAAATTTTGAAATTTAGAGTTCAAGTATTTATATTTCATTGAAGAATAGAAAAAATATTTTATTAATTATCTTTAGGATTTATTTTAGATCTTAAAATAAAATCTTAATTTTAGTTTATTGGTGTTATAAAGTAAGATACCAATTGTTGTGTAATTTGTAATTGAAGACAATAATTTTATTAATATTTTATATATTTTCAAATCTTATCTAAAGTGAACTTTATATTATTTATTTAAGTTTAAATAATGAAAATAAATTTTTATCTTGATAATAAAAAGATCAAGACTACTAAATATATAATGTTATTCCATGTAAACTATTTTCCAAGAACAAAATGGAACACCATTCTAAGTAGAACATTAATAATTTGATTGATCTGTCTTAATCGGCCACATATGCCTTCTTCTGTGACTTTTTTCGGTTTTTAACTTTCAACCCCCACAGCCCCTCAACCCCCTGACCGATTTCCCCCGTTCAAGAACTTAACCTTCATTTTGTCCTTAAGAATGAGTATACCGAGTTTTAAAATCCTCCGTCAATATTCGCGACCTGTAGCGTGTCCCAAAGGTTTGCACTTTAATCCCCCTCCCAGCCCCCCTTTCACTTTTTCCAAAAAAACGCGATCAACCTGTGAAGTCAGATTTTGCCTACGATGAATTTGGACTGATAGATCATATATATACATACATATATACACATACATACATACATACATATATATATATCGGGATATATAATATTTTTTTTCGACGGATTCTCAATCTCCAGTTCATAAACGACGTAGCGCCCCTACTTTGGGGTCTGGGTCCCGTCATCGCATCGATTGCAATAGGTAGATTCATCTATGGAATCTACCTAAAAATAAATGCCAGTATCATAAGAGTAGTGAGAAAGTATTAATTTTTTTAATCTATATATAATCAATATATTATTTTTTCTATAACTAATATTATTGCATTTAATATATTTAATATCAGTCCTAATTTTTGGAATTACCATAACATGTATGGAATATATACATATTAAAATTATATTTACATGTACATTAAGATATATTAAATTTTTCTATATTTTTTTATAAATTAACATTTTTATAATTGTTTAGAAGGGAAACTATATAATCTTTTCACGTTAACTTTTCGTCCTATCTAATTTGGAGGCGAACAACGTAATGTGTTAAATATATGATCTGCAGTTTAAAGTTAAGTTGTGTTAAGGGAAGCGACAACAATAATAACAGTTCCGGAATGAGACACCCATGTCAGTTATATTGGCTTCCTTTATTAGAACTACCGTATAGTGGCGCCTTGCACGCGAATGAATTACATAACTTTGACCATTCTAGAATCAGCGGTACCAGGTACAGAGATTTCAATTCAAACTTGTTGAGGTTGAGGAAAAAGTTTTACTATATAGTGAAAATAACAGAATTACTAATACTACTTTGTTATAATAAAACCTTGTGAAAAAAATCTAAGTTCATAGGTAAGTAGAGGCAAAACATTTATTTATGAAACAACAATCCGTAACACTTGGATGCGTGGCGATCCTCCACTGTGCGGTTCTCAAGGACCTTTCTTCCACGTACCACTTCAATGTGAAACGGCGATATTTCCAGATCGGTACGACAGGAGTACCTTTAAATAAGGCGTTTACTCCTACCTCCAAGGCCGGAAGCGCTCTTCAAGCGCTCAGAATCCTCGGATGGTGCAAGAGTTCATGGGCGGCGGTGATCACGTTTCATCTGTGACCCGCCAGCTCGTTTGCCCTCCTCTAACATGCTTACAAAAGCAGCTTTATTATCATGATTTTAAATTGTAAATCTATGGAAAAGAACTAGCAAGAAAAGATTATAAGTCATTCATTCTAAACAAAACATAGATTGTTTTTCATCCAATTCATTATTAGGTATAGAGCGTAGCACATTCTGAATCTAGAAAACAAACTTCAACATAATCCGAGATTTGCATAATAGGTTATAATTCAAACATGCTATATGTAATACTCCAGGATATGCTTAATTCAGATACTAGGTCACTTGTGTAATAGCCATAACACTAAATTTACAGCTATTGTATTAAATTAATCAGAGACATCGTATTGAAAATTTAAATTAACTTATTTAAAATTTACTTAAGGTGTATTAAAAGTAAGAGCTGAAAGATGCTAAAAAACGAAACTTTATCAATATAATGGTAGGAAAATAATGATAGCACTACCTACATTTATCTATATGGAAAAAGTTATTAACCAAGAATGTGTTTTCAAGTATATTAAAAATTAAAGCAATTATTTACAGCTTATACCTTTACATTTTAATTAGAAGTAATGATTGAACCTGTAATCTTTGTCAATATTATTTGCATATTGACTGTCAATGCAAAAAAAACAGTGTAAAAAACACAAATTTCATAGTATGTATCATGTATGTATCTTTAATTAACATAATACGTAAAAAAATTATTACAAAAACATTTAAAAACATCCAAAGAGTGCAAAAAATTTTGTCATTTATACATACAAGTAAAATGTAAGTCTCTAATTGTAATTCCATAATAACACCGTATAATATAGCAAAGATACAAGTTTAATAAAGATATTAAAGCCAAAAAAAACTATTAATAATAATAGAAAAATATTGTACCTCGCTTCCAGCTTAATTTTGAATATAAATTGATTTTCACATCATATTAAGAGCAGTCTTATTACGTATTTGAATCCATTACAAATGTGATGTGAACTTACATTTGGTGACGTAATACGTGAGAGACATCTCAGACACTGTGTATGTAAATTGCTAATTCTGAGGACAAAACTATTTTGAAGCTTGTGTCTCGTATAAATTGTGTGGAATATGTTGTTTGAAAGCTAAACTACAACTTGGAAATTGCTACCTTAGTGTAACTGAATAGTATATGTTTTGATTATTTTGTTCACACACTTCACACTAATACTAAAAAGTTAAAATAATGTTAACAGACATATTTAGTACTATTATTATAATAAAATAAAAACTATTGAAAAGTATTAGTTTATCGATGTTACAGTTGTAGATGCAAGTCAGAGCCATTAAAATGTAAGTGAATACATTGAAAATAAGCGGACCGGTTTGTTTCTACATAGTTATATATTTATGTTTGTAATTTAAACTTGAAAATGAGTTTATTTGTATTTAATTTTAACAATATTTTATTTATACTAATGGTCATTTTTAAGTACAAACAGTTTTTCTTGGATTATCTTCTTATGTCTTCTTGGTAATTATTCTAATCTTAAAACTTATCCAACTCATTTGAAATATAACATACAATGAAATAAATGGGATTTTATTAAAACGTGATTCAGTATTTAAATTATAAATTTGAACAAAAACAAGTCTTATAATGAACATAGCGACAAGAAACTGTTAAATCAGTGTTGGCATTCACATACTGCATATTGCAGTGTATTAAATTAAGGCTATCACAGCTATAGAGTGGTTGTTGGCTTTACACATGTTGCGATAGTCCGGATCTCATGCATCATTCAAATGGAGCCAGCTGATAGCAGACTTCATGTAGACATGTTATTTATACTTTGCACTAGATACCGTATAAACAACAATAAGCAATTGAAGTAAGCTTCATGTTTATGAATATTGTATTTTTAATTCCGACGAATTCTTCTAGACTTCAAATTATACAAATGCTTTTTGAGTTAGATAAAAATAATATCGAAATTATTATGTCTTCAGTAAGCTTTAGAATTTATTTTAATCGACTACTAGTTTGGCAACTGTTTCTAAATCGTATCTTTTATTGAATTATGTATGAACTGTAAATTTTGTTTTTAAAATATAAAATTTTTATTGAAACTTGTTATACTTATAAAAGCTAATTTTGGTATCATTTTAATTTTCATTTTGCTGAATTCATATTCAATTTAAATTTGATATCCGATATATCAGGAACACTGATGATGTAAGTGGTTAATTAAATACTTTTGGTTTCATTCTCCAATAACGAGGAAAATAACCATTTAATATTTCTACGAAATTTATATAAAGTGTTCAATGAAAAGTAATTAATTTGGTTAAAAGGGTAAGTTATAAATAATTTTATAACAAAATTATTTTATTATTAATATATACATTTACATATATATTACTTATACATGTCAATAAAAAATAATGTTATCAGTAGACATTACATTACATTTATTTTAATATCCAGGGGACAAAAGTTAGAGTTGGACAGAAATAAATAAGTTGGCCGTCTGTCATGGTATGGGCATGTTATGAGGCCCTCCTCATGAAAGGCATGTAAACAAAAGAGTTCTGGGTATGGTAGTGGAGGGATGGACAAGTAGAGGACGGCCGAAGAAAAGATGGATGGATTGCGTGAAAGACGAAGTATCACAAAAAAGTCTGTCTTTGAGGAAAAGCATACCTGAAATGACGAAGACGAAGCTATAGTTATACAGTTATAAAAAGGAAACATTTTGTATTGTAATATGTAACAATTATATTTATTATTAATAAGACGAGAAAGAATATGAGGTAATTTTGTTTATATGATATATGTAGTCTTATTTAGTTTAGTCCGCCGTAATATGGATGACATGAGGGCATATTGTTCTTGGCGTCATAAAGCAATTTAAAACCTCGTCGTCGCTGGGTTACTAGCTGTTAGGATTAGTGCCAAGCTCTAAAAGATGTTATTTATTCCTTGTTTAAGACATAGATTTAAAGAGACTTACGGGTTACAGCATACGATATAATGAAAATATATTGAAAATTCTTTTGTCACTTTAGATTTATCAGAGTATTTTAATTTTTATCAAAATGAAAATGATATAAAATTAGCTAATTGTATTTTGTGACTGTAAATTGTCCCCTAAGTTCTACAAAGTTTTAGGCAAACATGAAGGCTAGATATAAAAATTACCAAGTTAACTCTTACCTTGATAGTTCTGTGTCATCATTGTTACTTTAATATTTCTTCCAGAAGTCAGTCGTATGACTCGTTTATGACTAACACATCAGGCTCTGTCGGCACTTATTATAATTTATCATATCATCTCTGCATAGCTAGTGAATAAATCAGTAAAATGTTTGATGTGAATATGCGGATAAATCACTGTCCGAGCAAACTAGCTGAACCATCGCACGTTCGATTAGATTCATGTAGTAATGTGTGAGTTTTCATTTATCAGCATAATTCTGCCTAACTGGAAATAAGGGAATAAATCATACCTGTTCTCCATTCTATATTGCTGTAAGACAATTTTATTATTAACAAATTTAATATGCAGTAATACATTATTTCTATAGAGCAGTATATTCTTACTTTATTAAAGTATGTGAATATTTAAAAGAGGCATTGGAGATTAAAACACGCCTGAAATCACCTCTAAAAACAATGTACGTGAAGCTCTCCTTACTTGTTTTAGTCTTTGACTATTCCGCTAACAAATATTCGGACATTGAGACTGATAAAATATATATTGGGCTTAAGTTTAAGTGGAATGAAATAGATATCTTTTTCTTTATATTTTTTTATGTAATTTAGAAATAAAATAGGCTTAAACTGTTTTTAGAAACACAAAAATTTTTCTTTAAAAATAATATTTATTCTTAACTTTTTGCAATTCTGAACGAAAATTTAAGGTTTTCAAATTAATGTTTAAATTATTCAAACTTTTAATAAAATAAAATTCATAAATTTTTACATACTACATTTTCATGCAAAATTAATCATTAGAGCTACAAAGTTCTTTCATAGAACACAATAATTTTGAGTATACCACATCCACTATCAATAACAAAATGTAGATATATTTTTAGGTAAACTGTTCATACAACAAATAGCAAAATTCCAAATCTATATCAAACCAAATCAAATCAAAAATCTTTATTGAAAATAAGTTTCATAAAAAACATTTTTTCATTGTCAAAGCTACCACTAGCTCGGAAAATTATTTCCACAGACTTGAGAAGAGATGGCGACAGAAACTTAGTGGGATTGTCATGATTTGTTTTTTTTATTAGTTTTTAATTCTAAATTACATAAATACATTACACAATACTAAATAAATAATCTTGAAGTAGCCTGGCAGCGATCGCTTCATACCCACGGTGCATTGTCCTCTAAGTATTCAGATACGTTGTAGTATCCTTTTGCACACAAACGTTCCTTGGTTATTCTCTTAAATTTGTGAAATGGTAATACTTGAACGTTTGCTGGGACTTTGTTGTAAAACTGTATACATTGCCCCATAAAAGATTTACTCACTTTTTTAAGTCGAGTAATAGGTAGCGCGAGCTTGTGTTTGTTCCTGGTATTTATAGTATGTATATCACTCTGCTTAATAAAATTGTCAGTATAATCACATTAACATTTAAAACTCTTTAAAATATAATGCTACAAATATCTCAGGCTAGTTTAAGCCTTATCGTTCAGCAAAACAGATCACCATTGTATCTTCTGAGTATATGTACTAGGTCACGCAAGCGGGGTCGTGAGCTGAGCTAACTTTTGCTCTGTGCACGGCAGGCTATTTACTACGATGTTCTTTAGCTTAGTCCTTACTGACGCTCCGAGAGTGATATATCCATATGATAAGTCTATGGACAATTTTCTGGTGAATTGAAACTTTTTTTCTGTAATTCGAAAACTTACTATTCTTTTAGTGTGCTTCGAGCTCAATGTTAACTGCATTCTGACGAATTTATAGTCAGTTCTGCTATGTACGAGAGTAGTTACGAACTTTCTTAGATTTCAATCCACTCGTAACTCGTGCATCGAGCAGGCTCGCGCTGGTGAGTCACTAATCGAACTAAATTAGTTTTGTTAATTGTTAAAGATCTGTTGATCAAATTTATACGTAATTTTGCACAGTCATAAAGCAATGTGGCATCAAACACCATGCCGAGTTTCGAAACTGTGGTATGCGTAGTTTCTGAGCTAGCACGTAAATTGTCCTAAACTGAATTGGTAAATTATACTGAATTTAGAATTACGATTTTTAAAAAATTAAATATATGCTTAGCGCCTTATGCTCGCAATCGTTGTGGCGAATTTCGTTAACGTAGCTCTAATAGTTTTTAAGAACAGAGAGTTCGCATTTTTTGCGATCTGACCAGTAAAGACCTTCGCTTCGCTCAGCTCAATAAATAAGTCTACTTATATTTCCAAAGTATTTAATAATGGTTATTGTAAACTATACAAGTAATTATTTGAAGATTAAAATTATATAACCGCATAAAAGCACACTTATATATATTATACAGGAAGTAGCTTTATATATTTCAATTATATGTCCTCGATTAGTATCAAATATAGTTATTATAAATAAATCTAAATATTGGCCAATATTATTAACATTAATTATTAAGAAAATGCTAATTAGTTGATTTGCAAGTTGAATTCATTACTTTATATAGATTATTGGTATGTCTGACTGTTTTTCTTTGGTATGGATTTTCATACTTCATTGACTTCAAGTTTGATATAAAAGCCAATCTAGTTTACACAAATATTTGTCCAATGTGACGCCAGTTATAATAATTATATTATTTACTCTATTTTGTTTTATGAAATAATTTATACAAAAAAATAAAAGTTACATTATGCAAATTTAATAAATTATTTATACAATAAATAATAATACAATAGGTTTTAGGGAATTCTCTTTTACTTGCATATTTTCTTAAAAAGCTAACTTGAATTTGAATGTATTTTGTAGCTCCGTTAAAATCATTTTGTTTCAATAACCTTAATTTTGTCAAATATAAAGTTTTAGAATATTATATTTTAAACCGTATTTTATTTTCTGTTTCTGTAGTACTTAAGCGTAGTGTAGAAAAGTATAATAATTTGGAATAATGTCTTAGTAGTATTTATTACCAATATAAAGTAAGGTATATATATTCTGTAAGTATAACATTAACATGAATTACAATACAAGTCACGTGTGGGAGCAGCAGAGGACAGACGCGCTAGGCTCCGAATTACCCAACGTGCATGTCCCTATTGAAACCCTCCATCCTACCAATTATAATATATATTGACAATATACCATAGATGTTATTTTAAACACTAAAACTATGAAATAATATCTTTTTTTTGTACTGCCATTATTAAATTTATATTTTTATATAGATATTTGATTCTTGGTAATAAAGTTCATATGTTTTATTAACTTTAGATTTATTATCTAATAAGCGATGAATAAAAGTTTCATTGTTAGTTTTTCAAGCTAAGTTCTAAGATTTATTGATAAAATAACAAATTTCTTTATTAGAAATAGTAGGTCATATCCGATTTGCTAACTTTATCTGTTTATAATACAATAATATATTTTTTATATAATGTCTTTTCATTTAATTAATATAAGTACATATGCTTTATTGAGAAATCTTTTAAAGAACTTATCAAGTAATTTCGTGAACACAAACATACCTGTTATAAATATCAATATTAAAGTACGATAGCTCTAAAAACTCATATGGATCAGCGTTTTATGACGGGTTATTTTTCATTAGTTGAATATTAAAGTGAAAAGCCCGTGCGTATCGTGGGGCCAATTGAGCCATATTTTCAGAGCCGGCCTTTGAATATTTTACTAAGACTGAAAGGGGCTGGCTAACATTGTGTAAGCAATACATATGTAGGAGTTATAACGACTGAGTGGAAAAAATCTGCCACTATGTATTATGCAACTGCGTTTCACAGAAGGGAGCTTGAGAGCTTGAAGCCTAAAACAAAAATGACGAAATGGACATGCTAATAGGCTCTGTATGTTAATATCTTTACAAAAATATATTTCGTAATAAACTTTGATAACAATGTGACATATGATTATAAAATTTTGTTATAAATAGAGACGTAAGTAATGCAAATGAACATTTATTATTGGAGATTTTTGTCTCTAAAATATAAAATTGTTTATTTCGCCTCCGTGATTTATTTCAATTAACGTGAACGTGAACTCAACGCATTCACTGAATATGAATGAATATCTTTCCAACTTGACATTGACAGATTATTAAATTATAATTAAATCTATTTGAAGGTACAAATTAATTACTTTCCCTATACTAGTTATTAATTTGCGTCCCGTACTTTTAAGTCAATATTTTATTATCAAAATACAAAAACCATTTAATTTATCATTAAGCTACAGGTATTTTTATTTTCATTTTATAATACAAGCTATGTACGGGTATTTGATATTTTTTGGTCTTTGAATTATACCTACCTACTTAATATTGTATCAGTAGTAACATGATGTAATTTGTGATGACGTCATAAATCTATATCTAGATTACTTTCCCTTTCTGACCATAATAATAACTGTCATATGGAACACTGGTAGCGTTTTTATCGCACACAATGTGTCTGTCAACCAGACCATGCATATGTCAGAAAAGAGAAGTGTATGGTGTGACGTACATTATTTTGATTGCAATACTTTTATATTTTGATTGTAGCAAAATATAGTAACTGTCATTTAAATAAAGATTATTTTAATTCTTTTTAAGAATATTACATATATATATAAAGTCTTCAATCACATTGGTGTCAATAATTAAAATATATTCATTTGTACTTACTTCTATATTTATTCACTGTTTTGTTTTTTCTGTTATTGCTAACATTATAAGCTAAATGTTATCTATATATTTATAGATTATTAATAATTTTAATATGTTACTACTAACTTTAATGTGTTACTTGTTATGCATATTTTATGAATATATTATATAAAACATGAACAGTAGTATAATACCATTATTATAATTGATATATTTTTATCATTATTAGGCCATTCTAATAATTATAAAAATATATCAGTAGTGTTATTAATTATAATCGAGGTATGCTCGTATCGGAAAGGAATCATATTGCAATTTCAATATTATTATAATTAGAAATTACAACAAAAAATAATTCGAGAGAATTTATTACTACGTATTAAATTATTTAAATTAATTTGTGCAAATTATTGAGTTTACAGTAAATTAATAAATTGCTTTTTATATAAATTAAATCAGGTTTTTAAAAATATTTAAGAAAAACACAAATGAACTATTATGTAATTTGTGGGAGAGAAATAAGGATCCAATGATCCTAGTGACAGCGCTGCGTGTAGCAGTTTGTCTGGATATGGAAGTTAGTCTGGATATGGCGAAAACCTTCGATCGTGTATAATAAGCAGCTTCTTTCGAAGCTACCTTCCTATGGGCTTCCCGAGAGTTTATGCAAGTGGATCACCAGCTTCCTCACTGGGCGGAGCATACAGGTCGTTCTCGACGATTTTTGCTCGGATCCCAAGCCGCGAATGTTGATGTACCCCAAGATTGCGTGCTATCCCCAATTCTGTTCCTCCTGCACATCAATGAAATGTTGGATATTTCCAACAAACATTGTTATGCGGATGTCAGCACTGGGGATGGGGTATATTCAACGCATTCATATGTATATAAAACGTCGATGAATGCTGAAAAAAACTTGTGTCTTCTATAGAGACTTCCTTGGGGATGATCTCTGAGTGGAGTGGTTCAGTTCAATCCCTAGAAGACACAAGTTTGCGCGTTTACCATTTTTCCACGTAGCACTCGAATGTGGAACTAACTCCTTTCGGTGGTATTTCCAGATCAGTACGACATACCTTCAAAAAAGGCGTTTAAAAAGGTACCTTCAAAAAAGGCGTTTACTCCTACCTCCAAGGCCGGCAACGATCTTGTAAATCCTCTGATGTTGCTGGAATTCATGGGTGGCGGTGATCACAAATCATCTGTGACCCGATATTTCTAACATAAAAAAAAAAGTATTTTAAAAGTTCTTTATCGTGCCAAAATTCTGAAATTTGAAATACGATATGTATAGAAGTTCTCTAGCCTCTAAAGAACTGGTGTGATATTTGTAATGGACAATAGTAAGTATACTAAAATATTCGTTTTTTAAATAAGTAATAAATAATGTAATGTATGTTAAATTGTTTTAATTTACCAATATTTAATTGTGACAATTTTTTATTCTTTATTCTACTTTTCTTTTAAATTAACTCTATTCTTCTTTCAACGATGGTAGCTCTATTATTTATATTTCTTATTTTAAAAAGGCAATAAAAATGTAATAAATATTTTTTACTCATTTAATAATATATGTGTTTATGTTATACATTACTCACTTCTTTTTATAAAAAATGTTTTGATGATCCAATTCTAATAAGAAAAAAATACCTTAAGATATAATATCGACAATAACAATGGCTTAAGTGTAAAAAATCTTAGACTTCTTTTATTTTGATAAAACTCCGAGGAAATAAAAGTAATAAAAAGTATTACATATTTTGACATATTAAGAATCATCTTATGCTATTCTGGGATGGTTTAAAATAATTATTGTAAATATAAACGGGAAGTTGGCATAATCCCAATTTAACTTGAACAATATGTAATAGTAAATTGAGAAATCTCAGAGAATTTTATAACCAGAAATAAATGCAAAGATACTACAGACTTATTTTTTGAATTGCTTCTAAATCTAGATACAAGTCTAGAGTATATATATCTGTGCTAAAGTTGCTTCTATTTTCTACGGTCTTGTAAAGTTAAGTTTAAGTAGTTTAGTGTAGCAAAAAATACGGTTAGTGTTTACTCAAATGAATCGCTTCTTGAAATCGTGTACAAAACTTCTTCTTGCAAAATAAATAACATGGTATTCGATTTTCTTTACAAAGCTTCTTGTATTTTTGGTATAGTCTATTAAATCCATAAAAACCTCATCAATTACCCGTAATCATTTCTCATGTATACAAACGGCAATAAAGCTTAAAAATATACGTTAAACAAAAAAATTCTCATAATATATTAAAGTTGCGGTTTCAATACATATATATATGAAAAAAAATATACCTGAATTTTTTGCATTTACATACTCATTATTATACTATAAATTATTTACACAAATTAAGTACAATTTACTTATTAATCGAGATCTTGATTAAACTGGCAAAGTATTGAATTTTAATGTATTTGTCAGGCAAGTAAATTAAAAGTGGAGTCTATAAATATTGCAAACATATCTTTAATTTTCTCAGTATTTTGAATATAATCAATATAATTAAATAAATTGAAAATATATGTCAAAAAACCCCAAAAAAAATCTCTTTGTAAAATACTAAATGGTTAAATAAATAAATTGTCATGTATTCAAAGGACTGTATCTGGAAAAGAAAGCCTCAATTTAATGAGTTAAAGGGAGGCGGCAGTCCGCATAGCTATAATTGGTGTATGTACATTGAACCACTCGACTGCATTCAACCGCAAATGATTTTCTTTGTTCAACCGCAAACCATTAAGAAGGACTTGTATTCGTATCTCGTATTTGGTTTGTATTTAAAATTAAACATTCACTACATAGTTTGTACACTGAATTTCTGAAGTTAATATTATCGATTCAATACACATTAATTATACTGTGTTACTAACAAGAACAGCAAAACTAACGAAGCAAATTAATATGTACTATGTTTATTTCCGTTATTCGCAAAATTATGCAAGTAATGTAACTGAAAACATGTGTACGTGCAAACGTTTTGTTAGTTATAACAATTTGATTTGAGAGTCGGTATACTTAAATAAAATATAATTTGTTAATATTTATCATAATCCTTGAATACATCAATCTCGTGGCCCCAACTAACATGTCACCTGAACGAACCTGAATGAACAATGCAACTGGTGGAAAGTGAGCACCGCATTTGTTAATGCACAAAAGCATTTTCGGCCATTGAAGATACCCATCTCGTATTTATCTGGAATTGTCATAAAAAAAAATGTAAATGTAAAGCGTTCCCCTGGTTCATTTGTCAGTTGTTGTTGTTGTTCAAAGGTCAGTGCCTCAAGGCTATATATTAGGACCTTTCTTGTTTCTCATTTACATAAATCACTTGCTTTACCTTATGAAGGACAAACATGGGATAGTTTTGTTTGCTGAAGAGCTCTCTTACTATTAAAACAAATAGACAGCAACCAGTAATTAATGATGTAAACAATGTTCTCTCTAGCTTAATTTACTGTTTTTATTAAACAAATATACTCTCATTATAATATTGATAATTTAATTAATATTTAATATAAATATGATTAATAGTTAGTTATGACAAATCCTGTGTTTTCCTTACAAATATGTGAAACTAAATTATTTATAACAATATTTAAATAATATCATTTAAATAAATTGATATATTGCAATTAGAGTACTTTCAAATGAAATTTTATTTCACATATATTTAATTTAAGTAATAGTTCATATTACTAATGTAGATAACAGTAGTTTTTATGTTTAAAGATCTATATTTATAACTTCTTTTAGTGCGGGAGAGAGAATCGGAAACCCAATTTATTTCATGTTTGATCAAGAATTTAATATCTGGATTTTTCTAATATAAGCGAAAGTGCATCACCAGCATTAATAATTAAAAATTTTAAATACTTTTTCATCGCTTTTTGAAACTTGTAATTAGAAAATGGACAAAAAGAAGTCTAAAAGAAATAACTGTTACATACTATGTACGAGTAGCTATGCATAACATTTATTTGGACGTAAGATTAAGTAACCATTTAACAATTAAAACACACTAACATTATAGGATTGAAAATAATTTTATTAATGACAATGCATTAATTACTGAAACTGACATTCAACGTTTTAAAATTGATTTTAAAACCGGTTCAGAAGAGTGCTTTTAAAAACAATATTATGAAAGTTTCGATACAGTTTCATCAACTTAAGCGTGTGATTGTCATCAATTATTTCCAACACATATTATCTTTGTGCGGGATATAAAAACCAACACCGAAATGTTATCAATGATATTATTAGTAAGATATGTATTAATATGTATATTTATCAACATGGCCCGGTTACTGTTTATGAGCACTGACTTGAGAATGTTAGACATTTGGATGCAGTATATTTTCATTCAATTTTAACAAAATAATATCACCAGCCTCGAACTTAAATAAATTCCGAGTCTACTAATATTATTAATGTAAATTAAATTATTATTACTGAATACTTAATAATCATTCTGTTATAATTCAATAACCATGATATCTCCACTGTTCCACTGAGTACATATTGTAAATACTTAACATACAGATAGTTCGTGTAATTAAACATATGTTAACGATTGTTTAGATTAACTAAATATACTACTTTTGATTATTATTCAATTACTAAATTCGATTTTGGTATAAATGTATTTAAATTATTTTAAAATAAAAAAAAGGTATACTTGGTTTTGTAAATAACTTAAATTCATCAAAAATTAAAATTATAAATATTTTTTATTTATATTGTTTATTGCGCACCATACATATCATAAAACCAAGTAAAAATTAAAACAATAAAAAAATAGAAAACGATGGAGATACTAAAGGTGGTCTTATCGCCTATAGACAATTTCTTCCAGACAACCAATATTAATGTTGAAATACCCTTATGACTCAATGAAGCAGTAGGTGGCGTAAATGTACAAAAATAAATAATTCTACTTAAAAATAACTACACACTAATACATAGACATGTTACATAAATAAAATTACAAACAATACGAGTATAAGAGTATATTAAGGTATAAATTAAACAATATCTATAATATACATACACGATAATTGTTGTCCTAGATATCCTTGGATCGAAAGAAGTCCTTAACAAATTTTTTTAAAAACCATTTGGATTTCCGAAAAAGACCGTAAAAGACTGTTTATAGAATTTAGTGCTATGTACAGGCATACCAAGGAAACCAAGGAAACAAAATCTACTATAGTAGTTATCAATTCAGAGTAATATTTAAAAAACCTGCTATTATAAAAAAAAACCTGCTATTATATAATGCTATTACAGTCGCTAATCCTTAAATGTATAAATGTTTATGCTTGCTACGGAATATAGAAAAGGCGGATACATTTAATTTCGGTCCTCATATTTCGTCCGTTTATTTCCTTTTATTGCTGACCGCTCTCTGTAGTACTATTGTATAAAATGATTCACGACCTCGCGACCTCAGCGCTCCACATCCTTGTTTCTCACACATTCATTACCACTAAAAAAAGTATTGTCAGATTATAACTTCCACATTTTCCGTCCTTTTATTTATTTGATGCTGTTAAGATTTCTAAAGAGTTAAACATAAATGTAGGTTATGAGAACATTAGGACACTATTTATAAATAATAGTATTTTTTAAATGTTAGTTTTTTTAAATAATTGGTACAGTCACTTTAAAGTTCTACATGTCATAAAAATAAATAATGTGATACAATGAGTACCAAGCTTAACAATTAGCCATTTAGTATTATTACTGATTGTTTCAGACGCTAGTTAATTTGATAAAAAAGTTTATAATGTATTTTAAGAGACGTTTACTTATCTATAAGAGGGAACAAAGGAAAGTGACGACTTGAATGTTTATGGTTCGATCTTGCTGTCTTATTTATCGTATATTATTCTAATGTGCATTCAAACTTCTGTTTTATTAAAAATATTTTTTAAATCGAACTGTTTAAAGCTTATTTTATTACCAAAATCAAACTGATAGAAGTATTATAACAACGCAATAAGCATTATTCTTCAACAAATACCCATAACTCTAAAAAGTTTTATTTTCAGTCATTTAACGTTGTGTACAACAGCAATGAATTTGATACACTCTATGGATTAAAACTACATACTGTATACAATATAACAATTTTTAAGAATATTAGACAAATAAATGAAATTAATAAATGCTATACGTTTATTTAAATAACATTTTGTTATATTTTGTCTTTAATTGAATTTAAGTATTTGAATTATATTAATATTAAAATAATAAACAATATAAGGATGAATTGAAGCAAATGATTTTCTATGTAATTCTAATCTTTAATATTTTGCTATTGTAAGATTAAAGTTTCATTTAGCTTTATGTTCTATATAAACTTAAGATTAATAGACTTATTGGAGATAACAAAACAAAAAACAACAGAAAAAATTAGAGGTAGCCGTCTGTCTTGATATGGGCATATTATAAGCAAAGATGAAAGGCATGTGACCAAAAGGGTGCTGGGTATGTTAGTGGAGGGATGGACAGGTAGAGGACGGCCGAGGAAGAGATGGATGTATCGCATGAAAGACGATATGGAGAAAAGGGGAGTGTGTACAGAGATGACGAGTAACAGGAGAGTATGGATGGAGAAAACATACTGTGCCGACCCCAAAAGTGAAATAAGGGCAGGAAGATAATAATGGAGATAACAAAATTCTATGGCCAATTCTATCATACATATCCAATTAGATTCAAAACATGGTTTTAATTTATAAATGACCATGAATTTATTCTTTAATATAATTCAAAATTAAATAATGTTAATTTACAGTTACCAAGTTGTTGTTGCCGTCTTCCTATAACAAATAAGTACACTTTCAAACTCAGGTTAAAATTCTGTATAGTTTAAGTATTTGTCTCTATTTGTGCATCTGTCAATGCTACTCTATACAGCTAAGCTATTTAAAGTTACACAATATTTTAGTAAGCTTCATTATATTATATAAATATAGCAACCAGAAATTCATATTTTGCTTGTTAGCCCCTGAACTATACGCTCAGGAAATATAATGAATCTTAGTCCTTCACAAATAACAGATGACACTTGCCCAATTATAGAAAATGTGATGACGGTCTTAGAGATAGTCCTTAGTTTTAATATAATAGTGAGGTTTGTGATGACTGTGTTCTTTTAGTTGAGTGCGTCCAGAAGATAGCGAGTTGTTTAAAATAACGACTTTTTGTTTTAGAATAACGACTATGCGTACTTTTAATACAAATACAAATATTCCAATTCTCGTAAAACTATAATCATAAAGTATGTTATAATTTCATCAATCTCAGTCAGAATGTGAGTAAATAATTTTTTTTAATTAACATTAATTAATACATGCCTGATTCGATTTTTTTAATACAAGACTGTTTATTATTAATTTAAAGATATAGTTTATAAAAATTTTATTTGTGCATCTAATAGTAGTCTAAATAAACAAAAATTATAAAATGGCATATAAAAGATTATTGTATATAAAATAAAACCGATATAAAAGCGCTCATTAACCGAAGGAATAATGTTGAGCGTAGCGAAGCGTTTGCCTGAAGGACTACGTTCCCAGTAGATAGGCCCAATCTGCTATTTTTTCGTATGTAGGTAAATGGCGGCCATAGCGAATTATCAACAATTTTAAAGTTGAATAATTCCGTTGTTATTTGGTGGAGCCAAATTTCGTTCGGTAGTTATGTACCTACATACATACATAGGTATATTTATTCCTTTTTGTAAAAAGGCACTTAAAACACACAGTAGGTAGGTACCTACCACAATTCATCCAACATTGTCTTATCAAATAACGTACTGTGGTCTACTGTTCACAGAACGACTAGTTGTATATGTATAAGTAGTTGTTATGTATTACAGAGTTATGTGTTAATTTGGAATGTTTATCTACGGTCTCATGACGAAGGCACTTTTTTAAATTTTAATGAAATATGTAACATTGTACTAAGACATTCCTTAAACTAAGTATTCTTACAAAATATTTAATATTGTTTCATTTATTTAGACATACATCAACAAATTATAAAAAGTAGTCTATTTTTCCGTGTGACCTCTGAAATGACCCGTCATTATTCTTCGTAACACTTGAATAACTAACCCGTCTCTGAACCCATTAACCTTTAAACGAAACAAGGGATATGACTGGACTTGGCATCCCTGTGTCTTATTCGCGATATTTATCAGGCATAATTAATAAGTTCCTGTTTTGTTTAGACTTTTACCAGTTTAATACAATAATATATTTCAACAACAACAGATAACACAACAACAATATTTAAATATCTTAGTAGTGATTTATTAACGGAGAATTTTAAATTTCTGTGATACTTATCTTGTTATGAATGCTTGTGAAAGAATTCTGTAAAACCAGTTAACTTTCTTTGCAGAATTTCAATTTATTTTGGTAAAACATGTATGTAGGAATCCCAATACAAAACCTATCAAATTTATTACCATTTTTTTATATTTAAGCGTTCTTGTTGATGAGTTTAGCCGTCTGGATAAGTCTTTTTATATATACACCCATTTTAATTTATTATTTATTAAACATAAACAAAACACAACAACAAACTTAATTCTACAAAAAAACTTTAATCAACTCAAAATGTCAATCAGTCTGTCAGTTACATATAATATCTAAACTTAATTTGAAATTTGACAATAAAAGGGTACAATCTCAAATTTAAAATGTTTATTTACATAGTTATCATATTTCAACAAACTGTCAATAAAATAACAAATAAAACTATATTATATATTCATAAGCATGACACATGAATGCATTATATAACCAAAATGTAGCAACGGGAGGTAGCATAATGGAACTGAAAACTACTCTACTACGTATTCTAAAAAATAAAATAAAATAAAAGTCTATAAATAGATCAATATCCATATATTTTATTTTCCTTAATTGCAATAATAAAACAATATTTACCTATGGTCAAACATAAAAGACAAAAACAAATGCCTTTTTTACAAGATTTCCACGTTTTTGTACAACAACAACAAAGAGAAGAAGAAGAGAGAAAGAGAGAAAGAGAGAAAGAGAGAAAGAGAGAAAGAGAGAAAGAGAGAAAGAGAGAAAGAGAGAGAGAGAGAGAGATACGCTCACGCACAGACACACAGCATACGCCATTTTGTTAAGTGACTTTTTCTTAGGAGCCGTAAGCCGAGCTAAGGAATCTCGTTCCAATAAATATATATTTAAATCATACTTGTTTTATTTCAATACCTATTTTTATTGTTAACTAGTATCCGCCAACCGTGCACGGCGGGTGTTGGCCTGAGCCCCTCTCGTTTCTTCTTTTCTTGGTAACTTTTGAATGGCTAAACATTTTTCAATCTGTTTTCGCTATAACATCCGCGTTCGGCGCAAAAATACATGAGAAAATTTTTAGCTAATTATCTCGTCGCATTCTGGAGACAACTAAACACAAAAAAGGTCTTCCAAACGGTTAAGAGCTTCGCTTACGCTCAGCACAATAAAATCTTTATAATTAAAAACTAACACTTTTCGTAGAAGTGTTACAGTTAGTAATTGTGTCATACTTTTTATGCAACACATTTTACTAGTGATAAATAAAGTAAAACATTTTATCAAAGACAAATTCGGGATCAGAAATTTCTTAAATGATACAGTAGCTAGATTGCTCTCTGACTAATATTAGTATTCCACCATATGGTGAATTAAAATATATCCCATATGCAGTCCGTTTCATTGACTGTAGTTATTTTTGATTGTTTAAATGGAAATTTATTTAAAATTTCTCAGGTCCTTCTACAACAAATATATATGTTAGTTATACTAGAAATATAAGAGAATTCTGCACTTACTAAGTTACAGCACACTACATACACAGGATAATCTAGTAATCAAGGATCCCAGTTCTTGAACAGATGTACAGATGAAGATAAAAATATGCACCAAACATAATTATAAGCATAATTATAATTGGTTGTAGCTCTAGTTGGAGCACTTGACTGCTATTAAACCGCAATTCCTTTTTCCGTGTTGAAGCAATTTGCTTCGTAGTTATGTAACTAAGGATGTAACTGGGATTTTTAGTACATATTGTAGGTTAAAGTTGTAATATATATGCGGTAATATTAATTTATGTTTAACAATTATATATACTAGTTACTTAGTTTCTGCATAATAGTAGTCTTCAAATTCGGCCTAAATCTTTCATTTGTTTTTTTTAATGTTTTAACTGTTTGAAAATGTAAAAAAACATAAAAAACTAAAAAATAAATAGAACTAGAAAACAATACTTTAGCATATAATATTTATGATTGGAATTAAAATTACAGTTATCTAAAAAAGTTATAATCCAAATAAGCTGAAGATAAAGTAATATTGAAAATATAATATTATTTATCTTTTAAACGATATAAAGTTATAATCAAAGGTTCCATTAACCATAAAAACACTTTTTAGACATCGAGATAAGTTACAGTCCGCTTTATCTATAAATTGATCTAGAGAAGTAATTATGAAAGATAACACCGACGCTTTTGTTAGAGACCGAGCGACCTTCATTAAAGATAACTTGGTATTCATATCTTGATTTCAGGATTATAATTATGTTGGTTATTGTGTTGTGAGAAAATTAATGCAAAATAGTTCAACGTTTATTGTTGTCACAGAAATTATTGAGCTAAGCTTAAGCGAAGCTCTTCACCGTTTGGGAAACTTCTTTTTGAAGCAACATCACATAAAAATTACTGAACCGATCTGAATGAAAATTGGCAGAGCTATAGAACTTGCGAATGGGCATGATTAAAAAAAAAAAAAATGAAAAAATATCAATCCTTTCAGAAATAACGGTCAAAAGATATGTTTCTCCCATAGACTTAACGTTATCAGAACCTCCGCGCGCTTGCCGATCGTCAACCTAGAAATACGCTTATAAACAACATCACATAAAAATAAAAAATAAAATAATTACATTAAAAATAATTCTTATGCACATTTCAGAGCATTCAAAAAGGGGGCTCAGCTCAACTCCCGCAGCTCACGGCGGCGGATCCTAGTAATATTTGCGATGCTGTTAACTTTTAAAATTATTTATCTTTTTATGTTTACACTGATTAACTAAATAGCAGATTGATGTGCTAATTTAAACAAAATTTTATAAGCTGGTAAATGAAAATAATATTATTAATTTAATAGGTTTCGTAGCAGCACCTATAATTGGTTGGTTTTTAACAATTTATAATGTAAGCTTAGCAGGATTTTTAAAATGAAATGGATTTAACTTTTGCTAATTGAATTGACTGATACTGGATCTGATCCCAGGATAAGTCGCATGGCCTCCGTTGACTTTACTACGAATACAGGAATAAATAAATAAAAGTTAGAACTTTTAGACTAGAAGTCTTAGGTACATTTTCTTGTATTTAGTACCTAAGGACTTTTAATATTCCAGGGAATCTTTTAATATTCATACATACTTTTTACTCAATATATTATACATTTCAGATATTTTATTGTATATTTAAAATATACATACTTTTTATTTGCAATAATATAATTGACACACGGTGGTAAAATAACAATTTATATTTATTACACACTGATGCTCACAATTAATGTAAATATTTATTTACCAGTCAACATTCCAACATGGTTCACCACGTTTTATTTTTATTTCATTTCTTAATGCGAAAAGCTATCAGAGAGGTAAATCAAAATAGAAATTCCTTTGATGGAATGTTTCTATTGCCAAATCGATGGACAGAAAATTAGAATATCATTACAGGCTTTAAAACCTTTTGAATTACCTTGTTCTTTTATCTTTTAAATTTAGTTTGTCACAAATAAATGAATACTTATACCTTAAAATATTTGACTTTTACAGACATGTTAAGGTTTATTCGTTTTCTGTTATAATCTCTAATATGAATAACTTACGAGTACAAATTCAATAATTCTATTAAATTATTTACATTAATAATTATGGTCGGATATGCTTTAAAGCACTCAGTTTTCTTAGCTTTATAATTTTTGTAATAAAATAGTTTATTATTTTGACTTTATTTTTGATTAAAGAATTGAAAGTAAGTCAAATTTTAACTAAAAAGTGTAGAGGATTCTCGATGGACATGTTATATTCATTTATATAAACAAGACACTCTCTGCCATTCTTAAAAAAAACATTTGAAATTCATTATTTCAATTTTGAAATACGATGCACAGGTTTAGAAAAAAAAGGGATACCTCTTATACATAAACATTAATACTGTTTCGGGGCACAAGAAAATAACTTTTAGACAGCCATTCGATAGCGGTTTGCAAACATTTACAACGAGGGTGAAGCTATTTGCAAAAAATGTTATTTATAATGAGTATTTAGTGTAGTACCGTTATCAATTGGTAGAGTAATAAACTAAGTTGGATTTAAAGGTTAATAATACGTGCTTGAAATAGATTGACGATAGCATTTTTACCTTTTAAACGTAACACAATGAAAGTCTACACATTTGGGAAGAATTCGGTCTGCCCATTCATTTGTACCCGATTTTCGAATTTTGGAAAAATTTCTTCACACGAGGTCTTCTTATGACCCCCTGAGTCCGAAACGAAGTCCATTGGTCAAAAAGTTTATATATATGCTTGCGTGCGTCCAGATTCGACTTTTGTCAGCACGATAGCGGCCGCAGTTTCGCTCGGATCGCTTTCAAACTTTGCACAAAAATCAACCATCCAAAAATAAAGGTCAAGTTCGTTAACCAGAGAAATCCGGCCACAGGGGGCGCTACGGCCACACTTTTTCTGATTTCAGTTTTTCGACCATAACTTTTTTCCTATACAAAGTAGATCAGTCGCGTTCATACTATATAATGTCTTTAATGAATACTTTAATGAAGGTTATTTTTTACTCTAAATTTAAGTACCAAAAGTATTTCCAAAAAAGATATTTCTTCCGAGAAAAAAAATAAAAACCGCTTCTTGCTTGAAATTTATTTATGTAAACAACGGCATCATGTTGAAACATATGGAGAGCCACGAGAAGTGGCGGGCTATTTTGTTAAAATGTGTTATTCTTAGGTAGTGAGTTATATTTTAAACGACTTACACACGAGGTCTACCCACGCGTGTCCCCCTGCGGGCACGGATTTTTTTTTCTTGGAGTAAGTCTTAAAACGCTTTTTATGCAGTTTATAAATGTTCAAAAAATCGAACGATAGAGTTATCTTTTAAATTTTTGTTAGGATTTTACATAGATTTTAATAGTTTTAAAATCATTTATAGATTTGAGCTTACAAAATAATTTATTACATTACAGGTATAGCAGTATAGCTGTGCAGGTTTCAAATAATAAAAACAGGGAGAATTTAGAAATGCATTTTGTAATGGTCCTATAATATATAATGCTATACTATACTATATAATAAATATATACTATGTAATACTAAAGAATAAAAATGTATAATTCTAACTTTTATTATATATTTAAATCCTAATATTTTGTTGTATTCAAATTCAAAATATCTTTATTCAAATAGGCACGCACGCACTTCTGCTTCGTCCATCATTACAGTAAAAAAAGTGAGTGTTGTCAGTTCGTGAGTAAGTTACCACCGTCTAGGAATGCTGATCCTTGATTGCCTTCATCTTACATATAAAAAAATCTTTTAAACAAACTACTTTACTGATTTCAATTAATCTCAGAATATACCGTTTTAAATGTATTTGTTTAAAATTAAAGATGATTATGGGGCAATATCGTTTATAATAGTGATAAGTAATTTAACAGACATACTCGTACCTCAAAGATCACCGGTTTCTTTCGGATTTAAGGTTCTAAATGTCTAACAAACTTCATCAGATGAAATAGCTTTAAAAAGCAAGAAATTTATTATTGTCTCTAACGTTATTATTCGATTAAAAGAATCGATAACATTAATATATAAATTATTTGCATTATCATCACTTACATTTCCTTTAAACACTATTTGCGTAATATTATTTTGCAATATATTTTTTGTAATCGGCCTGCAAGTGAATTTTTGGGGCCTTTCAATTCCATGATTAAATTAAAATTTATTTTTACAACATGGGCTTACAATGTAACCACAAAATTGATGCTATATTTTATATCCGGATTAATTTATTTTACAGTCTGATGGAGGTTTTTATTTAAAATGTACATATCATTTAGTATTTTTGAAAACATTTACTTAAATTAAAATAACTTTATGTACAATTATAGGCTTTTTATTATTATATTATTAATTTTAAATTTTGCCGCACACCTAATAGGAACAATATGTTTTTAGATTCTAAGACAATTATGGGTATGTTTATTTAGCATTCATATTTCTAACTTAAGAGCTGTAGAAGTCAGAAAGAAAACAAATAGAACGAGAGAATATGTATTGCGAATTACTCTTCTTTTTGTACTTTATTTACTGAAGTAAAGTAAATAATTGAAATTATAATTTGTTTAAAACAACCACTACTTTTAAACAAATCCAATAAATAAGTTTGTTAAAAAATATTTATAATTATATTATTAACTTATGTGTACATAAATCTGTATCAGTATTATTTATTTTTTGCCTGTTCTTCTCAATGATTTTATTCAGTGGAACCATGACACTAGAATCGTACGTTTCATACGTGCTTTGTATGCCTATTTAGGATAAAAAATAACTTTGATCTGGAATGCTTTTACTGCAATCACTGATACTTGTGATATAAAATGATATTCTATTTTATACTCAGGGTATTATAGGTATGCTATGTCGCTTGGTTAAGATATCTGCGTTTTCTTCAAAAACAAAAAGTCCGGCTGTGCTGTTTATAGGTGATAGTGGACGGCATTTAGGTTAGAGTGAAATCCCCGGATGTTGCAAAAGTCCACATTTAAAGCAAACCGTGGTAGTACCAAGTATTACTTATCTCCTTCACAGATCTCTCTCAGTTACCCTTTGGTGTAAAGTAGTATATAATAAACATAGCGGTATATTGTTACAAAAAAACAAGTAGAAGAAACGAAGAAATTATAATAAAAGTGAATTTGTTTACGTTTATATTTAAATCTTAATAATCTATTTAAAATAATTATAATTGTATGAAAATGTTACTTTACCTTGGATAAACTCAAAATAATGATAACCAGACACTGAAAACCCAGAACTAAAGAAACAAAACTAACTCGAACAAATAATGAACAAAAAATCATGAAAAATATGCGACATTCTCTATGTAGCACGAAGCACGCTGATATTCTTTTCAATTCAATACTAAACTTTGACAAGTTATGTAAAGCCAGTTACATACTCCAAGTTGTTTTGTTATACCACTCTATTTATAATGATAAACAAATGTATGTTTGTGATATGCTACTTATCACTACATCATAAAAGTACTATTTGTAAATTCTTGAAGTATATTTTTGATTTGTAGTTATAGTAACTCTCTTGTTATTTAAATTAGACTTTCAGCACTATGGGTGCTTTCGTCAATCTGAGCTAGCTGACGCCCGCTTTGATAGAAATTAAGCAATTCAGTCATAAGACTACATACAATTTGCAGCTTATTGTAAATCATTGAGGATGGTGCTACTCTAGTCTAGTCATACCGAATGTTCTGTATAGGTAAATTAACATATTTTGTTTCCTACCTATGGTTTACTGTCCCTCACCCAATAAAAACCAAAAAAAAATAACCTCATCATATAAAAACTTGAATGAAAATTAAATGATTCTAATTAAACTGATTGATTAGAATAATAAAGTAGGCAAATAAAACAAATGAAGTTTATATACTGTAACTTAGTTAACTTAATTAAAACTGTATGTATTTTCCTCTAAAAGGCAGCATTAGAAGCAAATCGCAGCTACGTTGAGAGTATACAGCGAGTATAAAAAAAATATTTGAACTATTATTATTACAATATATGGCACAAAAAGTTATGATTAAATAATTATTCATAAAGTTTGATGTAGATACAAGAATCATAAGAAAACACAGAAAAGCTATCCTGCTTATGTTCTAGTAAGTTAATGGTAAAAACCTTTTTAAAAACAATATTTTATTTAGTTTTCCTGAAAAAAATATTACAAGTACAGTTCTTTGATTGTGATACCGAATACACTAGTTGATGATCTCGTTAGAGCTAATAAAAAACACAAATTGTCTCTCTATTAAAACTTGTAACCCTATCATACTTTAAGACTTAAATAATACGGATTTGATTGTTAAATTATTAAACTTTTTTGAGGATAGTATAGTTTTTAAATATAAAAACACGTTAGAGACGGCTGACAACGGACTCTTTTGAAACATTGGACATTAAATCCGACATATTATTGATTAAAAACTCTTAAATTATTATTAAATCTTGTATCTTGACAATTGTATATTTACAATAAATAAAAGAAATATGTAAGATTTAGATTAGGTGATGTAAATATGTCTAAATGTATAAAGTTCTGCAAAAACAAGGAGAGCGTATAATAGTTAGCGGTAGATTAATAACTTTTTTGTGATAATGAAGTTACTCCTAATGAGGGTTTAATTACGGAAGCGATTATTTTATGGCGTGAATATTTTATTTCACGGACAGATCAAAATTTTAAGAGAAAACAAAGCAAAATATAACAGTATTGTATTCAGTAGCAAAAGGCTCTTTTACAAAGAAGGTCCTCATGGGATTTACGCATTAATATAATTTTCCTTTTGTGCTACGAATTTATTTCGACCTTACCTTGAATTATTTATTCTCTTGTGACTTCACGTATATTATTTCTTCTTTGTTATTAATATGCTTTGGATGTGATATTATGTTTATATATTTGAGATGTGTGGGTATTACAATACTCGAAGTATTATTTATTTTTTATAGCAAATTATGAAATAAACGTGATTTTTAAATTTAGAAAGTTATGCAGTGATTTGATGAAAATGAAACTGTGAGTATTTTAAGTTAAATATAAAAAGCCCATGAACATACGTCTAAGTAGTTTTTCAACGATGATAATCAATGTCAATCCAAAAAAATAAAATAGAAAATAATATAAATTTATTTTTGCTATATATTTATAATATGATAATACTCCACATTTGAAGAAACATGAACGTCGTTTAGTAACTATAGAATTATTTCACACGAATTCCAACTCTATTGCAGAGAGTCAAGACAAAGACAACGTTAATTGGCTTCAGGCAGCCACAAGGTATGTTTTGCCTGTAGCAGCCTACGTTCGAAATGTTTGATTCATATAGAAATTCTGATGAAAGCTTTTATAATTGCATTCGTGGCATTTTTTTTTCACAGTTATATTTAAATTTTGTTTATATTAAGTAGAAAACGGAAGAAAAATGATTACAGTTATATTCATGAAAAATAGCTAAACACACTGATGAAAAAGATTTTCTTACATAAACCTCGAACATTTTTAAAAGGACCATATTTTTAAAGAGCATTTTACCGGCGATGAATATTGTAGCAAAAATCCAGAATATTACCCCAATTAAGCCACATATTGCCACAGTCGACTAAAAGGCCTAAAGTTTTTGGTTCAAAATTATTGGCACAGCACTTACGTACTTACTTTTTAGCTTTGAAATAATAGTATAATATAAAATATAGAAATATGTTTATAAAAATCTTACTACAACCAGTCTAATTAGTCACCTTACTCTATTATTTATAATGATGTATAATTTTTATATTATATATTCCAATATTTAATTATCTATCTTGTTTACAGGTTGTGGATGAAACCAAATCAAGGACTATCTTTATGTAATCATGTAGCCTGAAAAGGGAATCCTTGTGATAAGAAAGATAATTATATTTTGATATCCAACGATTTACGAGTACATTTATTCTGCCCCTTCTTCTATGCAGTTTTCCCCTTATAAAAACTTAGTGAATGCTTACCCATCTTTACATTAAATAAAACGTCTTTCCTTTAATGTTTTAATCCTGACTTCTTCTAATCTCTAAACTATGCAAATCACATTACAGAATACTTACTAATATGTTTTTCACAGTAGATATCTTAGTCATATGAGGGTGGCGATAATTCTATAGTGACAAAGCAATTTAATTTTGATATGGTGCGGCAGCATTATGTTAAGGGAAAAGACTTTTTTCAATATTAATTTTCTAGTTAATTGGCTTTTAATCATTTATTTGGTATAAAAATTATTAAAGGCCATGTACGGATACGGATGAAAATTAACAAAATATAACTGCTACAATAGATATGAATTTCGAAGACTAGGTATAAATGGCTTTCGCTTGTTTATTTTGAGATAATATACTATATTACTGTAATACAAGTGGGCATAAATCATTGTGCCTTTAGGCAAACAGGTCAGCGGGTCGTTGGAACTTATCGTTCGCACACAGCTACCATTTCGATGTTCAATGAATATGATTAAGTAAGAAGAAATGAATGAATGAGTTTTATTAAGAAATCAACATAACATTTGATATATCGATACACGGATTAGATTAGTTTTTAATTCCATCTAAATATTTCTTTTAAATCGTCTGAATTAAATTTCAGGTCGATAAGTTTACAATATATAATTAAATATATAACGTAGTACCTAGTATTTTCAAAGACATTGCCTCTGTAGCAATCTTCTTTAATCTTCTTTCCATTTCAAAGCTCACAAAGGTGTTACTTGATTTAGTAGTGGTATACTTAAGTAGAGCTGGAGTATACATGGAGTTTTTAACATGTTTCCTATTCTAAAGGGGAATCGAATATATGAGTAAACGAGAAAACAACCATTTGGAAATGTAAGGGACCAAATCCCATCTAATCTCTATGACATGGATATAAAATTTGAAAAACAAAACGAACGACTCCATACTTTTATAATCCAAACCCAAAAAAAAATCCAAAATAAAATTAATACCCTTTGCATTGCAAGCTTTTACTTGGTAGTAGATCTATAAAAAATGTTTCATTCGCTATGATGAAGTTTGTCAGTATAAAAAAATGTTTTAACGTGAATAAACGTTGGAACTGATTTTGATTTATTAATTTTTATTTACAACAGTGTTTGTTTGGTAGTTATTTATTCATTATGACCAAGAAAGAAAATCTATTTACTTCTAAACATTATTTGTAATAATTTTTTTGTAATAAAAGAAATAAATTAATAATTACATAACAACTCCATAAAATTATATTTTATAAACGAAATTTTGAAGTGAATATTTATTATTAAAACCATAATTTTGTGAAAATACAGGAAAACTTAAAAGGAAAATAACTCCTGAGTTCATATACAAAGTTTTGTTCTCACTTTATACGCATATTTTAACGTGACTGTCAACATTGTCGGCCGTAAATAGAATTTGTTTAGATAACCATATATAAAACGCAATACCTGTCACCGTTGCGTACGGTGCCACTACCTAATATATATTTTCAAATATCCTTTGCATTCTATTACTTTCCAAATAACGTGCATGATATTGACACAAAGTTTAATTTGGATTTAATATATTTATATTATCCTTTACGGATTGATTTAATTTAATACAAAATCTACTAGAGAAAAACTGTAACTAAGAATTAAGAACATTAAACACATTGTAAATGAGCTTTTAGAATTTTATAAATCTAAAAATGTTTGAATGGAAAATTAATATCATAATTAATTTAAGTTAGTGATATTTATAATGTTGGAAGATGTTGTAAATTTTATAATGTAAAAATACAATTGACATGACCTAACAAATAAAACTATTCTGGAATTAAACTCATGAATTCGTTATGGGATTTTGACCAGATTTATATCCAAATATACAGGAAGGGGAGCAGTGTTGGTAATAGAACCTTAGTGGCTTCTAAACTTATTATGCTTTAAAACCTTATGAACTAACAAAAACATTGTATAGTGCCGGGTAATTGTATGGTGAGAATATCACAAACTATATTACCCATAGGTCGTAAGAGGAAAATAATAGTTTAAAATATTTGGTAAAATTATGCATGACAATAACAAGGTTGGAGAGCTTCCTTCAGCATCGTTCTACCACACTTGTATATAAGAACATCATGAAGTAGTGGCATAATATCACTATGTTTCACATAGTTGAGTGTCGACCATCAATCTCCAACCCATTCTCCGAATATGAAAGCAATTCTACAAATGAAATATTTCTAGAAGTTATTGTTTCCTTCCCGAGAAATATTGGGAAAATGAAGCCTGTACTCCTTGCCTTCGAATTTTGGGTAGACCTCGAAGAATTCGGTCTGCCCATTCATTTGTCCCCTACTTTCGAATTTTGGAAAAATTTCTTCACAGGAGGTCTTCTTATGACCGCCTGAGTCCGAAATGACCATTGGTCAAAAAGTTTATATATATATATATATATATATATATATATATATATATGCGTGCGTGCATCCCGATTCGACTTTTGTCAGCACGATAGCGGCCGCAGTTTCGCTCGGATCGCTTTCAAACTTTGCACAAAAATCAACCATCCAAAAATTAAGGTCAAGTTCGTTAACCAGAGAAATCCGGTCACAGGGGGCGCTGGGGCCTCACTTTTTCTGATTTCAGTTTTTCGACCATAACTTTGTCCCTATACAAAGGAGATCAATCGCGTTCATATTATATGATGTCTTTAATAAATACCTATAACTAATGTAAATAAACCGAAAACCTAACTTCAATAACTTAGGGGTGGGGGTAAAAAAAACGAAAATTTTTGGAAAAAAAATCATAACTTTTTTCTGGTAAACATTCTTGCATCACAAGAATCTTTGATAGAAAGGTCATTTTTTACTCTAAATTTAGGTACCAAAAGTTTTTCCGTAAAAGGTACCGTTTCCGAGAAAAATAAATAAAACCACTTTTAGCTTGTAAATTTTAGGTAGGTAAATCCACGACAACTTTTTTCTGGTAAACATTCCCTCCTCGCAAATATTTTTAATAGAAAGGTTATTTTTTACTCTAAATTTAAGTACCAAAAGTATTTCCAAAGAAGATACCTTTTCCGAGAAAAAAATTAAAACCGCTTTTTGCTTGAAAATTTTTGATGTAAACAACGGCATCATGTATTATTCTTAGGTAGTGAGTTATATTTTAAACGAGTTACATACGAGGTCTACCCACGCGTGTTCCCCTGCGGGCACGGATTTTTTCTTTTCCATTTTTTTTTGCAATATCTACAAATTGCACACCAAATGAAAGGTTTTCCACTACCTTTTTGAGATGGCACTACCGATCTTGCTGTTTTTAATGGATACGCAGATGTCACAGCCGGACTTCATATATTAACTTATAAATTATTTTATTCCCCACGGTTTAGTATTTGTGTTTATGAGGGAAATTATCTACTACCACTACCTTAGTAAGGTAGAGCCCTGTCAAAACTCTGCTTAATCAAAAATATGATCGATCTCATTCTACCTCTCTACATATTTTGTAGTCGTAAATGCAGATACAACCCATCTCATAGATCATGTCCAAATAATATTCGCCGATATAAATATAATCTCCACTGTAGAAGTCATACTCCTTGGATACTTTAATGTATCATTCCTGAACTGAGGCTTCAGGCTAATTAGCAAATATTTGAATTCTTTAGTTTACAAGAGATAATACAACCGTCCCTATAGATTCTTCAGATGCAAATCCCTAGGTCAAAGTCTAGGTATGTCGTGAAAATTGGAAGACAGCTGGCAAGCTACCCTTCTGGGACTCGAGAATTTAGGGCGCACTTGCAGATTAATATTAATCGACAATTAAAACGATAAATCAGATAATCGAATTATTTTTAGAAGACAACTATATATTTACTGTACTTGTATTTACAAATACCTACAATTTCTTCTAGATGAGAATACTCCTTTAGTCGTAATTAACATGTCTCAATATAAAAATAACATCATTATTTAATAATATAAGAATGAATATACGAATTTCGCAAAAAAAAAACTACTTGAATATTAATAACAAAAAAAATAATAGTATATCTTTATTAAAGAAATACGCGAGACATGCATTGTCTGCAACTACAAGTATAATCACTTTAATAAAGGAATATTCTTTATTCCCATCTTTAACGAGCGTAATATAGCCCGTTGCACTCCAGTTCAAGCATTTTATATGCAAGGGGAATAAAGAACACCAAACGGCGCCGTCTGCTATCTTGGTATCTGTGATTTATGAATTTCATTTCAGTTCAAATAAGTGCTTTCGTCGTTGGCTTTTGTTTTTCTACTGAATGGGGATAACGAGCACCTTGCCTTAATAACAGGGCTCCGGAGAATTACATCGCATTACGAATGGCAACTGATAAATTGGAAGTAAAGTTCATCTGAAAGATTGTTTAATTTTTTTAAACTTTAATCCAAAAATAATGCGAAAATAATATGTATAAAGTTTTCTTACCGTTCCAGTTTGATAGTTTGTTATAAGGTGCCTTAGTAAATTATCTTAGTATATAAAATGTATGTATAATCATTTTTATTTAAGAATAATATGCATGATCTTATTAGCCATCAAGTCTGATCTAGATTAATTTAGGTGTTATCAACCATTATTAATAATGGTAGATAACACCTAAATTAATCCATGAAATGAAATCTTAAGATTTTAACTATTTCTGGGCAACCAGGCTTTACTTACAAATTGAATTTGTAAACTATAAGGTATTGCAAACCGTAAAAAGGTAAAAAAAAGCGTTTCCAGTGTTAATACGTGCGAACAGAACGTATTGGCAACATGTGGTCGGTTGCTTGAGATAGTGAATAGAAGCTAATGGAAAAAAGTGGAGCACATTATGTGATTGAGAAACCTTCCGCTTACAAACACGCTTACTTAACATCAAATAAGAATATAGAATTTAATATATATTTTATAAACTCAAATAAATAAACCAATTGTACATTAACTTTGCGGGATGAAAAAAAATATATAAATATTTAACAAATACTACGAAAACTTTTCTTCTTCTATATTTTAACTGTAGTGTAACAGAAACATTTTTTTAAATAATATTAGTTATTATAATAAACTAATTTAATCCTAAAAATGTAACAAATATAAAAAAAATCTATAAAGAAGACTCAAGTATAGTAGGTACTTCACCGTATCCACTAGAGTTGAGTATGCGTATTCACAAAATAATATTTATTTAAAAGTCTGTCTCTGTTTCGTTTAAACGTCAAGGAATTAGCGACTTAAAAAATATAGCAAAAGGTGTTATTTCCTTTAACGTATAGATAATATTAGAGACGATTTTATGATAAAATGTTTAAAAGCCGACCTACACGCAAGTGGACTCACTACGTTATCTGACTGCAGCAGGACTGAACTAATCATGTGAGGACCTAAAAAGCAGAAAGATTTTAATATGTTATAATTTATTTTTAGTATCGACCAACTAAACTTATATCATTTAGCCAAACTATTTAGCTCTAATCATAAATTATGAAAATTAAAAAGTTTTCCATTACTTTGTGATACTCATTGTGAATCAGCATTTGTTTTCATTATAACATAATTATTCATTTTGGAAATGGAATTTATAAACAAATATTTGCTTAAAAGAGGAAAAGTTTAGGAAGTTATATCAGAAAACTTAAAACTAGATAGAAAACTCAAGTACCAGAAGCTTTTCTATGGAAAATGCAGTAACTTATTTACTAAATATACGTGAAGCTAAATTGCACATCCGGATAGCCGCTGAGTTTAACAGTACTTGTTTTATGGATGACCTGGCACACCCAGTAATGCCAGTAAACTTTTATGATGTGTAAAAGATTAGGTAGACAACTTCTTATGTCTAATTAGAAAATTTAAAAAACCTTTCTTACCGATCATGTTTCACAAATTTAGTAGATTTGGATATTTATATCACAACCTTATGACCAAGCAAGCGACAAGAAACAAAACTTGTCCTTGCACAAGAAATACTCAGGAATAGTTTTTAATACGCTTATGTTTATTAACAAATTAATAGATAATTTAAAAGGTCCTAGCATAGAGCTTAGAGTTATGAGTTTAATTATCTACTAAATGTTAATATGAATACATATAAAATAATGTTATTTTAAGGAAAGTATTTAAAAACTTATTTTAAGGTCACGGTTAACTTAATGTCAAGTTCTTCAACCATATTAAGCGTACATATCACGATCTTGCGATCTTCATAAATCTCAACAGTGCGTCTTTTGTCTTTGTCTCTTTTGCAAATTGCCCCGCAAGAGTAATGTACACCATCTAAGCATATAAAAATTCATCTGCAAGTCACGTTCGCTATTACCTACAGTATATTGTAAAAAGTAGGAACCTTGGAAAAAAAAAGATAATCTGGTTGGTCAATAAAAAGGGGAAATACCTTATATAATAAAACGATTAAGTTTGATCTTTTTGAGTTTATCAATAATAGACAGCATTGGTAGTAGTAGGAATTATGTCATATTATTATGGTTTACAGGAATGTTTAACAATTTAACAATTTATATTTCGATGGTTCTGTTTTAGAATTAATAATTTTATCGATAATACCAATCAATTTATGATGTCAGTTATTTAATATCTTGGTTTTAGATATTGTAATGGACGTTATACGATGTGGGTCAATAGACTATAAAGATAAGTTAAAAAGATCAAAAATTGTTTTCAATATCCATTCTACCCATTTACAAAAATAATATTAATTTTTCTGATAATGAAGTTGTATTTCATTGATAAAACAAACGTCCGAGATAAGTAAAATGTAGTCACTTTTTATTTAACTAGGACTAGGATTGTTTTCTATATAAGAAGTCACGAATAATCTTAAAATTAGTAGAATTCATGAAATATTTGAGAGACCAGTAATTGATTTGAGAATAAATATAAATAATGTACAGGTATTTAAAATGTTCAAATCCATTTAAGCAGTAAGAACTCGGAGTCGTTTGGCGTCAAATAGAAATATATAATCGGTTGTATTTACAGGAAGACGACATTTCTCAAATCGCCCCATTACCTATTAATGGAGCGACGGGGCAACATTTCATATGTTTGGGCACACTACGCTTCGCCGCAGAGCTATTTTCGGTAATATCCGAAAATTTATAACTATGAGTTACGTACATCTAAATCTTTGGGTTTCGCAGTAAGTGGAATTTATTGTCGCCATACGCTCTACTTATTTCTATGAAATGTCAACTTGATATTCAATTGGGTAGACCTCGAAGAATTCGGTCTGCCCATTCATTTGTACCCGACTTTCGAATTTTGGAAAAATTTCTTCACAGGAGGTCTTCTTATGACCCCCTGCGTCCGAAATGACCATTGGTCAAAATGTTTATATATATATATATATATATATATGCGTGCGTGCGTCCAGATTCGACTTTTGTCAGCACGATAGCGGCCGCAGTTTCGCTCAGATCGCTTTCAAACTTTGCACAAAAATCAAACATCCAAAAATGAAGGTCAAGTTTGTTAACCAGAAATATCCGGTCACAGGGGGCGCTAGGGCCTCACTTTTTCTGATTTCAGTTTTTCGACCATAACTTTTTCCCTATACAAAGTAGATCAATCGCGTTCATTTTATATGATGTCTTTGATGAATACCTATAACTAATGTAAATAAACCGAAAACCTAACTGCAATAACTTAGGGGTGGGGGTAAAAAAACCGAAAATTTTTGGAAAAAAATTCATAACTTTTTTCTGGTTAACATTCTTACATCACAAGTATTTTTAATAGAAAGGTTATTTTTTATTCTAAATTTAGGTACCAAAATTTTTTCCGTAAAAGGTACCGTTTCCGAGAAAAAAAATAAAAACCACTTTGAGCTTGTAAATTTTAGGTAGGTAAATCCACGACAACTTTTTTCTGGTAAACATTCCCTCCTCGCAAATATTTTTAATAGAAAGGTTATTTTTTACTCTAAATTTAAGTACCAAAAGTATTTCCAAAGAAGATACCTTTTCCGAGAAAAAAATTAAAACCGCTTTTTGCTTGAAAATTTTTGATGTAAACAACGGCATCATGTATTATTCTTAGGTAGTGAGTTATATTTTAAACGAGTTACATACGAGGTCTACCCACGCGTGTTCCCCTGCGGGCACGGATTTTTTCTTTTCCATTTTTTTTTGCAATATCTACAAATCGCACACCAAATGAAAGGTTTTCCACTACCTTTTTGAGATGGCACTACCGATCTTGCTGTTTTTAATGGATACGCAGATGTCACAGCCGGACTTCATATATTAACTTATAAATTATTTTATTCCCCACGGTTTAGTATTTGTGTTTATGAGGGAAATTATCTACTACCACTACCTTAGTAAGGTAGAGCCCTGTCAAAACTCTGCTTAAGCAAAAATATGATCGATCTCATTCTACCTCTCTACATATTTTGTAGTCGTAAATGCAGATACAACCCATCTCATAGATCATGTCCAAATAATATTCGCCGATATAAATATAATCTCCACTGTAGAAGTCATACTCCTTGGATACTTTAATGTATCATTCCTGAACTGAGGCTTCAGGCTAATTAGCAAATATTTGAATTCTTTAGTTTACAAGAGATAATACAACCGTCCCTATAGATTCTTCAGATGCAAATCCCTAGGTCAAAGTCTAGGTATGTCGTGAAAATTGGAAGACAGCTGGCAAGCTACCCTTCTGGGACTCGAGAATTTAGGGCGCACTTGCAGATTAATATTAATCGACAATTAAAACGATAAATCAGATAATCGAATTATTTTTAGAAGACAACTATATATTTACTGTACTTGTATTTACAAATACCTACAATTTCTTCTAGATGAGAATACTCCTTTAGTCGTAATTAACATGTCTCAATATAAAAATAACATCATTATTTAATAATATAAGAATGAATATACGAATTTCGCAAAAAAAAAACTACTTGAATATTAATAACAAAAAAAATAATAGTATATCTTTATTAAAGAAATAGGCGAGACATGCATTGTCTGCAACTACAAGTATAATCACTTTAATAAAGGAATATTCTTTATTCCCATCTTTAACGAGCGTAATATAGCCCGTTGCACTCCAGTTCAAGCATTTTATATGCAAGGGGAATAAAGAACACCAAACGGCGCCGTCTGCTATCTTGGTATCTGTGATTTATGAATTTCATTTCAGTTCAAATAAGTGCTTTCGTCGTTGGCTTTTGTTTTTCTACTGAATGGGGATAACGAGCACCTTGCCTTAATAACAGGGCTCCGGAGAATTACATCGCATTACGAATGGCAACTGATAAATTGGAAGTAAAGTTCATCTGAAAGATTGTTTAATTTTTTTAAACTTTAATCCAAAAATAATGCGAAAATAATATGTATAAAGTTTTCTTACCGTTCCAGTTTGATAGTTTGTTATAAGGTGCCTTAGTAAATTATCTTAGTATATAAAATGTATGTATAATCATTTTTATTTAAGAATAATATGCATGATCTTATTAGCCATCAAGTCTGATCTAGATTAATTTAGGTGTTATCAACCATTATTAATAATGGTAGATAACACCTAAATTAATCCATGAAATGAAATCTTAAGATTTTAACTATTTCTGGGCAACCAGGCTTTACTTACAAATTGAATTTGTAAACTATAAGGTATTGCAAACCGTAAAAAGGTAAAAAAAAGCGTTTCCAGTGTTAATACGTGCGAACAGAACGTATTGGCAACATGTGGTCGGTTGCTTGAGATAGTGAATAGAAGCTAATGGAAAAAAGTGGAGCACATTATGTGATTGAGAAACCTTCCGCTTACAAACACGCTTACTTAACATCAAATAAGAATATAGAATTTAATATATATTTTATAAACTCAAATAAATAAACCAATTGTACATTAACTTTGCGGGATGAAAAAAAATATATAAATATTTAACAAATACTACGAAAACTTTTCTTCTTCTATATTTTAACTGTAGTGTAACAGAAACATTTTTTTAAATAATATTAGTTATTATAATAAACTAATTTAATCCTAAAAATGTAACAAATATAAAAAAAATCTATAAAGAAGACTCAAGTATAGTAGGTACTTCACCGTATCCACTAGAGTTGAGTATGCGTATTCACAAAATAATATTTATTTAAAAGTCTGTCTCTGTTTCGTTTAAACGTCAAGGAATTAGCGACTTAAAAAATATAGCAAAAGGTGTTATTTCCTTTAACGTATAGATAATATTAGAGACGATTTTATGATAAAATGTTTAAAAGCCGACCTACACGCAAGTGGACTCACTACGTTATCTGACTGCAGCAGGACTGAACTAATCATGTGAGGACCTAAAAAGCAGAAAGATTTTAATATGTTATAATTTATTTTTAGTATCGACCAACTAAACTTATATCATTTAGCCAAACTATTTAGCTCTAATCATAAATTATGAAAATTAAAAAGTTTTCCATTACTTTGTGATACTCATTGTGAATCAGCATTTGTTTTCATTATAACATAATTATTCATTTTGGAAATGGAATTTATAAACAAATATTTGCTTAAAAGAGGAAAAGTTTAGGAAGTTATATCAGAAAACTTAAAACTAGATAGAAAACTCAAGTACCAGAAGCTTTTCTATGGAAAATGCAGTAACTTATTTACTAAATATACGTGAAGCTAAATTGCACATCCGGATAGCCGCTGAGTTTAACAGTACTTGTTTTATGGATGACCTGGCACACCCAGTAATGCCAGTAAACTTTTATGATGTGTAAAAGATTAGGTAGACAACTTCTTATGTCTAATTAGAAAATTTAAAAAACCTTTCTTACCGATCATGTTTCACAAATTTAGTAGATTTGGATATTTATATCACAACCTTATGACCAAGCAAGCGACAAGAAACAAAACTTGTCCTTGCACAAGAAATACTCAGGAATAGTTTTTAATACGCTTATGTTTATTAACAAATTAATAGATAATTTAAAAGGTCCTAGCATAGAGCTTAGAGTTATGAGTTTAATTATCTACTAAATGTTAATATGAATACATATAAAATAATGTTATTTTAAGGAAAGTATTTAAAAACTTATTTTAAGGTCACGGTTAACTTAATGTCAAGTTCTTCAACCATATTAAGCGTACATATCACGATCTTGCGATCTTCATAAATCTCAACAGTGCGTCTTTTGTCTTTGTCTCTTTTGCAAATTGCCCCGCAAGAGTAATGTACACCATCTAAGCATATAAAAATTCATCTGCAAGTCACGTTCGCTATTACCTACAGTATATTGTAAAAAGTAGGAACCTTGGAAAAAAAAAGATAATCTGGTTGGTCAATAAAAAGGGGAAATACCTTATATAATAAAACGATTAAGTTTGATCTTTTTGAGTTTATCAATAATAGACAGCATTGGTAGTAGTAGGAATTATGTCATATTATTATGGTTTACAGGAATGTTTAACAATTTAACAATTTATATTTCGATGGTTCTGTTTTAGAATTAATAATTTTATCGATAATACCAATCAATTTATGATGTCAGTTATTTAATATCTTGGTTTTAGATATTGTAATGGACGTTATACGATGTGGGTCAATAGACTATAAAGATAAGTTAAAAAGATCAAAAATTGTTTTCAATATCCATTCTACCCATTTACAAAAATAATATTAATTTTTCTGATAATGAAGTTGTATTTCATTGATAAAACAAACGTCCGAGATAAGTAAAATGTAGTCACTTTTTATTTAACTAGGACTAGGATTGTTTTCTATATAAGAAGTCACGAATAATCTTAAAATTAGTAGAATTCATGAAATATTTGAGAGACCAGTAATTGATTTGAGAATAAATATAAATAATGTACAGGTATTTAAAATGTTCAAATCCATTTAAGCAGTAAGAACTCGGAGTCGTTTGGCGTCAAATAGAAATATATAATCGGCTGTATTTACAGGAAGACGACATTTCTCAAATCGCCCCATTACCTATTAATGGAGCGACGGGGCAACATTTCATATGTTTGGGCACACTACGCTTCGCCGCAGAGCTATTTTCGGTAATATCCGAAAATTTATAACTATGAGTTACGTACATCTAAATCTTTGGGTTTCGCAGTAAGTGGAATTTATTGTCGCCATACGCTCTACTTATTTCTATGAAATGTCAACTTGATATTCAATTGGGTAGACCTCGAAGAATTCGGTCTGCCCATTCATTTGTACCCGACTTTCGAATTTTGGAAAAATTTCTTCACAGGAGGTCTTCTTATGACCCCCTGCGTCCGAAATGACCATTGGTCAAAATGTTTATATATATATATATATATATATATGCGTGCGTGCGTCCAGATTCGACTTTTGTCAGCACGATAGCGGCCGCAGTTTCGCTCAGATCGCTTTCAAACTTTGCACAAAAATCAAACATCCAAAAATGAAGGTCAAGTTTGTTAACCAGAAATATCCGGTCACAGGGGGCGCTAGGGCCTCACTTTTTCTGATTTCAGTTTTTCGACCATAACTTTTTCCCTATACAAAGTAGATCAATCGGGTTCATTTTATATGATGTCTTTGATGAATACCTATAACTAATGTAAATAAACCGAAAACCTAACTGCAATAACTTAGGGGTGGGGGTAAAAAAACCGAAAATTTTTGGAAAAAAATTCATAACTTTTTTCTGGTTAACATTCTTACATCACAAGTATTTTTAATAGAAAGGTTATTTTTTATTCTAAATTTAGGTACCAAAATTTTTTCCGTAAAAGGTACCGTTTCCGAGAAAAAAAATAAAAACCACTTTGAGCTTGAAAATTTAAGGTAGGTGAAACCACGGAAACTTTTTTCTGGTAAACATTCCCTCCTCGCAAATATTTTTAAAAGAAAGGTTATTTTTTACTCTAAATTTAAGTACCAAAAATATTTCCAAAAAAGATAGCTTTTCCGAGAAAAAAAATAAAAAGCGCTTTTTGCTTGAAAATTTTTGATGTAAACAACGGCATCATGTGTTATTCTTAGGTAGTGAGTTATATTTTAAACGAGTTACACACGAGGTCTACCCACACGTGTCCCACTGTGAGCACGGATTTTTTTAATTTCCTATTGTTGTTAATATCATAATTACATTAATAATTATAATAATATAAAAACGTATTTCAAGATAATAATCGTCCTTTTTGTTTCTACTCATTTAATTTATGTTTTATGTTTATCAGTATTGCATGATGTAATAAAGACACAAAAATTATACTGAAGAAACTGTTCAAATTGTTGAATTGAGAAAAAATCCTACAACAATTTAATTAATTACGATAAATTACTACAGCTAAGAAACACATTGAAAGAAAGATGCAATTTGAAACTCTGCTTCAAGTTCTGAAGTAAATTATAAAATTTCTCTCCAAAGTGCAATTAATCTTAGGAGGAGCATTATGAGACAACTCTTGAAATCTGATTGGTTTTTTTTAATTCAGTTTTAAAGTTTTCATAATATCTTTAAGAGCACATTTCGTGAACATAAGAGAACTTTAATGCAGGACACATTAAAGTGAAAAAGTAATGTGACATTTATCCCAGAATATACTTTCGATCCGGGCACATTGATTCTGATCAAGTTCAGGCGTACTTGTGGATAAAAACGTATTATTGGAAAAATTATTGTATACATATCTGATATTAAAAAACCCTTATAGACTCGGAAAAGACATGGATTTTGATAATGACGAAATCATTATAAGAATCTTATATATTTTATTACTAAATCATTATTAGGGATTATATGTATATGTCATTAAAATAATAATATTTTTTAAAGACAATGAAAAATCAAAGAACGACTTATGGAGGCAAAGAAATGTTCTATTCTTTTAAAAAGTACAGTCACGTATTTTAAAAATGCTCATCTCTGTGCATATTTTCGCTTCCTTTGTCTCTAGACTCTTCTTTAAAGGTTTTCTCAAAATAGAAGCATCTCCTTTGTCTTGGAACGCTGTTGGATGACGAATAACTATTCTACTTCCAACGTTAAAACTTTAGACTTTTTACTTGAGTCTTGTGAAATGTAAATTCAGAAACATGCACACGAGGAGAATAAATTTAGAATATTTAGGTAATTTTGTATACAATGTCTTTGTTTGTTTGAACTTATTCAATGATAATTTAATTAACTTAATAAAATATAATAATATTATATTTATCTTTTATTAATGGTAAATCATCCTTAAATAAAGATATCAAAATTATTTTAAATATATTTGTTTGAAAATGTAAAATATACTCAAGAAAATATATAATTTTTGTTAAAATCCTGACGATGTACCAAAACCTTCCAATCTACATACATTATTATAAACGACAATAAGGTTCGTTTATCTCGGCTTCACAGTTCATTATTTGACAAAAAATATGACTGTTTCACGAAAATTTCTCCATTCACAAAGCTACTTTTATTAAAGCGATATTTTATACATACCCGAAATTCAGACAAAGAAAAGAAACATATAATTTAGAATTATATATTTTTAAAGCAACGTTGCAATTTTAAATCTTAAATTTATATTTGCTTAAAAAATAAAAAAGATTAAATTAAAAAGTGACAAAAATTATTTTTAATTTCTTTACTGCATTTAAAATTGGTAAACTTATTCTTGAAAAAGCATTATATTATAAATACAATGCACGGATACCCAGAGAGTATTTTGACAACAAAGGAGCCTTTTATTGAAATTTACATTTCAATGCAAGGAAAATGCTGTAGCAATGCTGTGACAGGAATGAAATATCTACTTCCAAAGTTATTCTAAAAATGTTTGTGTTCAATACTTAAGGTAACGTAATTTTATTACTATAAAGACCAACTTTGACTTTTTGATGCTTAGATGTCTTTGAAGTTGATATCAAGGTAAATTGTTAATTTTAAAAAAGAAAAACATGATTTTTGTACACTTTTTTTTCCGCACCCCGATGAATATCATGTTCCTATTATAGTCATCCGTTGCTACATTAGGTAATAAATAACACAGGCACACAAAAAAAAAAAAACGTCATGAACCAGAGGGGAGACCCCATTATTCCTAGGTTTTTGGGATCGCTGAAACCGAATATGACAATAAAAACTAAATTTAAATGCCAGTTTTCCCGCTAGCACCCCCTTACTACCTCTTAAGGGGTGAAAATTGAAATTGTTGTAAAAAATCAAGATAGATGTGTCTTTCTACGTTTTTTGGGATGCTGAAACTGAAAATGATAACTAAAAATAAATTCATGACCACTATCACCCCCTACCATCCCTTACAGGGGGTGAAAATTTCATTTTTTTCTATAAAATCAAGACAGATGTGTATTTCTACGTTTTTTGGTATAATGAAACCGAAAATGACAACCAAAAGTGAATTTGATACCTCTTTTACTCAATACCACCCCCTAACTACCCCTAACGGGGGGAGGGGGTGGGGGTAGTTTCAATTTTGTATAAAATCAAGATGTATGAAGAAATTTTGACGATTTACAGTAAATGACATGTTTATCAAACTAGTTTGAAGTTACTCTTAGCTCTTATATTAGAAATTCAAATGCTTTATCGATCAGAAGTATCTGATATATATTCATCATTTAATTCTATTCTTAGCGTAACCCAGGAACAACGGCGTGGACGTAGTAGATTTCTGTTCCCTTTTGGAGTGCTGGATTAAAGTGAGTCCCCTTGCCTCTCACTATCCGGGGTGCTGAATTAAAGTGAGTCCCCTTGCCTCTCACTATTCAGCGTCTACCTGTTTCTACGATAACGAACTCTCTTGTTGTCAAAAGTTCTTCTAAGTGGTTGCCTTTTATTGGTTCTTTTCTGTTCTGGCAAATCTCTTTTTAAATTCCAACAGTAGTCTGCTAACATATTGACATCCCATTTACCCTGATAGCGCTGTTCCATTGTCTTAAGATCCTGTCTGATGGAACCTTTCACCTTGCTCCTCACTATAGTCTCCTAAATTGGCCGAAAAATAGTAACCTTTCTATTTCGGAGGCATAGAATTAGGTTCAGCATCTTTTAAGCGTTTTACAAGACTGCCGGATGGATAACAGTATAAACAGAATTAAATAGAAAGCAAAAAAAAAACAAAAAATAAAACAACTTGTTAAGAATAGGACAAAAATCATGATTCAGTCTTAGTATCATAATAACAAATATATGCATACAATAAGGTTACCATATATTTTATAATCATTTTTTCTCTCAGCATCTTGAAAAACATAGAAATTCACATATTTTCGGTTCCAGCGTCCTAAAAAACGTAGAAATACACATCTATCTTGATTTTATAGAAAAATTGAAATTTTCACCCCCTTTAAGGGGTAGTAAGGGGGTGATAGAGGTCATGAATTTATTTTTAGTTATCATTTTCGGTTCCAACATCCCAAAAAACGTAGAAATATACATCTATCTTGATTTTATAGAAAAATTGAAATTTTCACCCCCTGTAAGGGGTATTAGGGGGTGATAGTGGTCATAAATTTATTTTTAGTTATCATTTTCGGTTTCAGCATCCCAAGAAACGTAGAAATACACATCTGTCTTGATTTTATAGAATAAAATGAAATTTTCACCCCCTGTAAGGGATGGTAGGGGGTGATAGTGGTCATGAATTTATTTTTAGTTATCATTTTCAGTTTCAGCATCCCAAAAAACGTAGAAAGACACATCTATCTTGATTTTTTACAACAATTTCAATTTTCACCCCTTAAGAGGTAGTAAGGGGGTGCTAGCGGGAAAACTGGCATTTAAATTTAGTTTTTATTGTCATATTCGGTTTCAGCGATCCCAAAAACCTAGGAATAATGGGGTCTCCCCTCTGGTTCATGACGTTTTTTTTTTTTTGTGTGCCTGTGTAATTATTGCATGTGACATTATTTAGGTAAGTATATTCGATATGCCTTCTATAAGACGAAGTAATTTAGGTAGAAGAACCCGAAATGCTACAAACCAAACTAATTACCGATCTTATCATACTGCACAAGAATGTGACGGCGGAAATAAATGTGAAAGAATTTGTATATCGAGAATGCGGGCAGCGAGGGCGAGAGATTCAACTAATAATCGCGAAAGTTTGAATCGAGCTGCTTTCAATTACGATTTGTCAATTGACTACAGTAACCACCAATGTATTACTATTGGATCTATGAACTTGGTTTGCTCTCATTGTAAGGCATTTAAATACAAAAATGATGCCAATGGATTGTGTTTCGCAAATGGGAAAGTGAAATTGATACCATTGGATCCACCACCAGAGTCATTGTACTCATTGGTTTCAGGAATAGAACCAGATTCCATACACTTTTTGTCAAATATCCAACAATATAATAATTGCTTTCAAATGACGTCATTTGGGGCAACAAACGTAGTAAGCGTAGTAAACGTAAGGTATGTATTATAGCAGTTATCATTATTATTTTAATGAACAAAATTTCCTGTTAACTAAGTAAATATGTGTCATTAACCTTCAGTTCCCTAGACCCCAACACATATATTACTTAGTCATAATATTATTTGGTGATTCAGTATTAGCAACACTTTTATTATTTTGAAACACAATATAAATATTTGATGATGGATATTAGTTACAAATAATTATTACATATTGACATACCTAAGCATATCAATTATTATTTGGTGATTCAAATTAGGAGACAGATATATTTTTTAGGAACAAATATTATTTATATTTGGCAAAAATCATTTTTTTTATTTACAGATACAAGGAAAAATATATCATAGAGCAGGTTCACTGTTACCAGTGTGAGATAGCAAATAGAAATTCCTGCAAATTTATTTCATTGGCAATTCACCACAAGAAATTGATATGCGTTGTTCAAATAATAATTCACTAAAGAGGTCTATTGTAGAACAATTACAAACTTTATTTCATGAGTACAATCAATTGATTATGTTGTTTAAAACTGCACTGGATCTGATGCCATCTGATAATCACAAAATTGTAATCAGAGTTGATAAAACACCTGTTGGCCAACATGCAAGACGTTTTAATGCACCAACTATTGATGAAGTTGCCATCGTTGTAGTTGGAGAAAACTTAGAATCCCTTGATATTGTTTTACATCGTCGGAATGATCAATTACAACGTATAAAGGAAACACACTGCTCATATGACGCACTGCAATATCCCATTATATTTTGGCAAGGTAAGGATGGCTATGATTTTTCAAACAAGATGATAAATCCCATTACAGGTAATAAAAAATATTAGTTTAGCTATGGAGATATATTATCAGTTACTATATTACCTATAATTTTTTTTATTTTCAATGTTATGAAAACAAAAATCTATTTTCAGGTTCTGAAACCAACAAAAAAGTCAGTTCAATGAACTATTATTCATACCGCCTAATGATTCGTGAAAATGAAGACATACTCAAATGTCGGCGATTATATCACAAGTATGTTATAGACATGTATGTTAAAATTGAAACGGAGAGATTAACAGTCATCAGGTTGAATCAGACCAAACTCAGATCTGAAGAGTATACCTTCGAGATGCGATTAACTACTACTACTGACTATTCTTCTAGCAGCATACATCGGAAGCCCTCTACATATACATGAATATGCTCAAGATGCCATGTCATATGTTCGTCATTATGGTACAGCAGATTTACATGCAATCTACACTGGATAGAAATCAAGCAGGAGTTATTCCCTGGGCAATCACCCATTGATCGTCATGATATTACAGCCAGAGTCTTTAGACAAAGTTGAAATCTTTAATAGATTTCATTGTGAAACATTATATGTTTGGAGAGACACACTACTGGATGCATTCTGTGAAGTGGCACAAACGGGGATTGCCACGTGCACACATTTTGATTTGGTTAGTTGAAAAGATAAGGCCAAATGAAGTTGATGCAGTAATATCAGCTGAAATCCCTAATGTAGAAGTAGATCCTGGATATGTAGTTATCAAAAACGCGATTCATGGTCCCTGTGGAACTCTTAATCAAAATACACCGTGTATGGTGGATGGTAAATGTTCAAAGCGATATCCACGGACATTAATATCTGAAACAATTAGTGGTAATGACGGTTATCCTTTGTATCGTCGCCGATCGACAGCAGACAATGAAAGATCAACAATTGTCAAATTAAATCAACAAGATATTGAAATAGGTAATTGCTGGATTGTTCCATATTCACCCATTTTATCAAAGACCTTCAAAGCGCACATCAACGTTGAATCTTGCAATTCATTAAAATCTATTAAATACATTTGCAAATACGTAACCAAAAGGAATGATATGACTGTGATTGGTATTAATGCAGAGAATTCCAATGATGAAGTTATCCAATACCTAATGGGTCGCTATGTTAGTAGTAATGAAGCAGTTTGGCGAATATTTTCTTTTGCAATTCATGAGAGACACCCTACTGACGTTCATTTAGCTGTGCATTTAAAAAATGGACAAAGAGTGTATTTTACAACACAGAACGCAGTAGAAAGAGCTGTACAGCCACCATCTACTACATTAAACAGTTTTTTTAGACATGCCAAAACGATGCTTTTGCTCAAACATTGTTATATTCTGAAATACCAAAATATTATACTTGGAATCAATCCTCAAGGAGATGTATACGACGGAAACAAGGAAAACCAGTTACAGGATACCCAGATGTATATTCTACCGATGCGATTGGTCGAATTTATACAGTACATCCAAGCAACGATGAATGTTTTTATTTACGACTGCTATTAGTCAATGTACGTGGCCTAACATCATTCCAACATGTACGAACTGTTGGTGGTGATTTGTATGGATCATACAGAGAAGCTTGCCAACGTTTGCGATTGCTAGAAAATGATGCTCATTGGGATCAAACTCTCAATGATGCTGTAATATCATCACAAGCTCATCAAATACGAACATTGTTTTCTATAATCATATCTACATGCCTCCCATCAAACCCAAAGGATTTGTGGATCAAGTACAAAGATAATATGTGTGATGATATTTTGGATCAAATACGGATTAGAAGGGGAAATTCAAATATACAAATAAGCGAAGAAACTTACAATGAAGTATTGATTTCAATTGAGGACATGTGCTTGATGATGTCAAACAAACTATTATTTAAATTAGGCCTGGCCGCGCCCAATCCTCCAATGCATGATGCTTTTAGCCAAGAGTTGCACCGAGAAAAACTGTATGATCTCAACACTGAAAGAATTAATTCAAACAAATCTTCCACTATTGAATGAACAACAGAAGTATGTATTTGATACACTTATGAAAGTAATAAATGTTAAAAGAGGAGGGATTTACTTCTTAGATGCACCTGGTGGTACAGGAAAAACTTTTTTGATTTCATTGATATTAGCAAGAATTCGCTCACAAAACAAAAATGCACTTGCACTCGCTTCGTCGGGAATCGCAGCAACTTTGCTTGAAGGTGGTAGAACAGCTCATTCAGCACTAAAATTGCCATTAAACATGCAAAGCAACGAAACTCCAACCTACAACATTTCGAAGAACTCTGCAATGGCAAAGGTTTTGCAGCAATGTGAATTGATTGTTTGGGATGAACGCACGATGGCACATAAAAAATCTATGGAGGTTTTAGGTTCTATACCTTACAAGATCTACGCAGCAATCATAATCCATTTGGTGGTGCAATGATTTTATTAGCAGGAGATTTTCGTCAAACATTGCCAGTGATTCCACGATCAACGCCAGCTGATGAACTTACTGCATGTTTAAAGTCCTCCAATTTGTGGAAGCATGTGTAGGTATTACACTTATGCAAGAATATGCGTGTCAAGTTGCAAAATGACCAATCTGGAGACATATTCTCTAAACAACTCATTGACATTGGTAATGGCAAATTTTTTATAGACACTGACTGGTTGCATTAAGTTTCCTCAAAGTTTTTGTCAGTAAACTTGATCAAAAGATCTTCTTATTCAAAAGGTGTTTCCAGATGTTGCTCAAAATTACAGAAACCATGAATGGTTAAGCGAACGGGCTATATTGGCTGCAAAAAACAGATGTAAATGAATTAAATTTCAAAATTCAAGAATAAATTACAGGTGAATTGAGGATATATAAATCAGTTGATTCGGCTACTAACCAAGATGATGTCGTCAACTATCCGCCTGAATTTTTAAACTCGCTGGATTTACCAGGATTGCCACCTCACAATCTTCAATTAAAGGTTGGATCGGTAGTTATAATGTTGAGAAATATCAACCAACCGCGTCTTTGCAACGGCACACGGTTAGCGATAAAAATTTTTGAACAACGTGATAGAAGCAACTATACTGAAAGGAAAGTATAAAGGAGCATTACCATCATTTGAATTTAAACGACTACAGTTTTCAGTGCGGCTTGCTTTTGCTATGAGTCATAATAAGTCCCAGGTGCAATCATTAGGTGTTTGTGGTATTAATCTAGAAAACCCATGCTTCTCACATGGTCAACTGTATGTTGCCTGTTCCCGTGTTGGATAACCATCAGATTTGTTTGTATATTCACCAGGTAATCAAACAAAAAACATGTGTATCATAAAGCACTACAATAAAAATCAAACAGATATTTGTTAATAATTGTGATTCACTTGATTTACAACAAAGCGATTACTGAAAATAATTATATACGTTTTATTTCATTATTCTTTATTTTATCCCTATGTTAATAATAATAGTAATAAATAATTAATTATCTCCATTTTTTGTCATTGAAGCACCCACTTTATAAATATTTGTCACCTTTAGGTTCCCACTATTTTCAATCAGGTTTGAACCTTAAGTTTCCATCTTAGTTTGAAGCCCTCTGGCAGACATCCCAGTCGGGGTTTTTAGTGGGTCTCAAAAGGGTGGCCAAAGTTCGTTTAAGTCAGTGGAAGATATTCTTAGGTCACCCGAGCTGACCTTTTTCTTTAATTCTCCTGAACAGAACCGTCACCATGATGATAGGGCGATATGTGAGAGTCAGCAGAGTAGAAACGTCTTAAGGTCGAAATATAAACTGCCACTTTCCAATTCTATTTCACAGAACGAAGTCTGCCGAGTTGTATAAACATTGTTTTATTTATTATAAAAATCTATTTTTTTCATTTTTCATGATTTATCTTTTAAAATTTATGTTTTGAGTTTAACTTTTATTATATGCGTTAGTAAAACCACCAAATATTTTTAATTATGAACTACTATAACTATATACAACTATATACAACTATATACAACTATAGGCAACTATATACAACTATATACTACTAAACTACTTAACTGATTTTAATAAATTTACACACCACGTACGTTTTCAACTCAATTCATAGTCGCAATATTATTTTATTGCAAATTATTTGTTTATTATTTTGCAGTTAGCTCCTAATAATTCTAAAAGATGGTGGTATCTATTGACTGGATTGAGTAATTACGAATGAGGTATCTGCCCTACCTACCTCATTCGTAAGTTTAGTGTTCCAAGCTATTTACTAAAAACTTTGTAATATACAAATAGTGTTATAAACTTGGATAAAATTAAAAAAATAATTATAATTATTTTGTTTTGATTTTTGCTTAATATCGACTGTAAGAAAACATTATGGTTTTCATGACAGATGTACTCTGAACGTTACCCCTTAAATAGTTTACTATAATGTAATACATCAAAAATAATACGAGTAGTCACAGCAACGCGTGACCGGGTCTGCTAGTAATAAATAATAATACACAAACTTGAAATGTACTATGACACTTTGAACATTCTCACAATTAAAATATTACATAAAATTATGATATAAATTGTTTTATCCTGAACGACATTAATTTAAAACAGTTCACTATTATAGTATTATAATTATATATAACATTTAGAACTTTCGGTCACTTGGAAATTTATTTAATTAACTATATATATATTTTTAAAGTTTTAAATAACTTTTTATCATTCACATACGTACAATTTTTAAGTATAATATTTTGTTGTCGTTGGATAAGCTCTTAAAATAAGCCAGATTGAATAATAAAATGAAATGTTGCTTAAATATTTGCCACAGTTATTTGTAAACATATTGTTGTGAAACTTTAAACTTTGTGTTTTTCCCCTTTCCCCTTTTCCCTTCCCTTTACTTTACTTTTAAATTTCTCTTAATATAAATGACTTTGGCTCTGGTTATTCTATGATATTATAGTATATTAATTACTGTAATATAGGTGTGCAGTAACCATTCACGCCTTTTGACAAACGGGTCAGTGGACCGTTGGACCTTATCGTATGCACACATCTACCATTTCGATGTTCAATGAATATGATTAAATAAAATAATTACATTTGAAGAAATGAATGGCCTTAAAAGTATTGACTGAGTTTTAATAAGAAAACAATATAACGTTTGACGTAACGATACACGGATTAGTTATTTGTTTATAATTCCTTCTATAAGTTTCGGTTAAGTCGTCTGAATTGAGTTTCAAGTCGATAGGTTTAAAATACATCATTAAGTATATAACATAGTACCTAGTACTTTCAAAGACATTGCCTCTGTAGCAATCTTCTTTAAACTTCTTTCCGTTTCAAAGCTCACAAAGGTGTTACTTGATTTAGTATTTATATACTTGAGTAGAGCTGGAGTATAGATGGAATTTATTTAACATGTTTCCTATTCTAAAGGGGAATCGAATATATGAGTAAACGTTACAAAATATAGGGGACCAAATCCCATCTAATCTCTATGGCGTGAATATAAAATTTGAAAAATAAAACGAACGAAATACTTTTATAATCCGAACCCATAAAAAATCCAAAATAAAATCAAATACCCTTTGCATTGCAAGCTTTTACTTGGCAGTAGATCTATAAAAAATGTTTCATTCGGTATGATGAAGTTTGTCAGTATCAAAAAATGTTTTAACGTGAATAAACGTTTGAACTGATTTTAATTTACAACTACGTTTGAGTGGTAGTCATTTATTCATTATGACCAAGAAAGAAAATCTATTTACTTATAAACACTATTTGTAATAATACAAAGCAATACTTATAAAAACTATTTGTTATTAAGTGAAATAAATTAATAATTACATAACAACTCCATCAAATTATATTTTATAAACGAAATTATCAAACAATGAAGTAAATATTTACTACTAAAACCCTTATTATGTGTAAAATACGGGAAAACTTAAAAGAAAAATAACTCCGGATTTGATGCAAAGTTTCGTTCTCACTTTAAACGCATATTTTAACGTTACTGTCAACATTGTCGGCCGTAAATAGAATTTGTTTAGAAGTAACCATATAGAAAACGCAATACCTGTCACCGCTGCGTACGGTGCCACTACCTAATATATATTTTCAAATATCCTTTGCACTCTTTTACTTTCCAAATAACGTGCATGATATTGACACAAAGTTTAATTTGGATTTAATATATATTTATAGTATCCTATACGGATTGATTTAATTTAATACGCAAATCTACTAGAAAAAACTGTAACTAAGAATTGAGAACATTAAACACATTGTAAATGAGCTTTTAGAATTTTATAAATCTAAAAATGTTTGAATGGAAAATTAATATCATAATTAATTTTAGTTAGTGATAATTATATTGTTGGAACATGTTTTAAATTTTATAATGTAAAAATACAATTGACATGACCTAACAAATAAAACTATTCTGGAATTGAACTCATGAATTCGTTATAGGATTTTGACCAGATTTACATCCGAATATCGCAACCGAAGGGAAGCAGTGTTGGTAATAGAACCTTAGTGGCTGGTAAACTTATTATGCCTTAAAACCTTATGAACTTACAAAAACATCGTATAGTCCTGGATAATTGTATAGTAAGAATATCACAAACTATATTACCCATAGGTGTCAAAAGAGGAAACTAATGGTTTAAAATATTTGGCAAAATTATGCATGACAATAGCACGGTTGGAGAACTTCCGTCAGCATCATCATACCCCACTTTTATATAAGAACATCATGAAGCAGTGGCATAATATCACTAAGTTTCACATAGTTGAGTGTCGACCATCAATCTCCAACCCATTCTCCGAATATGAAAGCAATTCTACAAATGAAATATTTCTGGAAGTTATTGGTTCCTTCCCGAGAAATATTGGGAAAATGAAGCCTGTACTCCTTGCCTTCGAATGTTTCTTTTCCAATTTTTTTGCAATATCTAGAAATGGCACACCAACTGAAAGGTTTTCCACTACCTTTTTGAGATGGCACTACCGATCTTGCTGTTTTAATGGATACGCAGATGTCACAGCCGGACTTCATATATAAACTTTTAAATCATTTTATTCCCCATGGCTTAGTATCTATGTTTATGAGGGAAATTGTCTACTACCGTTACCTTAGCAAGGTAGAGCCCTGTCAAAACTCTGCTTAAGCATAAATATGGTCGATCTCATTCTACCTCTCTACATATTTTGTAGTGTGAAATGCAGATACAACCCATCTCATCTCATACTCCTTGGATACTTTAATGTATCATTCCTGAACTGAGGCTTCAGGCTAATTAGCAAATATTCGAATTCTTTAGTTTATAAGAGAAAATACAACCGTCCCTATAGATTCTTCAAACGCAAATCCCTAGGTGAAAGTCTGGGTATATCGTGAAAATTGGAAGACAGGTGGCAAGCTACCCATCTGGGACTCAAAAATTTAGGGCGCTCTTTGCAGATTAATATTAAGCGACAGTTAATACGATAAATCAGATAATCGAATTATTTTTAGAAGACAACTATATATTTACTGTACTTATAGTTACAAATACCTACAATTTCTTCTAGATGAGAGTACTCCTTTAGTCGTAATTTACAAGTCTCAATATAAAAATTACATTATTATTTAATAATATAAGAAAGAATACATGAATTTCGCAAAAAAAAAACTACCTGAATATTAATAACAAAAAAAATAATACTATATCTTTATTAAAGAAATACGCGAGACATTCATTGTCTGCAACTACAAGTAAAATCACTTTAATAAAGGCATATTTTTTATTCCCATGTTTAACGAGCGTAAAATAACCCGTTGCACTTCAGTTCAAGCATTTTATTTGCAAGGGGCATGAAGAACACCAAACGGCGCCGTCTGCAATCTTGGTATCTATGATTTATGAATTTCATTTCAGTTCAAACAAGTGCTTTCTTCGTTGGCTTTTCTTTTTCTACTGAATGGGGATAATGAGCATCTTGCCTTAATAACAGAGTTCCGGAGAATTACATTGCATTGCGAATAGCAATTGATTAATTGGAAACAAAATTTATCATCTGAAAGATCGTTTATTTTTTTTTAACTTCAGCTCAAAAGTAATGCAAAAATAATATGTATAAACTTTTCTTACCATTCCAGTTTGATATTTTGTTTTAAGGAGTCAATGTCAAGGTGTAAGGTGTAATTATAAAAGTAAATCTTAAGATTATATCATGATCTATTTCTGGGCAACAGGGCCTTACTTACAAACTGAGTTAATAATGTATAAGGTAAACCTTAAAAAGGTAAAAAAAAGTGTCTCCAGTATTAATACGTGCGAACAGAACGTATCGACAACACGTGGTCGATTGCTGGAGATAGTGGTTAGAAGCTAGTGGAAAAAAATGTAACACATTAAGTGATTGGGAAACCTTCCTCATACAAACACGCTTACTTAACATCAAATAAGAATATAGAATTTAATATGTTATTTTTAATTACAAATAACAAAAAAAGATTGTATAATAACATTGCGAGATGAAAAAAAAAATATATATTTAGCAAATACTATGAAAACTTTTCTTCATGTGTATTTTAACCTTAGTGTACCAGAGACATATTCTTTAATAATATTAGTTGTTTTAATAAACTTAACTAATCCTAAAAATTTAACAAATATAAATAAATCTTTATAGAAAACTCAAGTGCAGTAGGTACTTCACCGTGTCCACTAGAGTTGAGTACGCGAGATGCAGTATTCACACATACAGTCTGCCTCTGTTTCGTTTAAACGTCAAGGAATTTGCGACTTAAATAAATATACGATTCATTCATTCATAATTTCCATTATAATTAATGAATTGTCCCTATTGTTTTTGAAATAAAGGACAGGCCATAATTTAGTGCTCGGAGCGATTGTGAATCACTTTGATGTATTTAGTTATATTACAAAGTTATTATATTAAATGTTTTAAAATTAGTATTTATGAAAAATAATAGTATAGACATATATTTATTTTGTATAGTATTTTTAGCCAACAATGTACAAATAATATTACTATGAATTAATTACAGACATACCAAAATCAACAGTTTGCATATAATAATACAACATATCGCCGCAAACAAACTTCAGCTGTTATTGAAAGTTTAAATATATATGAGTTTTTTTTAAAGTAGACCTCTTTAATCATTATATAGCAGACATATATATATACAGAAGTCTGGGCACCAACTTATTGCTGCTATTTGACATCAAATTATAATATATTTGATATTACGTATGATCCCTAAAGAGACGTGAACTTTTATACGTATAATATTATACCAATACGAGTTCTTACAGTTAGTGTCCAATTATTATAACAATTTCTCTACATAACTTTTAAGTGAGCGTATATATAATGAATGGTTAAAAGTTGTATGGAACTTCATGTGTAGTAGCTTTTAGATCTTCTTTTAGTTCACTTGCTTAAATTTCAGAATATTGTAATTAAAAAATGATAAATAATATAATAATAATAACAAGTAATAATAATTTAAGCACAAAGTAACTATCATTCCCTTAATTAACTTTAAATTATTTAATATTATGTTAAAATTTTTAAATAACATTCATTTAAGTATTTTTAACATGTGATATTGAATTATCAGATTACAATATTAATCAATTTTGGGGTTTTATGGCAGTTATATCTCATAGTGCCAACGCCATTAAGACTGAGGTACTAAATAATTATATACACACAGAAAGTAGTGTTGCTTCTATTTCTAGATAGTATTTATTTATAGAAAGAATTGAAACGATAGAATTCATGTTAAGTTATATGAAATATGAAATAATACTCGTATCATAGATTGGAGGGGAGTTTCAAAACTCATTAAAAGTATATGTAAATGACAAATCTTCTGCCCTTTATATAATTTAATTAATTGATAGATCACATCTCATCAAAGTACTAAATAAAGGTGCTAATTAAAATAATATCTATAATTGTATATTTAAAAATTGGTATCCCTCAAAATATATATGTTTTTAAATTTTTTAATTTGTTTTAATAATAATTCTATTTAACAATATAATACCAACAGATAATTAATCAACAGGAAATAGTTGAAAATTATCACAATAATACATAATATTATAAGTTAGAACGCCATATCTTGAAAAACTTTTACATGCTTATGAGTTATAACTTAAGGTAGCGATCTAAACTGAATTAATTAAGAGATTCCCAACTGAAATTATAAATGAAATTTTGACTTTAAATGAAATTGTGTAATTTTAAAAGTACCTAGTAGTAGTACATGTAAATGTTCCTTATTCCTTAATTACAACAAGTTGTACCTTACACTTTTTAATACACAATAATAGATGGTGGATTCCAACTTTACGGCTTCGTATGTGGATTTTTTTTATCTCTATGTTGCCCATAGTGTGCCCTATTGTCCTTCACTCTCCGGATAGTATATTAGTATAGTTGTAAGCACAATATTTTCAAAATAAGTTTTAAAATTCCAATCCTGTTATCAGATTGAATATTATTACATTCTAAGCAAAATTATAATAAAGAAATTATTTGGTATCATAAAAACATGCAGATTTTCATAAAAAAAAATACAATTGTTTAGCACTTGTTAAAATCGTAGCATCTTGGAAAGTGTAGTCCCAATCAATGTAGGCAGAATATGCAGAAAACTGTATGTTCAGCACAATACACCATTAACAACTACCAAATGACGGAATGGTTGTGCCATAAACTTTATCAAACAGTAAACGTAAATAAAAACTTATGTCCAGGTTCGGCGGGACTATGAGTATAATTGTAACTCGCTGTCCTTGTGTCAGTCGTTGAAATTCCTTCGACGATGTATTCCAGGTATAATATATTGGTCATTCCCTCCCTGGACCTGGACCTGGACCCCTACACCCCCTGGACCCCTACAATACGCGTGGCCTGATACATACTTGGACAGTTTTCATAACTCATTTACTCTTAATGTATGCTATTAATATTAAAGCCATTGTTATTAAGTGAAATCACGCGTGGATTATCAATAACTTACACACACCTATAAAGGTGCCAGATATTTAAAATGTTCTCAGTTGTTTTTTGAGTGTCTGAAATTAAGACAAGGAAGCCTAGGTATTGGATATTTCCCGATAAAACTGATTATATATCGAATGTTAAATTCATTGACGCAACAGAGACTTATTCATAAATATCGCAAGACAGATTTCTGCTTATGATTTATCATTCAATGCTTATTATAACATAGACTAAAAATGATAAACAACTAATATTTTGAAATTATTGAATGAATATCTATTGAAGCGATAAGATTTTTAGCACTGGTTTGTTCTTTATTGTATTTATTATATATCTTATCTTCATATTTGATAAATGTAAATTTACAGCAACCTGCTCTAATATAATATATTTGTAGGATATCGCATATATGTTATGTGCCTTATTTATAGATTAAAAATATTGACAGCTAAAATAAATTATCTGGGGCATACAATATTTCTGGCATCCCATCACACTTCTTTACTACCTTACCATCAAACTGTCTAACTCGGCACACAGGTATGTTTTATTCGAATTGATATTATAGTAAAGGTGGTCTTGTTGTTTTAAAAATAAGGTTTATTTTCCGTTAACAGTCATAGTGGACTTTATTTCAATATCAGCTCCCTTGATATTATTACGGTATCTGAGTGACGGCTTGCAAACCGAATGACGGCCTCTTTATTGAACTTTCTTAACTGCGATATAATATGAATTATACTGCTTAAAAAGTTTATATACAAATATGTTTATCAATACAATATAATAAATATGGTTAATATTGGACGGAAATAGTCCTTTTTTAATTATTAAGAGTAACAACCAACAAAGGTTTTTCATTAACACTAGTGATATGTTTGATATTTTTTGGTACTAAATTATATTTTAGCCTTGTTCAAAATTTTCTCGGAGTACCTTTTTTACGGTTTATTTTTCTATTATAAGTTATTTTTAATTTTGGTACTAATCTTATTATAAGTTTGGCCTTATTATTGTATATGTCTAAATATTATAATAGAAAACAAGATTTAACTCTCGATAATTCGCAGTCCCTATTCTCGTCGCTGTAGATCATATTCTGAATATTGTCATAAATGTACTGTATGACATGTGGCAATGATACATATACCTAACATATAGATTAAACCCCACATTCTTTTCACTGTTAAGTATTAACTTATTGATTGCCCAAACATTTGCATCATACAATTCAAAAACTTAAAATAGAAAATCCTTCTTATGTCCTCCTTAATATAACAACGCCTATTGTGTAAGGTTTCTTAGTAACATAATTATTATGAACGATGAAAAATATGAAATCTCGGTCACCCTTTGAGAAGTTTGCGTATTAATCTTGGGTTCATACAATGAAAAGCCTATTTAACTAATTTGTTTGAAAATACAGTTTTACCAGATAGAACAAAAGTTAATCCCACGGCTGTATATATACTCTATTTTCTTCTTTACAGCGATTAAGCATTATTGATTTAGAAAAAAACTTATGATGTATTAGGTCCTCACATATGAAATTGGCATTTTAACGTATTGGCCAATTTAATCACAAATTGCTCCTCGATAGTTAGGAATTCCAACCTCAAATTTACACAGCTATTTACATATGTATTTTTATTTAGTTAAAAGTCATTTTTACAGGTTTCTTGTTTGCGTCACTTAGGTTACCAAAATATGAAACTTGAAATATCGAGTTATTTATGAGTACGAGTTCTACCGTGGCACTAGTGCTGCGGAAATGGCTCTTAGGGTTAATGATGTGTATGGCGGACGTGTCGAAAAAGAAAACACAGTGTAATGCAACGCACTGCAGTACAATACAACACAATGTTTTCATTCTGGAAATTTTGACCAGCAAGGCAGGCCCCGTGGACGGCTAGGGCCCAAGTTGATAATAAGGAATTGAAAGCTATTGTTGTAGCGGATCGGTCAAAAACGACGTCCGAGTTAGCTGCAGGCTGCGGTTTTATTGATAAAACCGTTTTAATACTCTTGGCTACCCCGCAAGGAATATGTCGTGAAGCTAAATAAATAAATAAAATAAATACTCTTGAAGGAAATTGGGAAGAATAAAGAGTTTGAGTGGTGGGTACTTCATGAATGCAGTGAAGCAAACCGGTAAACGCGCGTCGACTGCTGCGTTTCATTACTTACTTACTTAACCTTTCAACCATTACTTTATGGTTCCTTCCATACCTAACGCCATTTTCATACCTAAGGAACTAATATTCATAAAAGTGAGAGGAATAGGAAGTTATAAAACGCTACGATTAAATATTAACAAACTATTTTAAACGAACAAAATTTAAAAATCTATCGTTATAATTAAATTAAATTTGTATATAAAAAAACGTTATATCTAAGTCCGGTTTTCAAAAGTAATTCAAATTTATTTGCTAATATTTTATAATGAATATAAGAATATAATATACTTCAGAATAAATTCAAAATTTTGTACTTATAATACTGAACTATTTGCATTACGATAGTAAATCAACGTAGAGTGTGTTTCTATCAAAACACATTTTCATTGCTTAACATGTGAAATACTGTGAAAAGTATCTTTTGGAAAAAGCCTTAAAGTTTCACAAAAATACGTCCATGTTAACAAATACTTTGGCAAATATTTAAGCAATGTTTATTTTATTATTCAATCTGGCAAGAAAATGTAATATTTAAAACTTTATCAGTCTATAAGAAGGAAAAAAAACAAAAATATGTAATTAAATCAACTTCCAACTGACCAAGATTTATTATGTTATATATAATTATAATAATAAAATAGTGAACAGTTTTCAATTAACATCATTCAGGATAATACAATTTATATCATAATACTACGTAATATTATTGCATAGTTTAGTTATAAAAAAACATTTTGAAACATTGTTCGTAACTGATTTTTGTTGTGACAATCAATGTTCAGCGTCACATTTCATTTTAGTTTCATGTTTATTATTATTATTACCTAACCTATAACCTATCCTTATCCCTAAATTTACCTCATAAACATATTACCATAATTGTAAATTGCGAAATTAAATATTAATATTGCATCTAAATGAAATATTATATACATAATATATATTATATGAAAATATATGACAACCAAAAAATACATAACAATCAAACTGGTTATTGAAGTTGATAATATTATTAGTAAACTCTAATAATCTTCTGAATAAAAGTACTCATAATTTGTAATCAGACATGCTCAGTTAATAATTTAACATTGGCATTAAGCAAAAAATGCTGCTTATAGGAAACGAAGTTTGACAGCTCTGTCAATTTTACTTTATCGGTGTGGTTTTGAGCATTTTTTTTATATATATCTAAAGTATCTACAAAAAATTAACAATGTATAGTTTAGTTGCGATGATTAATATTATAATAGATTTTAATGATACAATCCCTATTATAAAAAGATTCTTAAACATTTAATACAAAATGAAGGCCGCTTTTAGAGACAGTAAAATTGTTTCGTGTAATATTAAATACCGAATTACGCAGATAAAAATAGCGTAGGAAATTATTCAGCAGAAAAAAGAGCCGCTTACGGCTTTGGGCAGGTGTCTGAAATATCAAATTCATTGCGCAGTAAACAAAAATAATTTTAAAGCTTTCAGTCAGTGCCCCAAATTTATTTATTCCTTAAATTTTTAACACCGTTTGATATCATGGATTATTCATGAAAATATTTTAAGTTGGCAACTTTTGAGATGGTTAGGTTTTTTATTTAATAAGAAATAACAGATTTTAGGAATAAAATCACTTATATTGGGATTAAATTATATAATTATCTTAGCAATATCATTGCTTAAATTATTTTCAAGTCATTCTTTATACTGCACGAGAGATGATGTCTTTTTTATCTTGTAGTTTTATGCAAGACTTTTAACAATGTGTGTTAATAAATTCAAATTGTAATTATAATAATTCAGTCCGATTTAATAAACATGAAAATTAATTCTCAACATCAACGCGAGTTTAACCATATAGTTATTTTGAATATTAAGTAATGGAAAATAAAAGAGCTCATCGTTTAGGCCCGTAAGTTGTACGGTATCCCTTCATCCAGTTTTCATTAATGATATGTCCTAATGTGTTGAGAAAATGTAAGTTGATGATTGAACAAACATAAATAGAACGCGATAGCCATTCCGAGCATAACTCCTGTCCCTGGAAAGGCTTATATTATTAGTATTTTAAAATATGGCAATATATGATTTTGAGTTATCTACTCTACACAGGTGCAATAAAGACATATTTGTATAATCCACCGAGAAAAAGTGTATAATATTACTTATCATTTTACTCAAAATCAGGGTAAGCTGACTTTGATTTTTCCTAGTAACTTTTCTGACATAATCAGGGTAATGGAGCGGTCAGTCCATCTGGCGGTGAGCAGTTACCGTGCCTAAAGATATCTATAACATACATAACGTAAGGGTCTATGAGAATGCTTTAAATTCTCAAATTCATTTTATTTCTGTAGTATGGTGTATATTAATACAAGAAGATAGAAGAGAAGAAGATAGAAGTATCATAAAATATGATACTCCTTCAATAATCAATAAATTAATACCACTATATTAATTATGCATTTACTGATAATAATATTATGTACTTATGTCTATACAATCTACAAATTTTGATTTAATTAAAAAAAATAACTCCTTAACTTCGTCCTGTTTTAAGGAGTTGAGAGATAAAGCTGGTAAATATGTATTATGAGGTCTAATTGAAGCATAGTTACGAAATAACGATTAACATCATTTATTAACGGATGGAAGTTACGATATAATGTAGGTAATCTACATTCACCAACGGACTTTAGAAATATGAATATAACGGAAATGTTTTATTTTTGTTATTTGAATACACCGACTCCTCCCAGTGATATAAACAGACCATTACTATATAGTTTAATATAGTTTTTAATGTTGGATAAGCACGATTCATATTATTTATTGCAGCCCCTATAGTATTAGTCAGTCATGGTAGTCAGTCATGTCGAAAGTTCATTTTACAGCTTGTACTGTGTGTGCGAAAGATGATAAATTATGAACGCCAGTGATGGCGTTTAGAACTTCATTGTTTGATAAGAACAAATTACTATTGTCAAATATATATAAATATCTTGTATTACAATCAAAAGAATCGTATTAAAAACCAAACCAACAATTGACAGTTTACAAAAAAACAGAAAACAAAAATTACAAAAAAATAATAATAACAAAAGAGAAAAAAAAAACTTAAGATATAAACTGGCTTCGTGATTTTATATTTCGCTGCTAAGAATTTTCATAGAATTTTCACATTAATCAATTTTAGTGATCACAGTTTTTCTTACTTACATAACATATTCTTCTTTACCCTCTTTCATTCTTCACTATTCTTCCATAAACATCATAAGGATTTTTTAGTAATATGGTTTTGTTTAGATGCTTCAGGAGACAGAGTGGATAAAAATATAAATTATGTTTTTATTTTAAATATAAAAGACCATTTATTAAGTAAAGTGTAGTGTGTAGTGTAGTGCCCATTCAACGGTCGGCTCGCACAACACCTGCGACTCGACGCGTTTGGCACTACAAGTCAGCGGATTGGGATGGAATGCGGTCCTTTTTTGCATCCTACCCATGGGGGCCGATTTGTTTCCCTTCCGATGATCCTAGTGACTGCGCTGCGGCTGTAGCTGATGTGATACTACAGGGCATGGAACTATTTGTACCAAGCTCTGTGGTACCACTTGGTGGCAGATCGCGGCTTTGGTTTGATACGTCTGTCAGGGCTGCAGCAGCTGGCAAACGGCAGGCTTATCAAGCTTGGGTCAATGCGTTAGTCACTAAGGATCCGAACTCTAGAGTTCTGAAGAGGAAATATAATCGTGCCTCCAGATTCTTCAAACGGCAAATCGCTAGAGCAAAGTTCAAGCATGTCGTCAAAATTGGGGATCAGTTGGCAAAGTACCCGCCTGTCACCCACAAATTCTCGGCGCTTTCAAAGGCCACTCTGGGAAACTTTAGCCAGCCGTCCCTACCGCCGTTGCACATGAGGAATGCCTCTCTGGCCCACACGGCAAAAGAGAAAGCCGATCTCTTGGGCACTCTTTTCGCCTCCAACTTGACTTTGGACGACCAGAAGAAGACACCGCCTATCATCCCGCGGTGTCAGAGCTCAATGCCGGAAATAGTTTTTCGGCAGAAAACTATTAGGCAATCTCTATTTTCCTTGGACGTTCATAAGTCGAGTGGGCCGGATGGCATTTCTCCATTGGTACTACGAACGTGTGCCCCTGAGTTGACTCCAGTGCTAACGCGTCTATTTCGGTACTCCTACCTTAAAGGCGTAGTCCCGGTCTCATGGAAGCGTGCCCTTGTCCATCCGATCCCTAAAAAAGGTGATAGGTCAGACCCAGCTAACTACAGACCTATCGCCATTACCTCTCTGCTCTCCAAAGTAATGGAGAGCATTATCAATAAACAGCTCCTAACCTACCTCGAGGATCACCAGTTGGTCAATGACTGGCAAAATGGCTTTCGCCATGGTCGATCGGCTGGTGATCTTCTGTTGTATCTTACACACCGTTGGGCAGCTGTTATTGAAAGCAAGGGAGAGGATCTGGCAGTTAGTCTGGATATGGCGAAAGCCTTCGATCGTGTATGGCACAAGGGGCTTCTTTCAAAGCTACCTTCCTATAGGCTTCCCGAGAGTTTATGCAAGTGGATTACCAGCTTCCTCACTGGGCGGAGCATACAGGTCGTTCTCGACGGTTTTTGCTCGGACCCCAAGCCCGTGAACGCTGGTGTACCCCAAGGCTGCGTGCTATCCCCAACTCTGTTCCTCCTGCACATCAATGATATGTTGGATATCTCCAACATACATTGTTATGCGGATGACAGTACTGGGGATGCGGTATATTCCGGCCGTGCAGGTCTTACTCGGGAAAACGTCGATGAGTGCCGTAAGAAACTTGTATCTTCAATAGAGACCTCCCTGGGGATGGTCTCTGAGTGGGGTGAACTGAACCACGTTCAGTTCAATCCCCTAAAGACACAGGTTTGCGCGTTCACCACTAAGAAAACCCCATTTGTCGTATCACCGCTCTTCGAGAGCACTTCCCTCATTGCCTCGCCAAGTATCAGAATACTGGGTCTCGACATTTCGAGCGACTGTCAGTTTCATGGTCATCTGGAGAGCAAGGCCAAGTTGGCCTCGATGAAATTGGGAGTGATCAATAGAGCGAGGCAGTACTTTAAACCTGGCCAAAGACTTGCGCTCTATAAGGCGCAGGTCCGGCCACACATGGAGTACTGTTCTCATCTCTGGTCCGGATCACCCCAATATCAGCTTCTACCATTTGACCGCGTACAACGGAGAGCCGTTCGAATTGTCGGGGACCCGGTGTTCTGTGTCATTTTATATATTATAAATTAAACACATACATTTTCTCAATGTAGATATCTTATGTCCCATACAATACAATAATACAATAGCAAATCTTTTGATGATATAATAAAAGCATTATGCCGAGTTATGTCATAACTTATTACAGGAAAGCTGCTTAATTCAATAGTATCACAATTTAAATACTCGGTTAAAAGTGTGGTATTAAATATTATTTATTATTTTTCTACTATACACTATCTATTCTATGGTACACACTAATTTCTCTTAAACTAATTGTTGCATTCGGGTCGATTATTTCATTAAATCACCTTATGACCTTTAAATCGAAGGGATTGACCTTGTGGCTTGCTATGACCATGTGATTGTCGTTTTGAATGCAAGAATTAAATACTGGCTGCTGCTTTGATTGACTAAAAAAACACACCCAAAATCAAAACTATCAATAGGTTTGTACACTGCTCCATGTTTGTACATCATACACCTATCCTTGATCTTAAAATGAAACGTCCACTTATTCAATGATACCAGGAAAGCAATGAATAGAAGAGATTGAATATTTAATAAGTTTAAGGGTAATCATTATCATAAAAACCGATCTTATTTACGAACTTTACTTCCATTATCCGGTACAATCTGATGGTAAAAACAGCTAAACACCATTATCCTTCTTCTTTTAAATAAACAAATGTAATATTTATAACCACAATTTCTTATACCCGTTTAATTGGTGCATAATACTACAATTTTCGTTAGAGTCAAACAAGTTCAAGTAATATCAAACGATAAGTCTCATGTCAATATGTCCACAAAACAAAAAGTCATTAAATGTCAAGTCTCATATTAAAAGCTGAGAGTGCTTTATACCACTAGATGGCTCAGTTCCGTCGATATTGACTTGGGATAGAGGATCTTGCAACTAATCTTATAAAACTATTTGCTCTCACTATTGAAGGTCTAGTGCTGAAAACTTTTCGCTAGTCTAATAACATTTGCATACAGCCTGCAGGCAACATTTCCGCTGCGGACCGGATTTGAATATTGATGACAAAATGTTTCTATCACAATGTAGGGGTAGGATGTGAATAATTCTGCTCCAGAATGTCAAGTAGTTTGGACAATATTTATATTTCATAAAGTAATCAAAATTAAGTATTTTATACAAAAACGTGTAACAAAACAATTATTTTGTCACGATTTGTAAGACCTCTGGGGTCAATGGTTTCATTGATCTCACTGGTCCCTTGCGGAACAATCGTAACAGTAGTCAACATAAAATGAGTCAACATATCTGTATTGAATTAAGCTCATCTGTATCGAAAGTTATATAACTTACTTATTTAATATAAAAACCTTATAGTTTATTTTTAAGTAGATTTTATTTATCATTAAAGCCATTTTTGCCATGTTTATCTGTTTTTACCTTAAAACTACATAATTAAAAATTAAGCTGACATAATTACTATTTGAAATGCAGGCAACGAAATTGAACATGTTTCTAGAGATTAGTATCTCTAGAAACAAGTTCAATTTCGTGAAACTAAAACTACAGACGGAACGTTTTGAAATACGGCAGTTGTGTCTTGTAGTTCTAAAGTTCTCAAACTTTAATTTACTGAATATGAAACAAAAGTCATGTTATTATTACTTCTTTAAAAATATTGGTTATTCAGTTGCATTTTCAGCTAAATTTATACATAAAAATAAAGGAATAAGAATAAAATGTATCAAATTATAAAAGTTAATAATAAAATGTATCATAGTAAAAATAAACTAAGTTTTAAAAGGTAAAATCCACAAGTTTACTCGTGATTTCGTTGAAAAGAGTATTTATTGCCTCGTAAAGGGGTGACTCACTTTTCTACTAACAGGTAACGTGAACTTGTGTTTCATTATATATTAATACTTAACTTAACCTAACTTATCTTCACGCCATATCCCTTGCGAGGTAGCCAGAGACGACGGAGCGCCAAACTCTACGGTCCCTGCATACCTCTTTCGCCTCGACCACAGACATTAACCTCTTCATACATGCCCTCCGGGGGGTCCTCATGCTTTTTACGTGACCTTCCTCCAGTATCGTAGCTACTGTGTTTTCGAAGGTCACTCGAGGCCTCCCCCTGTCTCTGTTACCGCTCACTTTTCCTTTATAAATCTTTTTTATCATTCTTTCATCACTCATTCGTTCGACGTGCCCAAACCACCTGAGCACGTTCTTCTTCATTCTTACCGTAACATCTTCGCTAATACCTGCCATTCTGTGGATCTCTTCATTGCGGATTCGGTCAGCTAAACTGACTTCGCATATTCGACGAAGAGATCGCATCTCCATAGCATTCATCTTTCTTACATTCTTCTTCTTGTATATTAATAAGATGTAAATATATCACTATAATAAATATCATTATCCGTTGATACACATTTAAGATCCTTTTTGTATGTAATGAACAGCGACCGTAAGGATATCAAATTACTTGATGTATGCTATATTATATTAAATTCCTAGCCATCAATGGGCAAGCGAAGATGTCTTTGCTTGTCCATTGTCCGTGACGTGATGTATATGTATACACAACAATCTTGTTTGTTAGTCTTTAACGAATCTTTACATACAGCTATAGCCAGGGATAGGAGATATCGAGGTCGATGACCCGAAGATTCACGTCAACCCCCAATAAAATTAGGTTTCTAATGTATTTTAAAAACACATACAACGCAACGAACTTTTAAACTACTTTGAAAGTGCCCCATATAAAAATTATGATTATTTTATAATATTTAATCGGCTCAGTGCCTATAAGGGTTTATTAATCATTAAAATCATTAAGAATAACAATAATTGAAATTACCTAGGGCTAATTATGAAATGATACGTAGAAGCCCTTCCGTTAATTAGGAGTCAATAGATCACGCAGTAAAATTCCAAAATATGCTTATAAGAAAATAATGTTGCTACGCACACAGAATGTCAATCAAAGCCAACGATGGCAATTAGATTACTTTAAGCAACCTTTAGAAATAAATGGCATAATTCATTCCTAAAAGAATACAAAATGTCGCAGGCTAATCATGTCTAATAAGATGTTAACAAATAATTTAAGTAAATATCTTACTTGATGATCGAGAAAAGTTATATAAATGAACATATATTTTCATACATATTTCAATTATTACAGAAATGAAATGTCTGTGTAATAATATATGTTAATAGCAAGTCCGCGACATATTGTGCCGTTGCATAAGTAAAATAATCGTATATTGGAGCGCCACCTACTGGATCCAATTGTGAATCTAAAATATTTCAACAAGACAAATCCACGCACAAAACACCATCAAATAACATATATTAAGATAAGACGATTTTGCAAAGTCAATGTGTGACGGCCTGTTTGTTTTTTGGATGTCCTTGTTAGTCTTCTTAATTTTAAACTAAACTTGCTTTAACACGAAAATATATTTTATTTGTTTTTTTGTTTTAAAAGAATATATTTTTATATTTAAATTCATAATAATATTTATATAAGACTTACAAATATTAAACAATTATAAATGTTTAATAATGGCCTATAACTATTACCACCATGTTACCAACGCCGATAAAAAAGTAACACGTAATAAAATAATTACTTTACAGGTTGATAATGGAAGTGTTCTTAATTATGATATTATTACAGATGATACATAAGTATCAAAGTAAGAGGCAAAGCAAGCTTCATAGCTAACTGATATGAACTTCACCTTGCAAGTTAAAGCTTACATTTAAAGGTAATTTGATTTGAATTCAAGATGAATAAACTCTGTAAACAAACTTAGTCCTAAACTGAACCCACAGACGAAACACTTTGACGTGCAAGAGGTGGCGCATTGCAGTAGGAAATTTGGTTCGTTCGCTTTTCTTTTACTGAATAAAAAACACAAGTCATGTTTTTGCGGTAGTTCATATTACTTTTTACTTTGTAAATTGACGTTAATACACACGTTACGAATAAATTTGAATAGTTCTTAATATCAATCATTAAATATATGTTCTTAAATTTTGTATAAAGATTTGTATAATATTGTATAAATATAATATAAGTAACATCGTTAGTATAGTTTAAGTTTCTATGAAAAGTTATATCATTTGATAAAAATCAGTAAAGCTAATTAACATTTGTATGAAGCATGTACGATTTTTTTATTTGTTTTTGTATTTACTTTTACAAAAAAAATATTACAAAATAGTTGAATTACAGTAGGAATAGTAGTTGTGTTAAAATTTCATTTTCTCGTGAGATGTTAAGTTTTAAAAAAAGAAACAAATTTTGGGTACGTGAAAAATACTTATTATTAAAGTTTAAGCTTTTTTATAAAGCAAGAAGAAATGTTATTGAAGCATTAAATCTTTAAAATTCAGAATTTCCATAATTAATGGACCTTATTGTTATTCATAACCCAAAGCTCTTCGAGACAATAACACAGGCACACAAAAAAAAAAAAAACGTCATGAACCAGAGGGGAGACCCCATTATTCCTAGGTTTTTGGGATCGCTGAAACCGAATATGACAATAAAAACTAATTTTAAATGCCAGTTTTCCCGCTAGCACCCCCTTACTACCTCTTAAGGGGTGAAAATTGAAATTGTTGTAAAAAATCAAGATAGATGTGTCTTTCTACGTTTTTTGGGATGCTGAAACCGAAAATGATAACTAAAAATAAATTCATGACCACTATCACCCCTACCATCCCTTACAGGGGGTGAAAATTTCATTTTTTTCTATAAAATCAAGACAGATGTGTATTTCTACGTTTCTTGGGATGCTGAAACCGAAAATGATAACTAAAAATAAATTTATGACCACTATCACCCCCTCATACCCCTTACAGGGGGTGAAAATTTCAATTTTTCTATAAAATCAAGATAGATGTATATTTCTACGTTTTTTGGGATGCTGAAACCGAAAATGATAACTAAAAATAAATTCATGACCTCTATCACCCCCTTACTACCCCTTAAGGGGGTGAAAATTTCAATTTTTCTATAAAATCAAGATAGATGTGTATTTCTACGTTTTTAAGGATGCTGGAACCGAAAATATGTGAATTTCTATGTTTTTCAAGATGCTGAGAGAAAAAATGATTATAAAGTATATGGTAACCTTATTATATGCATATATTTGTTATTATGATACTAAAACTGAATCATGATTTTTGTCCTATTCTTAACAAGTTGTTTCATTTTTTGTTTTTTTTTGCTTTCTATTTAATTCTGTTTATTCTATTATCCATCCGGCAGTCTTGTAAAACGCTTAAAAGATGCTGAACCTAATTCTATGCCTCCGAAATAGAAAGGTTACTATTTTTCGGCCAATTTAGGAGACTATCGTGAGGAGCAAGGTGAAAGGTTCCATCAGACAGGATCTTAAGACAATGGAACAGCGCTATCAGGGTAAATTGGATGTCAATATGTTAGCAGACTACTGTTGGAATTTAAAAAGAGATTTGCCAGAACAGAAAAGAACCAATAAAAGGCAACCACTTAGAAGAACTTTTGACAACAAGAGAGTTCGTTATCGTAGAAACAGGTAGACGCTGAATAGTGAGAGGCAAGGGGACTCACTTTAATCCAGCACTCCAAAAGGGAACAGAAATCTACTACGTCCACGCCGTTGTTCCTGGGTTTTTTTTTTTTTTTTTTTTTTTTATGTAAGAGGAGGGCAAACGAGCTGGCGGGTCACAGATGGACGGGTTACGCTAAGAATAGAATTAAATCATGAATATATATCAGATACTTCTGATCGATAAAGCATTTGAATTTCTAATATAAGAGCTAAGAGTAACTTCAAACTAGTTTGATAAACATGTCATTTACTGTAAATCGTCAAAATTTCTTCATACATCTTGATTTTATACAAAATTGAAACTACCCCCTCCCCCTCCCCCCCGTTAGGGGTAGTTAGGGGGTGGTATTGAGTAAAAGAGGTATCAAATTCACTTTTGGTTGTCATTTTCGGTTTCATTATACCAAAAAACGTAGAAATACACATCTGTCTTGATTTTATAGAAAAAAATGAAATTTTCACCCCCTGTAAGGGATGGTAGGGGGTGATAGTGGTCATGAATTTATTTTTAGTTATCATTTTCGGTTTCAGCATCCCAAAAAACGTAGAAAGACACATCTATCTTGATTTTTTACAACAATTTCAATTTTCACCCCTTAAGAGGTAGTAAGGGGGTGCTAGTGGGAAAACTGGCATTTAAAATTAGTTTTTATTGTCATATTCGGTTTCAGCGATCCCAAAAACCTAGGAATAATGGGGTCTCCCCTCTGGTTCATGACGTTTTTTTTTTTTTGTGTGCCTGTGTTATTAATCACAGGTATTAAAACACTTTGCACAAAACACGATATAAAACAATTAAAATTAATTATTAAATATTATATAGGCTTTTTAACGCGATTTGTTTGACAGCTGCAATGACGTGAAAACTGATGACAATTTATGTCGCATTCCGAAACTAAAACAAAAGAAAGAATATTCCAAGGCCAATCAAATCCATAGCTCTTACATTTTTTGACTTTTCAATTTGGTCGGGTCACGATTTTATCACTTTTGCGTGAACGCACATTTGATTGAATTTGAACTTTGTGCAGCGACAATAAAGCGTGAATTGACTCTTCGACGTTAGCAACACACCTACATTGTTTAGACAATAATGAATGCTTGTAATTTAATATGAACTTTATAGAATAGCAATACAGTTTAAATTGACTCTACATTTAGTTAGAAAATATTTGTATTGGAAAAAGAAAAGGGCTCTTTTAGGGTTTTCCTGGAAATTATTCGATTTTTTCTCGCCGTCAGAACCATCCTTGGGCTTTAAGTAACATTTTAAAAAAAGAATTGTTAAGATTGGTCCATGCGTTGTTGAGTTATGCGCTTACAAACACATTTTGCGATTCATTTTTATATAATAGATTATTATCCTTATATTTACCTCATAAATATATTACCATAATTTTAAAATTACGAAATGAAATATTAATGTTGCAACTATGAAATTATATGACAAAGAAATAATTACAATCAAAGTAGTTTTAAGTTGATAATATTATTAGTAAACTCTAATAATCTTCTGGATAAAAGTACCCATAATTTGTAATCAGACATGCTCAGTTAATAATTTAATATTGCAATTAATCAAATAAGTTAAGTGCCAAGTTTTGATTGCATCAAAATAAATGCTGCTTATTGGAAACGTAGTTTGACAGCGCTGTCAATTTCACTTTATCGGTTTTGTTTTTAGGACAAACCTTTTCTATCTCGGAAGTATCTACAAAAAAGTTAACAATATATATTTTATGTCGCAATGATTAATGTTATAATAGATTTTAATAATACAATCCGTATTATTAAAGATTCTTAAACATTTAATACAAAATGGAGGCCGCTTTTAGAGACAGTAAATTTTTTTCGTATAATATAAAATACCGAATTACGCAGATAAAAGCTGAGCGTAGAGAATTATTCAGCAGAACAAAGAGCCGCTTACGGCTTTGGGCAGGTGTCTGAAATATCAAATTCATTGCGCAGTAAACAAAAATAATTTAAAGCTTTCAGTTAGCGCCCCAAATTTATTTATTCTTTCAATTTTTAACACCGTTTGATACCACGGATTATTCATGAAAATATTTTAAGTTGGTAACTTTTGAGATGGTTAGGTTTTTTATTTAATAATAAATAAATAAATAAATAACAGATTTTAGGAATAATATCACTTATATTGGGATTAAATTATGTAATTATCTTAGAAATCTTATTGCTTAAATTATTTTCAAGTCATTCTTTTTACTGCATGAGAGACAGTGACGTATTATTATCATATAGTTTTATTCAAGTCTTTTAACAATGTCTATTAATAAATTCAAATTGTATTTTTTCTTAGCTATAACAAATTCAAAGTACTAAGTTAAATTGGTATTGATAAATAAACACGAAAACTTGCGTGACCAGTCCGATTTAATAAACATGAAAATTATTTCTCGACATCAACTTGAATTTAACCATATATTATTTTGAATACTGAGTAATGGAGAATAAAAGAGCTCATCGTTTACGCCCGTAAGTTGTATGGTATCTCTTCATCCAGTTTTCATTATTGATATGTCCTAATGTGTTGAAAGAATGTAAGTTGATGATTGAACAAAGATAAATATATAGCGATAGCCATTCCGAGCATAATTCCTACCCCTGAAAATTCAGTCAAAACTAATAACCATTAACGAGATGAACTGACTATGAAAACCTAGAATCTTTAGGTTAAAATTAATTTACTTCTCCCAAAATTTGTATATTTAAAAAGTATTTTATGAATACATAACATATATTAATATGATAGTAGTTATAATTAATTTTAAAGGATATTCAACATCAACTCAAACCAGTGTCTTCTTATATTTCTCCGAGTGGCACTCATTTATAGAAAACAAATTGTAATATATAAATTATGTGATATAATTTTAGTTAATCTGATAAATAAACATTCAACCTTCGTTTCGTGTTCAGTGAACGACGGGAATGCATTTACAACTTTGGAATGAGATTAAAATTTTTAATCAAACTCTAGTTGTTATCTTAAAAAAATATTTTAAAATCTTTATGATACGTATTATTTATTAGTATTTTAAAATATGGCAATATATGATTTTGAGTTATCTACTCGAAAGAGGTACTCTGTACTGTTATAAAGGGATATTTGTAAAATCCGCCAAAAAGTAAATAATAATACTTATAATTTTACTCAAAGGCAGGGTAAGCTGACTTTGATTTTTCCTACCAATTTTTCTTACACAATCAGGGTAATGGAGCGGTCGGTCCATCTGGCGGTGAGCGGTTACCGCGCCTAAAGACATCTATAACATACATAACATAAGGGTGTATGAGAATGCTGTAAATTTTCATATTCATTTTATTTCTGTAATATATATTATTATATTTCTACCTTAGAAATAAATTATTATAAAAGATGATACTCCTTACATAAAATAAAATTATTTATGCATTTACTGATAAGAAAACTGTATACTAATATCAATACAATCGACTTTTTTTGATTTAATTGAAAAAAATACCTCCTTAACTTCTTTCTGTTTTATGAAGTTGAGAGATAAAAAGCTGGAATATCCGTATTATGAGGGTTAATTGAAGCATAGTGACCAAATAACGATTAACATCATCACGGATGGAAGTTACGATAAAAAACTTAAGATATAAACTGGCTTTGTGATTTTATATTTCGCTGCTAAGAATTTTCACATTAATCAATTTTAGTGATCATAGTTTTTCTTACTTACATAACATATTCTTCTTTACCCTCTTTCATTCTTCACTATTCTTCCATAAACATCAAAAGGATTTTTTAGTAATAGGGTTTTGTTAATATGCTTCAGGAGACAGAGTGGATACTTATCCATCTTATGAAAAAAAAACATAAGTTATCTACTTATATAACTTATATTTTTATTTTAAATATAAAAGACCAATTATTAAGTTAACAAAAACCAGTGTACAAATTATTAGAAATATAAAATTTCAATTATTTAAGATTAAAATAAATCGAGGATTCACGTTTTTCACAAACGTCTTACCGAAAAGAGAATTAAAGCTATTTATTCTCTGAAACATTAAAGCATTTTTCACATCAACATTGTAATACGAAACGAAAACTGACTCAGGAGCGAATTATGTGTAATCTTATCTTCCTCAACAACGACTTTATCTAACTTAAAGTGATGTTAGCTTAGGAATACATTTCAGCACTTTGCGTTAATATTTCACTCCGCGAAACATGAACAAGTATTCTTGTAACAAAATATTTATTTTAAAATATAAATTTTATATTTTATCACCATTTTATATATTATATATTAAATGCACACATTTTCTCAATGTAGATATCTAATATCTGATCGCCATAGTGTTAAATACTTAAAAAATCTTATTTTATTAACATTTTATTTATCTTTGGATGTCTAAAAATGTTTTGTTTTTTATATTTTTTAAATGACACTTTTCGTAGTACTCTATTTACAGATACTATTTTACACTTTTGGATATTCTTACATACAATAGCCAATTGTTTGATGTTATAATAAAAGCATTGTGCAGAGTTATGCCTACGACATTTATTATTACACGGAAGCTACTTAATTCTGCTACAAGAATCAAAAATTGGATGCTGCTTTCATTGACTGGTCTTGCATATGTAACGAACAAAATAGACCCAAAATCAATGCTATCATTAGGTCTGGCCAATGCTTAATGTTTGGACATCATACACCGTATATATATATATATCATACATCATATCCGTGATCTTAAAATAAAACATCCACCTATCCAATGATAGCAGAAAAGCAATGAATAGTTGATTGAATATTTAATAAATTTAAGAGTAATCATTGTCACAACAACCGACTTTCTATAGGAACTTTAGGTACTTCCACAAACCTACAATCTGATGATAAAAGCAGCTAAACACCGTTATCCTTCTTTTTTTTAATAACAATTTCTTATACCCAGTTTAATATGTGCACAATACTACCATTTTCGTTAAGTTCAAACAAACACAAGTAATATACAGCAATAAGTCTCAGGTCAGTATGTTTACAAAAAAAGTCCATAAATGACAAGACTTATATTGAAAACTGAGAGTGCTTCATACCACTGGACGGCTGAGTTCAGTCAATATTGACTTGGGATAGAAGATCTTGTAACTAATCTTATAAAACTGTTTGCTCTCGCTATTCTCACTATTCTAGGTCTAGTGCTGAAAACTTTTCGTTAGTCAAATAACATTTACATACAGCCTGCAGGCAATATTTCAGCTGCGGACCGCATTTGAATATTACTGACAAAACGTTTCTATCAAAATGTAGGGGTTGGATGTGAATAATTCTGCTTCAGAATGTTAAGTAGATTGGGTAATACATATATTTCATAATTAAATCAAAATCAAGTATTTTACATAAAAACATGTAACAAAAAAAACCTTGTGAAAATATAGTTTGAAAATATATTGTGATATACATAATAATAAAAACTAATAATTTATTGTTTTAAAGGTAAATCACAGATAATTATTTTGTAACGTTCTTTAAGACCGCTGAGATCAATAGTTTCATTGATCTCACTCGTCCCTTGCAGAATAATCGTAACAGTAGTCAACATAAAATCTGCATGGAATCAAGCTTTTCTGTATCGAAAGTAATTAAACTTACTTATTCTATATAAAAACCTTATAGTTTTTTGTTATATTTTTAAGATTTTATTCATCGTTTAAGCCATTTTTCGCATTTTAATCTGTTGTTATCTTAAAACTACATAATTGAGATTTAAGCTGATATAATTCCTATTTGAAATGACTAAACTCTAGAAACAAGTTTAATTCCGTGAAACTAAAACTACAGTCGGAACGTTTTGATATACGACAGTTGCGCGTTGTAGTTGTAAAGTTCTAACCTTTCATTTACTGAATAAGGAATATGAGTCATTTTTTTATTATTTCTTTAAAATTATTGGTTAAGTACATCATATTGTTTCTATAAAATTGCATTTTCAGCAAAATTTACACCTAATTAAAAAAAATCCGTTCCCGCAGGGGGACACGCGTGGGTAGACCTCGTGTGTAACTCGTTTAAAATATAACTACCTAAGAATAATACATCATGCCGTTGTTTACATCAAAAATTTTCAAGCAAAAAGCGGTTTTAATTTTTTTTCTCGGAAAAGGTATCTTTTTTGGAAATACTTTTGGTACTTAAATTTAGAGTAAAAAATAACCTTTTTATTAAAAATATTTGCGAGGAGGGGATGTATACCAGAAAAAAGTTGTCGTGGTTTTACCTACCTAAAATTTACAAGCTAAAAGTGGTTTTAATTTTTTTTCTCGGAAACTGTACCTTTTACGGAAAAACTTTTAGTACCTAAATTTAGAGTAAAAAATAACCTTTCTATTAAAAATACTTGTGACGCAAGAATGTTTACCAGAAAAAAGTTATGATTTTTTTTCCAAAAGTTTTCGGTTTTTTTACCCCCACCCCTAAGTTATTGAAGTTAGGTTTTCAGTTTATCTACATTAGTTATAGGTATTTATCAAAGACATCATATAATATGAACGCGATTGATCTCCTTTGTATAGGGACAAAATTATGATCGAAAAACTGAAATCAGAAAAAGTGAGACCCTAGCGCCCCCTGTGACCGGATTTCTCTGGTTAACGAACTTGACCTTCATTTTTGGATGGTTGATTTTTGTGCAAAGTTTGAAAGCGATCCGAGCGAAACTGCGGCCGCTATCGTGCTGACAAAAGTCGAATCTGGACGCACGCACGCATATATATATATATATATATATATATATATATATATATAAACTTTTTGACCAATGGTCATTTCGGACTCAGGCGGTCATAAGAAGACCTCCTGTGAAGAAATTTTTCCAAAATTCGAAAGTAGGGGACAAATGAATGGGCAGACCGAATTCTTCGAGGTCTACCCAAAATAAGAATAAAATATATAAGATTATATAAGTAATAGATATACGAGTAGTATAGTCGGGAGTCAAAAGGTCACAAAATAAAATTCGAAAATGTGCTAATAAGTAAATTATGAAACTACACCAACGATGACAATTAACTTACTGCAAGCAACCTTTAAATATAAATAGCATAATGCATTCCTAAAGGATACAAAATGTCGTATACTAAATCATGTCTAATTAGACGATAGCAAATACTTTTAGTAATTATCTTACTTGATGATCAAGAAACTTTATTTAAAGAAAATATCTGTCCATACATATTTAAATTATTACATAAATGAAATGTCTATGAATTTATATACGTTAACAGTAAGTCCGAGACATATTGTACCCTTGCATAAATAAAATAATCGTATATTGGAGCGCCACCTACTGGATCCAATTGTGAATCTAAAATATCTCAATAAGACAAATCCACGCATAGAACATCATCAAATATTATATATTATTTACTTTTATAACTAATACACTACAAAATTGAAGGTACAACTAATACCTTTCTCTGATAAAAAGGAATTCACATAAAGCAACGTTACGCGTTACTATGGAAGGAATTGTAATCTTCGACTACCGTACTTTGAGTATCAGCATACGTAGTATTTTAAATAAAATTTGAGATACTATTTATTTTTCATTTCTTTATAAATTTTAATTTCAAACAAAACAATAAGAAACATTCCAAAAGAAACATGCAAATATATTTTTACTAAATCAGATCGCCAAACAAAATAAACTCGTAAAAAAAACTGACAAACTCACGTAAAATAAAATTTATCAACATATTCAACTTCATTAAAAGTATACACACATGCAGTTCACTGCACAATTAAACTTTAATAGTTATAATATCTAATACCATCTACAATACTTTATTTTATATTACTATCAATGATAAGTTGATCTTGTTCAATACTATTTATTTATACCTTCAAAAAAAGTGACGATGGTTATCAGCCGATACACAATAAAACAAATAATAAAATAATAGTTACTCGTACGATTACACAGACATACAAAAAAAAATCATGAACCAGAGGGGAGACCCCAATATTCGTAGGTTTTTGGGATTGCTGAAACCGAATATAACAATAAAAACTAATTTTAATTGCCCGTTTTCCCGCTAGCACCCCCTTACTACCTCTTAAGGGGTGAAAATTTAAATTTTTGTATAAAATCAAGATAGATGTGTATTTCTACATTTTTTGGGATGCTGAAACCGAAAATGATAACTAAAAATTAATTCAAGACCTCCATAACCCATTAACACTTTCTTACTACACCTTATGGGGAGTGAAGTTTTCCATTTTGTATAAAATAAAGATGAATGTGTATTTCTATGTTTTTTTTTATAACGAAACCGAAAATGACAACTAAAAATGAATTTGATACCTCTTTTACTCAATACTTCCCCCTAACCACCCCTTACGGGGGGAGGGGGGTGGTTTCAATTTTGTATAAAATCAAGATGTATGAAGAAATTTTAACGATTTACAACGTTGTTGTTGTAAATGTTAAATTTGAGTATGTTATTAAAAAAGTAACTGTTACAATCAAATAGAGTTATTACGTGAAATTAATATAAAACTTTTTTTTTCGTATATTTGATCGGTTGTAAATAATTCTTCAGGTCATTTCTTTTAAGTATGTAAAACTATTACACAATATTAAACTTAATTTTTTGTTACTTAATTAATCTTACATGATTATTTGACATTAAAATTTAGCAATAATTCACGTTACTAGAAACAGCGTTTAACAAAGTGAACTCCAACAGTTTTAATTTATTCAATACTGCACTAAAGTTGGGCACACGTGATTCTAAAAGTTCTATCGGTGTTCAAAACAAAGTTTCCAAGGTACAGTTAATTATACATATGTAGGATGCACGTATTCACTCAACAATCTCAATCAACGTCTCGGGCGTGTAATCCCGTGCCTCTACTTTAACGAAGCGATCACAAACTTTTTGGATTTCTAACAAAAAATACTTTGTTACTCGAAATTAAACTGTATTGAGTGGAGATAAGACGCATTTTGTAAAGTCAATGTATAACGGTCTATTTGTTTTTTTAGATGTCCTCGTTAGTCTTCTTAATTTTAAACCAAACTTGCTTTAACTGGAAAATATATTTTATTTATTTCTGTTTTAAAAGAATATATTTTTAAAATTAAATAATTATAAATTATTTATAAAAGCCTATGACAATTACGACCATGTGGCCAACGCTTACAAGACAGTTAATACTTAATAAAATAATTACTTTACAAGTTAATTATGGAAATATTATTAATTACGGTATTAGTATAAAAGTAAGTGGCAAAGCAATAAGCTTTACATCAAACTAATACGAACTTCACCTTGCATGTTCAAGCTAATAACACTGAAAGGTAATTAGGTATAATAATTAAATGAATAAACTCTGTTAACAAGTTTATTCCTAAACTGAACCCACAGACGAAACACTTTGACATGGAGAGGTGGCGCATTGCAGTAGTAAAGTTGGTTCGTTCACTTTTCATTTACTGAATAAGAAACACAAGTCATGTTTTAGCGGTAGTTCGTACTACTTCTTACTTTGTAAATTGGGGTTGTGTAATTGTGTAATTGTAATTGTAAAATACGTTACTAATAAATTTTAGTTCTTAATATCAATCATTAAATAGATGTTCTTAATATTTTTATAAAGACTTGTATAATTTTTAATATATCAAATGTTTCTATTAAATGTGATTTTATTTTATGAATTCCAGTGAATATAAGTTTTTGTATTTAGAATCAGAAATATATTACAATTAAAAAATCTTAATGTATTTCTGATGCTAAATACAAAACATTTACTCAAAAAATAATTGAATTACAATAGGAATAGTAGTTGTGTCTCTTAAGATGTTAAGTTTAAAAAAGCAACAAATTTTGAGTATGTGAAAAGAACCCTTATTATTAAAGTTCTAAGCTTTTATACAAAGGAAAAAGAAATTTTATTAAAGCATTAAATTTTTCAAATTCAGAATTTCCATAATTAATGGACCTTATTGTTATTGATAACCCAAAGCTCTTCGAAACAATAATATACTCGGAGCTTTTATTACGAAACAGCTTTATTGAAAGCTCTCTGAGGGTCCTGAACATCTAATTGGCGGGGATAATTTAATAAATACTTTGTTGTGACGATGAAACAATGAAAATTAAAGCGGAATAGATATTAACTAAGGAATTACAAATTATTAACTGCCTTATTGTTTTCTGTTATAGATTTTATTTCTCGATGTAAATTATTTCTTATTTAGTTTACATATAAGATTTTCATTTTCCAAAAGTTTAACAATAACTAATTAAATAACACAACAAAAATATAATTGTTAATATTTAAAAAAAAGTGACACAGCCATCACTTTCTTTAATGAATACAGTCACATGTTAGTAATACATGAATAAATAAGTAATATGTAAGTAAATAAGTAAGTGTAATAAACTTTCATTATTTCAATTTATAATACATTTTCTCATGACTAATATGTTTCATAGTTCGCTAACATTCTTTTATTATAACATTTATGTTCCGTCATCTTCAATAAATAGGTATATTATTATATGATATAATAGTCTGAAGGTACGAATTATATTTATATACATGCACAAACGAAAAAAATCTGATAAATAATACCAACTTATAATTTTTAATATTTTTATTTACTAAACTAAATTGTTTTCGGTTTGATAATGGCGTTTCATGTTTAATAATATATAATTAATTCTATAACCGTTCTACCATAAATAATGTGAACTGTACAATGCAGTCATGCCATATTTAAACAGCACGTTGTACGACCTTTGGATGGACTTTTAAATAAACCTTGTTAATAAAACTAGTGTCCCACATGGTTGGATTAAAGAATCAAGAAACTGGTTGTAGATTTACTAAAAAGGAACAAACTACTATTAAGGTGATCGTTAGCATTTAAAGTTTATCTTAACATTGTAGAACATTTTATCGCAATTATATATCATTGGGTAAATATATTAAAAGGCGCACCTTGAATTAAAATTGTTTTGATATTGTCATTAAAATGTATCATGATGTGCAAAATAATGTGTTATATTGAATTTTAATGCAAATATTACTAAGAAAATCTAATAAAAAGTGACAGAGATGAGAATTATGGCATCAATAACATTATTTATCTACAATACAGAATAATAGGTAATGGTTAAAGGACATATTCCAATTACATGCTCATAATAAGATGGTTTTCTTTTGGATCAATTATATTAATATAAAGGTGTCTAATATTAATATAAATTTTTCAGGATTATTCTCTATAATGATAATAAGATATTATTTTCTATCATTGTTACGTTTTTGTGATTGTGTTCATACAAAGAGGTTGTAATAAAAGTTAAAGGAAAATATATGAAATAATTATTATTTACAACTCCTTCCTTGTTCCAGTCTTTCGAAATGTAAAATTGTACTTTACATATAATGTTTTTTGTCACATTCATCCGAGTGCAAAAAACAGTGTACAAAAATCATGTCTTTCTTTTGTAATATTAATAATATAATTTTATATCAATGTCAAAGATATCTGAGCGTCAAAATGACGAAGTGTGTCTTTCTAGTAATAAAGTTACGTTACCTTAACTATTGGAAACAGAAATAAAAATTTTTAGGAAAACCTTGGAAGTAGATATTTCATTCCTGTCACACATCATTGCTACAGCATTTTCCGTGCATTCAAATGTAAATTTCAATAAAAGGCTCCTTTGTTGTCAAATTCAATACTCTCTGGGTATCCGTGCATTGTATTTATAATATAATGCTTTCTTAAATGGTAGCTGGGTTTACTAAGTGATATACACTTAGTAAAGAAATTAAAAATATTTTTTTGGCACATTTTAATTTTATCTTTTTTATCACAAATTGTTTGAATATAAAATATATAAGATTTAAAAGACTATTAAAATACGGGTTAATAAAATGTTACTTAACTTGCATTCCAGACAAAAACACGAAATCACGAAACAAACATACAAAATCAAGACAATGTTACTGAGCAATATCCTTCATATAAACACGTCCACTGTCCAATAAGCTTGTTAGCGACAAGACACACATTGAACAATGAAAGTGCATCACGAGACGCTCGCCTCAGTCAATATTGATTCTGTGCAGAGCATCTTGCAACTAATCTTATAGAAGAGTTTTCTCGCACTATAGGGGCTGACGGTAAAATCTCTTCGCAATATTCAAATATTATTTGCATATAAACTTTTCGCATTTGGTTGTTGTTATTGTATATAAAACAAGAGTTGAACTTATGTTTCGCTTCACGAGATTAAATAGATATGTTTGATCTTTTTAGTTGTGTATTTTTTAATATATACACAAAATAATATATGAAATATAGAATAAATATCGAATAACATTTAGTAAATGCAAGTGTACAACTGTGGAAATGGAACAAATTGTATTCTATGATTAACATTTTTTATACATAACCCTGACTTGCATTTCAAATGAGAAAAATATAAACAAAAACTTTTTTAATAATTATTATATTATACCGATAAAAGGAAGTATCTATTATTTAATTGGTAGGCTGTGATTATGAAAACGTGTAATTTATAATAGGCTTATAATATTAGTATATTAGTTTCCATAACAATTAATAATATTTATTAATATAATTAATTTGTTTCCTACATATAATTTTTTTTTATAAATATATGCTTATATATAAAAAAAACAGTATGCTAACTTTCTCAAATGTACGAGTATTTACGTTGTACTAAATAAGGTCAGTCTGTGAATAAATAAGTCAGTGTATAATAAGATCCTAAATTTAATTGAAAAAGTATAAAGTAATAGTATTATATGTTTATATAGATATGTGAATGTGAAATGTTATACTCGAATGTGAAATGAACTCCCTACGACAGTACCTTCAGATTGATACGACATGGGTACCTTCAAAAAAGGCTTGGCAACGCTTTTGTGAATCTTCAGATGTTGCAGGTGTTCATGGACAGTGGTGATCAAGTATCATCTGTGACCCGCAGGTCGTCAGCCCTTCTCTTACATAAATAAAAGTGTGTAACTTTGCAAAAGAAATGTATATACAGTTTATTAATTTATAAATATTTTAGATATGTCATTCCACTTAAATTGTCTTTTGTTGTAAAAAAAAATTAGCGTTTAAATTTAAACCTCATAGCTAAAAGACGTGACCATCAAAAGCTGCTTAGCAGGTCAGTGCTCTCTCAGAATAGCTCCTTACAAAAATATAGAAATAAGAGGAAGTATAATATGTAATAGTTTATACCATACCTTTATAATACTACTTTTAACTGATATGAAGTTTTAAAGGTATGTAGGATATGTTAACTTGGAATAGGAAATAATATTGAATGCACGAAATACAATATAATATCTAACAATATGTTTTCGTTGTGATGTCAGTAGATAATTTATTTTAAAATCTTGGTAGCATCCAGTTTTATATTTATCTTTTAAACAAATACAATTTTAAATATGTAACAATGTTGCTTTAAGAATATATAATTGAAAATGATACAATTTTCTTTTTCCTATTATTTCAAAAAAACGTATTTGTCCAAATTTTGGGTATGTATAAAATATCACTTCAATAAAAGTACTTTTGTGGATGGAGAAATTTTCGTGAAACAGTCATAATTTTTGTCAAATAATGGACTGTGAAGTCGAGATAAACGAACCTTATCGTCATATATAATAATATATGTAGATTGGAAGCTTTTGGTACATCGTCAGAAGTGGTATTTTTGGTTTTGGTATCTTTATTTCAAGATGATTTAACATTAATAAAAGATGGACTAATATTATTGTGATTTTATTAATTACTTTATTTTATATCTCACATGTGCACATTATTTATTTAACATCTGCAGTATTATCATATAATAAAATTTTATATTATAATATAACATTTATAATAAAAAATAATGAAAAGAAATAAAAGATATGGGAGAAAAAGTTAATTAAATTATCATTGAATAAGTTCAAAGGAACAAAGACATTGTATACAAAACTACTTTAGTATTCTAAATTTATTCTCCTCATGTGCATGTTTCTAAATTTACATTTCTCAAGACTTAAGTAAAAAGTCTAAAGTTTCAACGTTCGAAACATAATAGTTATTCGTCATCCAATAGCGTTCAAAGACAAAGGAGATGCTTCTATTTTGAAAAAATCTTTAAAGAAAAGTCTAGACAAAGGAAGCGCAAATATGCACACAGAAGCGCATTTTTAAAATACGTGACTGTACTTTCAAAAGGAATAAAATATTGCTTTGCCTCCACAGATCGTTCTTAGATTTTTCTTTGTCATTAAAAAATATTATTATTTTAATGACATATACATATAATCCCTAATAATGATTTAGTAATAAAATATATAAGATTCTTATAATGATTTCGTCATTATCAAAATCCATATCTTTTCCGAGTCTATACGGATTGTATAATATCAGATATGTATACAAAATTTTTTCCGATAATACGTTTTTATCCAAAAGTACGCCTGAACTTGATCAGAATCAATGTGCCCGGATCGAAAGTATATTCTGGGATAAATGTCACATTACTTTTTCACTTTTATGTGTCCTGCATTAAAGTTCTCTTATGTTCACGAAATGTGCTCTTAAAGATATTACGAAAACTTTAAAACTGAATTTAAAAAAACCAATCAGATTTCAAGAATTGTCTCATAATGCTCCTCCTAAGATTAATTGCACTTTGGAGAGAAATTTTATAATTTACTTCAGAACTTTCAAATTGCATCTTTCTTTCAATGTGTTTCTTAGCTGTAGTAATTTATCGTAATTAATTAAATTGTTGTAGGATTTTTTCTCAATTAAACAATTTGAACAGTTTCTTCAGTATAATTTTTGTGTCTTTTTTACATCATGCGATACTGATAAACATAAAACATAAATTAAATGAGTAGAAACAAAAAGGACGATTATTATCTTGAAATACGTTTTTATATTATTATAATTATTAATGTAATTATGATATAAACAGCAATAGGAAATAAAAATTGAATATCAAGTTGACATTTCATAGAAATAAGTAGAGCGTATGGCGACAATAAATTCCACTTACTGCGAAACCCAAAGATTTAGATGTAGGAGTAACTCATAATTATAAATTTTCGGATATTACCGAAAATAGCTCTACGGCGAAGCGTAGTGTGCCCAAACATATGAAATGTTGCCCCGTCGCTCCATTAATAGTTGATGGGGCGATTTGAGAAATGTCGTCTTCCTGTAAATACAGCCGATTATATATTTCTATTTGACGCCAAACGACTCCGAGCTCTTAGTGCTTAAATGGATTTGAACATTTTAAATACCTGTACATTATTTATATTTATTCTCAAATCAATTACTGGTCTCTCAAATATTTCATGAATTCTACTAATTTTAAGATTATTCATGACTTCTTATATAGAAAACAATCCTAGTTCTAGTTAAATAAAAAGTGACTACATTTTACTTATCTCGGACGTTTGTTTTGTCAATGAAATACAACTTCATTATCAGAAAAATGAATATTATTTTTGTAAATGGGTAGAATGGATATTGAAAACAATTTATGACCATTTTAACTTATCGTTATAGTCTATTGACCCACATCGTATAACGTCCATTACAATATCTAAAACCAAGATATTAAATAACTGACATCATAAATTGATTGGTATTACCGATAAAATTATTAATTCTAAAACAGAACCATCGAAATATAAATTGTTAAATTGTTAAACATTCCTGTAAACCATAATAATATGACATAATTCCTACTACTACCAATGCTGTTTATTATTGATAAGCTCAAAAAGATCAAACTTAATCGTTTAATAATTACATAAGGTATTTGCCCTTTTTATTGACAAACCAGATTATTTATGTTTTTCCAAGGTTCCTACTGTAATAGCGAACGTGACTTGCAGATGAATTTTTATATGCTTAGATTACTCTTGCGGGGCAATTTGCAAAAGAGACAAAGACAAAAGAAAGAAGATCGCAAGATCGTGATATATACGCTTAATATGGTTGAAGAACTTGACATTAAGTTAACCGTGACCTTAAAATAAGTTTTTAAATACTTTCCTTAAAATAACATTATTTTATATGTATTCATATTAACATTTAGTAGATAATTAAACTCATAACTCTAAGCTCTATGCTAGGACCTTTTAAATTATCTATTAATTTGTTAATAAACATAAACGTATTAAAAACTATTCCTGAGTATTTCTTGTGCAAGGACATGTTTTGTTTGTTGTCGCTTGCTTGGTCATAAAGGTTGTGATATAAATATCCAAATCTACTAAATTTGTGAAACATGATCGGTAAGGAAGGTTTTTTGAAATTTCTAATTAGACCTTAAAAAGTTGTCTACATAATCTTTTTCAGACCATAAAGTTTTACTGTCCTTACTGGGTGTGCAAGGTCTTCCATAAAACAAGTGCTGTTAAACTCAGCGGCTATCTGAATGTGCAATTTAGCTTCACGTTTATTCAGTAAATAAGTTAGTGCATTTTCCATAGAAAAGCTTCTGGTAGTTGAGTTTTCTATCTAGTTCTAAGTTTTCAGATAAAACCTTCTAACGTTTTCCTCTTTTAATATATATTTTCCATCTATTCTTCTGCTTTAAAATATTATGGACGTAAAGTAAATATTTGTTTATAAATTCCATTTCCAAAATGAATAATTATGTTGTAATTAAAACAAACGCAGATTCACAATGAGTCTCATGAAGTAATGGAAAACATTTAATTTTTTTTTATATATGTTTATAGCTAAATGAGTTAAGTTAGGTTGGTCGATACTAAAAATAAAATGTAACACATTAAATTTTTCCACATTTTAGGTCTTCACATGATTAGTTCAGTCCTGCTGCAGTCGGATAACGAAGCGAGTCCACTTGCGTGTAGGTGGACTTTTAAACATTTTATTATAAAATCGTCTCTAAAACTATCTATGCGTTAAAGGAAATAACACCTTTTGGTATATTTATTTAAGTCGCAAATTTCTTGACGTTGAAACGAAACAGAGGCAGACTGCATTTGTGAATACTGCATCTCGCGTACTCAACTCTAGTGGATACGGTGAAGTACCTACTGTACTTGAGTTTTCTATAAAGATTTTTTTATATTTGTTAAATTTTTAGGATTAGATAAGTTTATTAAAACAACTTATATTATTAAAGAATATGTCTCTGTTACACTAAGACTAAAATACACACCAAGAAAAGTTTTCATAGTATTTGTTAAATATTTATATTTTTTTTTCATGTCACAATGTTATTATACAATCTTTTTTTTATTTTATTTGAGATTAAAAATTATTTATGAAATTCTATATCCTTATTTGACGTTAAGTAAACGTGTTTGTAATAGGAAGGTTTCTCAATCACTTAACGTGCTCCATTTTTTTCTACTAACTTCTAGCTACTATCTCAAGCAACCGACCACATGTTGCCGATACGTTCTGTTCGCACGAATTTACACTGCAAACGCTTTGTTTACCTTCTGTGTCTCTTTTACTGTTTGCAGTACCTTATAGTTTATTAACTCAGTTTGTAAGTAAGGCCCTGTTGCACAGAAATAGGACATGATAGATTTGATTTTATGGATCTATTTAGGTGCTGTCAGACATTAACATTAATGGTTGATAACACGATGGATAATAAGAAAATTCAGATTATGTACATTATTAATAATTATAAATTATTATATATAGATTTTATTATCTTATGTTGGTATTTATTCTAAGATGAAGATAAGACAATGTACTAAGAAACCTTAAAACAAATTATCAAACTGAAGTGGTAAGTAAAGTTTATACATATTATTTTTGCATTACTTTTGAGCTAAAGTTAAAAAAAATTAAACGGTCTTTCAGATGATAAACTGTTTTTCCAATTTTTGGTTGCTATTCGCAATGCAGTGTAATTTCCCGGAGCCCTGTTCTTAAGGCAAAATTCTCTTTATACCCATTTAGTAGAAACAAAAGCCAACGAAGAAAGCACTTTTTTGAATTGAAATGAAATTCATAAATCACAGATACCAAGATTGCAGACGGCGCCGTTTGGTGTTCTTTATGCCCCTTGCTATAAAATGCTTGAACTAAAGTGCAGCGGGTTATTTTACGCTCGTTAAACATGGTAATAAAGAATATTCCTTTATTAAAGTGATTTCACTTGTAGTTGTGGATAATGAATATCTGGTGTATTTTTTTTTATAGTCGCCTTTAAAGATACACTATTATCTTTTGTTTTTGTTAATATTAATAATGTAGTTTGTGGTAAACTTTAAACTTAATTTATGTTTTAATATTTACTATATTGTAAAGTATTTAATGATTTTACGATATGAAATAAATATTAATAGGTTTATTCTAATATTCTAAAAGAACTTTATAACAATAAATTTATTACAGATTAAAACATACACTTTAACAACAGATGTTCCAAAATATAAAGAAAATACAATATATACTAATATTCAAATAGTTTTTTTCCGCGAAAATCATATATTAATTCTTATATTTTTTAAAATGAATGTAATTTTTTGAAATAGGAAATGTAAATTAGGACTTAGGGAGTATTCTCTAGGTTTATAATGCTATCCCATATTTAGTATAGCAGGAACGTACTGACTATAGGTCTGTGTTAGTTGTGAAGCTAAATTAATCTGCAAAAACGCCCTGAATTTTAGACTCATAGATGGGTAGCTGGCAAGGTAACCATCTGTGGCTAGCTGATCTCCAATTTTCACAAGATACCCAGACATTTCTCTAGAGATTTGCGTTTGAAGAATCTGTAAGGACCAATACACTTTCTCTTTATAACTAAGAAATTAGAATATTTGTTAATTAGCCATCATAAACACAGATACTAAACCGTGGGAAATAAAATAATTTAAAAGTTTATATATGAAGTCCGGATGACGTCTGCGTATCCTTTAAAAACAAAAGCAAGATCGGTTGTGCCATCTCAAGAAGGTAGTGGAAAACCTTTCAGTTCGTGTGCAATTTCAAAAAAAACGGCGAAGAAAAATTTAAAAGCGAGGAGTACATGCTTCATTTACCCAAGATTTCTCAGGAAGGAACTAGAACCAATAACCTCTTGAAACAGTTTCTTTTCTGGAATTACTTTCATATTCGGGGTACGGGTTGGAGATTGGTGGTCGACACACAACTATGTGAAATACAATGATATTAGGCCACTGCTTCATGACGGTCTTATATACAAGCGTGGTATGATGATGATGACGGAAGCTCTCCAACCGGGCTATTGTCCTGCATAATTTTTCCAAATTTTTTGAACCATTAGTTTCCTGTTACGACAGCTATGGGTAATATAGTTTGTGATATTCTTACCCGAGACTACAATGTTTTTGTAAGTTCATAAGGTTTTAAGGCATAATAAGTTTAAAATATACCTTTATCTATATAGTAAATTAATTGTTCATCTTATAAATAGTATTTTTTTATGAAAATGATGAAGAGAGCCACTAAGGCTCTATTATCAACATGGCTCCCCTCGCTGTATATTTGGATGTAAATCTGGTCAAAATCTCATAACGAATTCACGAGTTCAGTTACAGAATAGTTTTATTTGTCAAGTCATTTTCATTGTAGTTTTATGTTATAAAATTTAAAACCTGTTCCAACATTATAAATATCACTAACTCAAATTAATTATGATATTCATTTTTCATTCAAACATTTTTAGATTTCTTAAATTCTATAAGCTCATTTACAATGTGCTTAATGTTCTTAATTCTTAGTTACAGTTAGTAGATTGGGTATTAAATTAAATCAATCCGTATAGGAAATTATAAATATATATTAAATCCAAATTATACTTAGCGTCAATATCATGCACGTTATTTGGAAAGTAATAGAGTGCAAAGGATATTTGAAAATATATATTAGGTAGTAGCACCGTACGCAGCGGTGACAGTTATTGCGATTTCTATATGGTAACTTCTAAACAAATACTATTTACGGGCGACAATGTTGACAGTAACGTCAAAATATGCGTATAAAGTGAGATCGAAACTTACATGAACACGGGAGGTATTTTCCTTTTAAGTTTTCCTGTATCTTACACAAAATTATGGTTTTATTATAAATATTTACTTCATTGTTTTATAATTTCATTTATAAAATGTATTTTGATTGAGTTGTTATGTAGGTAATAATTTATTTCACAAAATAACAAAAAGTTTTTATTTTTGCTTTGTATAATTACAAATATTTTTTGTAAGTAAATAAGTTTTCTTTCTTGGTGATAATGATTAAAAGACTATCAATCCAACACTGTTGTAAATAGGAATAAATATATCAAAATCATTTCAAACGTTTATTCATGTTAAAACTTTTTTTTTATACTGACAAACTTCATCATACCGGATGATTCATTTTTATAGATCTACTACTACGTATAAGCTTGCAATGCAAAGGGTATTTGATTTTATTTTGGAATTTTTAATAGCTTCAGATTATAAAGGTATGGAGTCGTTTATTTTATTTTTCATATTTTATATCGACGCCATAGAGATTAGATGGGATTTGTTCCCCTATATTTCGTAATGGTTGTTTTCTCGTTTACTCATATATTCGATTCCTCCTTAGAATAGGAATCATGTTAAAAACACTCCATCTATACTTAAGCTGTACTCAAGAATACCACTACTAAATTAAGTAACAACTTTGTGAGCTTTGAAATGGAAATAAGTTTAAAGAAGATTGGTTCAAAGACAGTGTCTTTAAAAGTACTAGGTACTATGACATATATTTATTTATACATTTTAGACTTATCGTCCTGAAGCTTAGTTCAGACAATTTAATCGAAATCTATAGAAGGAATTACAAACAAATAGCTAATCCGTGTATCGATATATCAAAAGTTATGTTGTTTTCTTTATAAAACTCTATCAATATTTTTAATGGTAGCTGTGTGAGTACGATAAGGTCCAACGGCCCACTGGCACGTTTGCCAAAAGGCGTGAATGATTGGTGCCCACTTATAATATAATATATTACAGAAATATACTATAATATCACACAATAACCAGAGCCAAAGCCATTTATATTGAGCGTAAGAAAATTATATCTCAAATTGAAGCTGCTTTATGTTGTTATTTTTCATCTGCATCCTTATAAGCCCTTCAATGACTTTATACTTAATAAAAAAGCAATTCACTTAAGTAATTACTCATACATATATTTATTTAGAAAATTAATATTGAAAAAATATTTTAACATAGCACTGCACGATATAAAAATTATATTGTCTCTATAGAATTATCGCCACCCTCATATGATTAAGATATCTACTCTGAAAAACATATTGTCAGTCGTCAATCTTTCTGTGATTCTCAAAGTATTTTATGTATTGATGTGTTTATTATAGTCTGGAGATAAGAATAAGTCGTGACTAAAAATTTAAAAGAAATATATTTTATTCTATATAGAGATGGGTAAGGAGCATTCACTAAGTTTTCTTCTTATAAAATAATTTAATGGTTAACTATTTAGTCGTAAATTAAATTTAGTATCTTATTGTAAACGCAATGACAATGCACGGGAAATTGTTGGTTATTACCAATATATATATTATTTGCTAAATTACGATTATTTTAAACTCCGATAATTAAAATGCAATATTATGACTTATTTCCGAAAAGGATTTTTGGATGACAAAATCAATTTAAATATTTGGTCATAGTGATGCAAGAGTATGTAATAAATGCTTTAAATTTACGTTCATTGAATAAAGTTAAATGCAATTTTAAATAATGTTATGTTAAATTAATAACAGACGTGTAAGCAGAGTGGCACATGCCGCTCCAAAAATATACTTCTAAATTGAATTTAGATTACTTAATTTATGTAAATTTACCTCAATGAGAACAACGCTACTTAATTAATCCGAAAATACGGATATAAGTTGATGTGTAAATGTCCTCTGTCCCTTGGAAAAGGATATTTTCCAGATTATAAATGTAGGTATGTACTCCTAAATCGATGATCTCAAAATATACTTATATATTTTGTTTTTGTAACATCCAGGTCTATTGTATTAATAGAATTTACGTTCATTTTATGGTTTTTAATTTTCGAAATAAGTTTTAACCCTTAAGTGTCAAAGTGTCAAAGACGTAAACACTTTAATTAATCTATTATTTATATTATAAATAGTAAGTGGGTTAAATATAATAGTTTATCTGAAGGATGTTAATAATATTTAAACCTATGTGTAAGGAGATATATCTTAAATTATTAATTTTTTTCATAAGGATTTCCCTTCAAGGCAAGCACATAAGTATAGAAAAATAATTCTTGATTTGGTTTCATCCTAAATCTGTAAACAAGATAGATGATTCAATATTAGAACAAATAATACAAAATTATACATCATTTTAAATAAGAGGCGAATAAGGAGACTAATTAGACTGGTTGTAGTAAGATTTTCACAAACATAAATCTATACTTTATATTATATTCTATTATTTTAATGCTAAAAAGTAAGGGTACGTAAGCGCTGTACCAATAATTTTGAACAAAAACCTTTTAGCCATTTAGTTGAGTGTAGCAATATGTGGCTTAATTGGGCTTATATTCTGGATTTTTTCTACAATATTCGACGCCAGCAAAATACTCTTCAAAAAGATGGTTCTTTTAACATTTTTTGAAAATTATATTAGAAAATCTTTTTCATTCGTTTGATTAGCTGTTTTTCATGAATCTACCTGTAATCATATTTCTTCTGTTTTCTACTTAATATAAACAAAATTAAAATTTAAGTATTAAAAAAATGCCACGAATCCAATTATAAAAGCTTTCATCAGAATTTCTATGCGGATCAAACATTTTGAACTGACTACAGGCAAAACAAACCCTGTGGCTGCCTGAAGCCAATTAACGTTGTCTTTGTCTTGACTCTCTGCAATTGAGTTGGAATTTATGTAAAATAATTTTATAGTTACTAAGCGATATTCATGTTTCTTAAAACGTGGAGTATTTATTATTATGTTTTAAATGTATAGCTAAAATAAATTTATATTATTTTCCATTTTGTTTATTGAGATTAACACTGATCATCGTCGTTGAAAAACTACTTAGACGTATGTTTATGCGCTTTTTATATTTAACTTAAAATACTCATAGTTTCATTTTCTTCAAATCACTACATAACTTTCTAAATTTAAAAAACGATCAGGTATATTTCACAAGTTGCTATAAATAAATAATACTTTGAGTACTGTAATACCCACACGTCTAAAATATACAAACGTAATATCACATCAAAAGCATATTAATAACAAAGAAGAAATAAAATAGGTAAAATCACAAGAGGATAATCAATTCAAGATAAGGTCGAAATAAATTCGTAGCACCAAAGGAAAATTATATTAATGCGTAAATCCCATGAGGACTTTCTTTTTAAAAAAGAGGCTTTTGCTACTGAATACAATACTGTTATTATTTTGCTTTGTTTTCTCTCAAAATGTTGATCTGTCCGTGAAATAAAATATTCACGCCATAAAATAATGGCTTTTGTATTTAAACCCTCATTAGGAGTAACTTCATTAATACAAAAAAGGTATTAATCTACCGCTAATTATTGTACGCTCTCCTTGATTTTCCGAACTCTATATATTTAGACATTAGCTAATCTAAATCTAACATAATTTATTTGTTTATATGTCATAATGATTTTAAGATAGGAATGTTCTATTTTTGAGATACAAGTTTCAATAATAATATAAAACATCTCAATCAATAATATTTTGGATTTAACGTCCAATATTTTAAGATTCCATTTAATGAAAGAAATGATTGATTACCAGTCATAATTTGTCAGCCGTCTCTAACGTGTAATTAACAATCATACCCTATTTAAACATACCATTACAATTTTTTTATTATTTAACATTCAAATCCATATAATTTAACAGTCTTAAAGTATGATGAAGGGTTACAAGTTTTAATAGAGAGACAACTCGTTTTTCTTAATAGTTCTAACGAGATCACTAACTAGTGTATTTGGTATCACAATCAAATAAATGCAAAAAAAATCTGCCACAAATTATATCTTCAAATTTATATTTTCAACAAGAGGTACGTATAGTATTATTTATTCAAAACTTTTGCTTATAAAAACAATATTTAAAAACATGCAAATGCATATAGTAACGAAAAACAAACGTAGTTTATAACTGCAACGTAGCTACTTTTAAAAAAGTGTACACACATTTTTAATTAAGTTAACTAAGTTACGATTATAAACTTAATGAGTTTTATTTGCCTACTTTATCAGTCTAATCAACAAGTTTTATTAGAATCATTTAATTTTCATTCAAGTTTTTATAGGCTTGGGCTAACCCAAGTCTTGTCAAGGGCTTGTCTCTCATGACAGTTAAAGAGGTAGGAAACAAAAAATGGTAATTTACCTTTAAACGATATTCGGTATGATTACGATAGAGCAGCACCATCGCCAACGATATTTAACAAACTGCAAATTATACCTGATGCCTGAATTACTTAATTTCTATTTAAATAACAAGACAGTTATTGTAAGTACAAATCAAAAATATACTTCAAGAATTTACTAATAGTACTTTTATGATGTAGTGATAAGTAGCATATCAGAAACATACATTTGTATATCATTATAAATACAGTGGTATAACAAAACAGCTTGGAGTATGTAACCGGAGGTGTATATAACTTCAGTTACATAACTTGTCACAGTTCAGTATTGAATTGAAAAGAGGGTCAGCGTGCTTCGTGTTACATAGAGAATGTCGCATATTTTTCAAGATTTTTCTTATTTGTTCGGGTTCGTTGTGTTTCTTTAGTTCTGGGTTGTCATTGTCTGGTTTTTAGTATTTTGAGTTTATCCAAGGTAAAATAGAATTTTCATATTATTATAATTATTAAAACTAGATTATTATGATTTAAATATAAATAAATTCACTTTTATAATAATTTCTTTGTTTTCTTCTACTTGTATTTTTGTATCAATGTATCGCTATGTTTGTTATATATTATTTCACACCAAAGGGTAACTGAGAGAGATCTGTGAAAGAGATAAGTAATACTTGGTACTACCACGGTCTGCTTTAAATGTGGACTTTTGCAACATCCGGGGATTTCACTCTAACCTAAATGCCGTCCACTATCACCTATAAACAGCACAGCCGGACTTGTTGTTTTTGAAGAAAACGCAGATATCTTAACCTAGCGACATAGCATACCTGCGTATAAAATAGAATAAATTTATATCACAAGTATCAGTGATTGTAGTAAAAGAATTCAAGATCCAAGTTATTTTTTTATCTTTAAATAGACATACAAAGCACGTATGAAACGCACGAATCTAGTGTCATGGTTCCACCGAATAAAATAATTGAGAAGAACAGACAAAAAATAATTAAAATATACTGATACACATTTATGTACATACATAAGTTAATTATAAATATTTTTTAAGAAATGTATTTATTGGACTTGTTTAAAAGTAGTGGCTGTTTTAAACAAATTATAATTTCAATTGTTTACTTTACTTCAGTAAATAAAATACTAAAAGAAGAATTGACTAACTAACCACACTATTGCTAGTTTTATGATTCTCTCACATTTACAAGCCATTAAAGACGATATATTGCTTCGCTTGTAGTTACCGTCCTATTATATATTGTTAGTTAACTTTAAACTAACCCCGTGGTTGTTGTTACCAATTAAATTGGCATCTTCCCATCATAAGATATATATCGGCTATAATTTGCAATACATATTCTCTCGTTTTATTTGTTTTCTTTCTGACTTCTACAGCTCTTAAGTTAGAAATATGAATACCAAATAAACATACCCATAATTGTCTTTATATCTAAAAACATATTATTCCTAAATTAAAATATTGTAAGTAAAGTTATATAAATAGGCTATAATTTAAGATACAGTTAATTTTATTTAAGAATATGTTTTCAAAAATACTACATGATATGTACATTTTAAATTAAAACCTCCATCAGACTGTAAGATAAATAAATTCGGATATAAAATAAAGCATCAATTTTGTGGTTACATTGTAAGCCCATGTTGTAAATTTTAATTTAATTGGAATTGAAAGGCCCAAAAATTCACTTGCAGGCAGATTAAAAAAAATATGTTGCTTGCTTTTAAAAATAATGTTGTTTAATAATGTTTTAATAGTGTTTAAAGGAAATTATGATAATGCAAATATTTTATATAATTAATTCTTTCAATCGACAAATTGATTAATAACGTTAGAGACAATAATAAATGTCTTGCTTTTTAAACCTGTTTCATCAAATAAAGTTTTTAATATATTTAGAATTTTAAATCCGAAAAAAAACGGTGATCGTTGGGGTATGTTAGTTAAATTATTTATCACTATTATAAATGATATTGCCCCATAATTATCTTTAATTTTCAACAAATACATTAAAAACGGTACATTCTCAGTTTTAATGAAATCAGTGTTTTGTTTAAAAGTGATTTGTTTAAAAGATTTTTATATGTAAGATGAAGACAAAAGATCAGCATTCCTAGACGGTGGTAATTTACGAACTGACAACACTGACCTTTTTTATTGTAATAATTGAATTAATTATATAGTATATATTATTAGTATAAGTATATAGGTATATAGTATAGGACCATGACAAAATGCATTTCTAAATTCTCCCTGCTTTTATTATTTGATACCTGCACAGCTATACCTGTTATGCAATAAATTATTTTGTAAGCTCAAATCTATAAATGATTTTAAAACTATTAAAATCTAAAATCCTGACAAAAATTTTAAAGATAACTCTATCGTTCGATTTGTTGAACGTTTATAAACTGCATAAAAAGTATTTTAAGACCTACTCCAATAAAAAAAAAATATGTAGATCTTCATTTTGTGACGTTTAAAACGCAAAAATGCTGTCATAAGAATATGTCAAGCACCTTTTACTAACCTTTAAATCCATCTTGACTCATTACTCTACCAATTGATAACGGTACCCTACTGAATACGCATTATAAATAACAAGAAGAAGAAATATCCCTTTTTTTCTAAACCTGTGCATTGTATTTCAAGATTGAAAATAATGAATTTCAAATGTTTGTTTAAGAATGACAGATAGTCTTTTGTTCGTGTAAATGAATATAACATGTCCATCGAGAATCTTTTACGCATTTTAGTTAATATTTGACTAACTTCCAATTGTGTAATGAAAAATAAAGTCAGTCAAAATAATAAACTATTTTATTATAAAAATTATAACACAAAGAGAACTGAGTGTTTCAAAGCATATACGACCATAATTAATAATGTTTATAATTTAATCGAATTACTGAATTTGTAAATTATTCATTTTAGAGATTATACCGGAAAACGAATCAATCCTAACATGTCTGTAAAATGTTGAATATTTTAAGGTAATAGTATTCATTTAATTAAGACAAAATAAATTTAAAAGATAAAAGAACAAGGCAATTCAGGTTTTAAAGTCTGTAATGATATTGTTATTTTCTGTCCAGCGATTTGACAATTGAAACATTCCAACGAAGGAATTTCTATCTCGATTTACCTCTCTGACAGCTTTTCGCACTAAGAAGTGAAATAAAAATAAAACGCGGTGAACCATGTTTAAATATTGACTGGTAAATAAATATTTACATTAATTGTGTGCATCAATGTGTAATAAATATAAATTGTTATTTTACCACCGTGTGTCAATTATATTATTGCAAACAAAATGTGTGTATATTCTAACTATTTCATAAAATATCTGAAATGTATAATTTATCGAGTCAAAAGTATGTATGAATATTATAAGATTCCGTGGAATGTTAAAAGTCCTTATGTACTAAATACTAGAAAATGTTCTAGTCTAAAAGTCCTAACTTTTATTTATTTTTTCCTGTATTCGTAGTGAAGTCAGCGGAGGCCATGCCACTTATCTTGGGATCAGATCCAGGATCCGTCAATTCAATTAGCAACAGCCATTTCACATTAAAAGTCCGACAATCCTGTATTAAAAATTGTTAAAAACCAATTAATTATAGGTGCTGTCTACGAAACCTATTGAATAATAAAATTTTAATTTACCAGCCTATAAAATTATGTTTACATTGGCACATAAATTTGCTACTTAGTTAATCAATACATACACAACAGTATACACAAAAAGATAAATTATTTTAAAAATCAACAGCATCGCAAATATTATAATTAAACACCAACATTAACCGTTGAAAGATTTTGTATTAATTTTCTCAAAACACAACACCTAACATAATTAACAAGTTATCTTTAATGAAGGTCCCTTAGTCTCTAACAAAAGCGTCGGTATTATCTTTCATAATTCCTTCTCTAGATCAATTTATAGATAAAGCGGACTGTAACTTATCTCGATGTCTTAAAACAGTGTTTTTATGATTAATGGAACCTTTGATTATATATAACTTTAATCGTAAGCGTATTTGGATTAGAACTTTAATTTTAATTGCAATCATAAATATGATATGCTAAATTATTGTTTTTAGTTCCAATAATTTTTTAGTTCCTTATGCATTTTAAATTTTCAAACAGTTAATACATTAAAATTAAAAACTCAGGCCGAATATAAAGACAACTATTATTCAGAAACTAAGTAATTACTTTAATTAGATGTTAAACATATATTGATATTACCGCATCTATATTACAACTTTATCTTACTATTTATGTACTGGAACATCCCAATTACATTCTTAGTTACATTACTAAGAAGCAAATTGCTTCAACACGGAAAAAGGAATTGCGGTTTAATGACAGTCGAGTGCTCCAACCAGAGCTACAACCAATTATAATTATGCTGACTGCTTCTTTTGTGCATATTTTTATCTTCATTTGTACATCTGTTCAAGAACTGGATTCTTAATTACAAGTTTTTATTACATTTTTTGTATATAAATTAAAACTCAATTACCAAAATCAAGATCGAGATTATCCTATCTATGTAGTGTGCATTAGCTTAGTATGTGCAGAATTCTATTATTTTTCTACTATGTATAACTAACATACATATTTGTAGAAGAAAGTCGAAGACCTGAGAAAACCTAATTAAATTTCCATTTAAACGATCAAAAATAACTACAGTCAATGAAACAGACTGCATACCCATATGGAATAAAAATATATCCCAATATATTTTTATTCCCCATATTAGTCAAAGAGCAATCTAGCTACTGTGTCATTTAAGAAATTTCTGATTCCGAATTTGTCTTTGCTAAAATGTTTTACTTCATTTATCACTAGTAATATGTGTTGCATAAAAATTATAACACAATTCCAAACTGTAACACTTGTACGAAAAGTGTTAGTTTTTAATTTTAAAAATTTAATATCTATAAAAATAGGTATTGAAAATAAAACAAGTATGATTTAAATATATATTTATTGGAACGAGATTCCTTAGCTCGGCTTACGGCTCCTAAGAAAGTAAAGTAAGTATCACATAAACTAAAAATTCCCCGTTAATAAAGCACTACTAAGATATTTGTATGTTGTTGTTGTTGTTGTGTTATCTGTTGTTGTTGAAATATATTATTGTATTAAACTGGTAAAAGTCTAAACAAAACAGAAACTTATTAATGAAGCCCGATAAAGATCGCGAATAAGACATAGGGATGCCAATTCCAGTCATATCCCTTGTTTCGTTTTAAGGTTAATGGGTTCAGACACGGGTGAGTTATTCAAGTGTTACGAAGAATAATGACGGGTTATTTATGAGGTCACAGGGAAATATAGACCAGTTTTTGCAAATTGTTGATGTAATGGTGTAAATAAATGAAACAATAATAAATACTTTGTAAGAATACTTAGTTTAAGGAATGTCTTTGTACAATTTTATATATTCCATTCAAATTTAAAAAGGTGTCTTCGTTATAAGACCTCGAATAAATTATCTACCAGGCTTATTTTTTATCTTAGAACATTCCAATGTAAAACACAAATCTTGTAATATGGATACATAATCGCAATACTCACTATGGACAAATTGAATTAAATATGATATAAAGTAAGCCGCCATACGGTATTAATAAATATGGTGTTAATAAACTTATCGGGTATCACTACTGTCGGATTTCATTATTATTAATTTACTGAACTGTTATATCCGCAGTTATTTTAATAAGCGCGTAAAGTATATCATGTTTATTTTATATACAGTAATCTTTTATATGCCTTTTTAAACTTTACGAATTGTGTTCAAAAATATTTATCCTAATCTCTCTTTATAATTATTGCTAATATGTTTAAAAAAAATTATCCTCGGTCCAAACAATAGCAATAGTTTCTTTAATACACAACAATACTGTAAACTACGATTACACGACAAATTAAATGTTGTTTATATATACTATATCATAAATTTATAATAAAAAGTCCTCTATTAAAAAAATGTGATATGGTCGTGTTTCAATTAATTTTAATAAATTATTGAGAATAAACTATTTTCTCCCATTTTGACTGCGAGTCACGAAATTATAACATACTTTATGATTATAGTTATAGAAGAATTTGAATATTTGTATTTGTATTAACAGTACGCATAGCCTTTATTCTCAGCAAACAATATTACAAACTATATAAAGTGTATATTATATATTGATAGTGATTATAATATAATAAAATTTAAGCAAAGTATGATCTTCAAGATAATATCAATATAAAAAATACCATTGAGCTACAACGTGAGAATCAGTGAGATTGAAACAACTCGCTAACTTCTGGACTCACTGAACTAAATGAACACAGTCATCACAAACCACACTATTATATTAAAACTTAGGACTATCTCTTAAGATCGTGATTGCATTTTCTATAATTGGGCAAGTGTCATCTGTTACTTGTGAAGAACTAAGAGTCACTAGATTTCCTGAGCGTATAGTTCAGGAGCTAACAAGCAAAATATGACCTTCTGGTTGCTACATTTAAGTTTGAAACTTACTAAAATATTGTGTAACTTTAAATATCTTAGCTGTGTATAGTAGCATGTACAGATGCACAAACAGAGACAACTACTTAAACTATACAGTTTTAACCCCAGTTTGAAAGTTTTCTTGTTGTTATAGGAAGACGGCAACAACAACTTGGTAACTTTGAAATAACTTTATTTATTATTGAATTTCACCAAAGAATAAATTTAAACTATGATCATGAATAAATTAAAACCATGGCCATGATCGTAATCTAATTAGATATGTGTAATAGAATTGGCCATAGAATTTTTTCTCCAATAAGTCTATTAATCTTATATTTCATATACCTACATGTATAATAGAAAATCTATTTAAATAAAGGTAGTGTATTTATTGAATTTATTCATACGTCTTATATTCTTAAAAACCGAATCTTATGATTTTGTTATATTCTATTATATACAGTATGTAGTTGTAATCCATAGAGCGTATCAAATTCATTGCTGTTGTACACAAAGTTAAATGACTTAAAATAAGACTTTTTGGAGTTATGGGTATTTGTTGAAGAATAATGCTTGTTGCGTTGTTATAATACTTCTATTAGTTTGATTTTTGTATTAAAATAAGCTTTAAATATTTCGATTTATAAAATATTTTAATTATACAGGAGTTTAAATGCACATTAGAATAATATACGATAAATGAAAGAGCAAGATCAAACCATAATCATTCAAGTCCTCGCTTTCTTTTATTCTTTCTTATTGATAAGCAAACGTTTCTTAAGATACATTATATATTTTTTTTATCAAATTAACTAGCGTCTGAAACAATCAGTAATAATAGTAAATGGCTAATTGTTAAGCTTGGTACTCATTGTATCACATATTTTATTTTTATGACATGTCGAACTTTAAAGTGACTGTACCAATTATTTAAAAAAACTAACATTTAAAAAATATTATTATTTATAAATAGTGTCCTAATGTTCTCATAACCTACATTTATGTTTAACTCTTTAGAAATCTTAACAGCATCAAATAAATAAAAGGACAATACAATACTTTTCTGACAATACTTTTTTTAGTGGTAATGAATGTGTGAGAAACAAGGATGTGCAGCGCTGAGGTCGCGAGTCGTGAATCATTTTATACAATAGTACTACAGAGAGCGGTCAGCAACAAAAGGAAATAAACGGACGAAATATGAGGACCGAAATTAAATGTATCCGCCTTTTCTATATTCCGTAACAAGCATAAACATTTATACATTTAAGGATTAGCGACTGTAATAGCATTATATAATAGCAGGTTTTTTTTTTATAATAGCAGGTTTTTTAAATATTACTCTGAATTGATAACTACTATAGTAGATTTTGTTTCCTTGGTTTCCTTGGTATGCCTGTACATAGCACTAAATTCTATAAACAGTCTTTTACGGTCTTTTTCGGAAATCCAAATTAGTTTTTAAAAAATCTGTTAAGGACTACTTTCGATCCAAGGATATCTAGGACAACAATTATCGTGTATGTATATTATAGATATTGTTTAGTTTATACCTTAATATACTCTTATACTCGTATTGTTTGTAATTTTATTTATGTAACATGTCTATGTATTAGTGTATAGTTATTTTTAAGTAGAATTATTTATTTTTGTACATTTACGCCACCTACTGCTTCATTGAGTCATAAGGGTATTTCAACATTAATATTGATTGTCTGGAAGAAATCGTCTATAGGCGATAAGACCACCTTTTGTATCTCCATCGTTTTCTATTTTTTTTATTGTTTTATTTTTTACTTGTTTTTATGATATGTATGGTGCGCAATAAACAATATAAATAAAAAATATTTATAATTTTAATTTTTAATGAATTTAAGTTATTTACAAAACCAAGTATACCTTTTTTTATTTTTAAATAATTTAAATACATTTATACCAAAATCGAATTTAGTAATTGAATAATAATCAAAAGTAGTATATTTAGTTAATCTAAACAATCGTTAACATATGTTTAATTACACGAACTATCTGTATGTTAAATATTTACAATATGTACTCAGTGGAACAGTGGAGATATCATGGTTATTGAATTATAACAGAATGATTATTAAGTATTCAGTAATAATAATTTAATTGACATTAATAATATTAGTAGACTCGGAATTTATTTAAGTTCGAGGCTGGTGATATTATTTTGTTAAAATTGAATGAAAATATACTGCATCCAAATGTCTTACATTCTCAAGTCAGTGCTCATAAACAGTAACCGGGCCATGTTGATAAATATACATATTAATACATATCTTACTAATAAAGTTGAATGTCAGTTTCAGTAATTAATGCTTTGTCATTAATAAAATTATTTTCAATCCTATAATGTTAGTGTGTTTTAATTGTTAAATGGTTACTTAATCTTACGTCCAAATAAATGTTATGCATAGCTACATAGTATGTAGCAGTTATTTCTTTTAGACTTCTTTTTGTCCATTTTCTAATTACAGGTTTCAAAAAGCGATGAAAAAATATTTTAAATTTTTAATTATTAATGCTGGTGATGCACTTTCGCTTATATTAGAAAAATCGAGATATTAAATTCTTGATCAAACATGAAATAAATTGGGTTTCCGATTCTCTCTCCCGCACTAAAAGAAGTTATAAATATAGATCTTTAAACATAAAAACTACTGTTATCTACATTAGTAATATGAATTATTACTTAAATTAAATATATGTGAAATAAAATTTCATTTGAAAGTACTCTAATTGTAATATATCAGTTTATTTAAATGATATTATATAAATATTGTTATAAATAATTTAGTTTCACATATTTGTAAGGAAAACACAGGGTTTGTCATAACTAACTATCAATAATATTTATATTAAATATTAATTAAATTATCAATATTATAATAAGAGTATATTTGTTTAAAAAAAACAGTAAATTAAGCTAGAGAGCATTGTTTACATTGTCAATTACTGGTTGCTGTCTATTTGTTTTGAAAGTAAGGGAGGTGTCTTCAGCAAACAACACTATCCCATGTGTGTCCTTTACAAGTGCCTTGAGGCACGGACCTTTTGACAAATTAACCACGGGAACGCTTTCCATTAAAATATTTTTTTTTGGTGACATTTCCAGATAAATACGAGATGGGTATCTTTAATGGACGAAAATGCTTTAATGCATTAACAAATGCGGTGCTCGCTTTCTACCAGGTGGCTTGTTCATTCAGGTTCGTTCAGGTGACATGTTCGTTGGGGCTACGAGATTGATACATTCAAGGATTATGATAAATATTAACAAACTTTTTTTCTTCATTTAAGTATACAGAATCTCAAATCAAAATGTTATAACGAACAAAACTTTTGCACGCACACATATGTTTACAGTTACATTACTTGTATAATTTAACGAATAGCGGAAACAAATACAGTATGTATTAATTTGCTTCGTTAGCTTTGGTGTTGCTACTGGTAGCGTAGTATAATTAATGTACATTGAATCGATAATATTGACTTCAGATATTCAGTGTAGAAACTATGTAATGAATGTTTAATTTTAAATACGGACCTGCAATCGAGATATGAATACAAGTCCTCGTTAATGGTTTGCGGTTGAACAAAGAAAATTATTTGCGATTGAGTGCAGTCGAGTGGTTTAATATACAGAGCCACCAATTATAGCAATGCGGACTGCCGCCTCCCTTTAACTCGTTAAATTGAGCCTTACTTTTCCAAATACAGTCTTTTGAATACATGACAATTTATTTATTTTTACAGTCAGAATTTTACATAGATTAGTAGATTTGTTGGAGTCTTTTATAAATATATTTTTAGTTTATTTAATTATAATGATTAAAATTAAAATACTGAGAAAATTTAAAATACTATATACTTGAAATTTTTTAGACTCCACTTTTTCTTAACTTGCCTGACAAATACATTAAAATTTAATACTTTGCCAGTTTAATCAAGATCATGATTAATCAGTGAATTATACCTTTTTGTGTAAATAATTTATTGTATAATAATGAGTATGTAACTACAAAATATCTGATATATAAATGTTTATACGTTTGTAATACGACGACCAAGAGTATTAATATTTTATAAAGAGCCGAAGATATAAATCCTGCGAAGTGCATTTTTATTTATAAAACCAAAAACAATTGTTATCTATAATTTCAAATAGAAAAGTAAAAGTTTCGTTTGTAAGAAATACTAAAGGAAATAAAATATTTTAATTTTGTTTATAAATATCAAAACACCTATAACACAGCATAATTTTAAATATACATAATAAAAACCAACAATAATAATAGCAAAAATAAAAGTAAAAGAAAATAATATAAGTATATGATATTACTTATAGCAATCTAAACTAATTACATTCTAGAAGTGATATCTAAAATGGTTCCTAGCAATAAATAACAATATTGTTGACCTTTAACATAATAATAATACAAAACCCTCACTCTGATTTACATTGTAAATTCATCAAGTGACGTGGTCTTACTTCGGTATAGCTCAGTGGACTCATCGGATCCAGGTTAATAAATAAAACAGGAGTGATGTTAAGCGCTGTTAATGTAGTTTAAGGGAAAAGAAATAAACGCTTTAAACAATTATTGTAATTTTAATTCGTACTTTGTTCATTCAAACATAAGTAGTAATTGTAATTATATTATTATATCCTTAACTATAAGATATTATGAGCAATTTTTCTGTGTAACGTAAATTTTAAAGCTTTCGTTTTTAGCTTTCTTTTCGTTTGTATACATGAGAAACGATTATAGGTATTTGATGGAGTTTTTATGGATTTAATGAACTACACCAAAAATACAAGAAACTTGGTAAAGAAAATCAAATAACCATGCTATTTATTTTGCAAGAAGAAATTTTGTAGACGATTTCAAGAAGCCATTCATTTTAGTAAACACAACCCGTAGTTCTTGCTACGCTAAGATACTTAGACTTAACTTTACAAGACCGTAGAACACAGTAGCCACTTGAGCACAGAAATATATATTGGCCTCTAGACTTGTATCTAGATTTAGGAGCAATTTAAAAAATAAGTCTGTAGTATCTTCGCATTTATTTCTGGGTAAAAATTTCTTTACACTTTTCTTACTATTACATTTTATTCAAGTTAAACTAGGTTGATGCTAACTAACATTATTTTGACAATTATTCAAATTTAAAACAAACGGGTAAAAGAAAACCATCTCAGAATAGCATTAGATGACTCTTAAATAATGTCGAAATATGTAATATTTTTTTATATTTTTTTGGTTATTAATAAAAATTTATAAAGTTACTATTGCTACAAATTTTTATTTCAATCTAACCTCGATCGAGTGTATCCAAAACTTTTATTGTCACAATTAAATATTAGTAACTTAAAACCATTTAAGGATCAAACATACATATAATTATTTATTACTTATTTATATTTTAGAATGCTTACTATTGTCCATTACATATATATCACACACACTCTTTAGAGGTTAACGAACTTCTATACATATCGTACTGTCAATTTAAGTAATCTGCAGAATAAAGAACTTTTAAAACGCCTTTACATCCGATTGTTTAAATATTGGATTTGATGTCAAATTTAGAGTAATTTGGAAAAATATAGTATATACTATTTTAGTATTTTATTTTTGTTACAAGATATTAATTAACATTAATATTCGTACTCATATTTAACTAATTACAGAACACTTATCGTTATACCATAATACACTAATACATTTACAAGCTATATGAAAGAAATATTTCTGTTCAACAAATTTCATAACAACTCGTTTGTGCTTATCTCAAATGTTTTTAAAAACCTGATTTAATTTATATAAAAAAGGAATATATTGGCTGACGATAAACTCAATATTTTACACAAATTAATTTAAATCATTTAGTATGTTGTAATTAATTTTCTCAAACTGCTTTTTGTTTTAATTACAAATTAATATTGAACCTGCAAATTTATTCACATCCGATATGAGCATACCTCGATTAAAATTAATTACACGACTGATATATTTTTATTTATTAGACCATTATTATACTACTGTTAATGTTTTATATAATATATTCATACAATTTGCATAACAAGTCATACTATCATTAAAATTATTAATACACAAGAAATATATAAATAACATTTAGCTTATAATACAAAGTAGTAAATACAAGTCTTTGTTTATTTGATAGTAATAACAGAAATAACAAAACAGAAAATAAATATAGAAGTAAGTACAAATGAATTTATTTTAATTATTAACACCAATGTGATTGAAGACTTTATAAATGTTATTTTCTTAAAGATAATTAAAATAATCTTTATTGAAATGGCAGTTACTATATTTCGCTACAATCTAAATATGAAAGTATTGCAATCAAAGTAATGTACGTCACCCCATACACTTCTCTTTTCCGACGTATTCATGGCCTCGTTGACAGATATGAATTGTGTGCGACAAAAACGCTACCAGTGTTTCATATGACAGTTATTATTATTATGTTAAGAAAGGGAAAGCAATCTAGATATAGATTTATGACGTTATCACAAATTACATCAGGTTACTACTGATACAATATTAAGTGTTAGGTAAGTATAATTCAAAGACAAAATATCGTACATAGCTTTTATTATAAAATAAAAAGAAAAATACCTGTAGGTTAAGGATAAATTAAATAGTTTTTGTATTTTGATAATAAAATATTAACTTATAAGTATCTGATGGAAATTAATAACTAGTATAGGAAAAGTAATTAATTTGAATCCTCAAATAGATTTAATTATAATTTAATAATATGTCAGTGTCAAGTTGGAAAGATATTATTCCATGAATCCATTGAGTTCACGTTCACGTTAATTAAAACAAATCGTCGAGGCGAAATTAACAATTTTATATTTTAGAAACAAAAATCTCCAATAATAAATATTCATTTTGCATTACTTACTTCTCTCTTTATAACAACATTTTATATTAATTTGTCACATTGTACTCAAAGGTAGTCATTACCAGATATAAGATTAAGAAATTAACATACAGAGCCTATTAGTATGTCCATTTCCCCATTTTTATTTTTAGACTTCAGGCTCTCACCCTTCATGTGTGAAACGCAGTTGCATAATACATAGTGGCAGATTTTTTCCACTCAGTCGTTATAACTTCTACATATGTATTACTTAAACAATGTTGGCCAGATCCGTTTCAGCCTCAGTAAAATATTCAAAGGCCGGCTGTGAAAATATGGCTCAATTGGCCCCACGATACGCGGGATTTCCACTTTAATATTCAACCAATGAAAAATATCCCGTCATAAAATGCCGGTCTATATGAGTTTTTAGAGCTATCGTATTTTAATATTGATGTTTATAACAGGTATGTATGTGTTCACAAAAGTAATTGAGTACTTTAAACGATTTGTCATTATGTACTTAAATTAATTAAAGGAAAATACATTACATAAAAATATGTTATTGTATCACACAAAGATAAAGCAAATCGAACATGATTTTCTTTTCTGAATAAAATTTAAAATTAATCAATAAGTCTTATATTGAAAAATTGACAATGAAACTCTTACTTTATTCGCTTACTAGCTTTTGCCCGCGACTTCGTCCGCGTTTCCGTCGTTTTTCGAAAAAAAATTAGCAGATGTCCTCCCTCATAGTTTTGACGTAACAGGCAGATTCACTTTCGTATTTTAGAAGGGCAATAGTAATATAATATGCCAATCCACAAAACTGTTGAAAAATATAAGTAACCGCAGAATATTATAATATACCCACGCTATACCCACGACTCGGTCAGCGTGTAACTCCTTGTTTTTTATTAAGATAATATATTGCTAATATTTTTAGATCAAATTAAAATGTTTCAGCGCAAAGCTTCTGGGTAGACTATGTTAAGAGTCGACCCGTCCGGCACGTGAACGTAAAGATTCCTAGAATTGCTAACCCGGGAAAGAGCGACGTATAATTGACCATGCGAGAAACAGCTAACACCGAGATCTACTCCAGCAACACGAAAAGTCTGCCCTTGAGCTTTATTGATAGTCATGGCATAGCACACCGATACTGGGAATTGCGTTCTTTTAAATTGGAATGGAAAATTATTTGGTATTATGGGAATTCTGGGAATAAAGACAGTTTCTCCTGCACCGCAACCTGTTAAAATTTGAGCCTCGATTACATTTTGTTGCAACTGGGTTACTTTTAGCCGAGTTCCATTGCAAAGTTGAGGTGGTCTTAAATTTCGGAGCAGAATTATCGGTATGCCAATTTTTAAACAAATTATATGAGAAGGTAGTCCAGGCATACTTAAAGAATTTAAAAATTCTATCGGGTAATTAGTGGCTTCTTGTTCATCAACCATTCTATTTATTGAACTATAAACTTTGCTTTCTCCCTGTATATTAGACAGTATTTTATTATTAATTTCAGATGCCTGGTCATTGCGAGGAGTCAAAATGGACCTTTCGCAAAGCCAAGAATTGTCCCTATTTAATATAATTGTTATGTCACCGTAAACCGAAGATATAAGATGTTGTTGGGATTGCACTATACAACATAACTCAGGTGTCAGAATAAGTTTTCCTTGGTGTAGTTGTGGATAGGTACCTTCACCAATCTTCAATAATGTATCAGAAAATTCACGATTATCTGCGTTGTCTCCAGTTCTCACTCGCATATTTATAGTCAAATGCACCGATTGTATATCACGCCACAAATAAGAGCTTTTCAGGCAAGCCCTAATCTCATCAGCTCGGGTTCCCCGTGGTATTACCGGTAAGGTTTGTCGGAAATCACCACAAAATAAAACCGTAATACCGCCCATTGGTCGATCATTTTGTCTTATGTCCCTTAGAGTTCTGTCTACTGCTTCTACTCCTTTTCGATGGGCCATCGTACATTCATCCCATACGATTAAATTACACTCACGCAATACCTTAGCTTTGTCGCTATTTCTTGAAATACTACAGGTTGGACTTTCCGTGCGATCTAAATTAATTGGTATTTTAAACATAGTGTGAGCAGTCTTACCTCCTGGTAGCAATGTTGCAGCTATACCTGATGAAGCCACGGCAAGAGCGATTTTACGCTGATTTCGAACATAAGCTAATATTAATTTAGTCAAAAAAGTTTTCCCAGTTCCTCCAGGTGCATCTAAAAACCATATTGTTCCTAAATTATTCTGCACACTCTCGCACACGCGATCATAGACTAAGCGTTGTTCTGCAGTCATCATTGGGACACCGTTTTCTAATGTTACCAGCAGTTCCATTGGGTTGTAACCAATCTCTGCGGAATATTCCCTATTGGTAACCTCTCCGACTGAGGTTGGCGTTGGCAAACCATATTCACAAAGTGATTTACCGCCTACTGCTGTTAAGTCTTCCTGAAGAGCTAATAAGCACTGATTTATAGCCAGATCTCGAAAATTATCATTAGTTGCGCCTTCATTATTGTGAGATAAATTCCGAAGAAAGTCTTCTGCAAATTTTTCTTTATATTTTTCCCATAATTGGACAGGATCAGATAAATTACAAAATGTGAGTAATGTTACAAATAAATGGCGTAACCGTCGTGGATTATCACTAACACAGGATTCTGCTAAAGCGTCATCCCAATGTTGATCATTTTCAAGCAAATGACGCGCTTGGCAAGCTGCATGATAAGTTGGATAAACAACATCGTCTACTTTTCTCAAATCTATAAATGATGTTGGTCCTCGCACTGTATGTAATAATAATCTCAAATAAAAACACTCTGCGTTGTTAGGATGAACAGTATACACTCTACCAAGAACATGTTCTTTGAAAATACCTGTCTCGCCATCTACAGGCCTGCCTCGGCGTCTACGGTTAAAGACACCTCGTTGTTTATCGTAGGTATAATACGATGGAACTTCTTCATACAAAAGAGACTTTGCGAAATTATCAGTTTGGCAAAGTCGAAAGAATGCCAATAAAGTTGTTTGTCTAGGGTTCTCTAATCGTTCTGTAACATTTTCGGCGTTAAAATATATACGTTGACCGCCTTCCAGATGAACATCCAGATGGGTCACAGGTGGATATCTTTCGTGAATATTAAAACTTAAGATCCGCCACACAGCTTCTGAAGAGCTGATATATCTGCCTGACTGAAATCTAGTAACTTCATCATGTTCATTTCTTAACGCAAACGTAGCTTGGTCACTGCCCTTGTTAATGTACTTACAAATATATTTAATTGACTCTACACTATTACACATTTCTACATTTATGTGAGCTTGAAATGCTCTGGACAATACAGGCGAATACGGAACGACCCACCTATTATCTAAAGTAACCTGTTGTCCAGACATTCGCTTTTCAACAGTAAAACCACCATTGTCTCTTGAACGGCGACGATATAATGGGTATCCATCATGTCCTGTTACAGTTTCATCCACTAATGCTTTTGGATACCTTTTAGTGCAACGACCGTCTTGCATGCAAGGAGCATTTGCGTTAAATGCACCACATGGACCATGTATCATATGAGTTTTAACAATGTCGTATAACAGGGGATCTGCAGTCGGATCTGGAATTTCAGCACTGATTAATCTGTCTACATCATTAGGTCGAACCTTATCTTTTAACCAAAGCAAGATATGTGCGTGAGGTAAGCCGCGTTTTTGCCACTCAACACTATACATATAACACAATACTTCTCCAAAAATGTTATCTTTGGTAAGAAGATCTATCATTGATTTTAATTTTAAATGAAACACTCTTGCAATAATATCATGGCGGTCATGCGGTGCCTGACCCTCAAGAAGCTCCCGAGTGATTTCATCCCACTTGGGATTGGTAGTTACAGTAACAAATAAGTCGGGACGTCCATATTTTCTTACGTAACAAAAAGCGTCTTGAGTACGTTCATGCATGTAGCGTGGACCACCAGTAAAAGAAGAGGGTAAAATAACTAAACGACCCATATTCACAGTATCGTTATCTTGCTGCATGGCATCGCGAAGGTGCACGTATTCTTCAGCGCGCAGCTGCCTTTGATTAGATCGTATATAAACTAATCTTTCGGTTTCAATTTTTGCGTACATGTCAACAATAAACTGATTAAATAAGCCACGAAAACGTTGAAAGTATACCAATCTATTCCGTCTCACTTGCAGGTGGTAACAATAAAATTGAAGGCATGACACCTTTTTATTATAATTAGGTGCGCCTGTGCGCGGATCGGTTTGGTATACAGCGAAATTATAACCATCTTCCCCTCGACAGTATATCATAGGATATTGCAAACTGTCGTAAGCCCTGTGGGTTTCGAAAATACGTTGCAAACGATTGTCTCTGGAACGTATAACGATATCACGCCTATCACATTCCTGGTCGACCAGTACTACAGCAACTTCATTCGTGGATGGAACGTTATGACGCCCAGGGTGTTCCTGAGTTGGACGCTTATCGGCATTTATAACAATTTTATAATTGTTATTACCATCTTGAGAAAGGGCTTCTAATGCCGATTTAAAACTGCATACGTACGAATTAACCTGATGTAACATGTTCTGAAGTTGTGAAATGAGTTCAGTATTTAAATTCGGAAAATATTGATTTCTTATATTCGACTGTTCGTTGTAATCGGATACAAAATATATTTGAAGAAATTTAGGTTGTTCTTCAGGCAAAAGGGACCCTATCAAATGGTAAACCTGACCTTGTACCTTAAAAGTAGGCATGAAAGGGCCTTCTGAGATTTGTTTAGCACCAAAGGATGTCATTTGGAATGCACTATTATAAGTGCGAATATTATCTAAAAACTGTTTGGATTGCAAATGTTCCCCTAAAAGGTTCTATCTATTTTAAAGGTTCCGGTGGGTCTTCGAACGAAGGCAAATTTATTTTACCTCCAGAACAACAGAAACCAGCAGACTCCTTCCTCCACTTCGAAGCATTACAAAAGGAACATACTACGTTCATATCGCCTATTTCAGAAGATGATCTGTAATCAATTGTGAGGTTATAAGCAAACCCACTTTTATATTTATCGGACCACGCCACCGAATTTGTAGATTGATCTACCACGTGTATATCTAAGTCATTAAGACCATGTCGAAATCTATCTGCAGTAAGACGGGCCTCTCGCTGTTCTTCTGTTTCAAGCGACCGACTATTTTCAATTCTTAATCTTTCATTAGATAAAGTAATCAATTGTTCTTGTCTCAAAGAATTGTAATAATCGCGTCCCGACTCTAGTCGTTGTTCATGCTCATGTTCATCTTCAAGAGATCGAATCATGTTATGGTGCGCCCTATCATTTGTCAAACGGTCTTGATATTGAGTAAAAGTTTCAGATTCTCGAGACAAAATATGACGTTCGCGATCAGCTGTAAGCCGTAATTCCCTCTCAGTGAAGGTTTCGGACTCGCGAGATAAAATATGACGTTCGTGGTCAGCTGTAAGCCGTAATTCCCTCTCAGTGAAGGTTTCGGACTCGCGAGATAAAATATGACGTTCGCGGTCAGCTGTAAGCCGTAATTCCCTCTCAGTGAAGGTTTCAGACTCGCGAGATAATGTATGCCGTTCGCGGTCAGCTGTGAGTCGCAATTATCGTTGTAAAGCAGTTTCAGCTTCTCGGGATAACGCATGTTGTTCCCGGTCAATGGAACGCCTTAGCTCTCGTTGAGAAGAGCTTTGAGAAGCCCGTGTTGTAGCTCGTCTCGCTCTTTCAGCTGCTAATCGCATCTCTCTTTCTGGAGAGCTTTCATTAGCTCGAGATGTTGAGGCACTAACTCTCATAGAGTTTAACCGATGTGCTCTTTCCTCTTCCGATTCTTGAGAACGCGTCATTCTCATTCTCCTAGCTTGACTCGAAGTTCGAGATAAAGATGGTCGTTTTTTAGGTGGCATCGTTTATTTTATTTTTAATCGACGGTAACTTAAATTCTATTTAGTTACCCAACAAAAAACTTACGTCAGAGGTCCTAACTATAGCTAAGTATATAATAAATAGAATATAAATCTAAGTGCCTATTAAAACTAAAATAATATTCTAATCGAATTATAAATATGTACGTAGGTACCTACAAATTACAAAAGAATAAAAAATGAAAATAAAGCTATACTTAATGCGTGTGCAATACTATCTACACTTACCTACTTCACTTAAAAATGAATAATAAGAAATACCTACAACTACTGTAATTAATCAAAGTACCTATGCTAATACAAAAAAAACCTTAGATGTTCTAAGTACAGCTGCTATATAATAAAAAAATATAAATCTAAGTGCCTATTTAAACTTAAATACCTAATATTCTAATAGAATTAAACTAAGAAATATGTACCTACCTACCTACAACTTAGGTACAAAAAAAAAAGAAATGAAAATAAAGCTAAAACACGTGTGCAGTATAGGTAGATAGTAGGCAACATCTACCTATACCTACTTCACTTAAAAATAAATAAAAAATACCTATGAATACTATAATTAATAAAAGTACCTACCTACGCTTTTATCTACTCAATACAAAAAAACTAAACATAAAATGCCCAAAACTAACCTATCAGTAACTAAAAATCTAACAATAATCTAATCTATCTATCTATTATCTAATCTAAAAATCGAATCTAAATCTACTTAAAAAGAAATAAAATAGGAACTATTAATAGTTAAGAATTTAAACAAAACTAAAACTAATTTAGAAAATAACAACAAAAGAAATTAAAATAAACTATTTAAAGACAAAAAGTCGCGCTGATAAGCACGGTTTATAAAATAACAATTATTGTCTGTCAATAAAGTTCAACACTCTGAACGCATCAACAGCCAAATATTGAATGACGCTTGCGCTCGCCTCCCGCCCCTTTTATACTCTGCCGCCGCGAGCCCCGTCGAGCGCGGCAACCGTTACGCAAAAATAATCCTTATAGCTTGATTCACTATTCACGCGCGATGTCTTGTTGGCGTATTTCATGTAAGTAAGTATAAGTTTGGTGTTTCTATACCGATTTCAATGATTCTTTTTTTATTGAATTGGTGCTAATGTTTATTTTTTTTTTAATTAGGAATGATGGTGAGCATTATTGGTTTTATAAACGTAAAAGTAAACAAATATAATAAGAAATCTCCGAACTGCTAAGCTATCGAGAGTTATGCGTGTTATTGTGAGTTAACTATAAAAGGTAGATATATGCTGTCTTGGAATATTTTTCGTGTATTTTTATGTAGAATATTTCCGTTATACATAGTTTCTATGTAGCTCTAACCATTAAGGCTGCACACGCGACGGAAGCTTAAAAAATCAAGCAACTTCTCCCATTTTCTCAACATTTCCTTTCACTGCTCTGCTCCTATTCATTGTAGTGTGATGAAAAGTATACTATTACCTGCCCAGGAGTATAAAGAATAATTGTACTAAGTTTCGTTAAAATCCGTCGAGTAGTTTTTTTTTCTATAAATAACATACAAACAGACAGACAGACAGACAGACAGACAAAAATTTTTTTAACTGCATTTTTGGCATCAGTATCGAACACTAATCACCCCCTGCTACTTATTTTGTAAATATATTTCATGTACAGAATTGACCTCTCTACAGATTTATTATAAGTATAGATTAGATAAAACATCTAAACTTACCATAATACGAACATAGGAACTTTATTATCAAGAATCAATAATCTATATAAAAAAATATATACAATAATAGTACCATAAAATAAAGATATTTCATAGTTTTAGTGTTAAAAATAACATCTATGTTGTCAATATATAACAATGGTCGGGTGGAGGCTTTCAGTAGGGACACGCACGTTGGGTAATTCGGAGCCTAGCGCGTCTGTTGTCTGCTGCTCCCACACGTGACTTGTATTGTAATGCATATTATGTTATACTTACAGAATATATATTCCTTACTTTTCATTGGTAATACTAGTAAGATACACATCTACACATCTACACTACTCGTAAGTGCTACAACAGAAAATAAATAATAAAATAAATAATACAGTATAAGTATTATAATAAAACATAATTAAGGAATTTTACAAAAGCATTGTTTCAAATCTGGAAATATATAAATATATAAATTTTTCAAATCATGTTATATTAATAATTATAGTAAAAATAATATTAAATCAAATTGTTATATAATTGAATATATAAAGCTACTTCCTCTATAATATATAACTAGAAATAAAGTGTACTTTTATGGAGTCATACTCGTATTATTTGGTCTTTAAATTATTACTTGTATGTTACACAATAATTCTTATTAAATACTTCGGAAATATAAGTAGATATATATCTACTTATATTTCCGAAGTATTTAATAAGAATAGATATATTTAGAAGACACAATAGTGCCCTTTTTTGTGGCCTGAGATATTTGTAGCATTATATTTTAAAGAGTTTAATAATAATGTTAATGAGATTATAGATTTGGAATTTTGCTATTTGTTTTATGAACAGTTTACCTAAAAATATATCTTACACTTAAACTTAAGCCCAATATATATTTTATCAGGCTCAATGTCCGAATATTGTTAGCGGAATAGTCAAAAAGTAAAACAAGTAAGAAGACCTTCACGTACATTTAAATTTATATTTTTAGAGGTGATTTCAGGCGTGTTTTAATCTCCAATGCCTGCAATGAATACTCACATTCTTTAATAAGGTAAGAATATACTGCTCTATAGAAATAATGTATTACTGCATATTACATTTGTTAATAATAAAATTGTCTTACACCAATATAGAATTTTTAACTTAGAGAAAAGGTATGATTTATTCTCTTATTTCCAGTTGGGCAGAATTATGCTGATAAATGAAAACTCACACATTACTACATGAATCTAATCGAACGTGCGATGGTTCAGCTAGTTTGCTCGGACAGTGATTTATCGCATATTCACATCAAACAGTTTACTGATTTATTCACTAGTTATGCACAGATAATATGATAAATTATAATAAGTGCCAATAGAGCCTGATGTGTTAGTCATAAACAACTGATTTACGACTGACTTCTGGAAAAAATATTGAAGTAACAATGATGACACAGTACTATCAACGTAAGAGCAAGCCTTCATGTTTGCCTAAAACTTTGTAGAACTTAGTTGACAATTTACAGTCACAAAATATAATTGGCTAGTTTTATTTCATTTTCATTACGATAACACTTTAAATACTCTGAGAAATCTAAAGTGACAAAAGAATTTTCTATATATTTTCATTTTATCGCATGCTGTAATCCTTAAGTCTCTTAAAATGTATGTCATAAACAAGGAATAAATAACATCTTTTAGAGCTTGGCACTAATCCCAAAAGCTAGTATCTCAGTGACGACGAGGTTTTAAATTGCTTTATGACGCCAAGAACAATAATTGCTTTATGACGCCAAGAACAATATATGAGGGTATACCCTCATGTCATCCATATTACGGCGGACCAAACTAAATAAGACTACATATTTCATATAAACAAAATTACCTCATATTCTTTCTCGTCTTATTAATAATAAATATAATTATTAGATATTACAATACAAAATATTTCCTTTTTATAACTGAAACTTTTTCAGTAAATATATAAATGTGTGAAATTATTCTAATTTATAACTTATAACCTTAGCTTTACAAATATAAATAGATATGTAAAATATTAAAAACTCCAAGGAATCTAATTAGGACTTGCAACATTCAAAAACATAAAGTCAGATTTTTATTTTTTCAATTGGCATATAAATTGTTTTCCTTTACTTTAATGCTAAAAGTGATGGTGTGAATGAGATTTTTCAATAAACTCTTGAGTGTAAGTTACTTTTAGTCTGTACGAGTAAAACTTTTTATAACAAGTATATTTAGATATACAGAAAAAATATTAAACCATAACTTTTTCAGATCAGTGGTGGTGGTGGTATAAAACATTATATACTTCCTTATTTTACTTAAACACTCGGGAAATCTTAGAGAAATTAAGTAAAACAGATCAACTCACTCATAGCTACAAGTAAAGTCGTACGACGAATACGTTTTTTTATATAACGATAATAAAATAATATGTTGGATATTATTTAAAAAACCAGACAATTATATTTTTATACAAAAGTTTAATATTTAAAAAGTACAATAATTATATATGAAAGCCAACCTTCCTTCGTTCAAATTAACTAGACGCTGTCAGCAGTGACTAATATCATCATATAAATAGACGTGGCTCCAATAAAAATATTTTTTGTTTACAGTTATGTGTATTTTTGTTACCTCTTTATTTAGTTCAGTTCATTATAGTCATATTTTTAAGTTTGATTGCAGAAAGAGATTTTATATTACAGTTAATTTAAAAACAGTTAAACTCTAAACTCAATTATATCCTTACTCACTTTTGTTCCCTGCATATTAAAATAAAATAAATAAATATAACAAAACATTACCTAAAAACATTACATAAAATGTAACGTCTATTGATAACATTATTTTATATAGACATGTATAAATAATACGTATGTATTAGTATATTTATAATAAAAGAATTTTGTTATAAAATATTTTAAAACTTACCGATTTTACAAAATTAAATACTGTACTTTAAATGTTTTATGTAAATTTAGTAAAAATATTATATGGTTATTGTCCTTGTTATTTTAAAATGAAACCTACAATATTTAATCAAACACTTACATCATCATTGTTCCCGATATATCGGATATCAAGTTTAAACTAAAAATATGAATTCAGCAAAATGAAAATCGAAATTATATCAAAATTAGCTTTTATAAGTATAACAAGTTTCAATAAAAATTTATCAATAAAAATTTGATAATTTAAAAACAAAATTTACAGTTTATAACTCAATAATAAATAATATTTAGAAACAGTTACCAAACTAGTAGGCAATTAAAAGAAATTCTAAAACTTACTGAAGACACAATAATTTCGATATTGTTTTTATCTAACTCAAAAAGCATTTGTATAATTTGCAGTCTAGAACAATTCGTCGGAATTAAACATTAAGCTTACTTCTATTGGTTATTGTGATGTATACGGTATATAGTATAAAGCATAAATAACATGTGTACATGAAGTTATAAAGTCTGCTATCAGCAGGCTCCATTTGAATGATGCATGAGATCTGGACTATCGCAACATGTGTTCAAAGCTAACAACCACTCTATAGCTGTGATAGCCTTAATTTAATACACTTCAATGTGCAGTATGTGACTGCCAACACTGATTTAGCAGTTTCCTGTCGCTATGTCCATTATAAGACTTGTTTTTGTTTAAATTTATAATTCAAATACTGGATCACGTTTAAATAAAATCCCATTTACTTCATTGTATGTTATATTTTAAATAAGTTAGGTAAGCTTTAAGATAAGTTTAATTACTAAGAAGACATACGAAGATTATCCGAAAATAATTGTTGTTAAAAATTCATGTGTCGCAATTGTACTTAAAAATGACCATTAGTATAAATAAAATATTGTTAAAATTAAATACAAATAAACTAATGTTCTAGTTTAAAATACAATAAAAATATATAAAAATATAGAAACACACCGGTGCAATTATATTCAATGTATTCACATACATTTTAATGGCTCTGACCTGGAATTACAACTGTACAATCGATAAACTGTTATTGTCAATAGATTTTATTTTTATTATAAAAATAATACTGTATAGGTCTGTTAACGTAAATTTTACTTTTTAATGATAGTGTGAAGTGTGTAAATAAAATAATTAAAACATGTACTATTCAGTTACATTAAGGTAGCAATTTCCAGAGTGTATTCTATCTTTCAAACAACATATTCCACACAATTTATACGAGACACAAGCTTCAAAATAGTCTTGTCCTCAGAATTTGCAATTTACATACACAGTGCCTGAGATGTCTCTCACGTATTACTTCTCCAAATGTAAGTTCACATCACATTTGTAATGGATTCAAATACGTAATAACACTGCTCTTAATGCAATGTGAAAATCAATTTATATTTACAATTAAACTGAATGCTCAGATAAACTATTTTTCTATTATTATTTATAGTTTTTTTTGGCTTTAAAACCTTTATTAACTTGTATCTTTGTTATATTATTATATGCCGTTAATTTGAAATTACAATTAGATACTTCAGTTTTATTTGTAGGTATAAAGGACAAAATTTTTACTCTCTTTGGAATGCTTGGAATGTATCTGAATGTTTTTGTAATCAATTTTTACGTCGATTACATTATGTCAATCGTTTACTTATTATTAAATAACTGATTAATTTAAAGTACAAACTTAAACAAACAAGGAAGAGATTAATCTATAAGTATACAGTAAAATATACCATGGTTTAACTTGTAACTCTAAATAGTAAATTATATTTATTGGGTTGACTGTCAAGTTTTGTTTAAACGACCGTTGAATATTGCAGCTTAAAACTTATTGAAGAAAAAGTAATTTTATTTGTAGTCTATTAGAGTTTTTGAAATAATACATATAGTTAGCTGAATGATGTTTATTAAAACCAATGTCTAGAGAACATGTGAATAGTAGAGGTGACTTTAGGTCATATGGGATTATCAAGCGTTAGAAATGAATAGTGAATTTAGTGTTATAGCTGTTATACAAGTGTCGAATTTCTGTATCTGAATTAAGCATATCCTGCAGTATAATATATAACATGTTTGAATTATAACTTTATAATTACCTATTATGCAAGTTTAGGATTGTGATGAAGTTTGTTTCCTAGATTTAGAATATGTTACGCTCTATGCCTAATAATGAATTGGTTGAAGAACAATCTATGTTTTGTTTAGAATGAATGACTTATAACCTTTTCTTACTAGTTCTCTTTCATAAATTTACAATTTAAAATCATGATGTTAAAGCTGCTTTTTTTATGTAAGAGGAGGGCAAACGAGCTGGCGGGTCACAGATGATACGTGATCACCGCTGCCCATGAATTGCCCTTGCAACCTCAGAAGATTCACAAGAACGCTGCTGGTGTTGGTAGGAGTAAACGGCTTTTTTAAAGTTAGCTCTGTCGTACCTATCTGGAAATATCGTCGAAGGGAGTTCTTTTCACATTGGACTGGTACGTTGAAGAAAGGTCCTTGAGAATTGCACAGTGGAGGATCGCCACGCATCCAGGTGGTACGGATGGTATTCAAAAATACATAGTTTGCGTCTACTAATATACCTATGAACTTAAATTTTTTCACAAGGTTTTGTGATACAAAGTAGCATTATTAATTCTGTTATTTTCATTATATAATAAAACTTTCTCCTCAACCATAACAAGTTTGAATTGAAATCTGTACCAGGTACCACTGATTGTAGAATGGTCAAAGTTAGGTAATTTAGTCGTGTGCAAGGCGCTGCCATACGGAACTACCGTATAATAAAGGAAGCCAATATAATTCACATGGGAGTCTCATTATTACTATTGTTGTCGCTTCCCATATCAGAACGTAACTTTAAACTGCGGATCATACATTTAACACATTACGATGATCGCTTCCAAATTAGATAAGAGCCAAAATTTATGTGAAAAGATTATATACCTTCCCTTGAAAAAAATACAATAATTTTAATTTATTAAAAAAAATTTAGAACATTTTAATATATTTTTATATACATGTAAATTTAACTTTAATATGTATATATTCTTTAAATGTTATGGTAATTCCCAAAATAAGTCTGATATTAAATATCTTAAATTCAATAATATTAGATATAGAAAAAAATAATAAAATAATTATATATTACAAAAAGAAATACTTTCTTATTACTCTTTTGCTATTATCATTAATTTTTATATATTGTAGAGCTTGGAAAAACATATTATAATAATCTTGTAAAAGAACAACGAGTTTCAAAATACTTCTAAAATATACAATTGTGTGTCCTTCCACAAAAACTAATCATAATGTCAGAAGCAATATCTATACTGGAGACAACATTGGAACATAAAACGAAAATTGTTACATAAAATAAATAAAACATAAAATCAATTTTTTGTCGTTCTGTTCTACTTAGAATGGTGTTTAATTTTGTTCTTGGAAAATACTTTACGTAAAATAAAATTATATATTTTTTCGTTTAATATTATTTAGTAGTCTTGATCTTTTTATTATCGAGATAAAGATATAGTAATTATTGCATCTAAAATAAATGATATGAAATAAACTTTATATAAGATTTGAAAATAAAATAAAAGATTAATAAAATTCTTGTCTCCAATTATAAATTACACAACAATTGGTATCTGAATTCACTACACTACTAAAATAAAAATAAGATTTTATTTTAAGATCTCAAATAAATTCTAACGATCAGTAAAATAATTTTTCTGTTCTCCGATGAAATACAAGTACTTAAACTGTAAATTTCATAATTTGAATTTAGCTCTCGATCATGTTCTTACCTCCAATTTCAAACAAATAAAAATAGATGTTTAAGTCCATTTCTCTTTAAAGTATATTACCAACATTTAAAGTTACAACAATACCTATTTTATGACGTATTTTTAACACTTACGAGGCACAACATTAGGCATAAAGATAGTGTTGATCGAAGTCTCTTATGTGTCGTAATAAAATGTGACTTAAGTGTCGTAGGATAGGATAAATCTTAAATCTTCTTTTAAGTATTTCCAACAGCGATATTGAGTAAAACTTACTGATTCATATTTTATGATCAATATGGGTAACTGAACTGTTATTTGATGGGTTTTACTATTTTTTGAGTAAAATTATTCCTAGTTTATTTGTGTTATAATTATATATTGTGATAAAAGCCTGATGAGAAGACTTTTCTGTATGTATAATAACAATAATTTATGGATTACAGGAAAAAAATAAAATATTTAGCTTGGCTTAACGCAGAATTAATTAACTTTAGCAAAACTGAAAACACGTTACATCTCTGAAGCCTGCGGTAACACATGGAATTGATTGCTTTTATTATTATAAACCTGAAATGATATTATCAAGACTCAGAATAAATAGACGATTTTACATATTTTATCTCCATTGATGTAATTGCAATGTTGTGGTCACAATGAATTATCATTAATACACAGCTGGTACTTCGTCATTGGTTCAATTATTCATCATTCTGACCTATATTACCTGAATACCTGAATTATCTGAAGGACTGTAGAGAACCGGATGTCTGATTATTCTGTTCTTAAAGAATCCGAATTGAAAAACTAGCAACCTATATCATAAATAAGACACTGGATAGAAGACTAAGCATGATAATATAAGATTATATTTATGTAATATTTAATATAATATAAAATAACGTATAACTGCAGTAACATGTTCTCAAATTAAAAAATCTATTTTCAATTTCAAATATGCATACCATGCACCTATAAGCTAATTGTTCTCACTGTTCTGAATATTAATAGTATTGAATAAATAGTCACAGTCATAATTAATATTTATGAACAAATAGAAATTCAATTAAATTATGTTTTTAAATAAATACTAGAATAAATGGGTAATTTTTTATCTTTTCCATTTGACGTTTGCTCATTTTCATTTCAGTTAAACGTTCATTAAATTTTCTAAAACACAAACTGATGCAACGTGAATAATGTACCGAATGACGATGGTGTGATATATAGCTAAAAACTTTTTAAAAAAGAAAAGCTTGCTATACATTATATTCCGTCTATTTGAATGTAATACAGACGCATGCACCCAGAAACTGATTAGCATCGTTAATAACGGTTTAAAATCGTTCGAGGCAAATCGCAAATTGTAACATAACATAAACATTTTCCCTTACATGTCTCGTCCTATATGTATAGTATAATTTTCTACTTGAGTATCAATACAAACCCCGCTTGTAGATAGGTTACCTGTATTTGTTCGTTACGGCACTACATACTGTTTCCTTATAAAAGCACTTCTAACACAATTTCCTTGTTAAGACCGAGTGTTCGAGAGGGAGACCAAGACAGATAATCTTTAATGAATTGATTTGAAACTTTCACATCCCATAACTAGTTAATAAAATAAATTTTTATAACATTTTAAGTTAAAAAAAAAGAAAAGCTTGTGTAGAGGTGTAATAACGTATTGTTTTTATTCTGGTTGATCTGAAACATAAATTTAAGACGATATTTATTTTTTTTTATTTTTAGATGCCGATTTTTTTTATTTTTATCTTGCATTTTATAACTTACATAACAATTTAAACCTATATAAATATATATACAAACCAAAGTTAAGCCAATTGTAATATCTTTAATAAACTCTTCTAAAACTAAGCCAATTATATACTGAAACAGATGTTATCTCACAAAACTTTACATCATATGTTCACTAGACCATATTATATTTTTCTAAGTACGCTGTTGACCGCGTAACGACCTGACGTATCTGAAGAGTGCTTCATGTCTCTGTAGTGAAAGAAACAATACGTAGATTAACACACCACAAACTTTTGTTATTTGTTTAATTTACCAATTTACAATCTAATTTACTTTGAATTCAGACAGAATAATATTTGCTACGTTCACTTGAATAAGTATCTATGTATTAATATACAGCGTTAGACTGTATTAAAGCTTTTGAGTTTCAAATTTAAACCTTACCAACAAAGTTTTAGTTCAGAACACTATGAAATTATTACTAGTCTAACTCTATTTTATACGTTTCATTATATTCAAAACTATAATTTAATACGAAATTTATTATTTTTTTATTTTATTATATTTATCTTTATACGAAAAAAAATGCAACAAACATATGCGCTGGTTGCGTTTAGATCTGAAAGCTTTTTACTTATTCTCATACTAAATATACGTTACTCGTTTTTACTCGTAGTTAGCTCGAATGAGCGAAATACAAAGACATGTCAACTTACTACGTACATACATAATATGTACCTACTGTGTTAAACATGAAGTTAATTAAGCTGGAAGCGGCTATTTCTTAATGAATATAATAGCTTTATATTATATATAAAAATATTAAATAACATTTTGTAATAAATATATTAATATTCAAATAAAAAAAGATATTGTTATTAAAAAAAAATACTTCAGAAATAGTGACAGATTTATTTAGGTCTATCGTACTTTATGAAAACATTTTTCAAATTATATATATTGTTTATAATTTATCGTAAATGATGTAACGCAAACAATGTTTATATCTAAAAAACCTGAATACATATTAGTCACCCTTGATTTTTTCTACTCCCATTAAGCTATCAGGTTCTACAATCTTATTGTCTCTTCTAGTGCTAGGAATTCCATTCCAATATTCTCATAAATACATATGTAGGGTATAATCATGGTTTCACCTAAAGCCAGTAGACGCTTCACAGTCATCAGCGCTCGTCAGAACGGAATTCACGTAAGCCTTGATAGCGGTCGCAATTAAGATACAAATTCACCAGAAATGTACTTTCATAGCTCGTTATCAGTTTTGTATGGGCGATGACACTTTGTTTGAGTAAGTTAGAAAAGTTATGAAATTATTTGTTTGCTACTTATTTTATTCTTCTTTGAAAATGATTACTTTTATAAGAAATGTCATTAAAATTTTTACCTGTAAATCATTTAAAACTTGTAGTCTAATTCTGTCAAACTAATGGTTCCTGTACCAGGCACCGCCTGACACAGTATTGTACGTGAACGTCTGTAATAAAGAGACCCTAAAATGTTATCATGCCTTTTCAAATTATAGTGAAATATTTTTTTGAATTTCGTAGAAAATACTATTTTTACATATAGTTACCAAAAACTATTTATATGTGTGTGTGTAACGAGTTGTGTAGAGTTGTATTTTAATTATATTAATAAGAATTTTAACAATGATTTTCCCTCGTTATTGTCACAATTCCTAAGATTGCCTGTAATCCTGCCATCCGCTAACAGTCCAGGCATTCCATATGTTTTTATTTGTTTTTGTCAATATATTCGAATCAAAAATATTGTCTTCTTATATTGACACATCGCTTCTCTGACATGAAATGAGTTAATATCGTAGTAATCCGATAATTGAATTTGAACTATTTAATCATTCTTATCATATAATTTAAATTAACACAAACAATCCAGTCGTAAATAATATTACGAAATTCTTATTACAGACTTGCCAAAATAAACATTAGATCATAAGTAACAATAATTATTATTCGTTAATTAGTTATTTTTATTATCACTCCGATATATATAATTTGGAAAAAACTATCTAAAATATTTTAATTTCACAAATTTACAATATTATATTCTATTTTAGATCTGTTTAACTTTTATGTAACAACAAATATTCCACCTTACAATATATTTAAGATAAGATGTGTGGACTTCTTTCTGAAAACAAGAATCCTTGTCCATTTGGTACTCCATTTGGTACTCCTGTGTCGAACTATTCTTTGACAGACAGGTAAAATCGATAAGTCCTGTAACGGCACAACTTCGATTCCTGTTCCTATATGTCACTGCACTCTTTCGAATATTTTTGTTTTCCTTTTATAGGGACATTGTAGGAGTTTTAGTGTTAGAAATAACAAAAATTTGAGCACTGTCTTGTTTCTAGAGATATATCTAATTTAATTTGACAAATGATATTAATTTAGTTTCTCAGGGAATACAAATCTTGAATCGCCTATTTAGGTAATTATTATTTCTATTTTACTTTTAAAGAATATTTGTGAGTACATTGTCTATATCACGGTTGTACGTAATTTAATTTTTGGAATGTTTAATTAATTAATTAAAATAAGAAAATATATTAACATGCTGTGGTTATTGACAATTCGTCCTTTACCTAAATATTTATCTAATACTATCAATAATTAAAAGTCATATAAATAATTGCTATTTTCGACCTATATTTTCTATAGTTCTGATAATGAATGGTTGTATAAGAAATTGTAAACTTATAGAAAAATATTTACGATTTGATTACTTATTTTTTCTCAGATAGATAAAACATACAAACTTAGTAAATTGATCGCTTTCTTTTGCTATAATTTCGCTTTATTGATTTTGGATATATTTGTCAGTGTGTGGATTAGGTTGAATGAGTTTGTGTATGCGATAAACATTGATTACAGTTCTATGAAATAAAATTAAAATAAACACAAACCTTGATAATTAGATTAGTATTTATTTTTTGGTCCTTTATAAAATGATTCAAGGGTTCTCTCTATGAAATTACTATGTTATAACAATAACAAAAGTAAACACAGGTTACACTTATCAATGACTCTTAATTATATCAAGCTTTGAAATACATTTTACAAACTTTATTTTCATTAACCAAGCTAAATATTTAAATCTATTTTCAGTTTTAAATTATTATTATTATTATCTGCGTCATTAAATATATTATATTTTTATTATAATATTTACTTTATTATAAATAATACTAAAGGTGGATTAAAGTCTCTTCGATAGCTTATGTTCTGAATGATATCTAAAGTGCAGAACACATGTGGTGTTCAGAGCATAGAAGTGGCCATTGGATTAGTGAAATACATAAAATAGACAACCCTGGTAGTTGTAAGTGCTGCATCATAACCGTAAAGTCTGCGGCAACATGGTGGGTGGGGTTTTATCGTTAATCCCATTTAAGTTTATTACGATGAGTGTAAAAGCGATTGGAGATTGAATTTTGTTCTTTAATTGGTACAAAATAAGTTAATAAAAATTCTCGAGGTGATATTAACTAGTCTGTAAAGTTTGATGAACGATACTTGTCCTTTTATAATCAAATATCAATTTAGTGATGATTCGTTGAGTTTTAAACTGAGTAAATTATGTTTTATTGTATGTACTTGTATGTATAAACATAAAATATGTAACAATAATGTTAAAAATTGTATGTTTAAAGTAACGAATTTTTAAGTTCAAAGATTGACTTTGTTTACACATCCTCCATGTAAGACATTGTGATTTGATTTATTCTTATATAAACGCCGCCGCCACGCATTGAAATTACACATATATTTTTAAGTAACCAGCCATTTTCAGTGTTTGGACAAAGGATTATCAAAATTAAACAACCTCGAACGAATAGTGGAATATTCTTTTAAATATGTTTTTTTATCCATTATTAGTTAATCATTGGGCACAGCGTGAAAAAGGCATAAAACCACTCTGTTACGATAGTAGACTCCAGCATTACCACTAAGATGTGACTCAGCATCACGTAGGCTTTATACTCGATTCAAAATAATACATTTACGAAGGAACGTTAGATCTATAAGTTTTATATATACTATTGTTAGACCATGCTGATTATAGCTGTACGTTATTGCAGTCTATATAACTCTTACAGTCTATACTAATTTGAGTATGAATAATAAAGCAATATAAGATTTAATAAAAAATATTTATACCAAATTCTATGCCATCATAGTGAGCTTTTCCTATATTTACTTACTCATAAAAGTTTTGTTTTTTCTTGAGCATTTAATTTGTTTATTGTTTTAGCAAGATTAAAACTGAATATGAAATTTAATTATGCGACATCGATATCATAATTTAAGTTTAGGAACATATGAAAATTACAATATCAAAGAGTTCTCTTAATGAGTCAAAAGGTAACATCGTAATTAAATAGAACATGGAGCAGGATGTAATTACCACCTCACTCGTAACTTGTAAGGTTCATAGAATTAATTGACCTTGAATTATATTAAAGGTGTTCTATGTAAGCTAAAACCTCTTTATACTGTTACGTGGTTTTACTTAGTTAATTATTTTAGTTCTAGAAAATGTTACTTAAGTAATATAATGTGATAAATAAAGTGAAGGTATTATTTAAAACAGATTACATGAAACACTGAAAATCATGACCTATCATTGGTCGTTTTCGAATATTTTACAATTACTTATTTATGACAAATTTCGAATTTTATTTCCATTAATTGGATCTAAAAAGTATGAATATAAATTCACGTTAAGAGAAATCATTAAATCTAACGTGACTTTAAAAAGACGTAACTTTTAAAAATGAAAATATAAAAGGACGTAAACAACACGATTGTCTATGTAAATATATCCATTAACAGGTCAAAAAACTAATTATAAATCTATGGCCATGAAGTGCTTGTCCTCTATAAATAAATAAGAATCGACTAACATATAAGATTATTTACCTTTTAAGCTCTACCCAGTTCAAGGATGGTTCTTTGTTAGTACATTAAATAATATCTTTGTTGCTCACATTGTGTCATGGCACACATACTAAACGAACTCAAATAATGAAGTATCCTTATAATAGGCTAGTAAAACTGCTAGTCTCAAATATAAGCCTATTCGCAATCAAAACTTTGTATATTTAAATATATAATAAAGCTAAACATATATACATCTTCAATATATTTTCAAAATCTCTTTGTAAACCAGGTTAAAGAAATAAAAAATATTTTAGGTCTTGGTTAACTTAATACAATTTTTTTTAAATGTGTACAAATGTGTGTATTAACTGCAGCACATACTCCCTATATGTGTTATCCGTTTTTAATAAATGAATTCCGATATGCAATTATTTATTTCATGTTTGTTAAACGTTAATAATTATAGATAAAAAAGCCGAATAAAATAATATATGCCAAACTACATTACTTATTATTATCCAAAAATTGTTTCTGATAGTATTAAGATGTTCATTCCAATATTCTCATAAATGCTTATGTAGGGTGTAATCATGGTTTCATCAAAAGCCGGTGAACGCTTCACAGCCATCAGAGCTCGTAAAAATCTTTTCGCACAATCGTTGATAGTTATTGCAATTAAAACACAAATTCATCAGAAATGCGTTTTCTCATAGTCGAAGAACAATATTTGAACAATATATAATCGGGTATGTCAGCAGCAAGGTGCAGTCATTTACTTAGTAAGGAGATTAATTTAATTAAGCACATTTATTTAATCTCAAGCATTTTTTTCAATTATTGCAAAAACAATTTTCTTAACTAATGCTTAACATGAGAGTTTCAGCGTAACTCAAAGCTCACTCGTAAAACCCCTTCGCGTGGCTTTATTATTATATATTTTAATACATCTAAATAATCATATTATGGGGATCTCACCTTTAAATTAAGCAGCCATTTTGTTACTTAAAGTATTTAGAATGCTGTAGTATATGATGTATTAAATTTGTTTGTATTCTTTTATTGAAAAGAAATATATAAAACTTAGAGTAACCTTTAACAATTACACCAGTTTATAATGTTATAGCCATAAAGACTCTTATAAACGACAATTCGAAGGCACACCTGTACCAGTCGCATGTGTGTAATCACCGTAATACCATTTTCTTTTATATAACTATAGGAAGGATCCACCTTAATAATTCACATACCCTATTTTATGTAATGTGTATCGGCACTATATTTACTTTACTGATAGATAAATTGTATGATTATATTCTGAACTATCTTTGAAAATACCTTAATTAACAATGTTTTAAAACCATTTTTTTTTATCAAAAACTATCGTAACTATTTTCTTTTGTTTTATTTTGCACCTGTATTTTAAGTAATATAGAATGTTAAGTGCTTGTGTATCACTTATAACTAACTAGTCCGTGTTAGACTAGTTAGTTATAAGTAGCTGTATTGCTGCTTATAACTAACTAGTCCCTTACCCTGTATTGCTTTTAATATACTAAGCAATACAGGGTTGCTTAGTATATTACTCTATACAAGCCCGCTCCTTTACGCACCTCGTTTAATAAAACAGAATTTTCAATTTATATACTCAAATTTAATAAGCGGCACTTTATCAAAATGAATCTTCAGAGGGTTGCTAGCGTTTTAAAACATTTCAGAAGATGGGTATTCTTTGTTTTGATTATCTTTTAAATCGGTTATTTATATTATATGATAATATCATATCTATATATTAATACGTGATGCCAAAACTTTGGACCCCTTTTTACGAAAATTGCGCGGACGCAGGAGCATAAAATTTGGCACACTTATAGTTTATGTACAGAAGAAGTGCACAACGCTAATATTTTTCAATAATAATGCTTATAAAGTACATTAAATCAAGAAATAAAACATTACCCACACTACCATGCATTTCACACACACATGTTTGTTTTGTTTTTCATTTTGTCTATAGACATAGAAACATTACACACACTACCATGCAATTTCACACACCTACTTAGTACAGACTTAGAGTATTGACATTGACATATTAAAAATATATATATTTGCCTATACATACTCTGTGGTCAAATGGTTTCTTTTGTTTTTCATTTTGTGCATAGACAGAGTACTCAAAAAAAAAGTTTAATTTGTCTCATTTAATTAAATATAAAAAAAGATTTTAATAATAATGCATAAAAAATACATTAAATCAGTTAATAAAACATTATACTAACCAGCATGCATTTGACACACGCATACATACTCTGTGGTCAAATTGTTTCGTTTGACTATTATAGACATAGTTGAAAAGTTTGTTTCCTGTGGTTTTATTGAATGTTTAAAGTTAATTAAAGTTTTATTTGACGAATACTACGTGAAATACTGAGCATTTATACAAATTTATATGAGTTGTGTAGCAGTAAGATACATTTAAACGTATCGTCGTCTTTCAAGGACTATCATTATATGCATAAAGAAAGTACTGTAGCAGCAATCTGCAATAACAACATTCAGGTACAAAATTTTTTGCTATTGCTGGTTCAAAGCAATTATTGTAGTTTACGATTTCAGTGATTGCATATACTTTAGGATAAATAAGTGATTTTGTGTAAGAATTATCAGAATTAAGAATTCATCATACAGGTAAAAACTTTTTCTCTTCTTGATTTCAGTAATCTATGAAAGAACTTTAATTATGCCTCGACATAGAACATTAACGAGTCGGAGTGAGAGACAAAGAAGAAGGAATATTTCTCTAAGAGGCAGGAATAATTCCTCATCAGCAGTATTAGATAGTAATATGATTTTGAGAGATGCATTTAAGTGAGCTCTAAATGTCATTCCAAATGTTTTTTTAAGTTAAGATTGTGGATTAATTAATTTAGAGTGCAGGTTTTGCAATGCGAAACATTTTGAATCTGAAGTGACTTAAGGCGACCAAACTGCATTCACTTCATGTTGTCACAAGGGTAAAGCAATATTACCACCCTTAAGTCAAGATGAATATTTGCTTTAAAATATTATATGATGGACTTACTTCAAATTAACCTTCAATAAAAAGTAAATCAAAAAATTATTTTGAAAATATTAGGAAATATAATTCATGTTTTGCTATGGTTAGCTCAGAAGCCAAAGTTGCTGAGGCAGTTGCAAGTGGAGTGTATCATTTAAAAATACATGATGTTTTTTATCTCAGATCAGGCCCAATGACTGCCGCATATGGTCGCTCACCATGTTATGCACAATTATATTTTTATGATGTTGACACTGCCATTAATTATAGATTACAAGAACATATGTATTAATCAAACATGTAACAACAACATAATGTTAATGGTATAATTAAGAATATCTCAGTTTTGGACTCATCTTTAGACCCTTTAGCGTACCCACTGCATTTTCCCAACGGTGATACTGGGTGGCATGTCAATATTGCTCATAATACACCAACTACATCTATTTCAAGAGCACCCAGAAATAAATTAACCATACTTCAGTATACAGCCTATTGACTAGCAATTAGAGATGATTTCAGCATGTTACACCATTCACAAAAACTATTTCTGCAGTGGATTGTTGATATGTATGTGAGAATAGAGGGCTCACGATTACACTTCATTCGACAAAATCAAACAAGTCTTAGGTCTGAAGTTTACAACAATTTAACAGACTACTTAGAATTGGACATGAATGCCAGGAATGTTGGCCGAAGAGTAATTTTACCATCTTCATTGAATGGATCACCAACAAATATGTATCAGAATTATTTAGATGCAATGTCAGTTGTACAACATTACGGAAAACCTTCCTTATTTATTACAATGACTTGCAATCCAAGATGGCTAGAAATAGTGAACAACATTGGTGTAGGTGAAGTTCCTAATTTTAGACCTGATATTACTATACATGTGTTCAAGTCGAAATTGAAAGCATTCATAGAGGGCCTTATACAAAATAATATCTTTGGTAAAGTTGAAGCACTCATTTACAGAATTGAATTTCAAAAAAGAGGATTGCCTCATGCTCATATTTTACTCACTTTAAATGACAAGATAAAATTGTTGTGTTTTGTTTTAGTAAACATTTTTTTAAATAGATATTCTTTATTTTACTTTCTTTTAATTTCATATAGTTTGTTCAAAAAAGAAATTGGCAAATAACAGTCTTGGTCAAATCTGTGGTAACAGTAGTATACTTTTCGACAGTAGAACCTTAGTAATGTTTTAATATTATATTTTAATAATGTATATTAAGTCACAATTTAAATTTCGTATATGGTCGAATTTCGACCACTGGGCGACCACTAGTTGATATAAATATATAATGTAACTTCTGATTTGATACAAACTACATATCTTTAAATTATTAAAAATACTCAAACCATTAATTGAAATAATTTTTGTTTTGTTTACTTTTCATTTAGATGTAATTATATATTTTTTCATAATTAACCGAACCCAAATTTTATTTTAAGTAAAAAACTATTATATTATATCCTAAGCTACAAAGTTTTCAATGTGACAGCATAGTGTACAAGTCCAATAATTTTATAGGAATACTAGCTTATTCCCTCACGCTTCGCTGGGTACACTATTAATTTGGATATGATCTTAGGTTGCTATGGTAACCGTTGCTATAGTAACTCTTACTCCCGCGTTAAGTGTATAGCTCCTACAGGTTTAAAACTTGGCAAAATGCAAAAAGTTGAAATCCGTTAGGATAGGAATTCCGTAAAATCCGTTTTAAGTGGACGTCTACGTCACAAAAGGAGTAATTATGTAAAAGTTAAAGTTAATCGGATATATAGTTTCGGAGATTTCGCCATGAGTCAGTGAGTGTATCGCTTATATGTATATATATAGATATTGGTTTATGGAATTATTTGTGGTATTTTCATTCTATTGTAATAAGAAAATATCGGGATAGAAAAAATTACTGAAATGGCTGATATATCTTACTTGGAACGCTGTAACAAAAATTACATATAATTAAATAAAAAAGAGTAACAATTTTTAAACGATAAAGAAAGTTTGTTGTGGTAAAGTAGAGTAATCATCCCGGCCTCTCTTCACCAAAATGTACAAACCTGAAATGAAATCAGCTACGATGTAGCGAAATGCAGCAACTTTCTACATTCTGTTGAAGGAAAGGAGGTCTGGACTATTAAAAACTTAACTACTAAAAAAAGGTCTTCTCATAGGAAATTTTTAAGCACGTAATGTCAAAAAATTGTCGTCTGTTTCCTTTCTTGTACTTATATTTTAATATGAGGATATGTATGAGGTATATAAGTCCCATATACTGTTCTAGTATATATCCTCATCAAAGTAAAAAAAACTTTTGAAAAAATTCATAGTTTTGAAACTAATTCAGTATTGCGGTCACAAAGACAGACAGAAAGTCAGACAAAACGAACTAACCTATTAACTGCAATGTATCTAATAAATTGGTCCAACTCACTTATAAGTCGGGGCTTATTTTCTAAAGTGCTATGTTTTTTGTTAAGTTTCAGATTTACCACTTCACAACATTACGCTCTTTCTATTTTTATTTGTCAAACCCATAAATATTATTAAAAAAATACCAGTTTATGATGGAAACTTCAATGTAAAGTTAATATCATAAGCTAAGATAATTTATTCAGGCACACCAAAGGTTTTATATATTGAGAAAATATATACAGACATAACAACATCAGATAAAGGAATAACTTTTTTCTTTATGATCGATCAAAACATATCTACAGGCATCATGAAGTGAACAATCTGCATTGGGATTATCCCTGACTTGGCATAATAAGTAAGACGTAACTTAGAAACTGAGAATTAATCCCTATTTGAGTCAATGACAGAGCAAAGTTATAATTTTAACCTTTTTATACGACAGGATATGCATACAATATCCATTATAATTTAGATACTGCGTTTAGACACTTGTGTAATGGCCGTAATACCCAAATGCACTATTAATTTGTAACACTGATTTATCAAACACGTTCTAAAGTTACCTCCATTGTACACACTCTATACCTTGATTTAACAAACATCACTTTAGCTAATAACATTATTTTCTAAATTAGATCTAAATTATTGAGCTGAGCGAAGCGAAGCTCTTACTGGTCAAAAGTGTGTTTCGATGTTCGCCTACTCCTCCTAAACCATTTAAGCTAGAGCTTTAAAATTTTGCATATGCATTCAAGTAAGTTTCCCGCTCGTTTAGCAGTTCTTTGATGACATTCGTGATTGTAGATTTTGATTAAATGGTCAAAAAGTGTCCCATAGATCAATATATACTTTTTTAACTTAGCAATTCATTATAACATTACTTTGCTACAATAATTGTGACAGGCGTCAAAATATAATAAATAGATACTGCACAGGACCACTCTTAAGGGCATTCTTTTGTACGTTTTAGTGACGTGTTTGACTGCTGCTCGTAATTATAATAACTTCAACGGTTGTTTTTAATTGATAAACAAGTTCCACTTACACTTATAACAGACTAGCAGGTTTCCCATGCTTCGCAACGCACCGCGAAAATGAAGAAGAGAGGGAGCGGGGGGTAAGCTTTGCAGTTTTTTAGCTGTAACTATGAAACGGTTTGGATCTTTACAAAATCCTTTCTTATTGCACCTATACAATATCTCAGGAGTCTTGTGTCCAAATTTCAGCTTTCTAGGTTTTACGGTTTGGGCTGTAGAGCGATGAATGAGTCAGTGAGTGAGTTCCTTTGTGCTTTATATATTAAGGTAATCTGATTCAAAATTCCTCCAATTGTGTGTTTAATCAACGACTTAAGGAAAACCTGTACGTCATTATTATTATCTTTCAGTAAAGTTATCTTTCCATTTTAACATTCATAAATGAGTCAGTGCGGTTTCGTAACTGTTGAGTTCCGCAGTAGTTAAATTTGATGTACTCCAAAATTATACAAATTACGACTTGCAATAAAACAAAAGGTGTTTTAAAGGATTAATACATTAATGTACTAATTATACCATTTGTGTATAAATTATATAATAAAAGGTTTTAATTAGTTTCCTGTCCAGTTACAGTACTTTCAGATTATTACATTAGATACGGGACAGACCTTCTACGTCATTACTAGAACTTTGAATTTGATAGAATATAAAATATTTTATGCAAAGAAGCCTACATTTAATATTCATAACATATTATTAAATATCTAAATATATTTCTTTATATATTTATATTAGAATTTTCTCAGTTCATTTTATTGGGCATAAATATTGGTAAAATTATGAACTTAATTAAAAAAACAATTATAGTGGAAGAATTTTATTTTCTTATGTAAAAAATCTCGATCGATTTCTCGACGTTTCACATTTCTTTATATTCCATAAATTTTTACAATTTGAAAAAAAGGCAGGATTGCTCTGCACAAATTAGTGCGGTCAAACATTTTCAAGACTCAAAAGCCGTAAGATTCACCCAGTTACATCAACAACGCCTCTCCTTTTAACATTTTTCAAAGCTTGACATCAGTCATAAGTTCCACCACCAGATACAATCAGATCAGAGGATCAAGATCAAGGATTCTGTCGCAACTCGCGTACAATAAAACAAGAATTGAACCTCTGTGCTCATCAAAGGATATGTGGTTGAAAGGCAGAGAAAGATTCTCTTTACTGTTGAAAAATTAAGGTCTAAAGTAATACATTTTCATTTGTAATAGAACTTATTCGGGCTCTGGGGCTGGAGGTACAATATGGAGCACGCAGCGGACTTTTCAAGCACCAAATTTTAGACAGACATTTGAATTAAAGTTAATTGTGCTTAGCGTAAGCAAAGTTCTTAACCGTTTGGGAGACCTTTTTTTGTGTTTAGTTGTCTCCAGAATACGACGCGATAATTAGCTAAAAATTTTCTCATGTATGTTGGAGCCGAACGCGGATGTTATAGCGAAAGCAGATTGAAAAAAAATTCAGCCATTCAAAAGTTAAAAAAAAATCACTCCTGCCATAGACAAAACATTAGAGCTGACTTGCGCGTGTGAGCCATGTGCTGAGCTAGAAGGTGACAATTAGTCCTAATAAATCGATATTTCCTGTAGCTATTCAGATGAAAGGAGAGGGGCTCAGCTTAACACCCGCCGCGCAAGTTTGGCGGATCCTAGTATATTAGTATAACATTGAAAAAAAATATTGGTGAAGTCGTTCATATTTAATTCCATTACTATTACAATAATAGACATTTTCGAAAACTTCAATAAACTACAAATTAAAACTACAAAATTTAGAGTACAAAATTTTATTAAATGAGCATAAAAAAATGCGATATTTTAAAGAATTTTGGACACATTACGAAAATTGAAATGAAAAAAAATATATATATAAATTTACAAGTTAACCATTTTATCGAATGTATCTTAGTTCAGTCATTATTAGTGAATTAAATATCAATAATATTCTGTAAACATAAGTACATACTTAATCGTCTGAATTTTTCGCAAGCACAAAAGACAAATAAATATAAAAATTTCCTTGTAAATATTTTTCATAATATAATTGCTTATTTAAATCCCGTGGTAACGATGTTTAAATAAGCTTTACATCATCCGAGTTTATATTTTTGCAGCGTACGGATTATTAAATTTATCAGAGTTTGTTTATTTTTATTTACGGTAAATTAATAGTGTCTTATTTTGCAATTTTTCCATTTATATCGGATATAATGATAGAAAATAAATTCAGACATATTTTATCAAAAGATCTCCTAAAGAAAAGTTTACCTATAAGTATAGTTGCAATATCCACACTTATTAATATAAAAATATCTTATGTAATTAACAATAATTTACTAAATTTATATATATATATATATATATATATATTATTAGACATTCTCTTTGCTCGGAATTCCATTATGGAAGTAACTATGTGGAGCTTTTATAAGTTTTTATGTAATGTAGGATTATTGTTAATTTAATAATTGGCAGGACCTGACACTGCGACTTCAAGATTGTCGTCTCCGTCATTGATGCCGAACGAATATATATATTTTTTAAATACCACCAGTCACCATAATTGACTTCAGGAAGTAATAGTAGTTGTATCCTTTGTTATATTCTCCTTGGTAGATTAAGTTCGCCTTCCTAAAATTGAAGATGGACTTTGAAATTTAATGTTACAATACGAGTAAAACCCAAATATTTAAATATAATAAATATTTCTTTCATCAAGAAGACGAATGAAGGAACATTCCGCTTTATTGACAGTGTGGTTAATTATGTTATATCGAATGAAAGTCTAACTGGTTTTACATCCTCGACTTCATAATGCATGTGGACGTGGAATTAAATATTGTATTTATATTTCTTCATAATATATACTATGTAAAATGTCTTAGCCGGTTATTGAAAATATTTTTTTTATTTTTCTTACAAACATGCATACATATTTTTTATTAAAAATATTAAAAGTTTAGTATTGTGTATAAGCTTGGATCGATTGAACGCTTATTGGACCTGTTCTACTGAAATTTTATCGCATTATTTATCCCCAAAACCCATCAAGTGACTTAATGAATAGTACAAATAACAGTACTCTACCGTTCAATAAGGACTAAAACTAAATAACTTGGTATCACACAGAAAAAGGATTTACGATTGAATAGAAATCGATAAGAACAATCAATTATAATTATACTAATGGCCGCCTTCCTTTAACTCATTATATTGAAGCTCTCCTCATCTAATACGGTCCGCTGGGACGTGACTACTTATTCTTTGTTTTTAGAACCCATTTTACATAGCAATAATAATATAAATTATCTTCGTTAAATTTGTTTTTAATTTTCATGTAAATATATTAAGAATTTAAACCATTTTATTACATTAATTATAATAAAGTAATAAACTCATTTATTTTAATACTTAAAGTAAAAATGTTACGCCTTGAAAATGTTTAGCCTGAATACCAGTTAAATTAACTTGTCCAACGAATAAATTAAAACTTTATACTTTAATAGTGTAATCAAGATCGAGATTATTCAGTAAATTGATCTTAATTTGAGTAAATATAATACTTTCATTTATAAAATATAGTTTTTAAATATTTTACAACATTATTTATATAATTAATAATGTCGTGTCAGTTTTGTGTTTTTTAATAACTCTTTAATATATTACTTTCTTGTTACATTACTATCTTGTTATAAAAGATAACAGGAGAGACTTGGAGTTAGAACTAGAGACTTGAAATATCGTGATAGCTTGTACACAAAGAAAAAAGTGTTTTTGAGTAAATAGACCTGTTTTCATCTCTTTTAATACGAATGTATCAATTAATATGCAACAAATTTTTTTAAATTACCAAATCCGAGCGATAATAAAATTTTAAAGAAGAGCAGTTTATACCTTATCACTGGTTGCGGAAATGGATGTAATAAACTATTACGAATTTTCCGAGATATTGGCCAAGTTTTCTTAGTAAATATATATATTTCACTGTAGATATAAATTAATATGTCACTCTATGTAGTATCCTACGCGAGTGTAGTCCGACTGATTATTATTTTTTTATGATTAATGTTTTCAAAAGAAATATTTATTGCCCTGCCACAGTTTTGCTGGGGCTCAAACATACGAGTATGACATCGATGGCGTTCTTATTGCCGTATGTTTACGGTTTTTAACGAGCAACAAAGACCTAAATATAAGTGTGACACAAATGAAAAAATAACCATAATTTAATCCAATCCAATATTTATAGCAAAACTTTAGATTTTTAACAAACAGCTTCTTTTTTTAAATTTATTGTTTAATAATATATTATTCACAGGTCTAAAACAAATTTTCAGAAATGCATATTAATAACGAAGTAAACTAACGAACACAAGCATATTAGTAACAAAGAAAGATGTAACATAAGTTAAGTATGAATATAAGTAATTCAAGATAGTGCTGAATTAAATTGGAAGACCAAAAGAAAATTATATTAATGTGTAAATGCTACGAGGACCCTTATTGTAAATATGTGTGTTTTGCGACTTGATACAAAATTCTTAGTTTTATCTTTATCTTTTTTAAATAATCTGATCTGTATCAAAGTAAAATTCCTGCCAAGAAATAAAAACTTTTAAAATGTTATCTTCATTAGAAATAACCTCATTATCACAAAATAACAAAACATGAATCTGCCGCTATTTTTACATTTTCTTTCTTCGTTAGATCATTAATTAAGGATAGATAAGGCTTTGTATCATTAGATATACTATGTCCATTATATCTTGATAAGGCCAAGTACTCCGGAGGAGTTCCGTATATGTAACCCTAAAGGATTTTTTAATATAATATGCATTTTTCTTTAATCACTAAAAAGATCAATTATGCTACATGATGTAATGATGATGTAATGATCTTTAAATATAAGTAATTAACAAAATGAAACTGGTTATGAATCTGTGTTGCTACTCTCTAGTTCATATTTACAAATATAAAGATACAAAACCTGTGCAATACTTCCGTTGTAGTAAAGAAATGTATTATTTTTTTTTTTATTGAAAAGTATTAATGCTTACCATTTCGATATTTTCAATTCTTCAAGTTCAACTTCACAATAAAGAATTTCAAATAAACTTTGAAGAATGAATTTAATACGTTCTTACATCTTCACTGTATAATTTCCTTTCTACTTATAATTTCTTTTTTGCCTTTTCTGTCCAACATTTTAGCAAATGAAGAAGTAGAGAATTTCTTTCCGGATTAACCTCTGTTATTATATCATTGTTCGCATTGAGAAGTTAAGTAGAACAAATTGTTGTTTATAAATCTCTCGTCAATGTTAAAGATCGGTCGGTCACTAACAAAACATTTTGTTTTTATCTCTCTAACACCCTCTGTAGATAAATAGATAACGCAAGCGATAATTTCGCAAAACCAAAAGAAATTTTATTGCTTTCCTGCGTTTGGATTTTTAACTACAATATAGACCGAAATCTTTAAAGCATTTATTTCTTACTAAAGTTACATATTTTGCATTTTATAATTAAAATATGTACAAGTTTTTTTAACGTCAACTATGTATTTGTAATAATATAGGATTGACTTCTGTTATACAAATGAAATAACATTCAAAAATAAGGTCAGTGTATCAGTCTCTTATTATAAACTATGTACTGTGTATGTACAGTCACATGCAATGAAAAGTATACACTTTTTTTTTTTTTTTTTTTTTATTTTAGTGCAAACGAGCTTGCGGGTCACCGTTGGTATGTGATCACCGCCGCCCATGAACTCTTGCAACATCCGAGGATACACAAGAGCGTTGCCGGCCTTGGAGAAAGGAATATATGCCTTTTTTGAAGGTACCCATGTCGTATCGATCTGGAAATACCGCCGAAGGAAGTTCGTTCCACATTTGAGTGGTACGTGGGAAAAAAGTCCTTGAAAACCGCACAGTTGAAGATCGCCACGCGTCCAGGTGGTATGGATGGTAAAGGAGGCGATGGCGAGCTGTGCGGTAGGGAAATTCGGCGGTAGGCATCAGATCGAATAGTTCTTCGGAACACTCCCCGTTGTAAATGCGGTAGAAGACGCACAAAGAAGCCACGTCTCTACGCAATGCCAAAGAGTCCAGCCGTTCACAGAGCACTGGGTTCCCGACAATCCGAACGGCTCTCCGTTGTACGCGGTCAAATGGTAGAAGCTGATATTGGGGTGATCCGGACCAGAGATGAGAACAGTACTCCATGTGAGGCCGGACCTGCGCCTTATAGAGCGCAAGTCTTTGGCCAGGTTTGAAATACTGCCTCGCTCTATTGATCACTCCCAATTTCATCGAGGCCAACTTGGCCTTGCTCTCCAGATGACCACGAAACTGACAATCGCTCGAAATGTCGAGACCCAGTATTCTGATACTTGGCGAGGCAATAAGAGGAGTGCTCTCGAAGAGCGGTGATACGACAAATGGGGTTTTCTTAGTGGTAAACGCGCAAACCTGTGTCTTTAGGGGATTGAACTGAACGTGGTTCAGTTCACCCCACTCAGAGACCATCCCCAGGGAGGTCTCTATTGAAGACACAAGTTTCTTTCGGCACCCGTCGACGTTTTCCCGAGAGAGACCTGCACGACCGGAATAAACTGCATCCCCAGTGCTGTCATCCGCATAACAATGTATGTTGGAAATATCCAACATATCATTGATATGCAGGAGGAACAGAGTTGGGGATAGCACGCAGCCTTGGGGTACACCAGCATTCACGGGCTTGGGGTCCGAGCAAAAACCGTCGAGAACGACCTGTATGCTCCGCCCAGTGAGAAAACTGGGGATCCAATGGCATAAACTCTCGGGAAGCCCATAGGAAGGTAGCTTCGAAAGATGCCCCTTGTGCCATACACGATCAAAGGCTTTTGCCATATCCAGACTAACTGCCAGACCTTCTCCCTTGCTTTCAATAACCGCTGCCCAACGGTGCGTAAGGTATAACAGAAGATCACCAGCTGATCGACCATGGCGAAAGCCATACTGCCGGTCATTGATCAACTGGTGATCCTCTAGGTACGTTAGGAGCTGTCGGTTTATGATAATCTCCATTATTTTGGAGAGAAGGGAGGTAATGGCGATAGGTCTGTAGTTAGCTGGGTCCGAGCTATCACCTTTTTTAGGGATCGGATGGACAAGGGCACGCTTCCATGAGACCGGGACTACGCCTCTAAGGTAAGAGTACCGAAATAGACGCGTTAGCACTGGAGTCAACTCGGGGGCACACGTTCGTAGCACTAATGGAGAAATGCCATCCGGCCCACTCGACTTATGAACGTCCAAGGAAAATAGAGACTGCCTGATAGTTTTTTGGCGAAAAACTATTTCCGGCATTGAACTCTGACACCGCGGGATGGTAGGCGGTGTCTTCCCTTGGTCGTCCAAAGTCGAGTTGGAGGCGAAAAGAGTGCCCAAGAGATCGGCTTTCTCTTTTGCCGTGTGGGCCAGAGAGTCATTCCCCATGTGCAACGGCGGTAGGGAAGGCTGGCTAAAGTTGCCCAGAGTGGCCTTGGAAAGCGCCCAGAATTTGCGCGTGCCAGGCGGGTACTTTGCCAGCTGATCCCCAATTTTGACGACATGCTTAAACTTTGCTCTAGCGATTTGCCGTTTGAAGAATCTGGAGGCGCGGTTGTATTTCGTCTTCAGAACTCTAGAGTTCGGATCCTTAGTGACTAACGCATTAGCCCAAGCTTGATAAGCCTGCCGTTTGCCAGCTGCTGCTGCCCTGACAGACGCATCAAACCAAGGCCGCGATCTGCCGCCAAGCGGTACCACAGAGCTTGGTATAAATAGTTCCATGCCCTGAAGTATCACATCAGCTACAGCCGCAGCGCAGTCACTAGGATCATTGGAAGGGAAACAAATCGGCCCCCATGGGTAGGATGCAAAAAAGGACCGCATTCCATCCCAATCCGCTGACTTGTAGTGCCAAACGCGTCGAGTCGCAGGTCTTGTGCGATCAGGACGTCGAATGGGCACTACACTCCGTACCAGACAGTGATCAGAGGAACCTAAGGGAGCCTCGACAGTGATCTGGTACTTTTCTGGACGTGTAGTCAGCAGAAGATCCAACAAAGAGGGCGTGTGGCTGTCCACGTCCGGTAGACGAGTGTGCGTCTTTACCAGCTGGGACAGACCATTTGCCAGAGCAAAGTCAAACACAGATCTCCCCGCGTAGTCGGTGGCACGTGACCCTAGCCAATCGGCATGGTGCGCATTAAAGTCCCCGAGGACTACGACTTCGGCGGAGGGAGTCTGTGAAAGCAGATCGTCAATCTTCGCCTGAACATGACCCAAGAGTTGATCCGTTTCTGCATTACCACTATGGGACCTGTAGAGGCACGCGTAGACTCTGACATGGTCGTCCATGTCCACGCGTAGCCAGAGTACAGACAGGTCCCGACCTTCAAAAACCTGAAGGCGACGGTAGCAGATATCCTCCCTTACGAACACAGATACCCCGGCGTGTGGTATAAAATGATGTTCTAGTTTATACCCGGGGTATGACAGGTACGCTGTGTCGCTAGGTTGAGATATCTGCGTCTCCGTCAAAAACAACAAGGCCGGCTGCGCCGTCTCAAGGTGGTAGTGGACGGCGTTTAGGTTCGAGTGAAACCCCCGAATGTTGCAAAAGTCCACATCTAGAGTGGAGCGGGGTGCCGCTGTTTGCCGTCGTTTGCCCTCAGAAAACACAAAAGGCGATACTTTGCCCGCCCCAGATACGACGGGCAGCCCGAGCAAAATCCGAGGATCATTCCCCCGATTTTGCTCGGGGAGGGGGTCCCCGGCTTCATCAAAGCCGGTACCCTCCTGGGGTATACTTTTTGGAGGCATCGCTATCATGTTTGGCAGGGGGGGGGGAGTTGGGCTTCCGGATTCTCTCACTCACCGACGGAACATAACCAAATGAATTTGGTTACTACACGTCGGTCTTCTATGAGAGGGTGGTCCTTCCCCGGTCGAGCCAGCCCAATACGAGCTGCAGTCGGAAAACTACAGCTAGGCTCTACCACCTAAAGAATACACGGGCAGATTTTCAAAGAAATATTCACCCTGAAAATTTCAAAAACAAGTAGCTACTTAACAATTCATACTATATAACCACCAGAGTTTCTCACAATAATGTATACATTGTTTAATTTTTTTTGAAATTTTCAGCGTGAATATTTATTTGAAAATCTGCCCGTGTATACTTTTCATTGCACGTGACTGTACATCAACTAGATTCAAGGATACGTATCAGCATTTCTTCGCAATTGTGATATCATTATCTGTCCCGAAACCCATCAAGGGGCCTAATCAAGTAGGAAATTGGTCCCTTATAAGCAAATCAGCCTCTTTTTATGGGCTTCTTTGAGATTTTGGTAAAAAACGAAGAAGAAATAACAATGGACAAGTATTGAATAAATGAATATAATGATGTGAATATTAATAAATGAACTATCTATATTTATTTTTTTATATTTTAATAATATTTCATTGTAGTAAAACTTTCCTATAAGCCTGTTGTTAGTGTATTAACATTTTGTTATCGATATTTCATTCTGAAACTTAATTATTGTTCATTATAAGACTATTGTTCGATTCGCAGCTCATTTCAATTTTCAAAAGTATGTGACCGAAATACACAGTTCTTACGCTAAAATGCCGTGTTTATATACTTTTTGACAATTGAATACATAGATAAAATAACCAAATATTAAGAACCCAGGCTATTATTGATATTTCCCAAAAATATCCAGAGCCGAATCTAAAGGAAATTATTTTTATTAGTAATTTAATAGTATATAAAAACCTCTACTATTAGAAGTTTCCTTCTACAAATTGCTATAATAATATTCAATCGACCAACAAGTACCGGAATGTAACCGATTATATAACAACATATATGCTTGATATAAAATGAAAGATACAACGTATTTACATTAAATTCCATTTGAACGAACAGAAATAACTAGACTGGATAAAGCGGCTTCTTAGAAAAAAGTTTTGTTATTTGCTTTCTAGATAGAAAAGAAACCATCGGGTGACTAAATTAAGTAAGAAATGATCATGGCGCCGCTTTTGTTAACATGCATTAATATATGGTGTGAAGAAATGTTTGTATTTATTACTATATTGTAGATTGTTGACAGCTTAAAATAAATATAGTTTAAATACATTCCCGTTGAATGTATATTTATTTGTTAAATTTCATTAGACAATATTTACTTAAATAAATTTCAATGCTTATAAATATCAATATTAATTAAAATATTCTCTTGTCATTTACTTTAAAATACGATGTAATGAATATAAGTTTTAATACACATTGCAATTGTTCGACAAATGTTGTAATGTTACTTTTTATTTGTAACGTTTATTCGCTTTTGTAACTAAATTTTCTTTGATATTTTTCTGTATCCTGACATTTATCTCCATAAATGTTTTGTAACGACGTTAATTTATGGAATATATTTAATTGTTTAAAATGGTACCCTTAGCTTTAGTGGAATAGAGGATACATAAATTGATATATAAATATTAGAATAAAGTCGAAAATAAATAATATCCACGGTTTGGAATTTTGTAGCTCATAGAAAATGTAGTGAAATGACGTCATAAGTAGTGTCTTTACCGTCGTCTTTTTTTATTGTTTTCTCCCTATATTTATATATATATTATTTTTTGTAAGAGACATTTTTGGAAATATAATTCTGCTTTTTTATGGCACATATTTCTTTATTTATTAAATTAATTATATAAAATATTGTTACTTGAAAATGTTTATTTCTTTCCAGCTTTTTGCAAAATAACGGGATATTATTATTTAAAAAAAATAGTCTTAAGTATTTGATATATTTTTATTGCTGTTACTTATAATAAATTATATAACATATTTAATGATTTTGTATTTTGTTTCTTTTCAATCAAATCGTGTTATTATTTATTTTACTCTTTAATTTTTCACACCCTACAACCTTAACAAGCCATTACTCTCTATTACAGTAATAAATCACAGTGATCGCTGGAGGCCGACAAATGTCACCAATTACTTGCGATTTTGCCTTTCTCGCAAAATAAAATGTTTAATACCGTCGAATGAATATCATCTTTCAAATTTCATGCCTTCAAGTGGTTGTTTCACATAAATGTGAGATTCAAACATCTTACGTAAAAAATACGATTGAAAATCGGACATACGTTAATTGCCTCGTATTCTAGTACCTTCTTGTTTGATCGTTCGCTCGAGTAGCCATTGCATACAAAGTGATTCGTGTCCTCAACTCTGTTGGGGTATATTACAAAATTTCAGAGACTTCATTCTAATATAGCGTTAACACAACTTGTAAATTGGTTTCTATGTTTATAAAATAGGTTTATACTGTTGTAATAACAGAAAAGTAGAAACAGATATTTTAATATGTTTTAAGAAGGTAAGGAGTTCGTGTTGTTACGTGGAATGCTTTTCATTTGTCACATATATATATATATATGTGACGAATGAAAAGCGTTTGCATGTAACGGAGATGCAAAAATTATAGGTAGCCGTCTTAACTAACAGTAGATGGTATGGACATATTGTTTGGGGAGATAAAAGGGTATGGTAGGGGAGGGATGGCGGGAGGAGAGGGTGACCTCTTTCACCTATTACAGGCCTACGTCATGAAGGTGCTCTAAGTTGCTCGGAGCACCCTTACACGGGAGGATACCGCCGGGGCGTCACGGTGAGTGCGCAAGCGATCCCATGGCGTCCCATTAAGGCGTTGAGGGCAACCGTTGGTTTTTTAGTGGGTAACCTTAAAAATGGCAGCGTCCTCTATGCTGTCGGGTAGTCCCACATAACCCTCCGGCCATCACCTTCCTGGTCGGCGGGTAACCGTAACGGATTTTTCCAAAGAAAAAAAAAAGAGGGGAGGGATGGTAGGAAAAAACACACTGCGCCGACACCAAAATTAAGATAAGGGCAAAAAGATGTTAATGATATACATTATAAATTGAATACAATATTTAATGTGACATACGTTATATAATATTTATTTAATCGTATAACCACAAAAATAATATTCGAAAAATAACATGTAAATGTTATAAAATACACAAATGTGTTAAGTTGTATCGGTCCAGTATGGAGCGTTTTACTGTTTAAGTATAGGTATATTTAAATAATATTCCCAGCCTAAGTGCTAATACTACAGATGTATGAAAATTAAATTAATATAAATATAAATAATTCTTGGAATCACCTGGAATTCATTTTAATTTAAAAATTAATACATTTTTAAGCGGTTGTTGGGAATATCGAATTACTTTTAGTATAATATAGACTACATTATATTCAGCATAAAACAATATTTTAGTATATTATAGTATTATAATTTAAAACTTTAAGTTATGTGATATATCATATGTTCTTTAATAAAGAAATTTAAAATTTTAAGGAGACTCGTTAATACACAAACAAACAGACATATAAGAACTAAAAGAAACAAGTTATTCCGGCTCTGTATATTTGAAATGTATATTTTCGGTATAGTTTTGTAACTAGTTTGGTTAAGGTTGTCCTTATGGTACTCCAGCAAATTATATACAAGTCTTCTTTATTGAGTAAAAACACTAGTAAAAATATCGATAATAGCAATAACATACGAGCATCATTTAAGTTAAAGAGAGTTTATAATAAGCTCATAGTTGGAATTGCAGAACTCATCAAAGTTCTGTGTTTCAATGATTAAAGCTTGTTTATAGTTTTGAATTGACAAATCGTATTATGGCTTAAACGGAATTTGTACAGAAAACAAAAAGGAAAAGTTATATTAAAAATTGGAATTGGAATTATGAAAATTACACTTTTATTTTTAACTACGTAACGTAAAACCTTTAATAAAATATGTATAATGATGTTTATAATTATATCAACTACTACTAAATTAAAATATTTTTACGTATATGTATGCATGTTCTCATTATTTAGTAATATTGAACCATAATATGCAAAAAATATTGTCCTCTAATATCATATTTTAATACTTATTTCATGAAAGCTTTTTTTTTTAAAAAAAAATACTACTATCATAAAATATATTATAAGTGATATTTTTAAGTGTATATTTCTTATGCAGTTGTTATATGCTAATAGTAATAAAGATATTCAGCTTTTCACAGTAAGTACGAAGTTGTAATCGTAAACTACAAGGCGTGTAATCCTGCACTGATCCCGTTTGTACTTTATACTGAATCTCGCTTTTGGAATCGAGTTTCTTTGGAGCAAAGCAGAGAAAAACTTAAAGGTCATTTAAATAATTTACTAAATACTATCTAGTTAAAAAATATTTAATATTTATTTTGTCCTTTAAAAGTGTAAAGTTTTTAATTACATAGATATAGGTAGTCAATGAAACTTAATTTGTTTCGTTACTTCTAAATTTTGTAATGTCAAATTATTGAGTAATTGATAATGCACAATTTTGTGTGTACGAGTATATTGGTAGAAATACACTACAAAATTGTGTGTTGTTCAACCAATCATTACAGTAATGAAGCAAAGAAGAATATAAAAGAAAATACTTACAAAGATATATATTTTAAAATATGAAAACAGTAAACGAACATCCAAATACATTGTATATTTTACTAACATTACATTATACGAATGGAAATAAATACTTCAAAATACAATAAAACTAAAAAATTATGAAGTAGTCATGAAGGATATAATTCTAGAAATCAGCTGTTATAAATAATTTTTAAAGCATTTAATATTTTATAATTATCGCAGTTTTTATTTTTTATATAAAATGTTCAATACTTTTTTCTTTTGAAAAACAACTTCTTTTTTCATTTTTTCAATAAAATTAACCAGATAGTGTTTTGTTTAAATGAAGTTGGTTTTTAATAGTTTTAAATTTCTAAAATACTTTAATGTATTGCTGAAAACTAGTTATATATTTGAGGGTAAGTACCACTATTTTAATAACCAGAGGGAGGAATAAATAAACAGGAATATATTAAGGATCTATGTAATATAACATATAAATAGTATATATATGTAGAAAATCGTCCAAAACGAAACTATAATGCATTTCTGTCACTAATGAAAAATACTTTAATTCAATAAAAATCTTAGCGAAGAAAAACTATTATATTATTATAAATAGTATTATTATATAATAGTATTATTATTATAAATAGTATTATGTCCAAGTCAAGCCAAGATATTTCTTGGCTGTAATAATAATTGCTTGGCTAAAATAATGTCTAAAACAATGTATGTTTAGTGTTTTGTTGGTAGATATGGTGTAACTCAGAAATGAACATATCATTATTTTGAACATAATTACATAAACTTAGTAATAATTAAAACTTATGAAAAGCCATTAATCCAGTACTTGTAAACACTCCCTTTTTATTCTCTCTTGTTGACTCATCTCATATTAATTATTAATAAGATATTTTGTTATTTTAAGGTTTGTTTTTATAGTATTTGAATAAATATTGGATAGTTTATCAAAATATATACTTTAAATTGTATTTGAAACCAAAACTTGTTATATTGAGTGGAGTGGAGCTGAATTTAAACCCGTACTTCTAATAGTTTTTATAAGTAAACAAATCAAAATAGCATCCCGTAAGCATAACACTAAAACTATAAATTATTATTAAAATATTCTTACATTTTTGAGAAACTTTTTTAATAAATAACGATATTTCCAAGTACCTTATACCTTACTTAACCCATACAAAGCAAGATTGAAATAGGATCGGATCCGATTCCGAAACGACTTTGCTCAATCTTCCTTTGCCGTGTCTATTTCTAAGCAACATATATAGTTTATACTAGTCTTTTATTCTTCTTAATTCTAACATTTATTTTGACAATAAGAAACATTTTCATGAAAGTTTTACATTAGAATTTAATCTATAAAGAAACTGTAAATAATAATAACTAAAATAATAATTAATAACTTTTGTTATAATATACGGAAAACTAAAGAACAAAGTACCTCAAGGCTAATTATTATAGCAGTTTTAATATATTCTTTAGACAAGTTCATTGAAACTATTCTCAAAGAGATAATTTTACTTGAGATAAAATGAATAATTGAACTGAATACAATTAATATTAATTTGAAGTAAGATAAGTTGATGATTTAACTTATGTTAAACTTATATTACTGATCTGCCACAATAACTATTGTTTTTCAATTTAGTGTTTCAATTTAGTATTAAATATACTTAAATACAGGAATACATATTAATTAGTCCAAGTTCCTTCGCAGTGTGTGTTGTATGACAAACACTTACATTGTACGAACACTAAGTGTGTGAACTTTATATTTGAGATCATCCGCTATTGTTCCTCTGTCGTATTAATTTATAATACATAAGGCTAATTAATCATTATAGTTTTTGAAGTTATGTAGCGATTTGCTTCTCTCTTTGTTTGCATAATTATGAAATATAGTACAAAGCCGTTTTTCACAAAGGAATCTGCTCTAATTAAGTGTGTCGTACTAAGGCGTCAGTCAGCGTAATTATATTTGCTTCCTGTGAGTTCGCCGAGTGCTGCTAACCGCTAATCTATTGTCGTTATCAAAGAAATTGAATAATTACCATTTTTATACTGTATTGTTCACAACGAAATTATATCTATATCTGCTTTTATTTTATCTTATATGGATGTTTCAAATCTTCTGGTATATTTATAAGGTAGGACTTATTTTAGATAATAATGAATATAATTTTTTTAAAGTTGAATGTAATAAAAAAATACTAATCTGAAATTAATAAAAATATATTGATACTATTAATTGTATTAATTATTATTTATTATTTGTTTAAGTTATTATGTAATACTTACAAATAAAAAAATGGTAATCGTTACCAAAATACCAAAGATGACGTATTCCTATTGTTTATTGGTGAATAATTATAATACATTTTCATATTATTTTATAAATAAATTTTTAAATTAATACAAATCACATTACATTTATTGCTGTTAACTGTAAGGTATTTTAGTGCGCTGTGATGTTAAAGTAGTTTTTTAAGTTCTTGTTTTATAATTGCTTTGTAACAAGTTGATCTGGATTCTCTAAATTTATATTGATAGATATTATTATACACATATAAACCTAATAAGCCATACTGTTTAACTGACCTAAGAGATCATATAATTGCCGAATTCAATTGTGATGTTCAAAGCTTGACTTGTTGGCTGATCGTTCATTTAATGAAACATTCAGATGAGCACATTGTTCTCTCCAAACACTGACGCAATAGGATTTGCTATATCCTTATAAAAACATGGCCGCCACGCATGTTAATTGCCCATATGTTTGTTAATAAACAGCCATCGTGAGTGCTTGAACAAAATATTATTAAATTCTAAAAAGCACGAACGAAAGCTAATTATGATTATGTTGCTCAAAGTTTATACATTTTTAATAAACTTCTATTGAAACAAGCTTATATATATTCTGATTATCCTATCTTAACTTTCTTATCTTTGCACTTTGTAGTTGGAATAATCCTGCCAAAGTATATAACATTACGTATTGGTCATAAAAAATTATATATCTGCAATCTCCTGCTCCTATCATGAGAAACTTCATTGGAAATTAAAGCATTTTTAGATTCACTACACAATTGTCGTTTTTTTATTTTGTCTCAAAATGTTAATCTATTACGAAATAAAACTGACACGCCGAAAGATAAAAGCTCAATTTAATCAAATTCTGTGATTTACTTTTTGTTATGAAACAAGCATCTTTCAGTAATATAATGTAATTTCACAATATATATTATTTTAAATTCACCTCCTCTCTACCCTCTGTTTATTTTTTATTTACGAGTAAGAATGAAACAAATATTATTAATATACTTTTACGTGATAATATTTATATTATGCAAGTAATCCTTTATAAGATATGTGCATTTTAAATTAATCTCCATAAGCCCGGAAAATAGTCTCGTTGTAAAATATTACTCGATTTTAAGGTTATCCTTTAAACATTATGTTACGTTGATGTGTTTTTAAATACATTTCAAAAGATACATTAATATTTTCATAATTTTATTCATTAATACTAAAAGATATATATTATATATTAAAAATATTAATTCATTAAATGGAGCAGAATAAAAAATGTATTGAACATCAGCAAACTTTAATACTTAGTTGAAACTTTTATATAACATAAAATAATACTGAAGCCTTTTAATAATTTATAACAAAGACAATTTCTGCCATATTTTTTTTTTACAAATTTAACACGTTACATATAATAAGACAAAATAGAGGAGTACTTTGCTAAATCAGTTGTTTAATCCGGTTATACACAAAAATAAAATGTCTAAATCACATCATACCAATTAACGCTATAATTAATATGAATTTGAGCAATCGTTTAAATAACATTCAATAAATGTAATAACTTTAACAGCGTAATTAAATAAAGTGATTAATATACTTATTTCATTTGTGTAACTGTCCAGAGATAATTATAGTATTTATTATCTATAAAAATATATATTTATTTACCTGTACTTAGTTATTTATCTATGATAAATTTCCAAAAATTTGGAGCTGACAGTCTTGTTATTTTAAAGAAATTAGTTGTTCTTTTTAGTTCTGACTACGTTCTATCCGTTTACTTATTTAAAATTCCTCTGAATTGAACCTGCTTTGTGAAGTAAAAATAAACTTGAAAGAGAGTTAAAATCAAGGCCATTTACGGAAAGCTTTTACAGCCTGTAATGATATTTGTAATTTTCTGTTCAGGGCTGTAGCAATTGATGCATTTCACCAAAGGCATATTGCACTGTATTTACCTATTTGATGGATATCGTTTTAATAACTGAAATAAAAATTAAATATGAATTACAATGCTTATATTGACTAATAAGTAAATATTAATATTATATATGTTTATCAATGTGTAATAAATAAGTCGGTAAATATGAAATGCCATCTGAAACGGTAACCGCCAGCGCATCACACTCACGACGAATCGCTCTTTATTGTTCTAATCTACGTTTTCTTGATTATTGGTCCTTTTAAAAGTTATTTCAGTTAGTATTTTGTGTTGGATTACTAACATTAGTGTAATATCAAGAATTCTGATATGGAACATCCTGATCCTATAAATATAAATTGTTATTTTTACATCTTCTGTGATATATTTAATCTCAGGATTGCCACGATGGTATATATTTTAATTTTCAACATCATAAATAAAAACGTACATCTATTATCATGTCAAGAAATATTTTGCTTGTTGGCTGGTTAATGTTTTTGTTACAAAGTGAGTGTTCTTAAGGCACTGTCCTTAATCTTTTCACAAATTTTAATAAATATTTACGTATAGTATAAAGAGACCAAACTGTTTATGCCCTGGTCAGCGGGAACCCTGTCACTTGTCTTGTGGTGTGATGGCTTTCAATGAGATGAAGAGTTTTATTAAAGTATACAAAATAAATATATGTGCCTTGACGAAATACGGAGCTCAACCCACTAAGCTACTCCAATGAGACTTGAGGAGTTAGATATAATATTATTTCTTAAAACATGTATCTATATGTACGTCTCCACAAAATCATTCTTCATAGACCGAATCAAATTCGAAAAATAGATACCCTATATAAAAAATGTATGTTGGAATGTAACAATCAACCAACCAACTACGAATGCCGTTAACTCCGTTGATTTGATTTATTATAACTAGTAATATTTTAATGTATTAATTTAAACGATTTTGTTTACCATATGTTTGACATGAACACTAAACGTAGAATTATTTTTTATATATTCCCTAAGCATAACAGCCAATACAATAATGCCTTAATCAAGATATGAACATCACTTCTCATTACTGGTTCCTTCAAAAACCTTCAAAAACCGTCATTTTTATATTTAATAATTTCTTCTGTAGATAATTCTTAAAACTGTGTTCTCTTTTATAACTGCAATACACAACCTTAATTGCCACTAACTTTTTCAAGTGTTATTGTTATTTTGTAAAAATTTATAAACGAAAAACGTAGAGGTATAAAATTTTAATTAAAAGCTTGTCAGGACTAATCAGGTTACTGATTATATTATATTCATTGTGTACGAGGCTGACTAAGGGATGCGTATCGGCTGTATTACGCATTTGTACTTCTGAACCCATCGGTAGGTAGACTAATCAAGCAGGACATTAGTTTCTTGTATGCAAATCAGTCTTTTCGGGTGGAAAAGATTTGTAGATATAAAAATATGACCAGAATAAAGATCTACGGGTTATTTAAAATAAGTAAAGTAATAAAAAAGCGTTGGTGTAATCATTGTGATATTCAAAGGTAATACTATGGTATTTGTTTTAACGGATAAAAGAACTTGCAGTTGAAAAGCATTCAAGCGGCGCAGTGCTCAAAGCTACCTATTACAATTGACTGCCGTCTTCCTTTAACTCGATGAATATCATATAAAAGGTTTTTAAATTACTATAACCTTGACAACAGAGATATATATAAGCTGGTAATAAGACCACTCTTAGCAACTTCCTTAATACCATAATACTTGAGTAAAATTAAGATAGAGATTATAACGTAATACAATTGCTTCTATCTACAACTATAAAAATATTATAAAAAATATCTGTATGTTCCTTTTATGATAACTGCCAGCATAATTAGCATAAATTAAATTTCTTCGACGTAGCTTACCGCTTTACAAAATTCGTTCGCTCACAGTTACTGTAGATAAAGATCGGGAAAACACACATTAAAGTAATAAATCACCGATAAGCTGTTTGTACTCTCATTACACAAACCTTCAACATGCACTTTCTTTAGTAAAGTTATACAAGATGTCCTGTTAAATAAATCGTTTATCTTGTTTTCGTTTTTATTTATAAAACTTTCTATAGAAATAACGCCTTTATGTTCAACACATGATTTGAAAAATGAATGCTTTCTATTACAGGGAATAACGCTAAATTTATATTTGTATTTCGCTTGAACAAATCGACAGTATTAATAAAATATTAGTGGTCACAGTCGCCATATCCCCGGGGCCGAACTTGCCGATACTCTTAATAAACTCTATTTATCTTGCTGATGAAAGGAACACACAAAAAACTTAGGACCCAAATATGACCTTTTAAACCGAGGATGAACCTAAGTACTAGTCGAATAATTTTATCCAAAAACCTTTTAGCCTCGATAAAATATTCAAAAGGTGTCTTTAAAGTTATGGCTCAATAGAGACTGCGACATATTTTGGATTTCAACTTTAATATTCAGCGTATGAAAAACCTCTCGCCAGGTTATTTGAGTATTTAGGATTCTGAATATTTATAACCATAAGGTTATGAGAAGTAAAAGAAGAAATATATAGCGAAAAAGATTTCTATTGCGTTAAAGAGAGTGTAAAGCTTTTAACTTCTTCATAAATATATAGTAATAGTTAACCTTTTATTAGTTTTAGATAAATTAGAGAAGTTGAAGACAAATCGTTTCTTTAACAACAACGACGACATAGTAATTTAACACGGCGATAAAACTGTAGATAAAAATTTTTAAACAAATATTTTTATATATTTCTCCTTTACATATATAGTAGGTTGTATTTTTAAAAGCCGTTTTTCTAATAAGGGATTTGATTGTCAAATATTAGTTATTGAAGTGCACAGTTTTGTTACATTCAAGTGCCACTAGTTGTTTAAGTTGTAATTCCTCGTGACAATTTCATAGTTTTATATTATTTTATTCCGCGCTTGATGATACAGATTAATACAACATTCTATTTTACCTTATGAAATCCTATTACTGTACTCGATTTAGATCCTAACTTCTGGGAGAGAATTGTACTAACACGGTTGAGTTAGTAATTAAATAATTATATAGCATTATTTTATTTCGAAACAAAGAGTCACAAAGAGTAGATTGTCACTTGATAACGAAAATTGGAATAAAAATATAGAAATATGTTACAATAATTAAATATCAGTGAAGCATTATTAGCTTTTATTATAAATTAGTTTATAATATTTATGTATTTTATAAATACATAATAAATAATTTGGTGTCTGTTGTGATATGTAGTACTAATTTTAGTTTGTATTTGTAAACATGTGAAGTTGTTGATGCTTTATTCTCGAGATAGATATAGGGAAGGAAGGAACACAAAAAGATGAGAGACAAGTGGTTCCTAATTTACTGAATGAAACGTGACAACAAAAGATACTTCAACCCTGTTCTACCTCTTTTTAGTTAGTATTTAATACTGGATTATAATAGATATATATTCACAATATGTCCTTGTTGAATATTATATATATATAATAATTTGATAGTTTCTTAGAAAAAAGTATAGTTAGTAAAACAAAAATGGTGAATGGTCAGCATAATGTATTTAGGCTCACGGCTGTTGGTCCCCGAGGCAGCGCCATTGTTACTGTTACAGCATCCATTCACATTCATATTAGATGCTTTAATCTCCCGAAAAATCCCTGATTTACATCTTTCACTCCTTCCCTGATACAAATTTTATAGTATGGAATAAAAAATATGTATATTGTTGTAGATTCTTATTAGGTAGTATCGTAATTTATGAAATACATATATCAAACTATCTTTTCTATCAATTATCTATAACCGACTTCAAAAATGGAGGAGATTCTCAATTCGATCGTTGTCTTTGTTTAATATAAAATTGTGTGACATATTTTTAGCTCTCATATTTTTTTTTAGATTTTACAAAATAACACGTAAAGATCATTTACTCTGTTGACGTTTCCAGAAACTCTCCAATCTTATAATATTAGAATGTATTGTTTTTTTGACGTTTAATTAAATTACTTTTAGAAGCAGTTATTGATTGGTGAATGTGTGTTGTTTTTATATATTTATTATTTCGTACCTTTTGTCTATTTTCCAATTACAACGCCCTGAAAGCTATGAAATAGAAGTTTTTAATTATTAAAGTTTGTTCGAACAACGCCGCATTTTGGTTTGTATACCAATAATATTGAAATAAAATTTTTCATTAAGTATACAATAAAAGTTAAGTTTTTTATGTTACTGTTTCTTAATATTTACTAAAATATCATGAAGAAATACACATCTGATCATTTTCTTCTAAAAATATTATCGTTGTTATCATTACATGAATGAGACGGGAAATTCAGGTATTTTCAGGTATTTTTGCCCCTTAAACTTACACCTGGGTCGCAAGTCCCAGGCATTGTTTGCGCTCCTCTTCTATATATTTTTATGCCCAAGTCGTAAAAAGACTCAAAGTTACTGGTAAATTTGCATTTAGAACAGAAGGCTTAAGTCGTGAGTCACGAGTAAGAGCAATATTAGGGGCGACAATACAGTTAGCGTTAGCGTACAAGAAGAATAAAAATGGTCTTAAAAAGAGGACATACATTTCTTTCAAACCAACCGTAAAGAAAATTTTAGTTATATTTACATTTTAAGTGTCTTGATCAATCCCATGGGTCAGCCATAAACGAAAGAGAGGTCTCTGTCGTCTGCTGTTGTAAATAGTTTTTTTTTTAACTAATATTACTTATTCCATTATAGTTTAATGATGGATACATAATGTGAAAATGGAAAATATATAAAATATATTATTATATTGATTAACTTAATAGAAATAATAATGTTTAGTAAGTTTAATATCAGAAAGGTTAATTGTTTTTCTTGTTATTCTGCTCACGTACTACGATCTGTACTTCTAGTACTACTACTTCGCCTTTTAAAGAATATAAGATATCGCGGGTCTTATGAATGCCTTTGAATTCATTTATTAGTATTGGTAATAAAAATATCATAAATATAATTATTTGTTTTAATAATATTTCAGTTATTTTATGTTAGATATGGAGTTGTGTAGTGAATTGCGGTGCACTCGAGCAGTCTGCCACAATGCCATGCAAGCTTATTTGTGTTTTATTATAACTATAATTTTATTTATGGACTTAATATTATATTTCACTGTTATAATTTAAGTTACATTGCATGATTTTAATACTAAAATTTAAATTGTGATAGAAAAAAAAAGAGTAAATATTATTGTCTCTAAAATTTATTTCTGAGTTGCTGAGCTACTAAGTCTTAAATATAAACTAACTCGTATGTCTTATCATATTTTAAGCGACATTTCGTATAAAAAGTATAAACGAAACCCCAAGTTCGAACTTTAATGCACTAACAAATATACATTTTTACAACATAATATCAATACAATATTTAAATAAAACGAATAAAGGAAAAACGATACCAGGGCAAGGAATCGCAGCTCCATGTAACACAACAATGAAAACTGCACAATTGCAATGTTCACTTAGTTAATAACACTTTACACATTAATATATTCAGCTATTGAATTGTATTATACTTTTTTTTGTAAAGGTTGGATAGAATTTATTACTATGAATTATAATTTAATAAAATATCGATAAGAAGATAGTACATTTGTAATACTTGGAGTCTAAAAAGCACTGATTCAAGTATCCATCATCATCAGTTTCTCTTAATAATTAATCTAAAAACAAAACGTTAAGAGCTAGAATAAAGTAGAGATTTTAGAAATTTAGAGAGGTTTTAGGGAATTTGTTATTTTTAATTCCCTTCAATCAGAGAAGATTTTTTTTTAATGTAAGATGCTATTATAAATATGTAACTGTAATCGTTTCGAGATATACTATACTAGTAATTAAACACAAGTGCAAAGCATAAAAACCTATGTAATCTGCGCGTGTGGAGTCACTTGTACATACAGTTTTGGTATTTCCTTTATATGGAAAAAGTGATAAATCCAACGAATCAACCACATTTGTGACATTAGCTATTTACATCATTAACAAAATAAGTAATGTGTAAAGTTAATACATGTTGTTCTCATTACCTTAATATGTAGATGTTATTTAGTAATTTAAACATAATTTTCAAAATTATTTTGTCCTTTGTCATCACATTTTAGTTTTATTTTAGTAGTTAGAAGTAGTTACTTATTAAAAATTTATAGTATATAATTCAATTTTAGGCATTAGCCTATTGGCATACAACAATTGCATATTGATGCAATTGTTGTATGCCAGTAGTAGTAGAGTAGATTATCAAGCTCATCGTAGTAAGTACAAGGTTCATCTACTGCTACTACTTGGTATCTTGCATTGGTAAGCTTGCTTTTACTTTTGTACACGTAGGACTCGATTCCGTTCAATCGATATATTTTTGGTAACATTTGTTTTGTTTTGGTAGGAATGTACACTGTAATTTCATGATATGAATTCTACTTACTACTAAAATAAAACTAAAATGTGATGTCAAAGGACAAAATAATTTTGAAAACTATGTTCATTGAATACCATTCATAACATCATATAATTGCATGTAATAAATCAGGCACAATGAGAGGGGGAGGGGGCAAGATCATTAGGGTCATGACCGTTCCCCAAAATCGTACATGTTAAACAGACAAACCTTGTAAATATTGACAATGTACGAAAATGTATAAAATTTACTAAATACCTTATAAGTTTTTTGGGATATAAATAAACTTCACATTTTTACTATAATCTTCAGTTACGTCTGCAGTTTACAACGTGAACCGTGTCTCGGGTGTTACTTGTAATGGGGCACATACACGAAATTACAGTTTTATTTGAATTCTGCGATATAATAAGCAACCCTAAGTTTTATAAAAATACAATTGTTAATCAGATACATATTTCTCTATTGTGGAGATCGAAGCCACCTTTAGCACCACTACACCAATTTAGTACACAATAGTCTTCAAAAGGATAATTTTCAAAAATAATTTAATATTTACCAATATAATATATATAAAGTACTAGATATGAGATAAAATTAAATGCAATATCATTTAAAGTCAATTGCCAAAAATGTTGTCTTACATTAACTCTAAAGAGAGAGCGAACAAATAACTTTATTAAAGCTGTAAAATAAAACTTTTGATTGAATTAAATTTTAATTAATTTTGAGCTACGAAAATATATCGAGGTAAAAGTTGGCGTGCAGAATTTTTACTCTCACTTTATCATTTTTCGAGGTAAAGTATTTTTAATTTATATTTTGTTTCAAAGTATTTAATTTTATATTTTCTATCATCTGATATGAATGAAGTTAAAAATTTTCATTCTTAAGAAAAAATAATGCAGTAATATCTATTTATTACAATAGAGTTATTATAATTCACTTTAAATTATATTAACTAACTTGGACCTGCAAAATGGAATCATGAAATATTTAACGTAATATAATTCAGTCTCTGGGTAAGATCAATACAGTGAATATTTAATGTGTTTGACGGAACAGTTGACTGCTCTATTGATTACTGAATCGACTTCATAATTAATTTCGAAATATTGTTAATGCAAATTTCAGTTGGTACATTTAATGTAATAGGACTGTATTAAAAATCTTTATAATGTTTAATTCGTGTCGAATTTTATATACAGAAATATGTTATTTTAAATTATAACATGTTTTTGACATTAAACATTACTTTTCAAATATTGCTTATAAATAATTGAACATGCTTAAGGCAGGATACATTTCGTAGCTTTATATAATAACTGCTTTTATGTCTTATATGTTGTGAGCTGACCGCTCTATGAAATGTTCTCAGCGCAGCATTTGCTCGCCATTCTGCACTTTAATTATAATTATAATTATAATATATATTTCAGAAACAGCTTGCAGATTTAAAGTTTATTTGTACAATATTTGAATATTTGTATAAATAATATGATTTTAATTATATTTACCATTTGGTTAATAATGTTTGTGCGTTTGGACGTGAAAAGTTATACACAATTTTTTTACAAAAACATATATTATTTATCAAGAATATAAGAATATATTTGCAAAGCTATTTATTACATACATATATAAAAGGACGAAGAAAGAATTTTTTTTAACAAAAGCCAATAGGCCAAAAGTCCAAATCAAATGAATGTGTCCTAAAATAGTTGTATTTGTTTCCATAAATGTAACAAATTATTGCCTTTGGAATATGAAATGTAATTAAAACTGAAGTATAAAAATAAAAGCAAAAGGAAATTTATATTTTTAGATTATACGAGAATTTATTTAAATTATAAAATAATATCTCGAGGAATATATTTAATTTAAAAGTCATTAAGCTATTCCAATCTTTTCGGAAATGCCAAATTTAATTACAGAATTTATAAACTTTGCCGATCTTCTGTTTAAAATATTGGAAACGGTATTACTGAGAAGTTTAGTTCCTTGTCCGTTATATTTATTTTACAAAATAGCTATTTATAATTTAAAAGTTAGAGATTCCCTGAGGGATATTTTTAAAGAAATTGGTGTTCTTACTTTTACTTCACAACACAAATTTAATAAAATAATATTTATACGATAAAACTTAAATTCTTATAAAAGAAATAAAAATAAACTCGTAACACCTAAATTTTGTCATCAAAAGTTAATAAATTCTTAACGGGCTTGAGTGTACGCACATATTATAAAGTTTTACAAGATATCTTAGACTTTTTACTTACAGTCGCTTCTCAATACATGTTTAATAACATATTATTCAGGCGCTGAAACTTACAGACACACGGTAAATATAAAAACTAAAACTCGTAACGCCTACACTTCATCTTCAAAAAGTAACAAATCTTTCACGGTCTTAAGTGTACGCATACATATATGTATAATAAAGTTCCACAAGGTGTCCGAAGTGTATTATTAAATAAATCTTATTTATTCAAGAGTTTTTTGTGAATCGAAATGTGTGGTACTTATTTTGTTGACACATTTGCAGGATTGATATTATAATGTATACATCTCATTGTTAAATTTCTTTTAAAAAGAGCAACTATTGTATATCTGGCCGGCTCTTCTGAGCAGAGCAGCATTCCGAGGCGCTGGTAGCTTACTCACGGTCTGACTACCTACTACTACTGACCTTTTAATAATTGACGACTCAAAAGTACCCCGTAAATCTCTACATGAATAAAATATTATTTTGATACAGTTAAGAATTGAAATTACTTTCAAGACGACTACTCTCAAAGCTTTATAAAAAAATCTCTGGAAATTTGGTTGTCAACTGTCAACTGGCAAGTCATCATTGTGAAATAGTTCAAACACGCGAAGTCTATATCGTAGGTTTTAATATTGTAAATACATAAAATTATACTTTAGGTTACATTATTGTTTGTTGTTTTTATTCCCCCATCAGATAAATCTTCAGTATCTTTTGTATTCAGTCCTTAGTCAGTCCTTATTAATATATTTTGTAATATACAATGTATTATATAATATTATATAACAGTTGTCTGACATTCACAAATTAAAAGAAAACGTCTGTATTTTTATACTGTTTAAATTTTGAAATGTATATCTTCAAAGTGAAATTTTCGGATAATTTCATTGAAACTTTTAAATCAACTTTTAAACTCTGTTGTAATTTTTTGGTAAGATGTCAAGGACAGCTGTTTCTCTGCATTAATGGGTATAATTAATTTATATGTACATTTAGTTAATTGATATGAAATTTCAATTTCATAATAAAATTAAATTATATTTGCAAATATAAAAGAGCTACTTTGTTTAAAGGCCCGTTTATATTACTAATGCGTATATTTCATAAATAAATAAAATATAATATATATTTGTGTATCTATCTATCCTGTTGTACATAAATATGGACTGTTTATTTATTTATTTATTTATTTTCCACTTTGAATCCATACCAGTGATCAGTTATGTACGTCAAATGGAAGTGACAGCAGGGTCTATATTGATTTCGTATGTAATAAAATAAGCCCTTCTGTAAAGACACTTTCCAACTTAAAATAAAGCTTCGAGGGTTCCAAACGCGCCCTTGTCTGAGAAGAACCACACAACAAACTCAGCCGGGTTTTTTTTTATTGTAATCGCTGTTTCACAAACGTCAATAGTGAGCAAATCATATGTCACGTACTACTTAATGGATTTAAGATAATATATTATTCTGGATAGTTAGTTTTCTTTAGCCAACCTCGGCATGACAAGGGAATATGTCTTTGTTCTCTATTAAGTGAATAATATATTAGCAATTAAGTCTAGAATTCCTTAAATGTAACAAAATGTAAAATGGAAACACTGATTTCTGAGTATGTTTTGATTTTTAGAGAAAAGATATAGTCAGTATATTTATTTATAAAAATAAAATTAATATTAAAAAATTAATTTGATAGCATTTAAAACTTAATATAAATCTATTATCTTGGAATAAATTATACCTTAAGTTGTCTTAAAAAGTTTTTTATTAAAGAACAGAGTTTTATATTACCTTTAAGACAACATTTTAAGAAATTTTACATGTAGGTAGACCCTTAAAATGTAAGGATAATTTACTTTTAACGTTGAACTCGAAAGTGTAATAAGTTAAATGAAATATTTCATATACATTTCTCGTAACATTTTACTTTGCAATATTCATAGAAAATTCTTAATAAGTTCTAAATAATTTGGAAGCTTAACACAACTAGACATGACAAGAATGATAATATCTTAACACAGGGCTTTACATTAATAAAATACAGTTTACATTATGTTGTTAAAACTTTATATAACATTGGTTATTAGTGCTCATTATAAGATATCAATTTGTACCTTTTTTAGTTTCTGTCCGGTAAAATGTAATTTTTGCATGAGCTTACTTTGATGGTTAAATTAAAAAAACATGTTACTTTATCTCCAAACATAAAACTAAGTTTTGATATTTCTTTCAGACGGAAAAGTTAGCCTAAAGCGGTATTAATAAAAAAGTATATATAAAATAATTTAATTAAATAAACCGATAGGACAATATGATAAAATTGTGAGAATGAATTTACAATGTGCAGTCATAGATGTTCTTATAGAGATTAACTTCACATAATTCAGGCATTAAGATTTATTTTATGAATTTTCGAATAAAAACTTTTGAACGTAAAACACGGTTAAGCATATTCTCAACAAACAAGACATGTAAGAGGTCGAAAATTGCTCTGCTATATTATGGGGAGAACGATGTTGTGGGAAAAGTTTCTTTATTACACAATCTTAGCACAGAAGACAGTAATAATGATAATCGCCGATCGCTGTCGATTAGTAAGGCGTTTGCGCTTTGGTAAAATATAAAGCAAACTAAGAGATATGATTTGCTAGGATATCTGAAATTATATTGTAAATAAAAATGTATTACCTTTTCTATTTTATAATAAACGTTAGTCTTGTGAACATTTTATTATGCTGATTTTTTTATTAATTGATTATACATTCTTGCAAAAAAACTTTTTTAACACACGATCTATTTGGTGTAATATATAATAAAATATATACCAGTAATTGATTTACAGGTCCATTGTTCCACTTGTATCAAAAACATGAAGCGCTCTTCAGATACGTCAGGTCGTTACGCGGTCAAAAACGTACTTAGAAAGTATAATATGGTCTCGTTAAAATATGACATAAAGTTTGAAGAGGTGGAAGCTCTTTTAGTATCATCTACAATTTTCCTATCTTGGTACATTCTTTTTTTTATTTATTGTTTTTTTTATTTCTCTCAAGCGTATTAATAAATACTTCTTTAGTCGAAAGACCATCAAGGTTTGTATTCATGTTGTAACATTTTTATAAGTATATGTTTTTATACGTAAAAAAACTTATAATACAAAAAAATGTCTTGTTAAAAAAATGTATGTTGAAAACACATTGACAAATACACATTGTTATATTAAATACAATCGTATAGAAGTGTGGACTTATTTTATTTTTCAACTATCTTTTTTTTGGCTTGATTATCCCAATAAAACGTTAGTTAGGATTTTCGAAAGAAGTCTTGTTGAGACGATTATATATAGAATGAAAGATTTCATATAGTATAAAGATTAAATAAATTCATCGAGATAGCTAACGACACGGTAGTTTGGTTAGCAGAGTGATGTGATAGTTTCTCTGACATGACAGGTTCGTGTCCTGATCTAAAGTAAATTTTTCATTTTAATATTTAATCAAAATTTTTACATTTTAACATGGCTTAACGTATGTACAGAAATATTCAAACATTGACTTGAGCAAATCTTTGGATATAAACGGATTAAGGGAAAGGTTTTTCAAAAATACGCAACTCGATGTTGTAATATTTGATCACAATTAGATATCATCATGACAGAGGTGGAATTTGTTCGTAAGAACTTTATTTAAAATTAACTTAATTTCTCTGGTAAACACGTTAGCGCTTACTCTAAACTGTTTAGATGATTTATTGTGAGATGATAACAATGGTAGTAATAATATTTTATTATTACATCATAATAAATATTATCTGCATCATTTTTTTATATATAAAAATAATAAATGTTGTTTTGTGTTACGTTCTATGTATGTTTAGGTTTACAATAGTGGAAATAGACATAACAAATAATTGTATTGTGCAATTTTACAGTGTTATAGAGAACTAGTCACTGACATAAAAATACACAGTATTTTGCATGGCAATGTTATAATTCAGACATTATTATGCTGCAAGATCCACATACAATATACATTACAAAGCAGTAATTGGATTTTTATACTTGTATTATAGCCACAATACCCAAATGTACTATTAATTTTAGGTAGATTCCATAGATGAATCTACCTATTGCAATCGATGCGATGACGGGACCCAGACCCCAGAGTAGGGGCGCTACGCCGTTTATGAACTGGAGATTGAGAATCCGTCGAAAAAAAAAAAATTTATTTATCCCTCTATATATATATGTATATATGATCCATCAGTCCAAATTCATCGTTGAAAGTTAAAAACCGAAAAAAGTCACAGAAGGAGGCAAAATTTTATAGTCGGAAAAATCTTAGAAAATTAACAAATTAAAAGAGGAAACTTTTTTGTCCGAAAAGTATTTTGATGCGACCCCCCGTTTAGGAGATAGGGGGGGGGGGGTTCCCCGCTCATCCAATATATGCAGTATGACTCGTCATAAGACTCGTAATGACCAGTAGAATAATGTTGGCTAGTTTTTCTTTGTCGATACGACCGACGGGAATCTACCTAACACGATCGATCCTGTCGACCGAGGTATTTAACTTTTATTTATCATACGTGGTTACAATATACACTAAAGTCACCTCTATTATGTACACACACTCTAAACATTGGCTTTAATAAACGTCATAGTCCTCCGTTTGGCAGCTGCTGCGGTCCTAACAGTTGCGTCATGACCGCGATCTGTTTTCATTAAGTTCATTATTATCATTTTCCCTTATGATCATGATTGTCAAAAATCTAACACAACAAAAAGTTAAAACTATACTGAAATTATATTTACGCGATTTTTTTTTATTTGAGATTAAAAATTACATATAAAATTCTATATTCTTATTTGACGTTAAGTAAGCATGTTTCTAAGAAGGTTTCTTAATCACATAATGTGCTCCATTTTTTTACCACTAGCTTCTAACCACAACCTCAAGCAAACCAACTACATGTTGCCGATATTTTCTGTTCGCACGAATTTACACTGGAAACGCTTTTTTTACCTTCTTTGCCACTTTTACTGTTTGCAGTACCTTATAATCTATTAATTCATTTTGTAGGTAAAGCCTGGTTGCCCAGAAATAGGTCGTTATATAATCTTAAGATTTGATTTCATGGATTTAATTAGGTGTTATTATTATCATTAATGGTAGATAACAAGATAAGACTTGATAAGTAAATGATTAAAAACCCGAAAGATGCTGAATTATATCTGCATGTTTGATAATACAGCCGTAAACTATATAGTAGAAAAAAAAAGTAGGACAATAAAAATATTGATTTGCTACAACTATGTTGAAATAATATTAACTTTGTAAGATTAATTTCTTTGACTATTCTTTGACTATTCATATACAATACTTTACATACAGGTGGTCGTTTTAAAATGTGCGAACATTAAATGCGGTAATAAAAATAATCCGATAAGTGTAGTACCTTAAAAGTTATTGTGATTGAATCATCTTTAAATTATAACTTAATATAAGAATGTTATTTATATATATAGTGAGAGGTATCTCATCTGTTATTATTTACAAAATATTTTGCGTGTGCTTTTTACATTTATGTAAAATAGTAATATTAATAGATCGATTAAGAATATTAATATTTAAACTAAAATTTTTAGTGTTTTATTTATCCTATGACCAGAAAAATAATAAAATAGTACTGCCTTCCAACTTTGAAGTTAGTCTTAAAAAATGTTGTAATAACAATTTGGACTCCATCATTGGCAGTTTGTTTTAACATTTGAAATTGTGTTCCTGAAAAACTTTAAAAAAAATACACATATTTGATTTATCAATGTATGGTAGTCATTGAATTTCCAAATCATTCCAGTTTAACTTATTATTATAAAGCAAATTATAATATATTAGTAGATCAATTATACTCTTTGACTTGTAAAGTGAAGATAAACTTTGAGACACAAAACAAAAGTATCAACTGTTTGTGAGGATTAAATAATTTATAATGATTTTAGGACACTGGGTGTTGTAAATTAAGCAATGTAAGATGTTTTAAGATGATTATCATAATTCCTTACCAAAATTTTCGAATTAAGTTTTCGCTATGAATATTCAGAGAAGTTGGCCCTAGTCAAGTTTTTATTAGCGCTGTCAAGATGGTGCACTGTTGTAATGTAAATTGCAAAGTATAAACTGATTTAAAACTATTAAACCTTAAAAGCTTTAGCATGGCACTTTATAACATAATTGGTGTTGTTTAATAATGTAAAATTTTTATATTAATTGGGCTTTGGATATTCTGATTGTATTGTTAAAAGGGAATTTTAATTCATATCCTTAATTAATATTATTTTGAATATATCAAAGTACTAAATTTCAAATATTATAGTAGTATTGTTCGCGTTGAATCCGTTATTAAATTTGGCGGTTGTTAAAATATTATATGCATACTGACGCTATATCTATGTGTCTATGTGACTGAATTATGAAAATTTAAAGTAACAATGCAATCAAAATATGAGCGTATCGAATGTAACTATTTGTGTCGTTTTGCAAAATCCCATTTTTTTGTTTGCGATTTAAATTTAGTATCTTGAATGAATTGCAGTTTTTAATTTAAAATTAAAAAGTTTGTCTGTTTTAAAGGTTAATTCCTTATTTAAATAGAAATAACAATATCTTTTAAATTCATAATTTCCATTATAATTAATAAATTGTCCCTATTGTTTTTGAAATAAAGGGTGACAGGCCAAAATTTAGTGCTCGGAGCGATTGTGAATCACTTTGATGTATTTAGTTATATTAGTAAGTTATTATCTCTGTCCTTTATATAATCAATCATCAATATAATCAATTAAATCTTCTGTCCTTTATATAATTTAATTAATTGATAGATCTCATCTCATCAAACTACTAAATAAAGGTGATAATGAAAATAATATCTATAATTGTATACCTAAAAATTAGAATCCCTCAAAATATGTATTTAAATTTTAAAATTTGTTTTAATAATAATCCTGTTTTATAATATAATACCAACAGATAATTAATCAACAAGAAATAGCTGAAAATTATCACAATAATATAATACATAATAATATATGCTAGAACGCCATATCTTGAAAAACTTTTACATGCTTATGAGTTATAACTTAAGGTAGCGATCTAAACTTTAAATTAATTAAGAGATTCCCAACTTAAATTATAATTGAAATTTCGACTTTAAATGAAATTGTGTAATTCTATAAGAATCTCATGTAAATAAGGGGATAAGGGACCCTTAATTACAACAAGTCTTACCCTATACTTTTTAATACACAATAATAGGTGGATTTCAACTTCACCTACGGCTTCGTATGTGGGTTTCTTTTATCCCCAAGTTGCCCATAGTGTTCCTTATTGCCCTTCACTCCCATAATATATTAGTATAGTTGCCCGCACTCACAATGTTTTCAAATTAAGTTTTAAAATACCAATCCTCTTATCAGATTGAATATTATTACATTCTATGCAAAATTATAATTATATTTGTTCCAGAAATTATTCGGTGTAATAAAATGCATGCAGATTAATTGGAAAAAACATCACAATTGTTTATAATTTGAAGAAATCACAGCATCTTTGAGAGTGTAGTCCCAATCAATGCAGGCAGAACATTCAGAGAACTGTACGTACAGCACAATACACCATTAACAATTCGCAAATGATGGAACGATGTCGTGTCATGTACTTTAACAAACAGTAAACGCAAATAAAAACTTATGCCCAGGTTGGGCGGGACTATGAGTATAATTGTAACTGGTTGTCCTTTTTTCAGTCATTGAAATTTCATCGACGATGTATTCCAGGTATAATATATTGGTCATTCCCCCTCTGGACCTGGACCTGGACCCCTACACCCCCTGAACCCCTACAATACGCGTGGCCTGATACATACTTGGATGGTATTCATAACTCATTTACTCTTAATGTATGCTATTAATTTTAAAGCCATTGTTATTAAGCGAAATCACACGAGGATTATCAATATTTTACACACGCCGATAAAGGTGCCAGATATTTAAAATGTTCTCAGTTGTTTTTTGAGTGTCTGAAATTAAGACAAGGAAGTCTAGATACACAGTTATATATTAAATGCTAAATTCATTGAGGTAACAGAGGCTCACTCATAGAGATCGCAACACAGATTTCTGCTTATGATTTGTCACTCCATGCTTATTCTAACACAAAGACTAATAATAATAAACAATTCATATTTTGGAATTATTGAATGAAAGTCTATTGAAGCGACACGACTTGCGGCACTGCTTTGTTTTTTGTTGTATTTAAAACATATCTGTATCAACCTGCTCTAATATATATTTGTATGATATCGCATTTATATAATATGCTTTATTTTCTAGATAAAAAATATTGACTGCTAAAATTAAATTATCCAGAGAATACAATATTTCTGGCATCCCATCACGCTTCTTTATTACCTTGCCATCAAACTGTCCAACTCGGCACACAGGTATGTTTAATAGGAATTAATATTACAGTAAAAGTGGCCTTATGATCGTATAAAGTTTATTTTCCGTTTATAGCCATCGTGGACTTTATTTTAATATCAGTTTCCTTGAACTTTGACGTCCTCTTTATTGCACTTTCTCTACTGATATAATATGAATTATAGTGCTTAAGAGGTTTATATACATGTATATTTAGCAAAAACATAATTTGTTTAAAAGTAAACTGACAAGGTCTTTTTCCAATAATTTAGAGTAACAATTAATAAAGGTTTCTTATTAATGATAAATTGTCTATTAAAATAATAAAATCAGAACTATTTATTTCAAGTATATTTTACAACCTGACACGGTACCTGATTGTAAAAATGCTGTGCTAACCCAGAAGATCTCTGCAATAACATAGGAATACTTATTTATTACTTTTAAATTTCGGAATTTATAACTGGACTAAGTTCTGAAACAATAAGTCATTTTGTAGCGATTGTTAGGAATAATCTATAAATGGGAAATCATTAAATCCTAAAGTGTTAAACCCATAAAATAAATTTATACCACATCATGAATTTCAAATACTTAAATTAAGTACTTATTTATTATTCGTCAAAAAGTGTAATATATAAACTATTCCGTTTTAATTGCCAATATATTCCACAATGTGCAATAGGAATTTCATATAAATATAGACGTGATGGCGCTGAGATTGCTGAGGGCAATAACGCAAATAGCGTTCCATTTCAAGACAATTTAGATACCAAATAACTTGCAAATGGAATCCGTCTTATTACTTCTGCGTAATTAAAACAAGTAATGTAATTACTTGAATGGTTTCTTAAACGATGATGCTCAAATCTGTTTTTTTAAATATTTATATATTTGATAATTATTCATATGCATTTATGAATAATAATCAAAGATAAGAAATTAATTGTTTGAGAAAAAATAATTGTTATTTGTATTTCATTTAAAAAACGATAAAAGAAAATGACCAAATAAAAATAAATAATATTTTATTTGAGGTTAAGATGCTGTGCGTGCAGACAATATACCTTAGTAATATATTAAAATTTCAATGTTTATACTAGAATAGAATAGTTTGATATGTTTTTCCACACTCAAATTAAATTTTAGCATTATTCAAAATTATCTCATTAACCTCTATTAAACTCAATATGTTCACAAGACAAAAAGACTATCAATAAGAAGTCGCATATTGAAAAATGAGAGTGCTTTATACCAGTGGCTCTATAGCTCAGTTCAGTCAACATTGACTTGGTATAGAGCATCTTGTAACTGATCTTATAAAACTGTTTGCTCTCACTATCGAGGGTCTAGTGCTGAAAACTTTACGCTTGTCAAATAACATTTGCATACAGCCTGCAGGCAATATTTCCGCATTTGAATATTTCTTACAAAACATTTCTATCGAAACGTAGGGGTTGGATGTGAATAATTCGGTACGCTTCCATTAGATAGGACTCAAAACGTCACAAAATAAAATTCCAAAATATGCTAATAAACACAAATAATGCACACAGACTTTAGTCTAACGATGACAATTACCTTACTTCAAGCAACCTTTAGAAATAAATGGCATAATTCATTCCCAAAGGAATACAAAACGTCACAGATTAATCATGTCTAATTAGATGATAACAAATAGTTACTAAATCTTACCTAATGATCGACAAACGTTATACACATACATATTTTCATTATTACAGAAAAGACATTTATATTAATAGCAAGTCCGAGAGATGTTTTACTGTCGAGTAAAGTAAATAATCCAGTCCAATTCAATTGTGATTCAAACAAATTCACATAATAATAAAATATATTATTTACGTTTATAACTAATATACAATGAAATTTTATAGAGTGGTACAACTGAAACCTTTCTCTGATAAAAAGGAATTTCCCATAAAGCAACGTTACGCGTTACTATGGAAGGAAATTTAATCTTCGACTACCGTACTTTGAGTACGAGGATACGTAGTATTTTAAATCAAATTGAAAATACTATTGTTTTATTTTTTAGTTAAGATAATAAGAAACATTCCAAAAAACCGTGGAAATATATTTTTATTGAACTTAAAAGCATATTTAAAAAAAAATCTTTAAAACAAATTGACAAAATCTCAATAAAATAAAATTTATCAACATATTCAATTTCATTAAATTAAATTAAGTTTTATGTTTACGATAATATATAATATCGTCGCTTCTGACAAAGATAATCGTAGTAATTGACACCAAAGTACACACATACAATTCACTGCACAATTTAACTTTAATAGTTATAATATCTAATATCATCTAAAATGCTCTCTTTTATATAACTATCAATGATAAGTTAATCTTGTTCACGAAATTCCATTTTAAGGGTTTTTTTACTGATGGCCAATTCCGATTGCAGTTGTCGGATCTTTTCAAATGATGTCACAGAGCTCTTTGGGACCGGGAAAATGTTGAATTCGAGAATTCATTAAAAGTAGCAGTTGCAATAGAATGAAGAGCTTTTACTTTAAATTAAATATTAAACATATTAACCCCTATAACGTTTAATAATTTTATATATCATAATTATTGTTTTCTCGGTGATCACTTATATAAAATACAACATTAAATTTTTCTTAGTTATATTATTAATCTTAATTTATTATTAAACATTAAAATATTGCAATGATTCATGTTACTAGATACAGCGTTTTACAAAGTGAACGTTGGAGTTTTAATTTATTCAATATTGCGCTAGAGTTAGGAACACGTGATTCTAAAAGTTCTATCGTTGTTCGAAACAAAGTTTCCAAGGTACAGTTAATTATACATATGTAGGATGCACGTATTCACTCAACAATCTCAATCAACGTCTCGGGCGTGTAATCCCGTGCACTGCTTTAACGAAGCGATCACTAACTTAAATTTTCTAACAAAAAATACTTTTTTTACTCGAAATTAAACTGTATTTCAGTGAAGATAAGACGCATTTTGTAAAGTCAATGTGTGACGCTTTTTTTGTTTTTTAGATGTCCTCGTTAGTCTCCTTAATTTCAAACTAAACTTGCTTTAACTGGAGAATACATTTTATTTATTTTAATATTTAAATTCATAATAATATTTATATAAGACTTACAAAAAAATATTAAACAATTATAAATGTTTAATAATGGTATATAACTATTATAACCATGTTACCAACGCCGATAAACACGTAACACTTAATAAAATAATTACTTTACAAGTTGATAATGGAAATATTCTTTTTTATGATATTATTACAGATGATATATAAGTATCAAAGTAAGAGGCAAAGCTAGCTTCATAGCTAACTGATATGAACTTCACCTTGCATGTTAAAGCTAATTACATTTAAAGGTAATTTATTTGAATTCAAGATGAATAAACTGTATAAACAAACTTAGTCCTAAACTGAACCCACAGACGAAACACTTTGACGTGCAAGAGGTGGCGCATTGCAGTAGAAAAGTTGGTTCGTTCGCTTTTCTTTTACTGAATAAAAAACACAAGTCATGTTTTTGCGGTAGTTCGTATTACTTTTTACTTTGGAAATTGGCGTTAATACACACGTTACGAATAAATTTGAATAGTTCTTAATATCAATCATTAAATATATGTTCTTAAATTTTGTATAAAGGTTTGTATAATATTGTATAAATATAATATAAGTAACATCGTTAGTATAGTTTAAGTTTCTATGAAAAGTTATATCATTTGATAAAAATCAGTAAAGTTAAATAACATTTGTATGAAGCATGTAAGACTTTTGTATTTGTTTTTGCATTTACTTTTACGAAAAAAATATTACAAAATAGTTGAATTACAGTAGGAATAGTAGTTGTGTCAAAATTACATTTTCTATTGAGATGTTAATGTAAAAAAAAAAAGGAACAAATTTTAGGTATGTGAAAAAAATACTTATTATTAAAGTTTAAGCTTTTTTATAAGGCAAGAAGGAATGTTATTGAAGCATTAAATCTTTCAAATTCAGAATTTCCATAATTAATGGACCTTATTGTTATTCATAACCCAAAGCTCTTCGAGACAATAATTAACCCGGATTTTTTATCACAAAACAGCTTTAATGAAAGGTCTCTGAGGGCTCTGAACATCTAATTTGCGATGATATCTTAACAAATACTTTGTTGTGGCGCTGAAATAATGAAAATGTAAGCGGAATAGATATTAACAAAGGAATCACAATTTATCATCGTATTGTGTTCTGTTATAGATTTTATTTATTTTTACTCGATGTAAATTATTTCTTATTTAATTCACGTAAATCATTTTAATTTTGCAAAAATTGTTTAACAATAACTAATTAAATAAGACAACAGAAGTAGAATTGTTAACATTGAAAAAAAAGTAACACAACCATTACTTTCTTCAATGAATACAGTCAAAAGTTAGTAATACTTGAGAAATAAGTTAATACTCAAATAAACTTTCATTATTTCAATTGGTAATACATTGTATCCATAAGTAATATTTCATTGTTTGTTAATATTCTTTTGATAATAAATTATTTTTTATTATTATGTTCAGTCGTCCTTAATATAAACAGTTACATTCCTATATGTTGTAATTATTAATGTTGTAATTATTATTTGCCGTGTGGTGGCGGCGTAAGAATACCATTTCCACCACCCCTTCTCTTCTCGTGGGTGTCGTAAGAGGCGACAGAGAGAATATACCGGCTCAATTGCCGAGGGAGGAACGGGCAGCAGCGTTCCTTCTCATTTTATTACAGTCCATCTGTACTGCGCTCGCCAACCCGCCTGCCCAGCGTGGCGAGTACGGGCAATTCCCCTTAATGATAAGACTACTAAAAACCAGGCCCCTAGTCCCCGGCAGCCCTGCTATTCCTGGCTCCGGTAGCAGTCATGGTAACGGCGGGGCAGGGGGTGCTAAGAATCCCCGGAAGAGATTCGGCTACCACATCAAACGGAAACTGGCCCTGGTAACACACAACATGCGCACTTTGAGGACAGACGAGAAGCTTGTGGAGCTGGAAGAAGAACTGAATAAGTTGAACTGGGACATAATTGGGTTATCGGAAGTCCGAAGAGAGGGTGAGGACACCGTGACCTTGAGTTCCGGCAACTTATTCTTCTACCGGGAGGGTGAACACCAATCTCAGGGTGGTGTCGGATTCATCGTCCATAAGTCCCTTGTAAAGAACATAGCGACCATCGGAAGTGTGTCGAGTAGGGTGGCATACCTGATACTCAGAATATCTGAAAGATATTCGTTGAAGGTCATCCAGGTATACGCACCGACCTCGTCACACACTGATGATGAAGTTGAGGTTATGTATGAGGACGTAAGTAGAGCCATACATACCTCCAAAACTCACTTCACTGTTGTTATGGGGGACTTTAATGCAAAACTCGGCAATAGAAGCGATTCAGAGATGAGAGTGGGGCAATTTGGATATGGACAAAGGAACCCAAGGGGCCAGAGGCTGGCCGAATTTCTGGAAAAGGAGGGACTCTTTATGATGAACTCCTTTTTCCAGAAGCCGCCTCAGAGGAAGTGGACCTGGATGAGCCCCGACGGTGGGGTCAAAAATGAGATAGACTTCATCTTGACCAACAAGAGACACGTCTTCAATGATGTCTCCGTGATTCACAGGGTGAAAACCGGCAGTGATCACCGAATGGTAAGAGGCGTATTGAAGATCGACGTCAAGCTCGAAAGGGCTAAACTGATGAAGTCTACGCTCCGACCATCTAATGCTCATATCCAAAACCCCGAAAGCTTTCAACTCGAATTGCAGAATCGCTTCAGTTGCTTAGAAGATTGCGTTACAGTGGACGATGTAAACAACAGGTTTGTAGAAACTGTTCATGAAGTGGGGTCAAAGTTCTTTACACCACTTCGTAAAGGTAGACCTCAAAAACTTTCCACCCATACTCTCGAACTCATGGCAGGTCGGCGCTCAATGGTGTTGCAGTCATCCTATGACGCAGAGTCATATAGGCAGCTCAATAGAAAGATAAAAACTTCCTTGCGATACGACATCCGTGCCTTCAATACTAAATGTATTGAAGACACGATCGAGCGAAACCAAGGCTCCAAAGTATTCGCTAGGAATGTTTCTATTGGGCAAAGCCGGCTGACAAAGCTGAAGACGGAGGACGGCAACATAGCGTTGACTAAGGCCGACGTTCTGAGGGAGGTGGAAAGTTTCTATGGACAGTTATACACATCAGCTACAAAACCTGTTGTTGCCTTGGAGAAAGAACCCAGAGCCAAGCTAACCCGACACTATACTGAAGACATCCCGGACATCAGCCTGTGCGAGATTGGGATGGCTCTAAAACAGCTAAAGAACAATAAGGCGCCGGGCGAGGACGGAATCACCTCGGAGCTTCTGAAAGCGGGTGGAAAACCAGTACTTAAAGCCCTTCAGAAGCTCTTCAACTCCGTCTTGCTCGAACAAGGGACCACGCCAGAAGCATGGAACAGGAGCATCGTCGTCTTGTTCTTCAAAAAGGGAGATAACACCCAATTGAAGAACTACAGACCGATATCGCTCCTGAACTATGTTTATAAGCTGTTTTCTAGAGTCATCACGAATCGTCTCACTCGCAGGTTCGATGACTTCCAGCCTCCCGAACAAGCCGGATTCCGAAAGGGCTTTTCTACCATAGACCACATCCATACGCTGCGGCAAGTTATACAGAAGACCGGTGAGTATAACTTGCCATTATGCTTAGCATTTGTGGACTATGAAAAAGCCTTCGATTCGATCGAGACTTGGGCTGTGCTTCAGTCTCTCCAGCGGTGCCATATTGACTATCGGTACATCGAAGTGTTGAAGTGTTTGTACAAAAACGCCACTATGTCGGTCCGAGTACAAGAAGAGCATACCAAGGCTATTCCGTTACAGCGCGGGGTAAGACAGGGAGATGTCATATCTCCGAAACTGTTTACCACCGCGCTTGAAGACGCCTTCAAGCTTCTAGAATGGAAAGGATTCGGCATCAATATCAACGGCGAGTACATCACTCACCTTCGATTTGCCGATGATATCGTAGTCATGGCAGAATCGCTGGAGGACTTAGGCACTATGCTCGTAGGCCTCAACAGAGTATCCCAAGAGGTGGGCCTTAAAATGAATATGGACAAGACAAAGGTCATGTCGAATGTCCATATTGTGCCCACCCCCATAACCATTGGGAACTCTGTTCTCGAAGTTGTTGACGAATACGTATACCTAGGCCAAATGGTTCAACTAGGTAAGTCCAACTTTGAGAAAGAGGTCAATCGACGAATCCAACTCGGTTGGGCAGCGTTCGGGAAACTTCGTCACATCTTCTCGTCCAAAATACCTCAGTGCCTCAAGACCAAAGTCTTCAATAAATGTGTGTTGCCAGTGATGACTTACGGGACTGAGACGTGGTCTCTAACTATGGGCCTCATAAGAAGGCTCAGAGTCACGCAACGAGCTATGGAGAGGGCTATGTTAGGTGTTTCTCTACGCGATCGAATCAGAAATGAGGAGATCCGTAAAAGAACTAAAGTCACTGACATAGCCCAGCGGATTAGCAAATGAAGTGGCAATGGGCAGGGCACATAGCTCGACGAACCGATGGCCGTTGGGGCCGTAAGGTTCTAGAGTGGAGACCACGTATGGGAAGGCGCAGCGTGGGTCGGCCCCCCACTCGGTGGACGGACGACCTTGTAAAGGTTGCAGGGCGCCGTTGGACGTCAAGTGCACAAGACCGTCCGTTTTGGAGATCGTTGGGGGAGGCTTATGTCCAGCAGTGGACGTCAATTGACTTATGATGATTACTATCGTTGTCATCATAATTCAATCGACATATATAGCCGTAATAATAATGTTGTAATAGTCAGAAGGTATGAATCATATTTATATTTATATATATATATATATTAGGGCGTTTCAAAAAAAAAAAAAAAAATTTTTTTTTCTCGGATCCAGGCTCAAAAGTTTCGTTTAGATGCCAAAATGGGCCTGTGAAAATATGAGCCCTTAATATTAATATTAAGGTAGTCCGCATCGCACTTTTCGATTTCCCATAATAATAACACAGGAAAAAAAATTTTTTTTCTTTTGATTTTTATAACTAATGAACGATATATTGTATTGCAATACCCATTCATTATTTTTGTAGAGAATTTAACGCTCTACAAAAAAGGTTTGAAGTCAATTTTTGATAAATCAACTCAGTCAAAAGTTATTCAAGATCAAAGTTTAAGTTACTCTCAATTCAGCTGTTTTTTAGTAGATTTCATAGAAATCTAACTATTGCATTGGTCCTCATGACGGAACTTTTGAAAAAAATTGTCATTTCCTTACTCAGCTCGGCGAGCTGATTAAGAAAATATATATGGTTCAAAAGTTTATATATGTATGTATATATATATATATATATATATATATATATATATATAGAATAATATATAGAATAATATATATATATACACAAACTAAAAAAACTCTTAAATAATACCAACTTGTAATTTTTAATATTTTTTTTATTTACTTAACTAAATTGTCTTCGGTTTAATAATGGCGTTTCGTCTCAATATTATATAATTAATTCAATAACCGTTCTATCATAAATAATGTAAACTGTACAATGCAGTCGTACCATATTTAAACAGCACGTTGTGTGACGCCGCCTTACCATTAATTTAACAATAGCTTCTACCTATTATACACCTAGAAATTGACCTAATTGCTTCATTTGAAATATTTTATACATTTCTTTGTTAGGTATTTTTACATATTACGAATAAAGTGTAAAAACATACTTACAAAAAAAAATAGTAATTACTGTTTTAATTATGATTGTGTATAGTTGTAATTGGATGTTAATAAGATTTTTATTAAAAGGCTTGTCTTTTAAGTAAACCTTGTTAATAAAACTAGTGATTTAATGTTTGGATTCAAGAATCAAGAAACTATGTAGTAAACTATTGTAGAACATTTTACTTGCATCTTTGTTCGATATTGTACTCAAAGTCATAATATGTGTTTTGAAAAGTTCTATCGCTGTTTGAATATAAGAAAGATAAAGTTTGATTATACTTATTTAGTCAATACGTACTAAGCAATCAAAATGTAATTTCAAGCCTCTACTTAAACGAAACAAAGAAACTTGTGGATTTTATTAGTGAAAAAATTCAAGTACCAACGAAATAAATATAATTTCACAAAGTACTTAGGTATGTCAATTATCGCTTAGCTATTTTTGTTTTGACACGTTTATTAAACATTAAAAGTTCTTTACTGATATATAAGTGCTTGTTGTCGCTATTATATCATAACGCTCCTTGACATAAAACTGTTTTGATATTGTAATTAAAATGTATCATGATTTGTAAAACAATATGCTATAATGAATTGTGATTTAAATATTACTAAAAAATGTTACAAAGTGAAAGAGATAAGAATAATGGCCTCAATAACATTATTTTTCTACAATACAATTTAATAGATGATAGTTAAGTGAAATTTTTCAATTACACTCTCATATTTAGAAGGTTTTTTTCTGGATCAACGATACTAATATAAAGGCATCTAATATTAATATAAATTTTTCAGGATTCTATAATGGTAAAAAACTATTATGTTCTTTTATTGATACGTTTTTGTGGTTGTGTTCATACAAAGAGGGTGCCTTAAAAGTTAGGGGAAAATATATAAAATAAATATTCTTTATAACTAATTCTTTGTTAGTTTTTGGAAATATACAAAGTATAGCTCCTTCATATGTTAAACATATAAATCGAGGAGTTTATGAACCTGCTTCAATTTTGTTTCATATGAGTAGATATTTCATTAATTGATCCTTCAACTTATATTAATAACGAACAAGCAAATACACTTGACAAATATACATTACTTAATGGAGCGACAGATGTATGTAATGTAGAAACATGATTTGAACGATACTAAGTATGTACTATACATAATATGAAACATGGGGGTGTTTTGTCTTTTTACGTATGTAATAGTTGCTGCCAATAGCCCTAGGTACCAATCTAAATTATAAAACAACACGTCTTGACGTGAGAATTTTACTTTACATATAATGTTTTTTTTGTCATCCGAGTGCAAAAAACAGTGTACAAAAATCATGACTTTGTTTTGTTAAATTAACAATATTCTTTTATATCAAAGATATCTAAACATCAAAATGACGATGTTGGTGTTTATAGTAATAAAGTAACGATACCTTAAGTATTGAACACAGAAATAAAATTTTTTAGGAAAACCTTGGAAGTAGATATTTCATTCCTGTCACACATCATTGCTACAGCACTTTTCGTGCATTTAAATGCAAATTTCAATAAAAGGCGCCTTTGTTGTCAAATTCAATACTCTCTGGGTATCCGCGCATTGTATTTATAATATAATGCTTTTCCAAAGGTAACTGGGGTTACCAATTTTGAATGCAGTTAAGAATTCTTGGCACTTTTTAATCTAAGATTTAAAAGACTATTGAAATACAGGTGTATAAATGTCACTAAACTTGCATTCCAGAAAAAAATCACACGAAATCACGGAATAAAGAAGAAACATTCAAAACCAAAACAATGTTACCAAGCAATATCCTTCATATAAACACGTCCACTATCCAATAAGCTTGTAAGCGGACAAGCCACACAAAGAAAAATAAAATTGCATCCACGAGGCGCTCGACTCAGTCAATATTGATTCTGGGCAGAGCATCTTGCAACTAATCTTATAAAAGTGTTTTCTTTCACTAAGGGGACTGGCGGTAAAATCTTTTCACAATTCAAATATTATTTGCATATAAATATTTCCCATTTAGATGTTGCTGTTGTATATATAAGAAAATACGAGTTGAACTTATGATTTGGTTGACGAGATTGAATACGAATGTTTGATCTTTTTGCTCGTGTATGGTGGTGCACCCCAAGGCTGCGTGCTATCTAAAACTCAAATGCTCTTGCACATTGTTGTTATATTGCAAATATTCATATTGTTATGCGGATGACACCACTGGGGATGCGGTATCAGGGTCTGCGGTATGCGGGTTTGCAGGGTCATCTCGGGAAAATGACGACAGGTACCGAAATAAACATGTGTGTTATATAAAAACCTTCCCGAGGATGGTCATAGAATGGGCTAAGTCGAAACAGGTTTAGTTTAATCCCAAAAGGCACAAGTTTGCGCGTTTACAATGAAGAAAACACCATTTGTTACATCATCGCTCTTTGAGAGCACTCCTTTCACTGCCTCACCAAGAATCAGTAGTCATTTTGAGCGTGTAAAATGGACAGCCGTTAGGATTGTTGAAAACCCGTTGCTCTACGAACGGTTGGACTTTTTGGCATTGCGTAGAGAATTTTCTTCTCTGTCCGTCGTCTACCGCATTTACCAAGGGGAGCGTTTCGATAAGCTATTCGATCTGATGTCGAATATCAACACCGCACAGCTCGTCATTGCCTCCAATACTATCCTTACTACCTGTATGTGTGACGATTTTTCTACTGTGTGGTTTTCAATGACCTTTCTTCAGCGATATTTCCAGATCGGTACGACACGGGTACCTTAAAATAAGGCGTACTCCTACTTCCAAGGCTGTAAGCGCTCTTATGAATCATCGTATGCTGCAAGAGTTCATGAACATCGGTGATCAAGTATCATCTGTGATCCTTGCAAGCTCGTTTGCCCTTCTCTTACACAAAAAAAAAGTGTATAACTTTACAATACCAATACGGTTTATTAATTTATAATTATTTTAGATATATCATTCGATTTAAAATTTCTATTGCTCTAAAAAAAATTTGCGTTTAAATTTAAAACATAACTAAAATACGTGATCATCAAAAGCTGTTTAGTAAGTCAATGCTCTCTCAGAATAGCCTCTTACAAAAACATAGAAACAATAAGGATAATTTGTAAAATTTTATATTTTACTTTTATGTAACTTCTTTTTAAACTGATTTAAAGTTTTAAAGTTCTGTAGGATATTAATATATCCTATCCTATATTATATTATATATCCAAGTTAATATTTGGAATAGGAAATAATATTGAATGCACAAAATACAAGATAATGTTTAAGAGTTTGTTGTCACTGTGATGTCAGTATATAATTTATTTTAATATCTAGTTTTATAGTTATCTTTTAAACTAATACAAATTTTAAATATAAAACTGCTATGTTGTTTTGAAAATATATAATTCACTGATACAAGTTACTTTTGCTTTATCATTTCAAAAGAAAGGTATTTAACTTTTGTAAAAGTACCTTTTGTGAATGGGGAAATTTTCATGAAACAGTCAAAATTTTTGTCAAATAATGGACTGTGAATCCGAGATAAATTAACCTTATCGTCGTTTACAATAATATATGTATATTGGAAGCTTCTGGTATATCGTCAGAAGTGGTATTTTTGGTTTTGGTATCTTTATTTAACATTAATAAAATATGCATATATTATTATTATTATATTCATTACTTTGTCTTATAAAACATGTGAGATATATCTCACATGTTCTTAATATTAATTATACATCTACAATACTATAATATAATTCAATATTATATTATAATGTAACATTTGTAATAAGAAATAAAAAAGAAATAGCAGATATGGGTGAAAATTTTTCAGAATAAATTTAATTAAATTGTCATTGAATAAGTTCAAACAAACAAAGACATTGTATACAAAACTCCTCAAATATGATAAATTTATTCTCCTCGTGTGCATGTTTCTAAATTTACATTTCTCAAGACTCAAGTAAAAAGTCCAAAGTTTCAACGTTCGAAATAAAATAGTTATTCTTCATCCAATAGCGTTCCATGACAAAGGAGATGCTTCTATTTTGAGAAAACCTTTAAAGAAAAGTCTAGACAGAAAGAAAGCGCAAATATGCACACAGAAGAGCATTTTTAAAATACGTGACTGTGCTTTCATTAAGGATAAAATATTGCCTTGCCTCCACAGGTCATTCTTAGATTTTTACACATATACATATAAACTCTGATAATGTCCTAAATATATAAAGAGTTAATATTGTAAGATTGAGTAAAAAAATATATAGGATTCTTGTAATGATCTTCATTATTCAAATCCATATCTTTTCGGTGTCTATAAGGGTTGTATAATATCAGATATGTATACAATAATTTATCCGATAGTATGTTTTTATCCATAACTACGCCTGAACTTGTTCAGAATCAATGTGCCTGGATCGAGAGATTATTCTGGGATAAATGTCAAATTACTCTTTCACAGGACATAATAAAGTACTCTTCGGTTAACGCAATGTGTTCTTAAAGACATTATATTTTATTAGGAAAACTTTAAAACTCAAAATCCAAAAAAACTAACAAGATTTCAAGATTTTTCTAATAACGCTCTTCCTTAAGATTAATTGTACTTCGGAGAGAAATTTTATAATTTACTTCAAAACTTCAAGTAAACTTTTCAAATTGCATTTTTCTTTCAATGTGTTTCTTATCCGTAGTAATTTATTGTAAATTGTTTTTGCTTATTTAAAACGGAGAAAAAAGGAGATTTAACTATAAAAAATTGTTAAAAGGTAGTTTTATGACCTGTCAAAAGATTACTAAACACAGATATATGTAAAAAAAAACAAAGAAAAAGAATTACAAATATCTTTAAAAGGATTTTTTCTAAATTGAATAATTTGAACAGTTTTTTAAGTATTATTTTTGTGTCTACGTTACATGATGCAATAATGATAAACATATTGCATAAATTGAATGAGAATTAAAAGAGCAATTATTATCTTTAAGTAAACTTTTATATCATTATAATTATTAATGTAATTATGATAATCATAGCTTATATTTCATAGAAATAAGTAGAGCATTTGGCGACAATAAATCCCACTTACTGCGAGACCCAAAGATTTAGATGTAACTCATAGTTATAAATTTTCGGATACTACCGAAAATAGCTCTGAGGCGAAGCGTAGTGTGCCCAAACAGATGAAATGTTGCTCCGTCGGTCCACTAAGAGTTAATTTAGCGATTTGAGAAACGTCATCTTGTAAATGTATATTTATTTTCAACTCAATTACTGTAAGGACTTCTTGGTCGGTCAGATATTTCATTAATTATATTAATTTTAAGATTATTCATATAGAAAAATAATCGTCCTAATTAAATAAGAAGTGACTACTTTTTATTTATCTTGGACGTTTGTTTCGTCAATGAAAGATAACTTCATTATCAGAAACTTGAATATTATTTTTGTCAATAGGTAGCATAGATATTGAAAAAAAATTTTTGATCATTTCAACTTGTAATGGTTTATCGACCCACATCGTATAACGGCCATTACAAAACCTAAAACCAAAATAGAGGATAACTCAATCAATGAAATTATTAACTTTAAGACTTTACCATCGAAATATAAATTGTTAAATTATTAAACATTATTTTTTCAGTACACGTTCATAATATCACACAATTTTTACTACTACCTATGGTGTCTATTATTGGTTTGCTCGTAAAGAACCAATTTGATGTTTGTACAACTATATCAGGTATTTGGCCTTTTTATTGACAAACCAGATGATTTTACTCCAAGGTTCTTACTCTTTACAATATACCTACTGTAATGGCGAACGTGACTTGCAGATGAATCTTTATAAGCTGAGATGGGGTACATTACTCTTGCGATGGACCAATTTGCAAAGGATACAAAGACAAAAGACTCACTGTTGAGATTTATGAAGATCGCAAGATCGTCATATGTATGCTCAATACAGTTGATGAACTTGACATTCGGTTAACCGTGACTTTAAAATAAGTTTTTAAATACTTTCCTTAAAATAACATTATTTTATATGCATTCTTATTAACATTGAGAAGATAATTCAGCTCATAACCCTAAACTCTATTCAAGAATCTTTTAAGTTATCTATTAATATGTTAACAAACATAAACTTTTTAAAAATATTTCTGAGTATTTCTTGTTCAAGGGTAAGTTTTGTTTCTTGTCGCTTGCTTGGTCGTAACGTTGTTATACAAATATCCAAATCCACTGAATTTGTGAAACAAGATAGGTAAAGAAGATTTTTTGAAATTTCTAATTAGACATAAAGAAGTTGCCTACGTAATCTTTTACAGATCATAAAGGTTTACTGGCATTACTGGGTGTGCAAGGTCTTCTATAATATAAGTGCTGTTAAACTCAGCGGCTATCCGGATGTACAATTTAGCTTCACGTATATTCAGTAAATAAGTTAGTGCATTTTCTACAGAAAAGCAATTCTTCTGGTAGTTGAGTTTTCTATCTAGTTCTAAGTTTTCTGATATAATTTTCTAAACTTTTCCTCTTTTAATGCATATATTTTCCTTTTATTCTTGGGTTTTTTTTGTATTTATGTTATTATAAAGAAACGAATACTACATCAATTTTGTTTGTCATTAAAAATATCAGAGACGAAAGTCAATAAATATTTGTTTATAAATTCCATTTCTATAATGAATAATTACGTTGTAATAAAATAAATGCAGATTTACAGTGGGTATCACGAAATAGTGGAAAGCCTTTTTGTTTTATAATATATGTTGAGAACTAAATGGGTTAAGTTTGGTTGGTCGATACTAAAAATAAAATGTAACATATTAAATGTTTCCACATTTTAGGTCTTCACATAATCAGTCCTGCTGTAGTCGGATAACGAAGCGAGTCCACTTGCATGTAGGTGGACTTTTTAACATTTTATCATAAAATCGTCTCTAAAATTATCTATGCGTTAAAGAAAATAACACCTTTTCCTATATTTGTTTAAGTCGCAATTTCCTTGACGCTTAAACGAAACAGAGGCAGACTGTATTTGTGAATACTGCATCTCGCGTACTCAACTCTAGTGGATACGGTGAAGTACCTACTGTACTTGAGTTTTCTATAAAGATTTATTTATATTTGTTAATTTTTTTGGATTAGATAAGTTTATTAAAACAACCAATATAATTAAAGAATATGTCTCTGTTACACTAAGACTAAAATACACAAGAAGAAAATTTTTCATAGAATTTGTTAAATATTTATATATTTTTTTTCATTTCGCAGTGTTAATATCCAATTGGTTTGAGTTTAAAAGATATATATTAAATTATAGGTATATTCTTATTTGACGTTAAGTAAACGTGCTTGTAAGAGGAAGGTTTCTCAATCACTTAATGTGTTCCATTTTTTTCCACTAGCTTCTAACCACTATCTCCAGCAATCGACCACGTGTTGTCGATACGTTCTGTTCGCACGTATTAATACTGGAAACGCTTTTTTTTACCTTTTTACGGTTTGCAGTACCTTATACATTATTAACTCAGTTTGTAAGTAAGGCCCTGTTGCCCAGAAATAGATCATGATATAATCTTAAGATTTACTTTTATAATTACACTTTACACCTTGACATTGACACCTTAAAACAAACTATCAAACTGGAATGGTAAGAAAAGTTTATACATATTATTTTTGCATTACTTTTGAGCTGAAGTTAAAAAAAATTAAACGATCTTTCAGATGATAAATTTTGTTTCCAATTAATCAATTGCTATTCGCAATGCAATGTAATTCTCCGGAACTCTGTTATTAAGGCAAGATGCTCATTATCCCCATTCATTAGAAAAAGAAAATCCAACGAATAAAGAACTTGTTTGAACTGGAATGAAATTCGTAAATCACAGATACCAAGATTGCAGACGGCGCCGTTTGGTGTTCTTTATGCCCCTTGCATATAAAATGCTTGAACTGAAGTGCAGCGGGTTATTTTACACTCGTTAAACATGGGAATAAAGAATATGCCTTTATTAAAGTAATTTTACTTGTAGTTGCAGACACTGAATGTCTCGCGTATTTCTTTAATAAAGATATAGTATTTTCTTTTTGTTATTAATATTCAAGTAGTTTTTTTTTTGCGAAATTCATATATTCTTTCTTATAATAATGTAATTTTTATATTGAGACATGTAAATTACGACTAAAGGAGTACTCTCATCTAGAAGAAATTGTAGGTATTTGTAACTACAAGTACAGTAAATATATAGTTGTCTTCTAAAAATAATTCGATTATCTGATTTATCGTATTAACTGTCGATTAATATTAATCTGCAAAGAGCGCCCTAAATTTTTGATTCCCAGATGGGTAGCTTGCCAGCTGTCTTCAATTTTCACGACATACCCAGACTTTCACCTAGGGATTTGCGTTTGAAGAATCTATAGAGACGGTTGTATTTTCTCTTATAAACTAAAGAATTCGAATATTTGCTAATTAGCCTGAAGCCTCAGTTCAGGAATGATACATTAAAGTATCCAAGGAGTATGACTTCGACAATGGAGATTATATTTATATCGGCTAATATTGTTTGGACATGATCTATGAGATGGGTTGTATCTGCATTTCACACTACAAAATATGTAGAGAGGTAGAATGAGATCGATCATATTTATGCTTAAGCAGAGTTTTGACAGGGCTCTACCTTGCTAAGGTAACGGTAGTAGACAATTTCCCTCATAAACATAGATACTAAACCGTGGGGAATAAAATAATTTAAAAGTTTATATATGAAGTCCGGCTGTGACATCTGCGTATCCATTAAAACAGCAAGATCGGTAGTGCCATCTCAAAAAGGTAGTGGAAAAACTTTCAGTTGGTGTGCAATTTCTAGATATTGCAAAAAAATTGGAAAAGAAATATTCGAAGGCAAGGAGTACAGGCTTCATTTTCCCAATATTTCTCGGGAAGGAACCAATAACTTCCAGAAATATTTCATTTGTAGAATTGCTTTCATATTCGGAGAATGGGTTGGAGATTGATGGTCGACTCAACTATGTGAAACTTAATGATATTATGCCACTGCTTCATGATGTTCTTATATAAAAGTGGGGTATGATGATGCTGACGGAAGTTCTCTAACCGTGCTATTGTCATGCATAATTTTTCCAAATATTTTAAACCATTAGTTTCCTCTTTTGACACCTATGGATAATATAGTTTGTGATATTCTTACTATACAATTACCCCGGACTATACGATGTTTTTGTAAGTTCATAAGGTTTTAAGGCATAATAAGTTTACCAGCCACTAAGGTTCTATTACCAACACTGCTCCCCTTCCTGTATATTCGGATGTAAATCTGGTCAAAATCCTATAACGAATTCATGAGTTCAATTCCAGAATAGTTTTATTTGTTAGGTCATGTCAATTGTAATTTTACATTATAAAATTTAAAACATGTTCTAACAATATAAATATCACTAACTAAAATTAATTATGATATTAATTTTCCATTCAAACATTTTTAGATTTATACAATTCTAAAAGCTCATTTACAATGTGTTTAATGTTCTCAATTCTCAGTTACAGTTTTTTCTAGTAGATTTGCGTATTAAATTAAATCAATCCGTATAGGATACTATAAATATATATTAAATCCAAATTAAAGTTTGTGTCAATATCATGCACGTTATTTGGAAAGTAATAAAGTGCAACGGATATTTGAAAATATATATTAGGTAGTAGCACCGTACGCAGCGGTGACAGGTATTGCGTTTTCTATATGGTTACTTCTAAACAAATTCTATTTACGGCCGCCAATGTTGACAGTGACGTTAAAATATGCGTATAAAGTGAGATCGAAACTTTGCATGAACACGGGAGGTATTTTCCTTTTAAGTTTTCCTGTATCTTACACAAAATTACGGTTTTATTATAAATATTTATTTCATTGTTTTATAATTTCATTTACAAAATGTACTTTGATTGAGTTGTTATGTAGGTAATAATTTATTTCACTAAATAACAAAAACATTCGCGCGTGAACCGCGTTAGCGAGCGCTAGTGTTCGAGTCACTCCGTGTAATAACGTGATTCGTATTATTAAACTACCCGCGCTTATATAATTTATTGGTAACGATGGAGGTCGATGTTAATGTGAATAGCATCAACAATTTACAACATTTATGTGACGAAGTAGATAGCGAGTGTAGTAATGATGAGTCAATTCAGAAAAAAGGAGGAAAAAGACCGAGTGATAGTGAAGAACGAGAAAATAGTAGCGAGGAGGGATATACCACAGTATCAAGAAGAAGAACAAAGAGATTTATCGGAAATGAATCTTATGAAAGAGACAATATTTTTCATGGAAATAATATAGACATATGCAGCACTGAATATGAAGTGAGTTTATTTGGATTACAAATTCTTCCAAAACAGATGGCATTTGCGCGATTATTAAGAGATGAAAAAAATTCAAATATTACTAAAATCAAGTACAAAAGTCCATATAAAATTTTTGTACAATTTAACGATAAGAAACAAGCTGAAAAACTTATAAATTTAAAAAAATTATTGGAAATGAATATAAGAGCTCAATTTACAAACTAAGGTAATTTATCGTATGGCATTATTAAAGGAGTTGATTTGAATACTACTGAAAAGGAATTGCTAGAAAGCTTGGAATGTGAATATGACATAGTTTCAGCGATTCGATTAAAACGTTTCAATAATGAGAGTAAGTGGATTGAGAGCGAAACTATGAGATTATGTTTTCGAAACCCCGTAGCGCCTTTATTTATAAACGCATATGGATTTAGATTTGACGTCGAACGATTTGAGTTCCCAGTTACTAGATGCTCAGGATGTTGGTCTTTTGGACATATTCGGAAATATTGTAAACTAAATAAAAGTATTTGTCCGAAATGTGGTGAAGCACATAATAGTTGTGAAACTAAAGAATTTAAATGTGTTAATTGCAAAGGTCCCCATATGGCTTTAAATAAGTCATGTCCTTTTTTTAAAAAAGAAAAAGAAATTCGTGTCATAATGAGTGAAACCAATTCTACATATAAAAAAGCGTTAGGCATGTATTTAGAAAAAAAACAGAAACAAAAACAAAAAAGTAATCTCTTAAGCGAGGAAGTTAATATAGACATTGATAAACATTATGAGACTCCTGCAACAGCCAATATAAGTGGTCGAACGTACAGTGACGTTCTTAAAACGTCAAATGTGATACAAGAAAAGGAAAATGACAAGCAGCAGATAAATGTAAACAGAAAACATGATAAAAAGAAAAAGAAGATTAATAAGATTAGTACAACTTTAAACGATAATTCAGATAATGAAAACGAGGAATATGAGAAAAGTCAGGAAAATGATCAGCAGAGCATTACAGATAAGGATTTAAGAAAAAGACGAAAGTTATTTGATGTTTGGAAACTGATTAAAATAATAAAAGAGATTTTGTTATCAGACAAAATGTGGTTTGATAAAATGATGTTAATGGTAAGAGCTATTTTTGAAGAAAGTAAGTTATTTTTTGTTAGTTTTTTGAGTGAAGGAATATTTTCAGACTTTTCTACCAATTCTTTTTGCAATGGATAAGGTCTTTAGGTTAAACATTGTACAGTGGAATGCACAAAGTCTGAGGCCTAAGTTATTAATGTTCGATAATTTATTACATCAGGAAAAAATACATATAGCTGTTATCTCTGAAACTTAGTTTGATGCAGATTCTATAATTCATATTAGTGGTTACAATATATATAGAAAAGACCGTCATGATTCCTATGGGGGTGTAGCTATTATCGTTCATAAGTCCATAAAATCGCATAGTTTCTTAATCAATTATATCAATCCAGGAATTGAAGTGATTTGGATAAAAATATTGAATTGTAAATATCTAGAAAATGTTATATCTATTTATTGTCCTTCCTCCGTTCAAACTTGCCAATCTGATTGGGATAGAATATTTTCAGTAACATCAAAAAAGACACTAATATTAGGCGATTTTAATGGCCATCATTCTAATTGGTCAAATAAAACAGATCAAAGAGGTACATATTTATTTGAAACTGCACTAGATAATGGATTCATATCACTTAATAACGGAAACTCCACTAGAGTTAAATTAGTTAATGGTTTTTTACAATCTTCGTCTCCTGATGTAAGCTTTGCTTCATCGAATATAGCAGTTAATTTTAGGTGGCAAGTTTTTAATGAAAACTTAGGAAGTGATCATCTTCTAATAAAAGTAATGACAAACTATAAGGTATTATTAAATTTTTCCAGTAAATACAATTTTAAAATGGCAGATTGGAAATCATATCATAATGATCTAGCTAATTCATTCTCAAATTTTGTTAACTACAATTGGTCCTCAAGTGATGTTAAAGTAAACTATGATAATTTATTAGAGAAAATTAACTTTTCTGCCAATAAAAATATTCCAAAAATTATTATTTGTACAAATCCTAATAGCAAATTTAAACTAAAGGAGTATTGGGGACCCTCCTTGTCTAGAATTGTAGCTGAACGCAGATTATCATTAAGTAAATTTCGAAGAAATCCTACCCCCTATAACCTAAAAGAATTGGAGAAAAAAATTAATGAATCAAATATTTTGATTCACAAAGCCAGATCTTTAAATTGGAAAAATTTTTGTTCGAACCTTAATGAAACTAGCTCCTCCACACAAATGTGGAATAAAATGCGTTGGGTAAAAGGCTATCGTAAATCTAAAATATTTCCTTCCAATGAAAACTTAAAAAAAATACTATTTTCCTTAACCCCACATTCAGTTACTAATTGTGAGCCTTTACTTAAGTCTAATAATGAAATTTTACAAAAAATATTTACAATAGAAGAGTTAGAATGTTGTTTGAAAAAGAAGGATACTGCACCAGGTAGTGACGGAATAACATACTCAATGATTTTCAACTTACCCCCGGCAGGTAAATTATATCTTTTAAATATATTTAATGCCATATTTAGGCTTTGCATTGTTCCAGTTCAATGGAGGGAGATATTAGTCGTACCTATAGTTAAAGCCAACACCAATGCGAATTCAGAGGCGAAACTTAGACCGATGGCGCTTATTTCTTGCCTTTGCAAAATATTTCATTTAATGTTAGCAAAAAGGATTGAGTGGTTTGTTGAAAAACAGAAGATATTATCTCCGCTAACAATAGGGTTTAGGAAGGCTCATTCCAGCCTTGATTCTCTGTCAAGGCTAATCACATATATACAGCTCGGATTTTCAAAAAACATATCTACGGTGGCATTATTTTTAGACATCGAAAATGCTTACAACAACATTTTAGTCGATAAAGTAGTTACAATTTTAGATGAGCTAGGTATAGGACAAAACATTTACATTAAGTCTGAAAATGTAGTTAAATTTACCGAGATTAATCATACAAATAGAGGACTACCACAGGGGGATCCTTTGGCACCATTACTTTTTAATATAACTACTTATATAATTTGCCATCAAATTAAGAATGTCTTCGTTTCGCAGTATGCCGATGACTTTGTTCTGTATCTAAGTCACAAGAATTTAAATATTTGCGAGCAGAATTTACAAGAATCCTTAAGTTATATGGTCTCTAAATTAAATGATATAGGACTCTCTCTATCCACTACAAAAACAAAAGTTTGTTTATTTAATAGAGGACACAGAAGAAAAGAGATTAATTTAGTTATTAATAATAATAGTGCAATATGTATAGAGGATAATATTAAATATTTAGGTTTATGGCTAGACCGGAAGTTATATTGGGGTACACATATTAATCATCTAGTTGAAAATAGTCTTAAGGTTCTTAATATGTTAAAAGTGTTGGCTGGTTGCGGTTGGGGTATACACCCCAAACATTTACGTAGTCTTTACATATCTTTAATAAGAAGTAGATTAGATTATGGCAGTTTTTTGTATGATGTTAGTGCAAAAACCCATTTATTGAAACTGGACCGAGTTCAAAACAGAGCACTTCGAATCATTGGCGGTTTTATTAAAAGTACACCCATTCACGTAATGGAAAGCGAATTGTGCATCCAACCTTTGTTTATAAGACGAGTATATCTTGCTCATAAATATGTACTTAAAGCAATGACGTGGTCTAATAATGTAACAATTAATCTCTTGAAAGATATTTACGCAAATTCTAACCATAGATATTGGCATTAAAAAAAAGCCATTATTGTCATCCGACTATAGTGATTGTATACAATATAATATTGAGTCCACCGATATACTTCAAATGTACCAGATAGACGTATGGGTATCATATATAAATGTTAATAATGTAATCAGGACGAATCTTAAATGTATAAAGACAACAAAAAAAAACTTCAATCCTACATATTTAAAAATGATGGTGATAGATGAACTCCAAGAGAAATATGACGGGTGGACGCAAGTATATACAGATGGCTCAAAAAATAGCGTTGGTGTAGGAGCAGCTTTCTGGCATTCATATAAAAAAAATCTGGCATGTTTAAAACTAACCATCAGATCTCTATTATGTCAGTGGAGCTCATTGCAATTTCAGAAGCCCTAACATATATTTCTGGCTTAAACGCGCAAAATTTTGTTATTTTTTCTGATAGCAAAAGCGCTTTACAACATTTAGCTCGATGCGCCTCTGGGGATATAGCAGAGGTGTATCGATAGCTTTCAAAATTTTAAAACAGATATATGTCTTTAGAAACAAAAATCTGAGATTGCAATGGGTTCCTTCTCATATAGGGTTAAGAGGAAATGAGGAGGCTGACAAATTAGCAAAATTAGCAACAAGTATAGAAACAGAAATATCTATTTTACCATTTTTCACAGAATTTTTATATAATGTAAAATTTAAATTTGTTGATAATTTTAACGAATATTTTGATCTGAGGAGTAGAGAAAAGGGAATTTGGTACAAAACTATTCAATGTCAGCCTCATCGTTTCCCGTGGTTTAGTAACGATAATTATAGCAGGCAATTTATAATAACAGCTCATAGATTACGTTCGGGACACTATCCCTCAAAGAAATTTGCATTTTTAATGAAAAAAGTTAATTCTGCCAACTGTGATATTTGTGGTAAGATCGATGATGTTCAGCATTTACTAGTAGAATGCAGTAAATTTAAAGTGCAGAGGAACACTCTTTTGCAGAAATACAACATAAGCAAATTTGATTTGGGTGGTGTTACAAACCTACTTTGTCTTCCGGCAACAGAAGGTTTTATATCTTTAATTAATATATTTTTAGATAGTGTTATATCCTTTAAATTGTATAACTGTTAAGAATATCTATTATAGAAGTTAGGCTATGATGGGGCTGACGTGTCCAAGTTGGATAAAAGTCCCTAAAAAAATAAAGATAATAAAAAAAAAAAAAATAACAAAAAGTTTTTATTATTGCTTTGTATAATTACAAATATTTTTTGTAAGTAAATAAGTTTTCTTTCTTGGTGATAATGACTAAAAGACTGTCAATCAAACACTGTTGTAAATAAAAACTAATAAATCAAAATCAGTTCAAACGTTTATTCACGTTAAAACATTTTTTATACTGACAAACTTCATCATACCGAATGAAACATTATTTATAGATCTACTACTAAGTAAAAGTTTGCAATGCAAAGGGTATTTGATTTTGTTTTAGATTTTTTTATGGGTTCGGATTATAAAAGTATGGAGTCGTTCGTTTTATTTTTCAAATTTTATATCCACGTCATAGAGATTAGATGGGATTTGGTAATATAGGGCATATTTCGTATTGGTTGTTTTCTCGTTTATTCATATATTCGATTCCCCTTTGGAATAGGAAACATGTTAAAAAAATCCATCTATACTCCAGCTGTACTCAAGTATACCACTACTAAATCAAGTAACACCTTTGTGAGCTTTGAAATGGAAAGAAGTTTAAAGAAGATTGCTACAGAGGCAATGTCTTTGAAAGTACTAGGTACTATGTTATATACTTAATGATGTATTTTAAACCTATCGACTTGAAACTCAATTTAGACGACTTAACCGAAACTTATAGAAGGAATTATAAACAAATAACTAATCCATGTATCGTTATGTCAAACGTTATGTTGTTTTCTTAATAAAACTCAATCAGTATTTTAAGACCATTCATTTATTCAAATGTAAGTATTTTATTTAATCATATTCATTGAACATCGAAATGATAGCTGTGTGCGTACGATAAGGTCTAACGGTCCACTGATCCGTTTGTCAAAAGGCGTGAATGATTATTGCACACTTATATTACAGTAATTAAAATACTATAATATCATAGAATTACCAGAGCCAAAGCCATCTATATTAAGAGAAATTTAAAAGTAACGTAAAGGGAAGGGAAAAGGGGAAAAAAGTAAAGTTTAAAGTTTCACAACAATACAAATAACTTTGGCAAATATTTAAGCAATGTTTCATTTTATTATTCAATCTGGCTTATACTAAGAGAAAGACAACGACAAGAAAATGTTATAATTAAAAAAATTACGAACGTGAATGATAAAAAGTTATTTAAAACTTTATAATTCTATAAAAAAAATATATATAGTTAATTAAATAAACTTCCAGCTGCCCGAAAATTCTAAATTTTATATATAATTATAATGCTATAATAGTGAACTGTTTTCAGTTTACATCGTTCAGGATAAAACAATTTATATCATAATGCTACGTAATATTACATAGTTTAGGTATAAAAAAAAGATTTTGAACCATTGTTCGCAGTTGATTTTAATTGTGAGAATGTTCAAAGTGTCATAGTACATTTTAAGTTTGTTTTTATTATTATTATTTATTATTACCTCATAAATATATTACCATAATTTAAAAATAACGAAATGAAATATTAATGTTGCAACTATGAAATTATATGACAAAGAAATAATTACAATCAAAGTAGTTTTAAGTTGATAATATTATTATTAAACTCTAATAATCTTCTGGATGAAGGTACCCATAATTTGTAATCAGACATGCTCAGTTAATAATTTAATGTTGCAATTAATGAAATAAGTTAAGTGCCAAGTTTTGATTGCATCAAAATAAATGCTGTTTATTGGAAACGAAGTTTGACAGCGCTGTCAATTTCACTTTATCGGTTTTGTTTTTAGGACAAACCTTTTCTATCTCGAAATTATCTACAAAAAAGTTAACAATATATATTTTATGTCGCAATGATTAATGTTATAATAGATTTTAATAATACAATCCGTATTATTAAAAGCTTCTTAAACATTTAATACAAAATGGAGGCCGCTTTTAGAGACAGTTAATTTTTTTCGTGTAATATAAAATACCGAATTACGCAGATAACAGCTGAGTGTAGGAAATTATTCAGCAGAACAAAGAGCCGCTTACGGCTTTGGGCAGGTGTCTGAAATATCAAATTCATTGTGCAGTAAACAAAAATAATTTAAAGCTTTCAGTCAGTGCCCCAAATTTATTTATTCTTTCAATTTTTAACACCGTTTGATATCACGGATTATTCATGAATATATTTTAAGTTGATAACTTTTGAAAAGGGTTTTTATTAAACAAGAAATAACAGATTTGGGAATATAATCACTTAAATAGGCTTAAATTATATAATTATCTTAGCAATATCATTGCTTAAATTATTTTCAAGTCATTCTTTATACTGCATGAGAGAAAGTGACGTGTTCTTATCATATAGTTTTATGCAAGACTTTTAACAATGTCTATTAATAAATTCAAATTGTATTTTTTCTTTGCTATAACAAATACAAAGTACGAGGCTTAATTGGTATTGATAAACAAACACGAAAACTTGCATGACCAGTCCGATTTAATAAACATGAAAATTATTTCTCAACATAAACTGGAATTTAACCATATAGTTATTTTGAATATATAGTAATGGAAATTAAAAGAGCTCATCGTTTACGCCCGTTAGTTGTATGGTATCTCTTCATCCATGTTTCAATGATGATTTGTCCTAATGTGTTGAGAGAATGTAAATTGATAATTGAAGAATGTAAGATGAAATTGAAATAGCTATAGCCATTCCGAGCATAATGCCTGCCCCTGGAAAGGCGGTCAAAACTAATCAACATTTAACGAGATACACTGGCTATGAAAACCCAGAATCTTTAGGTTAAAATTAATTCACTTCTCCTAAAATTTATATATTTAAAAAGTATTTTATGAATACATAACATTTATTAATATGATAGTAATCATAATTAATTTTAAAGGATGTTCCACACTAACTCAAACCAATGCCTAATATTTCTCCGAGTGTCACTTATTTATAGAAAACAAATTAAAATATATAAATTCTGTGATATAATTTTAATTAATAGGATAAATAAACTTTAAACTTCAGTTTCGTGTTCTATGAACAGCGGGAAAGCATTTACAACTTCGGACTGAGATTAAAATCGTTAATTAAACGCTAGTTTGTTGTCTTAAAAAATTTGTGTAATAATATTTATGATACGTAAATTTAAATAAAGCTAAACCTTTTATCTTATTAGTATTTTAAAATATGACAATATATGATTTTAAGTTATCTACTCTACACAGGTGTAATAAAGACATATTTGTATAATCCACCGAGAAAAAGTGTATAATATTACTTATCATTTTACTCAAAGGCAGGGTAAGCTGACTTTGATTTTTCCTAGCAATTTTTCTTACATAATCAGGGTAATGGAGCGGTCGGTCCATCTGGCGGTAAGCGGTTACCGCACTAAGGTGCGATGTCTTAAGAGACATCTATAACATACATAACATAACATAAGGGTGTATGAGAATGCTTTAAATTCTCAAATTCACTTTATTTCTCTAATATATATTATTATAAGAAGGAGTAATAAATTATTATAAAAGATGATACTCCTTCAATAAAATGGAATTATTTATACATTTACTGATAAGAATACTATATACTAATGTCAATACCATCGACTACGTTTGATTTAATTGAAAAATAACTCGTTAACTTCCTCCTGTTTTATGAAGTTGAGAGATAAAAAACTGGAATAATATATAATAAGTATTATTATCTCCTCAACAGCGACTTCATCTAAGTTAAAGTGATGTCATCTATTAAGCGGCTTAGGAATACATTTCAGCACTTTGCGTTAATATTTCACTCAGCGAAACTTAAACAAGTATTCTTGTAACAAAATATTTATTTTAAAATATACTGTTTTTATTTTATAACCATTTTATATATTATAAATTAAACACATACATTTTCTCAATGTAGATATCTACTGTCTGATACAATACAATAATACAATAGCAAATCGTTTGATGAAATAATAAAAGCATTATGCCGAGTTATGTCTATGACATAAATCATTACAGGGAAGCTATTTAATTCAATACTTAAATACAAGACATACTTTTTTTACAATTATTATAATTTTTAAGCCATCCAATCTAAGCTTCGCAAAGCAAAAAGCAAAGCAATCACATAGAATAATTAGTCAAAACGACTGCTTAAAACTGGTCCTTTTTAAATAAATTAATCAGTCATTTAAACAAAACGGTTTTTAAACTTGTACCAAATGGAGGTTTGATCCTACATGGAATACTGCAGTGGAATTCTAAGATGTGTCCTATCACGTATAGCAGCTTCCAGTTCAAAGCGTTGAATTCGGTATTACCATGTTAGAAGACTTTTTCTGGATTGTTGGTCTTCTACATGTCTCTTAAACTAATTGTTGCATTCGTGTCGATTGTTTCATTAAATCCTTTATGACCTTTAAATCGAAGGGATTGATTGACTTTGACCGTGTGATTGTCGTTTCGAATGCAAGAATCAAAAACTGGATGCTGCTTTAATTGACTGGCCTTGCATTTGTAACGAACAAAACACACCCAAAATCAAAACTATCAATAGAATTTATACAATGCTCAATGTTTCATCATACACCTATCCTTGATCTTAAAATGAAACGTGCACTCATTCAATAATACCAGGAAAGCAATGAATAGAAGATATTGAATATATAATAAGTTTAAGAGTAATGATTATCATAAAAACCGACTTGATTTACGAACTTTACTTCCACAAACCGGTACAATCTGATGGCCGCAGACAAACGCCGTTATCCTTCTTTTCTTAATAAACAAATGTAATTTCATATTTATAATAACAATTTCTTATACGACTTTAATCTATGCATAATACTACCATTTTCATTAAAGTCAAACAAACTTGAGTAATATACAGCAATAAGTCTCAGATCAGTATGTTGAAAATGACAAGTCTCATATTGAAAACTAAGATCATTTCATACCACAGGCTCAGTTCAGTCAATATTGGGATAGATCATCTTGTAACTAATCTTATAAAACTATTTGCTTTTACTATTGAAGGTCTAGTGCTGAAAACTTTTCGCTAGTCAAATAACATTTGCATACAGCCTGCAGGCAATATCTCCGCTGCGGACCGCATTTGAATATTGCTGACAAATTGTTTCTATCACAATGTAGGGGTTGGATGTGAATAATTCTGCTCCAGAATGTCAAGTAGTTTGGACAATATTTATATTTCATAAAGTAATCAAAATCAAGTATTTTATATAAAAATATGTAACAAAACAATTATTCTGTCACGATCTGTAAGACCTCTGGGGTCAATAGTTTCATTGATCTCACTGGTCCCTTGTGGAACAATCGTAACAGTTGTTAAGTATATCATATTGTTTCTATAAAATTGCATTATCAGCTAAATTTACACTCTTAAATAAAACCATAAGAATAAAATGTATTATATTATATAAGTTTAAAAATAAACAAAGTTTTAAAAGGTAAAATCCACACGTTTACTCGGATTTCGTAAAAGGGTTACTCACTTTTTGAGTCAATAATAGGTAACGTGAACTTGTGTTTTGTTATATATTAATAAGATGTAAATATATCACTACAATAAATATCGTTATTCGTTGATACACATTTAAGATTTTTTTTTATATCAATTTACTTGATGTATGCTATATTATATTAAATTCCTACCCATTGATGGGTAAGCGAAGATGTCTTAGCTTGTCCATTGTCAATGACGTGATGTATATGTATACACAACAATCATGTTTGTTATTACAAGAGGACTGCAGTATCTACGAAGCTTTACATACATCTATAGTCAGGGATAGGAGATATCGAGGTCGATGCCCCGCAGATTCACGTCTACCCTCGATAAAAGTATGTTTCTAATGTATCTAAAAAACACATACCCACAATACTATAATGAAGATTCAAATTACTTACAAAATATTGTCACAATAAACTTTTAAACTACTTTGAAAGTGCCCCATATTAAAATTATGATTATCTTATAATATTTAATCGGCTCTGGGCCTATAAGGGTTTATTAATCATAAAAAACATTAAAAATAACAATAATTAGAATTACCTAGGGCTAATTATGAAATGATACGTAGAAGCCCTTCCGTTAATTAGAAGTCAAAAGGTCATAAAGTAAAATTCCAAAATATGCTTATAATCAAATAATATTGCTACGCACACAGAATGTCAATCTAAGCCAACGATGTCAATTACCTTACTTTAAGCAACCTTTACAAATAAATGGCATAATTCATTCCTAAAGGAATAAAAAATGTCGCAGGCTAATCATGTCTAATTAGATGATAACAAATAATTTAAGTAATTATCTGACTTGATGATCGAGAACGTTATATAAATAAAAATATATATCCATACATATTTAAATTATCAAAGAAATTAAAAGTCTATGTAAACATATATGTTAATAGCAAGTCCGAGACATGTTGTACTTTTAAAAAAAAAATCTCGTTACAATAAACTGACACAATCTCGGAAAATAAAATTTATCAAAATTCAATTTCATTAACAGTATAAACACATATAATTTACTGCAAATTAAACTTTAATAGTAATAATATTTAATATCATCTAATATTCTCTCTGTTATATAACTATCAATGATAAGTTGATCTTGTTCACGAAATTTTATTTATTTATACGTTTACAAAAGTGGTGATGGTTATCAGCCGATACACAATAAAACAAATAATAAAATTAAAACGTTGTTGTTGTAAATGTTCAATTTGAATAAATTTTTAAAAAGTAACTATTACAATCAGATAAAGAGTTATTACGTGAAATTAATATTAAATAATATTTTTTCGTATATTTTTTCGGTTGTAACTAATTCTTAAGATCTTACTTTTTATGTATATAAAACTATAACACAATATTAATCTTAATATTTTCTTACGTAATCAACCTTACGTGATTATTTAACATTAAGATTTAGCAATAGTTTACGTTACAAAAGTGAACGTTTGAGTTTTAATTTATTCAATACTGCACTAAAGTTAGGAACAGGTGATTCTAAAAGTTCTATTGTTGTTTGAAACAAAGTTCCCAAGGTACAGTCAATTATACATATGTAGGATGCACGTATTCACTCAACAATCTCAATCAACGTCTCGGGCGTGTAATCCCGTGCTCTACTTTAACGAAGCGTTCACTAACTTTTTGGATTTCTAACAAAAAATACTTTTTTTACTCGAAATTAAACTGTATTGAGTGGAGATAAGACGCATTTTGTAAAGTCAATGTATGACGGTCTTTTTGTTTTTTTAGATGTCCTCGTTAGTCTTCTTAATTTTAAACCAAACTTGCTTTACTGGCAAATATATTTTATTTATTTTAGTTTTGAATGAATATATTTTTAAAATTAAATAATTATTAATTATTTATGCAAGCCTATAACCATTACTACCATGTTGGCAACGTTTATAATACAGTTAATACTTAATGAACTAATTACTTTACAAGTTGATTATGGAAATATTATTATATAATGGTATTAGTAAACATATTAATTACGGTATTAGTATCAAAGTAAGTGGCAAAGCAATAAGCTTTACATCAAACTATAACGAACTTCACCTTGCATGTTCAAGCTAATAACACTGAAAGGTAATTTGATTTGAATTCAAAATGAATAAACTCTGTAAACAAGTTTATTCCTAAACTGAACCCACAGACGAAACACTTTGACATGGAGAGGTGACGCATTGCAGTAGTAAAGATGGTTCGTTCGTTTTTCATTTACTGAATAAGGAAAACAAGTCATGTTTTAGCGGTCGTTCGTACTACTTTTTACTTTGTAAATTGGGGTTAATACACTACGTTACTAATAAATTTTAGTTCTTAATATCAATCATTAAATAGATGTTCTTAATATTTTTATAAAGGCTTGTATAATTTTTAATATATCAAATGTTTCTATTAAATGTGATTTTATTTTATGTATTCCAGTGAATATAAATTTTTGTATTTAGAATCAGAAATATATTACAATTAAAAAATCTTAATGTATTTCTGATGCTAAATACAAAACATTTACTTAAAAAATAATTGAATTACAATAGGAAGAGTAGTTGTGTCTCTTAAGATGTTTAAAAAAGCAACAAATTTTGAGTATGTGAAAAGAATCCTTATTATTAAGGTTCTAAGCTTTTTTACAAAGGAAAAAGAAATTTTATTAAAGCATTAAATCTTTCAAATTCAGAATTTCCATAATTAATGGACCTTATTGTTATTCATAACCCAAAGCTCTTCGAGACAATAATATACTCGGAGCTTTTATTACGAAACAGCTTTATTGAAAGCTCTCTGAGGGTCCTGAACATCTAATTGGCGGGGATAATTTAACAAATACTTTGTTATGGCGCTGAAACATTGAAAATTAAGAAGGAATAGATCACAAAGTAATCACAAATTATTAACTGCCTTATGGTTTTCTGTTACAGATTTTATTATTCGGACATTAATTTTTAGATTTCTGTTAAGAATTTCTTACATTATATATATTTAATAACAAATTAAATAACACAACAAAAGTTGATTTGTTAATACAGAAGAAAAAAGTCACACAACCATCACTTCCTCAATGAATACAGTCACGTGTTAGTAATACATGAGAAATAAGTAAATACTCAATAAACTTTCATTATTTCATTTGGTAATACATTGTAATGTTTCATTGTTTGTTAACATTCTTTTGGCAATAAATATTTACTAAATTAAATTGTCACTGATGGCGTTTCGTGTTCAATATTATGTAATTAATTCAAATAACAGTTCTATCATAAATAATGTGAACTGTACAATGCAGCCATGCCATATTTAAACAGCACGTTGTGTGACGCCGCCTTACCATTAATTTAACAATAGCTTCTACACCTAGTAATGGACATAATTGCTTCATTTGACATATTTCCTACATTTCTTTGTTATGTTTTTTACATATTACGAATAAAGTGTAAAATATGTATGTACTTATAAAAAAATATGATTGTGTTCAGATTCAGTTGGATGTTAACAATATTTTGCTTAAAAGGCTTGCGTTTTAAGTAAACTTTGTTGATAAAACTAGTGTCAACATGTTTGGATTAAAGAATGAAGAAACTGGCTGTAGATTTATTAACTAAAATCAACAAATTACTATTAACGGGATCGTTAGCTTTTAAAATTTATCCTAACAAATAAGATCGTTTTACTTGTATCTTTGTTCGATATTGCATTTGAGTTCATGATGTGTTTTGAAAAGTTCTATGACTATTTGTGTTTCTTATCCGTAGTAATTTATCCTAATTAATTAACTTGTTTTTGCTTATTTAAAGTGGGGGAAAATAGTTAACTAAAAAATTATTAAAAAGTTGTTTTATGGCCTGTTAAAGGATTATTAAATACAGATATGTGTAAAAAACAATGAAAAACAATACCTTTATTAGGATATTATCTAAATTGAATAATTTCAACAGTTTCTAAAGTATAATTTTTGTGTTTTTATTACATGATGCAACAATGATAAAACAAATTACATATATTAAATGAGAAAAAAAAGAACGATTATTATCCTTTAATAAGTTTTTAAGTAATGGCGATAGCAGCAATAAGATATAAAAATTGAATATCAAGCTGACATTTCATAGAAATAAGTAGAGCGTATTGCGACAATAAATTCCACTTACTGTGAGACCCAAAGATTCAGATGTAACTCATAGTTATAAATTTTCGGATACTACCGTAAATAGCTCTGCGGCGAAGCGTAGTGTGCCCAAACAGATGAAATGTTACTGCGTAGGTCCATTAAGAGTTAATGGGGCGATTTGAGAAATCTCATCTTCCTGTAAATACAGCCTATTATACATTTCTATTTGACGGCAAACAACACCGACTTCTTACTGCTCAAATGGATTTTAACATTTTAAATACCTGCAGATTATTGAGGTGAGCGTAAGCGAAGCTCTTAACCATTTGGGAGACCTTTTTTTGTGTTTAGTTGTCTCCAGATTGCGACGAGATAATTAGCTAAAACATTTTCTCATGTATGTTTGAGCCGAACGCGGGTGTTATAGCGAAAACATATTGAAAAAATGTTAAGCCAATCAAAAGTTATCAAGAAAAGAAGAAAGGAGAGGGTCTCAGCTCAACACCCGTCGCGCACGGTTGGAGGATCCTAGTTTATATTTATTTTCAAATAAATTACTGTAAGGTTTTCTTGGTCTCTCAAATATTTTATGAATGCCTTCTTATATAGAAAAACAATCATCCAAATTAAATAAGAAGCGACTACTTCTCATTTATCGTGGATGTTTGTTTCGTCAATGAAAAACAACTTCATTATCAGAAACATGAATATTATTTGTGTCAATGGGTAGCATAGATATTGAAAAAAAAATTTGATCATTTTAATTTGTCGTAACAACGTATTGACCCACATAGCAAATATAACATCCATTACGATATCAAAAACCAAGATATTAAACAACTGCCATCATTACACTGATTGGTAATATCGAAGAAATTATGAATTCTAAAACTGAACCGTCGAAATATTTATTGTTAAATTGTTAAACATTCCTATTCCAGTAAACCTTAATAATATGACACAATTCCTACTACTACCTATGGTGTCTATTGTTGATAGGTTAGGAAAGATGAAATTTAATGTTTTTATAATTATATCAGGTATTTGTCTTTTTTATTGATAAATCAGATTATTTCTCTCCAAGGTTCCTATTCTTTACCAATTACCAACTGTAATAGTGAATGTGACTTGCAGATGAATCTTTATATGCTTAGATGGAGTACATTACTCTTGCCGTGGACCAATTTGCAAAACAGACAAAGACAAAAGACTCACTGTTGAGATTTATTTAGATGGCAAGATAGATAGATGATATGTATGCTTAATACAGTTGAAGAACTTGACATTCAGTTTACCGTGGCTTTGACGTACAAGTTTTAAAATGCTTTCTTCATAAGAACATTATTTTATATGCATTCTTATTAACATTTAGAAGATAATTAAACTCTTTACCCTAGACTACTACTACTAGAATGTTTTAAGTTATTTTTTAATATGTTAATAAACTTATGCTTATTAAAAAATATTTCTGAGAATTTTTTGTGCAAGGGCAAGTATTGTTTCTTGGCACTTGCTTGGTCTTAACGGTTGTTTAATAAATATCTAAATCTACTGAATTTGTGAAAGTGAAATGATCGCTAAGGAAGGTTTTTTAAAAATTCTAATTAGTCCTCAAAAAGTTGTCTACGTAATCTTTTTCGGATCATAAAGTTTTACTTTTCTTACTGGCTGTGCACCTTGCACTTCCATAAAACAAGTGTTGTTAAACTCAGCGGCTATCCGGATGTGTAATTTAGTTTTACGTATATTCAGTAAATAAGTTAGTGCATTTTTCACAGAAAAGCGATTTTTCTGATACTTAAGTTTTTCTATCCAGTTCAAAGTTTTCTGTTATCATTTTCTAAACTTTTCTTCTTTTAATTCATATTTTCCTTTTATTCTCCGGCTTTTTTGTAATAATGTTATTATAAAGAAACGAATACTACATACATTTTGTTTGTCATTAAAAACTCATTGACGTAAGTAAATAAATATTGGTTATAAACTCAATTTACAAAATTAATAATTATGTTATAATTAAAACAAATGCAGATTTACAATGAGTATCACGAAATAATGGAAAATTTTTAATTTTTTTATATTTTATGTTTAAAGCTAAATGGGTTAAGTTTGGTCGGTCGACACTAATAATAAAATGTAACACATTAAATCTTTCCGCATTTTAGGTGTTCGCATGATTAGTTCAGTCCTGCTGCAGTCGGATAACGAAGCGAGTCCACATGCGGGTAGGTGGACTTTTAAACATTATATCATAATATAGTGTCTAAAACTATTTATGCGTTAAAGGAAATAACACCTCTTCGTATATTTATTTAAGTCGGAAATTCCTTGACGTTTTATCGAAACAGAGGCAAACTTTTAAAGAAATATTATTTTGTGAACACTGCATCTCGCGTACTCAACTCTAGTGGATTTGGTGAAGTACCTACCTTACTTGAGTCTTTCTATACAGATTATATTTTTTATATTTCTTACAATTTTAGGATTAAATAAGTTTATTAAAATAACTAATATTATTAAAAAATATGTTTCCGTTACACTAAAGTTGAAATATACGGGAAGAAAATTTTCATAGTATTTGTTAAATATTCATAAATTATTTTTCATCTCGCAATGTTAATATATAATTGGTGTATTTATTTCAGTTTATAAAATATATACTAAATTCTATATTCTTATTTTATGGTAAGTAAGCATGTTTCTGAGAAGGTTTCTCATTCACATAATTTGCTCCAATTTTTTTTTAGCTTCTAACCACTATATCAAGCAACCGCCCACGTGCAGCCGATATATTCTGTTAGCACGTAATAACACTGGAAATGCTTTTACCTTTTTAAGATTTACAGTACCTTATAGTTTATAAACTCAGTTTGTAAGTAAGGACTTATTGCCCAGAAATAGGTCATGATATAATGTTAAGATTTGATTTTATGGATCAATTCATTATCAATAATGGAAGGTAACAAGAGTTATGCATATTATTCATAAATAAAAATTATTATACATAGATTTTATATACTAAGATAATTAACTAAGAAACCTTATAACAAACTATCAAACTGGAATGGTAAGAAAAGTTTATACGTATTATTTTTGCATTACTTTTGAACTAAAGTTAAAATAAATTAAATGATCTTTCAGATGATGAACTTTGTTTCCAATTAATCAGTTGCTATACACAATGCGGTTAGTGGAGCGCCTGGGGGTTTTCACCTCGGATTAGAGTTATAGTGAATGAATTAATATGATCGATGTGGGATATTGTTTCTTAAACTATAAATTGCAATGTTTACCCATTTTTTTTGTGCATTCCATTTTTTCATTGTTTAAACAAATTATTATCAAAAATTAATGTTTGACAACATATTTTTACTTTAAACAGTATTTTTTTTTATTTATATGTTAAATCTTACCTGAGTAGACATATAGGAACATTTTCAAAGACACCTGTGTATATATATAGCAGTAGGGATCTCGAACAGGTAGAAAAACGTGGAGGGGAGAGCGGAGCCACAGCTGCTATGTACAATGGATATTTTTCAGCTAGTTTAGTTGCAAGTAACACGTGTTCTGTGAATATTGTGCTTCTATACCAGTGAAAATTTGGTTTTTTAGTGAAAAAAAAATCTATATTTTTGTACTGGAAGGTAATTAAATAATAAATAAATCGAAAATTTAAGATCAGTTTCAATAAAAAAAAATATATGATAATAATTAGGGCCAGGAAGTTGGCATTTTTTAATTGTTCAAATTTGAGGTTAAACATATGAATGCTTATTTGAAAGACTGCGAGATTCCTGGTCCTAATAATAATGAATCAAATGCAATTAATTAATTACTAATAGTTTTTTTATTAGATTTCGAACAATGGATAAACCAACGGCTAACAGCATGGCTGATGAAAATAGCTGCATAATATGTATACACCTGGGTTCATCTTCCAAAACCAATTCAAGTTTAGGTGAAATAATAAAAATTATTAGGGGAATAACCTCTTTACAAGCTGCTTCAACTGAACGACAAGATGGATTGTTACCTCACCTACAAACTGAATTTGTTTATGCTCATTCAAGTTGTCGACAAAAATATATTAATAAAAAGTATATTGGAATGTATAAAAATAAGATCTGTGAAAATCTCTCATTATCGCCTCCGAAAAAAAAACTTCGAAGTAGCATGAATTTCAATAACTTCAATTGGGAAAAAAACTGTTTTCTTTGCGGACAAGAAGCTGATAAAACAAAAGAAGCAAAATTAAATAAAGCTCGGCGTAGGCAGATTTCATACATCAACACTCCAACTTTAAATGAATCCATTATGAATTTTATAGCCGTCCAGAAAATTGATTATTATCGAGATATCCATAAAAGGATTTCTGGTATAACTGACTTACAGACACTTGCAGCAAAATATCATTCGGATTGTTATAATTTGCTGAAAAATTCAATTCACCTTAGTAATGTTGAAAAGAAAATTAATCCGAGAATTTCGATGGTAGATGCAGCAATGGAGCAAATATACAAGTACATAGAAGAGAATGATGATTGCCAATTTACCATGCAAGAGTTGAAAAACGTCATCACTACAGAGCATAGCCCGGATGAAAAAACTATTAAAAAACGACTAATAGAACGTTTTCACGATGATATTATCATTTCAACTAAATTTGGGTCCAATACCATTATATGTTTAAAAAAAATTAACCATGATGTATTAACAGAAAATTGGTACAATCAAAAATATAATAGTAAAGAAGAAGAAGAATTTCATATTCTGAAAGCGGCGAGCGAAATTATTCGAAGAGATATAAGAGCCCAAATGTACGATAATGAAAATTATACGCCAAGTGACAAAATGCTTCAAGATGTTGATGAATCAATTCCAAAATCTTTAAATTTTTTACTATCTGAAATTATATTAAAAGATAAGAAAAATAATGCAGAAATAATTCCGAGATATGAGAAGAAATGTAAATCGATAGCGCATGCAATCATATCAGCTGTACGACCAAGATCTTTTTTATCGCCACTTCATATTACTTTGGCTGTGATGTTGCATAGGAAATTTGGCTCTAAAAAAGTAATCAATATATATCATTCTTTAGGCTTCTGTGCTTCATACAAAGAGGCTACGTTATACGAAGCTTCAGCAACTTTTACAGCTGCACCAGAAATAAAACCTGGCACTTTCGTTCAATTTGTGCATGATAATGCTGATTTCAATATCAACACTATTGATGGTAAGGGAACGTTCCATTATATGGGAAGCATTGAAATAGTTACTCCAAGTGATGGTATACAACCTCGACGACCTATCAAGCGTCTGAAGACAGTACCACCAGAATCTGAATTTATCAAACACGGAAATATCCCTCTGCAAATATATCCAGCTTCTACAGGTTTAGGATTTTCAAAGATAGTTGTTAAGTTATCTGAAATTGAACCCGATATCAAGAAATTTACTACAAATGGGCAATTAAATATTTTGTGGATGTATTTGAAGTTCAAAAATAATAACAAATTTCTCGGATGGAATGGCTTTATGAATTTATTAACTAATGCACATGATTTTGATGTGTCATCGATAATTTTTTTGCCTTTTATTAATGCAGCTCCAAGCGATTATAACACAATTTACACAACCATTAAAAGTTCCGTAGATAATGCTAAAGAATTGAATATGAGAACATGCATCTTAACATACGATCAACCTCTATACATGAAAGCACGGGATATTGCTTCTGCTGTGCATTTATCTGATGAAGTATTAGTCGTTGTGAGGCTAGGCTCTTTTCATACTCTTATGTCTTACATGGGATCCATTGGTTATATTATGGCTGGAAGTGGGATAAAAGAAGCTCTTTCTACCATATATGCTGAAAATACAATTGATCACATAGCATCTGGACATGCGTATGCTAGAGCTGTACGTGCTCATACGTTATTACAGCAAGCGTTATCACAATTGATTTTTGAAAATCTTATGGAAAACAATACAGATTTTGCAAAGGTACTGAATGATGAAGATAACTCTATGGTTTTTGAAATGTTCAACTACACTGAAATAACTCAAAACCACGGATTTCAAACGCTTACTAAAATTTTTGAAAATGAGCTACTTGACCTTGAAAATAAAAATAAAACTTCAAAACTGTGGATTACTTATTTTCGAATGGTTACAATATTGAAGGACTTCATTGCTGCGGACCGTATGGGAGATTGGAATTTACATTTGTATAGTATTGAGCTAATGATTCCATTATTTCATGCATCAGGGCATTTTCCCTATGCGAAGGCTTCACAAATTTATCTACAAGATATGAAAGAATTACAGCATAAAATGGACCCCACGGAGTTCCAAAAATTTTCGAAAGGATATTTCACATCTAGGCGTTCTGATAATTATTTTTCTGGCATTGCAAGTGATCAGACTATTGAGCAAACTTTGATGAAAGGGATGAGTGTCGAAGGAGGTCCTTTTAAACGTGGTGCCACTGAAAGTGTTGTGTATAAATGGATCAGAGGAGTTATTTACAGTAAAGATATTATTGAAGCTATAGAAAATTTTTGTGACATGTCTTTCAACAAAAGTCAACAACATATTGATTCAACAGATGCTAGAATAGAAAGGGATAATAAAGATGTCAAATTATTAGTGGATTTTTTCAAGCAACACAGCCCTTTTCCTGATACAGATGCTATTATGTCTATTACTACTGGAATTACTGGAGATAAAGAGATAAATTGTTACGATGCTTTTGAAGCAGGTTTGAATTCAATGAAAAAAACAGAGGGACGAAAAGCGATTTGTGTTGACGAAAAAGTTTGTGTGATACGTGTGATTGAAAAAGCAGAAGAAAAGTGACGTTGGAAGACGTTTTAAACTAAGTCAATCTACTGTTGCTACCATTTGGAAAAACAAAGAAACAATTCTGCAGGCGGCGCTGGAAGGAAACTCGTCTAAAAAATTAAGGAAGCCAAAATTCGAAGAATTGGATCAGGTAATGCTGTCGTGGTTTCACAAGCAGCGCCAGAATAATGTACCCATTTCGGGGCCAATTGTAAAAGCCAAGGCTGAAAAGTTTGCCGACCAACTTGGTATAATTGAGTTTAAAGCATCTGAAGGTTGGCTCGGAAAATTTAAACACCGTCACCAAATTACGTACGGTAAAATGAACGGAGAGGCGCTGGATGTCGATACGAATGTGACTGACAATTGGATCAGTACAGTGTGGCCTACATTCGAGAAGAAGTACTCACCAAAGGACATTTTTAATGTTGATGAAACTGGCCTTTTTTTCAAGTTAACTCCCGACAAAACATTAAAATTCAAAGGGGAAAAGTGTATTGGAGGAAAACTGTCTAAAGAGCGTATTACTGTTCTAGTAGCTGCCAATATGAATGGAACAGAAAAAAGAAAGCTCTTAGTTATAGGCAAATCAAAAAACCCTCGGTGTTTCAAGAACATAAAATAGTTGCCAGTCACATATAAAGCAAACAAGTCAGCTTGGATGACATCGCAGTTTTTTGAGGAGGAAGTGAGAAAATGGGATGCTGAATTAAAAACACGGAAACACAGGTATCTTTGAAAAATGTTCCTATATGTCTACTCAGGTAAGATTTAACATATAAATAAAAAAAAATACTGTTTAAAGTAAAAATATATTGTCAAACATTAATTTTTGATAATAATTTGTTTAAACAATGAAAAAATGGAATGCACAAAAAAAATGGGTAAACATTGCAATTTATAGTTTAAGAAACAATATCCCACATCGATCATATTAATTCATTCACTATAACTCTAATCCGAAGTTTTACGGTTTTTAATGCTCCAGGCACTCCACTAGGTGTAATTCTCCGTAACCCTGTTATTAAGGCAAGATGCTCATTATCCCCATTCAGTAGAAAAAGAAAAGCCAACGAAGAAAGCACTTGTTTGAACTGAAATGAAATTCATAAATCACAGATACCAAGATTGCAGACGGCGCCGTTTGGTGTTCTTTATGCACCTTGCATATAAAATGCTTGAACTGAAGTGCAGCGGGTTATTTTACGCTCGTTAAATATGGTAATAAAGAATATTCCTTTATTAAAGTGATTTTACTTTCGTTGCAACCAATGAATGTCTCGCGTATTATTTAATAATGACTATAAAGATACACTATTATATTTTTTGTGATTAATATTCAAGTAGAATTTTTTTTTGCGAAAATTATATATTAATTATTATATTTTTAAAAATTTATGTAATTTTTACATTAGGAAACATAAATTAGGACTTAGGGAGTATTCTCATCTAAAAGAAGTGGTAGGTAATCATACGTACAAGTGCAGTCAAAACACAGTTGTCTATTAACTGTGTTTTGACTAGGTTTATAATGTTATCTAAAATTTAGTATAGCAGGAACATAATGCCTATTGGTATGTGTTAGATGTAAAGCTAAATTAATCTGCAAAGAGCGCCCTAAATTCTCGAGCCCCAGATGGTTAGCTTGCCAGCTGTCCTCCAATTTTCACGACATACCTGGACTTTGCTCTGGGGACTTATAATACGTTTGAAGGATATGTAGGAACAGCTCTCTTTTTTTATTTATAACTGAAGAACTCGAATATTTAGTGATAAGCCTAGCGCCTCAGTTCAGGAATGATACAATAAAGTTTCCAATGGATATGACTTCGGTAGAGGAGATGATTATATATCGGTGAATATTGTTTGAACATAGACCATGAGATAATTTTTTTCTGCTTTTACCTCTATGATACATGTAGAGAGATAGAATAAGACGATCATATTTACGCGGAAATCTCTGCTTCTGCTGCTGTCAATACTCTATTGACAGAGTTCTACCTTGCAAAAATAACGTAGACAGTATCTCTCGTAAACATAGATACTACCGCAGAAAATAAAGTGATGAAAAAGTTTTTATAAGAACTGCGGTTGTGATACCTGCGTATCCGTTGAAAACAGCAAGGCAGGTTGTTCCATCTCAAGAAAGTAAAGGAAAACCTTTAAGTAGGTGTGCAATTTATAGATAATATAATCAGCTATACGAAGCACAGTGATATTAGGCCACTGTTTCATGCCGGTCTTATATGCAAGTGTGGTATGATGCCGGTCGAAGCACTGCAATCGTTTTATTATCATGCATAATTTTGCAACATTTTTTAAACCCTAAGTTTCCTCTTACAACGCCTGTGGGTATTATAGTTTGTGATATTCTTACCCGGGACTATACAATGCTTTTTTAAGGTCATAAGGTTTTAAGGCGTATAAGTAATAAGTTAATAGTAAATATTTTTTTAATAAAAATGATGAATAGAGCCAATGAGGTTATATTACCAACATTGCGCGCCTTCCCGTATATTCTGATGTAAATATGGTTAAAATCTCATAACGAATTCATGCATTCAGTTCCAGAATAATTTTATTTGTCAGGCCATTTCAATTGTATTTTTACATTATAAAATTTAAAACATCTACGAATATTATAAATATCACTACATAAAATTAACTCTGATATTCATATGTTTAAACCTTTTTAGATTTCTAAACTTTTAAAAGCAGTATTCATTTACAATGTATTTAATGTTAACTTCTAAATTCTTAGAGGTTTTTTCCAGTGGATTGAGTATAAAATTAAATCGATCCGTATAGGACATTATAAATATATTAAATCCAAATTAAACTTTATGTCAAAAGTATCATGCACGTTACTTGGAAAGTAATAGAGTGCAAAGGATATTTGTAAATATATATTAGGTAGTGGCACCGTACGCAGCAGTGACAGTTATTGGTTTATATGTTAACTCCTAAACAAATTCTATTTAGGGCCAACAATGTTGACAGTAACGTGAAAATATGCGTATAAAGTGAGAACAAAGCTTTGTGTTTGAACTCAGGAGGTATTTTCCTATGAATTTTTCCTGTATTTTACACAATATTATGGTTTTAATACCAAATATTTACTTCATTGTTTGACAATTTTATTTATAAAATGTATTTTGATGTGATTGTTGTGTAAGTATTCATTTATTTCACTAAATAACAAATAGTTTTTATACGTATTGCTTTGTATTATTAAAAATAATATTCATAAGTAAATAGATTTTTTTTCTTGGTCATAATGAATAAATGACTACCACTCAAACTCTGTCATAAATAAAAATTAATAAATCAAAATTAGTTCAAACGTTTATTCACGTTAAAACATTTGTTTTATACTGGATGAAATATATATTTATTTAAAGATCTACTACCAAGTGAAAGCTTGCAATGCGAAAAAAGTATTTGATTTTATTATGGAATTTTTAATAAGTTCGGATTATGAAGGTATCGGCAATAAAATTATAATGAAGTCGTTTGTTTTTTTTTTCATATTTTATATCGATACCATAAAGATAAGATGGGATTTGGTCCTCTATATTTCGTAATGGTTGTTTTCTCATTTACTCATACAATCGATTCCCCTCTCGAATAGGAAACATGTTAAAATATCCATCCATCCATACTCCATCTATACTCCAGCCCTACTAAAGTATAGCACTACTAAATCAAGTTACACCTTTGTGAGCTTTGAAATGGAAAGAAATTTAAAGAAGATTGCTTCAGAGGCGATGTCTTTGAAAGTACTAGGTACTATGTTATATATTTAATTATATATTTTAAACTTATCGACCTGAAATTTAATTCAGACGATATAAAAGAAATATTTAGATGGAATTAAAAACTAATCTAATCCGTGTATCGATATATCAAATGTTATGTTGATTTCTTAATAAAAGTCATCCATTTATTTCTTCTTACTTAATCATATTCATTGAACATCGAAATGGTAGTAGTAGGTGTGAACGATAAGTTCCAACGACCCGCTGACCTGTTTGCCTAAAGGCAGATTGATTTATACCCACTTGTCTTACAGTAATATACTATATTATCACAAAATAAACAAGCCAAAGCCATTTATATCTAGTCTTTGAAATTCATATCTATTGTAGCAGTTACATTTTGTTATTTTTCATCCGCATCCGTACATGGCCTTTAATAATTTTTATACCAAATAAATTATTAAAGGCCAATTACTTAGAAAATTAATATTGAAAAAAGTCTTTTCCCTTAATATAATGCTGCTGCACCATATCAAAATTAAATTGCTTTGTCACTGTAGAATTATCGCCACCCTCATATGACTAAGATATCTACTGTGAAAAACATATTGTTAGTCGTCAATTCTGTGATTCTCGAAGTATTCTGTGGTGTGATTTGCATAGTCTGGAGATTAGAAGAAGTCATGATTGAAACATTAAAGGAAAGACGTTTTATTTAATGTAAAGATAGGTAAGGCGCATTCACTAAGTTTTTATAAGGGGAAAACTGCATAGAAGTAGGGGCAGAGTAAAAGTACTCATAAATCGTTGAATAACAAAATAAAATTATCTTTCTTATCACAAGGATTCCCTTTCCAGGCTACATGATTACATAAAGATAGCTCTTGATTTGGTTTCATCCAGGATCTGTAAATAAGATAGCTAACTAGATATTGGAAAATTTAATATAACAATTATACAACATTATAAATAATAGATTAAGGTGACTAATTAGACTGGTTGTAGAAAGATTTTTATAAACATATTTCTATATTTTATATTATACTATTATTTCAAAGCTAAAAAGTAAGTACGTAAGTGCTGTGCCAATAATTTTGAACCAAAACCTTTTAGCCTTTTAGTCGACTGTGGCAATATGTGGCTTAATTGGGGTAATATTCTGGATTTTTGCTACAATATTCATCGCCGGTAAAATGCTCTTTAAAAAGATAGTCCTTTTAAAAAATTTTGAGATTTATATAAGCAAATCTTTTTCATCAGTTTGTTTAGCTATTTTTCATGAATATAACTGTAATCATTTTTTTTCCGTTTTCTACTTAATATAAACAGAATTTAAATTTAACTGTGACAAAAAAATCCCACAAATGCAATTATAAAAGCTTTCATCAGAATATATCAAACATTTCGAACGTAGACTGCTACAGGCAGAACATACCTTATTTTGCCTGAAGCCAATTAACATTGTCTGTGTCTTGACTCTCTGCAATTGAGTTGGAATTTGTGTAAAATAATTCTATAGTACTAAAAGACGTTCATGTTTCTTAAAATGTGGACTATTATTTTGTTATTATATAAATATATAGCTAAAGTAAATTTACATTATGGTCCATTTTATTTATTTGTATTGACACTGATCGTCATCGTTGAAAAACTACTTAGACGTATGTTGATGCGCTTTTTATATTTAGCTTAAAATACTCACAGTTTCATTTTCATCAAATCACTACATAACTTTCTAAATATAAAAAACGATCACGTCTATTTCACAATTTGCTATAAATAAATAATTCTTTGAGTACTGTAATACATACACATCTAAAATATATAAGCATAGTATCACATCAAAACCATATTAATAACAACGAAGAAATAAAATACGTGAAGTCACAAGAGAATAAACAATTCAAGATAAGGTTGAAATAAATTCGTAGCACAAAAGGAAAATTATATTAATGCGTAAATCCCATGAGGACCTTCTTTGTAAAAGAGCCTTTTGCTACTGAATACAATACTGTTATTATTTTGCTGTGTCTTCTCTCAAAATTTTGATCTGTCCGTGAAATAAAATATTCGCGCCATAAAATAATGGCTTTCGTAATTAAACCCTCATTAGAAGTAACTTCATTATCACAAAAAGTTATTTATCAACCGCTAACTATTGTACGCTTTCCTTGTTTTGCGGACCTTTATATTTTTAGACATAATTACATCATCTAATTTAAATCTAATAAAATTTTTTCCAGTTACTTATATACACAAAGATTTAATAATTTAATATTCAAATCCCTATTCTTACAAGTTTTAACAGAGAGACAACTCGTGTCTCTTAAAAGCTCTAACGAGATCATCAACTATGTTTTAGAAACTAAATAAAATATTGTTTTTAAAAAGTTGTTACATATGTAAATTTGTTATTTTATCATCGTGTGAAGTGTCAATTATATTATTGCAAATAAAAAGTGTATATATTTTAATTATTTCATAAAATATCGGAAATGTATTATTTATGGAACAAAAAGTATGTATGAATATTAAAAGATTCCTTGGAATATTAAAAGTCGTTAGGTACTAAATACTAGAAAATGTTCATAAGAGTTCTAATCTAAAAGTCCTAATTTTTATTTATTTATTCCTGTATTCATAGCGCGGTCCTCGCCGGCCATACCACTTATCTGGGGATAGACCCAGGATCCGTCAATTCAATTAGCAAAAACTCAATACATTTCATTTAAAAAAATCCCGATGTCTATATTATAAATTGGTAAAAACCAAGCAATTATAGATGCTGCTTACGAAACCTATAAGATCAATAATATTATTTTCATTTATCAATTTCGTTTACATTAGAACATAATTTTTCAACTTAATTAATCAGTGTATTCACAAAAAGATACATTGTTTTGTAAGTTAACAGCATCGCAAATATAATTTATTTGACAACAACATTAAACTTTGAAATATTTTGCATTGATTTTCTCACAACACAACAGCTAACATAATTATAATCCTAAAAGCAAGATATGAATAACAAATTATCTTTAATGAAGGTCGCTCGGTCTCTAACAAAAGTGTAGGTATTATCTCTTATAATTCCTTCTCTAGATCAATTTATAGATAAAGCGGACTGTAACTTATCTCGATGTCTTAAAACAGTGTTTTTTTATGATTAATGGAACCTTTGATTATAACTTTACGTCGTTTACAAAATTATTTTTTTTTGTTTCATGTGATGCAACTTTTTTTAACCATAATAAAAATAATATTTAAAAAAAAACACAAATGTAAAACTCAGGCTGAATCTAAAGACAACTTTTATTAAGAAACTAAGTAACTAATAAAATAAAATGTTACACATATATTGATGTTATTGCATATATATTACAAATTTATCCTACAACGTGTTCGGGATCATTCTCGGTTACATTTTTAGTTACATAACTAGGAATTGCTTCAACACAGAAAAAGGAATTGCGGTTTAATGACAGTCGAGTGAGTAAGTGAGTAGAACCAGAGCTCCAACCAATTACAATTATGCTGACTGCTTCTGTCGTCTAACTCGTTTTGTGCATATATTTTATTATATTTTTGTACATTTGTTCAAGAACTGGATCCCTAATTACTTTATTACGTTTCTTTGATAAATTAAAACTCAATTACTAAAATGAAGATCGAGATTATCCTGTGTATAAAGTGTGCTGTTGCTTAGTGTGTGCAAAATTCTTTTATATTTCTAGTATAACTAACATACCTATTTTTGCAGTACAAAGTCAAAGACCTGAGAAATTTTAAATAAATTTCCATTTGAACAATCAAAATTATCTACAGTCAATGAAACGGACTACATATGAGCTACATTTTTATTCACCATATCGTTTAAAAAGCAATCTAGCTACTGTGTAAGAAATTTCTGCTCCTGAATTTGTCTTTATTAAAAAGTTTCACTTTATTTATCACTAACAAAATGTGTTGCGTAAAAATTATATCACAATTACAAACTGTAATAGTTGTACGAAAGGTGCTGGTTTTAAAAGTAGGTACTAAAAATAAAACAGGTATGATTTAAAAAAATATATTTATTGGAACGAAGTTCCTTCGAAAGAAAGGCTCCTTAGAAATCGTCACTTAACAAAATGGCGTATGCTGTGTGTGTGTGCGTATCTCTCTCTCTCTCTCTCTCTCTCTCTCTCTCTCTTTCTCTCTTCTTCTGTCTGTTGTTTAGTACAAACACGTGGAATTCTTGTGAAAACGCATTTGTTTTTTTTTTATGTTTGATTACGTATGAATATTGTTTTATTGCAATTATTGATGATTCACGTATGAATATTGTTTTATTGCAATTATGGTAAATAAAGTATTTGGATTTTGATTTATTTATAGACTTTTATTTTATTTTATTTTATTTATAAGAGTACTATTCATAGTTTTCAAGGCCATTAAGCCACCTCCGTCCAGTAACCGCATTTTGGTTACATAGTGCATTCGTGTGTATGTATGAATATATAATATAATTTTATTAAAAGCTTGTTGAAATACAATAACTATATGAATACACATTAAATTTAAATTGGGATTTTACCATTTTATCGGAAAATTTTAAATTTATTTAAATTATTTGTCATTTTTTTTGTAACTGACAGACTAAAAGACTACATTTTCAGTTGGTCACAGATTCTACATTAGAATAAAGAGTATTAATGTATAATAATGAACACATTAAAATGAGTGTATATATAAAAACACTTATCCTAACGGCTGAATCCATCAACGAGGCCGGTTAAATCTTAAAAAAGGTAATAAATTTGATATGATTTTTTTATTAGGATTCCTACATACACGCATTGCCAAAATAAATAGAAATTCTACAACGAAAGTTTACTGGTATTACAGAATTCTTTCACAAGTATTCATAACAAGATAAGTATCACAGAAACCTAAACTATCCGTTAATAAATTACTACTAAGATATTGGCATGTTATTGCTATATGTGTTTAGTAATCTGGTAAAAATCTAAACAAAACAGGAACTTATTAATGAAGCCTAATAAAGATCTCTAATAAGACATAGGGATGCTAAGTCCAGTCATATCCCTTGTTTCGTTTTAAGGTTAATGGTTTCAGACACGGGTGAGTTATTCAAGTGTTAAAAAATAATGACGGGTTATTTATGAGGTCACACGGAAAAATAAACTAGTTTTTGTGTAATTTGTTGATATAATGATATAAATAAATGAAACAATATTAAATATTTTGTAAGAATATTTGGTTTAAGGAATGTCTTTGTACAATGTTATACATTCCACTCAAATTTAAAAAGGTGTCTCCATTATGAGACCTCAGATAAATTATCTACCAGACCTTATATTTTTCTTAAAGCATTCTAAATTAAAGCATAACTCTTTAAATATGGATATATAATCGCAGTACTCACTATGGACAAATAAATTTAAATCTGATATAAAGTAAGCCGCATTACCTTATTAATAAATGTAGTGTTAATAAACTTATCAAGTATAACTATTATCGGATCTCATTATTAACAATGTACTGAACTGTTATGTTCGTAATTATTTTAATAAGCCTCTGCGAAAAGTATATTATTTTTTTTTATGGACAATAAATAATAATTTATATGCCTTTTTAAAATTTACGAATTGTGTCCATAAGTATTTATCTTAATCTCTCTATATAATTATCGCTAATATGTTAATAAAATATTACTCTAGTCCTATCAATAGCAATTGTTTATTTAAACTACTATTAGATGCACAAATTAATTTTTTTTCTTATGAACTATATCTATAAATTTATAATAAACGTTCCTGTATTTAAAAAAAATGTGAATCGGGCTCGTTTCAGTTAATTTAAATAAATTATTGATAATAAATTATTTACTTCCATTTTGACCGATATTGACGAAATTATAATAATTATTTATGGTTATTATTTGAATAATTTGATTATTTGTATTGGTATTAATAGTACGCATAGTAGTTATTCTAAGCAAAAAATATAACAAACTATATATAGTATGAGCTTAAAGACAAGATCAATATATTAAATACCATTGAGCTACAATGAAAACAATTGTGAGGTTGCAATGAAACAACTCGCTAACTTCTGGACTCACTGAACTAAAACCATTACACAGTAACCACAAACCACTACTATATTATAACTAAGGACTATCTCTTAAAACCGTGATCGCATTTTTTATGATTTGTTAAGTATTATTTGTGAAGAACTAAGAGTCATGAACAGGATTATATTTCCTGAGCGTACACTTACGATTCAGGGCTAACAAGCAAAATATGACTTTCTGGTTGCTATATTTAAGTTTGAGCTTACTAAAATATTGTGTAACTTTAGATAGCTAAGTTGTATACAGTAGCATGTACAGATGCAAACAGAGACAACTACTTAAAATATACAGAATTTAAACACAGTTTGAAAGTTTTTTTGTTGTTATAGGAAGACGGCAACAAGAACTTGGTAATTTGGAAATAACTTTATTTGTTATTGAATTTCATCAAAGAAGAAATTCAAGTCGTCGCTTTCCTTTATCACCTCTTATTGACAAGCAAACGTCTCTTAAGATACATTATAAGCCTTTTTATCAAATTAACAAGCATCTGAAACAATCAGTAATAATACTTAATGGCTGATTGTTAAGCTTGGTGTTCATTTTATGATATCATTTATTTTTATGACATGTAGAACTTTAAAGCTAAATTGTGTATCCTAATTATATAAAAAAACTAACATTATAACAGCGTTTGAATCTTTTCATAATACAGATCTATGTTTAACCCTTTAGAAATCTCAACAGTATAGTATCAAATAAATAAAAGGTCGGAAAATGTGGAAGTTATAATCTGACAATACTTTTTCAGTTGTAATGAATGTGCAGAGAAACAAGGATGTGCAGCGCTGAGGTCGTGAGGTCGCGAGTCGTGAATCATTTTATACAACGGTACTACAGAGAGCGGTCAGCAACAAAAGAATATAAACCGATGAAATATGAGGACCGAAATTAGATGTATCCGCCTTTTCTACTTTCCGTAAGAAACATAAACATTTATACATTTAAGGATTAGCGGCTGTAATACAACTTTTTTATTATATATATAGAATAGTAGGCATTTTTTTAAATATTGAATATACATACATACATACTATGAATTGTATGTAATATTGATATGTAATAACTACTGTAGTAGATTATGTTGCTTACTTGGTATTCGACCATTTCGAATACAAATAGCTCTTAGCTGTATCATCTATAGTTAACATTTTTATGCTGTCTATATTATTTATAATTTTAAATTATTTATTTATTTATTTATGTAACAGGAAAAAATACAATTATAATTTTATATGCATTTGAATAAAATGCTTTCCAAAAATTTTAGTTATTTACAAAGAAAATTATTCTTTCATTATTTCATAAAATAATTTATATACATTTACACCAAAATCGAATTTCATAATTGAATAATAATCAAAAGTTATATATTTAGTTAATCTAAACAATCGTTAACATATGTTTAATTGCACGAACTATCTGTATGTTAAATATTTACAATACGTGCTCAGTGGAACAGTGGAGATATCATGGTTATTGAATTATAACAGAATAATAATTAAGTATTCAGTAATAATAATTTGATTTACATTAATAATATTAGTAGACTCGTAATTTATATATTGAAGTTCAAGGCTGGTGAAATTATTGAGTAAAAATTGAGTTAAAATATGTTAAAATATATAATCAAAATGTTACATTCACTCAAGTCAGTGCTGGTTTTCTGGTGTCTTATAAACAGTAACCGGGCCGTGTTGATAAAAATATATATTAATAGATTTCTTACTAAAATATCATTGCTAACAAATCGGTATTGTTTTTTACATTATATTTTTTATATTTATGCAAAAAAAAATAATATGTGTTGAAAATAATTTATGACAATCACACACTTAAGTTTATGAATTATATCAAACTTTCATAATATTGTTTTTAAAAGCACTCTTCTAAAACCGGTATATAATACAAAAATGATTTTTATAACTCTGTGTGTCTTCAGCAAACAACATTATCCCATGTTTGTCCTTCACAAGGTAAGGCAAGTGATTTATGTAAATGAGAAACAAGAAAGGTCCAAATATAGAGCCTTGAGACACGGACCTTTTGACAAATGAACCAGGGGAACGCTTTCCATTTAAATAATTTTTTTTGGCGACATTTCCAGACAAATACGTGATGGGTATCTTTAATGGCCGAAAATGCTTTGTGCATTAACAAATGCGGTGCTCGCTTTCTACCAGGTGGCTTGTTCATTCAGGTTCGTTCAAGTGACATGTTCGTTGGGGGGCCACGAGATTGATATATTCAAGGATTATGATAAACATTAACAAACTTTTTTTCTTCACTTAAGAATAAAGAATCTCAAATCAAATTATTATAACGAACAAAACATTTGCACGCACACATATGTTTACAGTGACATTACTTGTATAATTTAGCGAATAGCGGAAACAAACATAGTATGTATTAATTTGCTTCGTTAACTTTGCTGTTGCTATTGGTAGCGTAGTATAATTAATGTGCATTGAATCGATAATATTGACTTCAGATATTCAGTGTAGAAACAATGTAGTGAATGTTTAATTTTAAATACGTACTTTAAATCGAGATATGAATACAAGTCCTCGTTAATGGTTTGCGGTTGAACAAAGAAAATCATTTGCGATTGAGTGCAGTCGAGTGGTTTAATATACAGAGCCACCAATTATAGCAATGCGGACTGCCGCCTCCCTTTAACTCGTTAAATTGAGCCTTACTTTTCCAAATACAGTCCTTTGAATACATGACAATTTATTTATTTTTACATTCAGTATTTTAACAAAGATAATTTTTTTGGAGTCATTTTGACATATGTTTTCAATTTATTTAATTATATTGATTATGATTAAAATACTGAGAATATTAAAGACATGTTTGCAAAATTTATACTCCACTTTTAATTGATTGACCTGACAAATACATTAAAATTCAATACTTTTCCAGTTTAATTAATATCGCCAAATAAGTAAATTGTACTTAATTTATGTAAATAATTTACTGTAAAATAATGAGTATGTAAATACAAACATTTCAAGTATATTTATTTTCATATTCATATTCGTATTGAAACCGTAACTTTAGTATATTATGAGAAATTTTTTGTTTAACGTATATTTTTAAGCTTTATTGCGATTTGTACACATGAGAAATGATTACGGGTAATTGATAGAGTTTTTATGGATTTATTAGACTATACCAAAATACAAGAAGCTTTGTAAAGAAAATCGAATACCATGTTATTTATTTTGCAAGAAGAAGTTTTGTATACGATTTCAATAAGCGATTCATTTGATTAAACACAAACCCTAGTTCTACAACACTAAGCTACTTAAACTCAACTTTACAAGACCATAGAACACAGTAGCAACTTTAGCACAGAAATATATATTCTAGACTTGTATCTAGATTTAGGAACAATTTAAAATATAAATCTGTAATATCTTCGCATTTATTACTGGTTAAAAAATTCTTTACACTTTTCATAATATTACATTTTGTGCACATTAAATTGGGCTTATACTAGCTCCCTATTTATATTTACAATTATTCAAATTTAAAACAATTTTCGGCTATAAGAAAACAATATCAGAATAGCAAAAGATGACTCTTAATTAATGTCTAAATATGTAATTGTTTTCATTATTTTTAATTCCTTGGAATTCTATCAAAATAAAAAAGTCATCGATTTTCTTACACTTATGCCATTGTTATTGTCGATATTATACTTAAAGATATTTTTTTTTCTTATTAAAATTGGATCATCAAAACATTTTTATGAAAAGTAGTGAGAAAAAAGTGAAAATTTTCTGACGTTACAACTAATATTGACAGATTCTAAATGTCATTTAAATCTTATTAATATATTATTAAAGTATAATATTTGAGACGTAAATATAATTATAAAATAATATTTATAAAGTTAAGTTAAAGAATGTCAAAATTTAAATTAAATTACTTCAAAGTAGGAATGTCGTTGAAACCACCCTTTCTATAATAAAAAGACAATTTTTCAAAATCAGATTACAACTATACCAAAATAGTATCTCTAAATAAATAATATTAAAAATATTATATTCGAATAAGTGACAATTTTTTTTCACAAAAAGTGTCATACACCGTTACAAGATATTACAGAATGACGTAATCAAACCATCAGCAATATTACTATAGACTGGAGATCTTATCGCTACGGGCCTTTATTTCAAATCTAGCCTCGATCGATTGTATCCAAAAATTTTATTGACACAATTAAATATTAGTAAATTAATAATTTAATTGAAGGATAAAACTTTCATAAAAATATTTATTACTAATATTTTAGAATGCTTACTACTGCCCATTACATATATATCACACCAACTCTTTAAAGGTTTAAGAACTTCTATATACATCGTACTGCCAATTTCAGAAATATACAGGATAAAGAACTTTAAAAATGCCTGTATAGCAGATTGTTTAAATATTGGATTTGATGTCAAATTTAGAGTAACTTGGTAAAAATATAGTATATACTATTTTAGTATTTTATTTTTGTTACAAGATATTAATTAACATTAATATTCATACTCATATTTAAGTAATTACAGAACACTTATCGTTATACCATAATACACTAATAGATTTACAAGCTATATCAAAGAAATATTACTGTTCAACAAATTTCATAACAACTCGTTTGTGCTTATCTCAAATGTTTTTAAAAACCTGTTTTAATTTATATAAAAAAGGAATTTATTGGCTGACGATAAACTCAATAACTTACACAAATTAATTTAAATCATTTAATATGTAGTAATTAATTTTATCGAATTGCTTTTTGTTTTAATTTCGAACTAATATTGAAATGGCAATATTATACCAATCCGATACGAGCATACCTCGATTAAAATTTATTACACGACTGATATATTATTATTTATTAGTTCATTATAATGCTACTGTTTTAATGTTTTATATAATACATTCATAAAATTTGCATATATTCATGAAAATTAAAATTTATATATATTCATGAAGTAACAAAACAGAGCATAAATATAGAAGTAAGTGCAAATGATTTCATTTTTAATATTGACACCAAGAGACTTTATGAATGTATTTTTTTAATAATTGAAAAAATATATATTTAAATGGTAATTACTATATTTTGCTACAATCCCAAAATGAAAGTATTGCAATCAAAATAATGTACGTCACACCATACACTTCTCTTTTCCGACATATTCATGGCCTGGTTAACAGACATGAATTGTGTGTGGCAAAAACGCTACCAGTGTTTCATATGACAGTTATTATTATTATGTTCAGAAAGGGAAAGGAATCTAGATTTATGACGTTACCACAAATTACATCATGTTACTACTGACACAATATTAAGTAGGTAGGTATAATTTTAAGATAAAAAATATTAAATAACCATACATAGCTTGTATTATAAAATGAAAAGAAAAATACCTGTAGCTTAATGATAAATTAAATCATTTTTGTAATTTGATAATAAAATATTAACTTATAGGTACCGGAAGCAAATTAATGACTAGTATAGGAAAAGTAATTAATTTGAATCCTCAAATAGATTTAATTATAATTAAATAATCTGTCAATGTCAAGTTGGAAAGATATTATTCAGTGAATCCGTTGAGTTCACGTTCACGTTAATTGAAACAAATCACCGAAGCGAAATTAATAATTTTATATTTTAGAGACAAAAAATCTCCAATAATAAATATTTATTTGTCACATTGTAATCAAAGGTAGTCATTACCAGATGTAAGATTAAGAAATTAACATACAGGGCCTATTAGCATTTCTAAAAATAAAAATGGGGAAATGGCCCCCATTTTTATTTTTAGGCTTCAGGCTTCATGTGTGAAACGCAGTTGCATAATACATAGTGGCAGACTTTTTCCACTCAGCGTCGTTATAACTTCTACATATGTATTACTTAAACAATGTTGGCCAGATTCGTTTCAGCCTCAGTAAAATATTCAAAGGCCGGCTATGAAAATATGGCTCAATTGGCGGCCCCGCGATACGCGGGATTTCCACTTTAATATTCAACCAATGAAAAATATCCCGTCATAAAATGCTGGTCCATATGAGTTTTTAGAGCCATCGTACTTTAATATTGATTTTTATAATATGTATGTATGTGTTCACAAAATTAATTGATTGCGATTTTTTATTAAAACATATGTACTTAAATTAATTAAAGGTAAATTCATTATATAGAAAATATGCTGTTTATTATAAAAAGATGAAGCAAATCGAACATGATGTTTTCTTACCGATAAAAAAAATATATTTAATTAATAAATCTTGCCACTTAGATTGAAAAATTTACAATGAAACTCTTACTTCATTTGCTTATTAGAAAAAAAATCTAAAGCTAATAAAAACACATGAACTTTATTACTAAGAATCAAATATCTATATAAAAATATAAATTAAATAATGGTACAAATATAAAGATATTATTTCTTAGTTTTAGTGTTAAAAATAACATCTTTGGTATATACCAAACCGACCGACCATTATTATATATTGATAATATATCAATATATATGTATGGTCGGTTGGAGGCTTTCAGTAGGGACACGCACGTGGGGTAATTCAGAGCCTAGCGCGTCTGTTCTCTGCTGCTCCCACACGTGACTTGTATTGTAATTCATGTTCTTATACTTACAGAATATATATACCTTACTTTATATTGGTAATACTACTATGATATAATTCCAGATTCCTATATTTTTCTACACTACTCATAAGTGCTACAACAGAAAATAAATAATAAAATAAATATTACAGTATTAGTATTATAATAAAACATAATTTAAGATTTCTACAAAAACATTGATTCAAATCTGGCAATATATATATATATATACAATTTGCGAATCATGTTAAATTAATAATTATTGTAACAACAACATTAAATCAAATTGTTATATAATTGAATACATAAACTACTTCCCGTATAATATACAACTAGAAATAAAGTGTACTTTTATGGGGTCATATTATTTGTTCTTCAAATAATTACTTGTATATTTTACAATAATCATTATAAAATACTTTATGTAAGTAGATATATTTATAGATGTATTTAGAAAACACAAAAGTGAATTGTGTTGCTGAATAAGACTGAATAAGACAGAAGACAGAATTGCAAAAAGTTAAAAATAAATATTGTTTTTAAAATAGAATTTTTGACATTCTAAAAAAGTTTAAAACAATTTTATTTCTAAATTACATAAATAATTGTGGACAAAAAGATATCCATTTCATTCCACTTAAACTCTGAAGCCCAATATAATTTTATCAGGCTCCATGTCCGAATATTTGTTAGCGGTTCAGTCAAAAAGTAAAATGAGTAAAAAACATTCACATAGATTGATTTTTAGAGGGAATTTAAGGCGTGTTTTAATCTCCAATCACTCTTTTAAATACTCACATACTTTAATTTGGTAAGAATATATAAAAATAATGTGTTATTACATATTACATTTGTTAATAATACATTTTAATAATAAAAGTTAGAGAAAATGTATTATTTTAACCCTTATTTCCAGTTGGGCAAAATTATGCTGATAAATAAAACCTCACACAGTATTACAGGAATCTCATCGAACGCGCAATGATTCAGCTAGTTTGCGCGGACAATGATTTAGCGCATATTCACATCAAACAATTTACTGATTTATGTTAGCTATGCACAGATGATATGATGAAATATAATAAGTACCAACATAGCTTGATGTGTTAGTCATAAACAACTGATTTACGACTGACTTCTAGTAGAAATATTAAAGTAACAATGATAACACAGAACTATCAAGCTAAGAGTTAACTTGGTAATTTTTATACCTAGCCTTTATGTTTGCCTAAAACTTTGTAGAACTTAGGGAACAAGTTACAGTCACAAAATATAATTGGCTAGTTTTATTTCATTTTCATTACGATAACACTTTAAATACTCTGAGAAATCTAAAGTGACAAAAAAATTTCAATATATTGCCATTATATCGCATGCTGTAATCCTTAAGACTCTTAAAATTTATGTCTTAAACAAGGAATAAATAACATCTTTTAGAGCTTGGCACTAATCCCAAAAGCTAGTATCCCGGTGACGATGAGGTTTTAAATTGCTTTATGACGCCAAGAACAATATGCCCTCATGTCATCCATATTACGGCGGACCAAACTCTATAAGACTACATATTTCATATAAACAAAATTACCTCATATTCTTTCTCGTGTTATTAATAATAAATATAATGATTACATATTACATACAAAATGTTTCCTTTTTATAACTGATACGTTTTCTGGTAAATGTGTGAAATTAATCTAATTTATAACTTATTACTTTAGCTTTATAGATATATATAGACATGAAAAATATAAGCTCCAAGATATTTAATTAAGACCTGCCACATTCGAAAACATAAACTCAGATTTTTATTTATTCATTTGACATATAAATTGTTTTCTTATTCTTAAACGCAAAAATTGACGGAGTGTTAATAATATTTTATAAATAACAAATTCTTGAGCCTAAGTTATTTTTAGTTTATACAAGTAACTCATTACGTTTTCAGATCAGTGATGGTGGTATAAAACATGATATACTTACTTATTTTACTTATTTAAACCCTAGGGAAATCTTTGAGGTAATTCAGTAAAACAGATCAACTCACTCATAGCTACAAAAAGAGTCTTACGAAGAATACGTTTTATTTCAACATAACAGTAATAAAATAATATGTTAGATACTATTTTTTTAAAATCTGACAATTATATTTTTATTATACTTTTTAATTAATATTTAAAAAGTACAATAATTATATTAAAATATGTCTGTATGTATAAATTGTAATGTCTACTGATATCATTATTTTACATAGACATCAATAATATATATGTAATAATAAGATAATTTTGTTATAAAATGATTTATAACTTACCCATTTAACAAAATTAATTACTTTTCATTGAATACTTTATATTAATTTCATAGAAATATTAATTGGTTATTTTCCTTGTTATTGCTAAATGAAACCTACAGTATTTAATTAAACATCATCATTGTTTCTGATATATCGGATATCAAGTTTAAATTAAGTATGAATTCAGCAAAATGAAAATTGAAATGATACCAAAATTAGCTTTTATAAGTATAACAAGTTTCAATAAAAATTTGTCAACAAAAATTGATATTTTAAAAACAAAACTTATAGTTTATAACTCAATAATAGATAAGATTTAGAAACAGTTGCCGAACTAGTAGTCAAATAAAATAAATTCTAAAGCTTGTTGTAATTGTAAAGACTTGTTTTTGTTCAAATTTATAATTCAAATACTGGATCACGTTTTAATAAATTCCCATTTACTTCATTGTATGTTATATTTTAAATGAGTTTGATAAGTGAGATTACTAAGAAGACATACGAAGATTATCCAAGAAAAAACTGTTGTTAAAATTTGAAGTGTCGCAATTGTACTGAAAAATGACCATTAGTATAAATTAAATATTGTTAAAATTAAATACAAAAACACTCATTTTCAAGTTTAAATTACAAACAATATATAACAATGTAGAAGCACACCGGTACGCTTTTTTTCAATGTGTTCCCTTATATTTTAATGGCTCTGACCTGCATTTATAACTGTACCATCGATAAACTATTACTTTTCAATAGCTTCTATTTTATTATAATAATAGTACTAAATATGTCTGTTAAAGTTATTTTAACTTTTTATTGTTAGTGTGAAGTGTGTAAACAAAATAATCAAAACATGTACTATTCAGTTACACTAAGGTAGCAATTTCCAGGGTGTATTCTAGCTTTCAAACAACATATTCCACACAATTTATACGAGACACAAGCTTCAAAATAGTCTTGTCCTCAGAATTTCCAATTTACATACACAGTGCCTGAGATGTCTCTCACGTATTACTTCTCCAAATGTAAGTTCACATTACATTTGTAATGGATTCAAATACGTAATAACACTGCTCTTAATACAATGTGAAAATCAATTTATATTTACAATTAAACTGAATGCCGAGGTATAATATTTATCTGTTATTATTAATAGTTTTTTTTGGCTTTAAAACCTTTGTTAAACTTGTATCTTTGCTATATTATTATATGCTGTTAATTTGGAATTACAAGTAGACACTGCAATTTTTTTGCACTCTTTGGATTAATATTTTTGTAATTAATTTTTTTACGTATTATGTTAATCATTAAAGACAAATAAATGACATATACTGTGAAAGTTGTGTTTTTCACAATGTTTTTTTTGCATTGACAGTCAATAAGCAATTGATAAAGATCACAGATTCAATTATTAATTCTAACTAATGTGTAAGCACTAGATTTCAGCTGGGATAGTTTCATAAGAAAAAAATAATAATTACTTTAATTTCTAAACATTTTTATGTTTATTAGAAATTATTCATTCTTGGTTTAGAACTCTTTAGATATACTATTATATTGATAAAGTTTTGTTTTTTTTATCTTCTTTCATCTCTTACTTAATATACCTTAAATAAATTTAAATAAAATATTGTAATTTTTAATACGAAAACAAAGTCATTGGTTAATTTAATACAATAGCTGCCCGCCGACAAAAGATTAACTCGAATGAACGCTTACTGGAAAGCTTATTTATACATCATTACCGCAAATATAAATAAACAATTAACAAATATTGCCATTTTGTGCTGATGCGTATAAAATGTTTACTTATAATTACAAATTTATAATAAATAATAAACTTAAACAGACAAAGAAGATATAATCTATAAGGATTCTGTAAATATACCATGGTTTAACTTGTAACTCTAAATAGTAAATTAAAATTATTCGGATGTTTGTCAAATTCTTGTTTAAACGACCATTGAACATCACAGCTTTTAACTATTTAATAAAAAGTAATTTATTTTGTAGTTTATTAGACTTTTTTAAATAATACATCTAGTTAGCTGAATGACATTTATTAAACTCAATGTTTAGAGAATGTGTACATAATAAAGGTGACTTTAGGTCATATAGTATAAACAAGCGTTAGAAATGAATAGTGAATTTAGTGTTATGGCTATTGTACAAGTGTTGAAGCCCAGTAATTGGGTTAAGCATATCCTGCAGTATAACATATAGCATATTTAAATTATAACTTAACATAACCTATTATATAAATCTTGAATTATGATGAAGTTTGTTTCCTAGATTCAGAATATGCTACGCTATATGTCTAATAATAATGTCTAATAATGAATTGGTTAAAGAACAACCTATATTTTGTTTAGAATAAGGAAAAAAGAGTAATCTCCTAATTTTATGTTATTTGCTCATCATATAAAATCTCTAGTGTGAGTATAGCAGTCAGTAGTTAAACAGAGACACAAATACCAAGTTCGTTACAAACTTGTACAAGTAATGTAACCCGTTTATTGTAGTTTTTATCCCTGAATCTTCCGCTACTAGACCCTAGTTTATAAGTAAAAAGACCGAACTTATTAGATACTCCGATTTTAAAGGCTTAGGTGTTTTTAGGGCTCTGTTTGACCGCTTTGTGTTTTTAAATACGGGGCTTAAATACACACATACATTCTTTTATTGTATAAGTGAATTTAAGACTGAAGTTAGTGAGTTTAAGACTGAAGTGAAGTTCTCGATTTTGAAATTGAAATTTTGAAAAAATATATCAATTTTAGGCAAAAAACAGGTAACAAGTAATAATAAACAGTTAAACTATCTTACCAATTTTTAATTAATTCCTAACGAACAATTTTTGCTAACGGGGCCTTTGCCAATTTCAAGTGAAGAGCTTACGATTCTTATTAAATGTCTTTTTAAAATCACATGAAATAATGAACTTAATGTGTATTTTCTTCTTTCTGTTAGCGTTTGAACATTGAACTTAAATTTAGTAAACAGAAACAGCACAATGTTTTAATGGCTGCACATTTAGGAGTATTTACGACTTATAATCTTATCTTTTTCATATATTTACAATTTGAAACCGTGTTAATAAAGATGATGTTTCATAAGAACGTGGTATGCCTTACTTACCTAGGAACATAGATTTTTACTTTGAGTATGATCATTTTTGTTCCCAGTCTCACCAAAATTTATTTCACAAGACTTTGTATTAACAAAATAGCATTATTGATTCTGGGCTATTTTCACTATATCATAAAACTTTTTCCTCAACCATAACAAGTTTGAATTGAAATCTCTGTACCTGGTACCTGATACTAGAATGGTCAAAGTTATATAATTTATTCGTGTGCAAGCGCCACTATGCGGTAGTTCTAATAAAGGAGGCCAATATAACTCACACGGGAGTCTCATTCCGGAACTGTTATTATTGTCGTGGCTTCCCATATTACAACGTAACTTTAAACTGCGGATCATAAATGGAAATGGAATTAAAATATTTTCTCAAATAAATAGTAGAATAAATGGGTTATAACGGATTCTTAATTCAATCATTAAAATAATATTTTAATTACTATAAAATTCCTTATTTTTATTTTTTCCATTCGATGTTTGTACATTTTCATTTCAGTTAAACGTTCATTATATTTTTTAAATATTATGTACCAAATGACGATGGCGTTATATATAGCTTGAAAAACTCTTAAAAAAGACAAACATGCTATACATTATATTATGTGTATTTGAATGTAATAAAAAGACAAACAAACAGACACTCATTAGCATCATTAATAACGGTTTAAAACGCTTCGAGGCAAATAGCAAATGGTAACATGATATACACTTTTTCATGAGTATATTTATGAGTATCAATACAAACTCCTCTTGTGGATAGTTTACCTGTATTTGTTCGTTACGTCACTAGATACTGCTTCCTTATAAAAGCACTTCTAACACAATTTCCTTGTTAAGACCGACTGGTTCAGACCAAGCCAGATAATCTCTTATGAATTGATTTGAGATTTTCACATCCTACACTATGTTAAAAAAGTTATAACATTTTAAGTTCAAAGGAAGAAGAGCTTGTATTGAATTTTAATAAAGTATTGTTTTTATTCTGGCTGATCTGAAACAGAAATTTATATGATATTTAAATTAACTTTCTTAACTTGGTATTTTTTAAATATTTTTATCTTGCATTATATGCCTTACATTACCTGAATTAAAACTTATAAAAAATATACACTTATAGAAAGAAATGTTATCTCACAAAGCTTTACATCATATATTCACTAGACCATATTATATTTTCTAAGTACGCTGTTGACCGCGTAACGACCTGACGTATCTGAAGAGAGGTTCATATCTCTGTAGTGAGTGGAACAATAGACCTGTAATTTTATTAATAAAATATATCCAAAAACCCTTTATTTATATTCATCCTAAAAACATACGCTTCGGTTACTTTTATTAAAGTGTATTTATTCACTTTACCGAGCTATTGTGATGATGAGAACCATTACTACAAGGATTATGTAGGAGTTTTGTAAACAAAAAATTATGTAACTGCTTTTTTATTCATAAGATTGGTATGGTTTGATATAAAAAATATTGCATAGATTATAAGAATAGAACTAGAATATATGATCAGAGATACGCAGATTATATATACCTTTGATATGGATCTAATATTACATAAAGTATATAACATAACATTAACATTTTAAAATTATTTAAGAAATATAAAAGAAATAAAAAAAACTAGCACAACTTTTAACACAATTGTTCTTAATTATTATTCATAATACACATTTGTAAATGCGACGCGGTTTCGTATTTCCTTCAACAGACTCGTTTTTATTTAGCTCGACTGCGCGAAATACAAAGACATGTCAACTTACTACATACGTAATATGTACTAAACTAAACATGAAGTCAATTAAGCTGGAAGCGACTGTTTCTTAATAAACATAATAGCTATATATTAACTATAAAATTAGTAAATAACGTTTTGTAATTAATATTTTAATATTTAAGAAAAAATATATTATTATTAAAACAATATTTTAGAAATAGTGACCGATTTCTTACTTTATGAAGACCTTTTTTAATATATATTATAATTTATCATTAATAATGTAAAGTAAACTATTTTTATATCTAAAAAACCTGAATACATATTAGTCACTCTTGATTTTTTCTACTCCCATGAAGCTATCAGGTTCTACAATCTTATCGTCTCTTCTAGTGCTAGGAATTCCATTCCAATATTCTCATATATGCATATGTAGGGTGTAATCATAGTTTCATCTAAAGCCAGTGAACGCTTCACAGTCATCAGCGCTCGTCAAAACGGTATTCACGTAAGTCTTGATAGCGGTGGCAATTAAGATACAAATTCACCAGAAATGTACTTTCATAGCTCGTTCACAAGTTTTGTATGGGTGATGACAGTTTGTAACTTAGAGTAACTTAGAAAAATTATGAAATTATTTGTTTGTTACTTGTTTTATTCTTCTTTGAAAATGATTACTTTTCTTACACTTTGATTGTCTGTACTCCTGCCACCAGCTAACAGTACCGGCATTCCAACGATTTTTTTTAAGTTGTTTTTTTTTAATATCGTAGTAATCCGATAATTGAATTTGAACTATTTAATAATTTTTATCACATAATATAAATTAACACAAACAATTCGGTCGTAAATAATATTACAAAATTCTTATTAGAGACTTGATAAAATAAACATTAGATCATAAATAACAGTAATTATTATTTGTTAATTAATTGATTATTAATTGACTTTTATTTTCACTGTGATATGTGTGTGAAAAGAACTATTTAAAATATTATAATTTCACAAATGTACAGCATCATATTCTATATTAGATCTGTTTAACTTTTATGTAACAACAAATATTCCACCCTACAATATATTTAAGACAAGATGTTTTTGAAAACAATAATCCTTGTCAGATATAACATGTTTCATATATTTGAGAGCCCATTTGGTACTCCTGTGTCGAACTATTCTTTGATAGTTGGTAAAACCGATAAGTGCTGTAACGGCACAACTTCTATTCCGGTTCATATATGTCACTGCAGTCTTCCAAATATCTTTTGTTTTCCTTTTATAGAGACATCGTATGATATTAATTTTTTTCCTCAGGGAATTCAAACCTTTAATGGCCTATTTAGATAATTATTATTTCTTTTTTATATAAACAATTTTTAGTTATATAAGCAGAGTGTACAGGGTACAGAATTAAATAAAACAAGAAAATTTATTATCACGCTGTGGTTATTGACAATTCGTCTTCTACCTACATATTTATCTAGTAGTATTGTGAATAATAAAACATCATATAAATAATTCTTATTTTTGACCTATACTTTTCTATTGTTCTGATAACGATTGGTTATATAAAAAATTGCAACTTATACATAAATATCTAAGATTTGTTAACTTATTTTTTCTCAGACAGATGAAACAAACAAATTTAGTTAGAAAATCGTTTTTTTTTTTTATTATGAAAGTTTCTTTTGCTATGGTTTGGCTTATTGATTTTAGAAATATTTATCAGTTGGAGAAATCGTTTTAATGAGTTTGCGTCCGCGTTGATTCAAAAGTTCTCTTTATGAAATTATTAATTTATTTATTTATTTATTTATGTACCATTAACTTACAAAAAACAGAAAAATATATAATGACAAAAATTGTGTATTAAAGTCACTGCTTCGATAGTTTATGTTCTGAACGATATCTAAAGTGCAGAACACATGTGGTGTTCAGAGCATAAAGGTGGCCATTGGTTTAGTGAAATACATAAAATAGACAGCCCTGGTAGTTGTAAGTGCTGCATCATAGCCGTAAAGTCTGCGGCAACATGGTGGGCGGGGTTTTATCGTTAATCCCATTTAAGTTTATTACGATGAGTGTTAAAGCCATTGGAGATTGAATTTTGTTATTTAATTGGTACAAAAATTACAGTTAAGTTAACAAAAATTCTCGAGGTGATATTGACTAGCCTGTAAAGTGTGATAAACGACACTTGTCCTTTTATAACCAAATATCAATTTAGTGATGATAGTGGTGATTATAAACTGAGTAAATTATGTTTTATTGTATGTACTTGTATGTATAAACGTAAAATAAGTAACAATTATATTAAAGTAACGAATTTTTAAGTTCAAAGATTGACTTTGTTTACTCATCCTCCATGTAAGACATTGTGATTTGGTTCATTCTTATATAAACGCCGCCGCCACGTATTGAAATTACACATATATTTTTAAGTAACTAGCCATCTTCAGTGTTTGGACAAACGATTATCAAAATTAAACAACCTCGAACGAATAGCGGAATATGTAGCAATAGGAATATTGTTTTAAATATGTTTTTTTATCCATTATTTGTTAATATCATTGGGCACGGCGTGAAAAAGGCATAAAATCGCTCTGTTACGATAGTAGACTCCAGCATTACCACTAAGATGTGACTCAGCATCACGTAGGCTTTAAACTCGATTCAAAATAATACATTTACGAAGGAACGTTAGATCTATTAGTTTTATATATACTATTGTTAGACCATGCTGATTATAGCTGTACGTTATTGTAGTCTATATAACTCTTACAGTCTATACTAATTTGAGTATGAATAATAAAGCAATATAAGATATAATAAGAAATATTTATACCAAATTCTATGCCATCATAGTGAGCTTTTCCTATATTTACTTACTCATAAAAGTTTTGTTTTTTCTTGAGCGCTTAATTTGTTTATTGTTTTAGCAAGATTAAAACTGAATATGAAATTTAATTATGCGACCTTGATATCATAATTTAAGCTTAGGAATGTATGAAAATTACAATATCAAAGAGTTCTCTTAATAAATCAAAAGGTAATATTTTAATGAAATATAGCATGGAGCAGGATGTAATTACCTCACTCGTAACTTGTAAGGTTCTTAGAATTAATTGACCTTGAATTATATTAGTGGTGTTCTATGTAAGCTAAAACCTCTTCATACTATTACGTGGTTTTACTTAGTTAATTAATTTATTAATAGAAAATGTTACTTAAGTATTATAATGTAATAAAATAAAGTGAAGGTATTATTTAAAACAGATTACATTAAACACTGAATATCATGACATAAAGTTAGAAATATAAATATATAATAAAGCTAAACATACATACATCTTCAATATATTTTCAAAATTTCTTTGTAAACCAGGTTAAAGAAATAAAAAATATTTTAGCTCTTGGTTACCTTAATACAAATTTTTTTTCAATGTGTACGAAGATATTAACTGCAGCACATACTCCCTTTATGTGTTGTCCGTTTTTGATAAATGAATTCCAATATGCAATTATTTATTTCATATTTGTTAAATGTAAATAATTATAGATAAAAAAGCCGAATAAAATAATATATGCTAAACTACATTACTTACTATTATCTAAAAATTTGTTTCTCATAGTATTACGATTTTCATTTCAATATTCTCAGAAATGCATATGTAGGGTGTATTCATGGCTTCATCAAAAGCCGGTGAACGCTTCACAGCCATCAGAGCTCGTAAAAATCTTTTCAAACATCAAATCAAATCAAACATCGTTGATAGTAATTGCAATTAAAACACAAATTCATCAGAAAGGCGTTTTCTCATAGTCGATGAACAATATTTGAACAATATATAATCGAGTAGGTCAGCATCAAGGTTTAGTCATTTACTTATAATGGAGATTAATTTAATTAAACGCATATATTTAATCCCATGTATTTTTTCAATTATTGAAAAATCTATTTTCTTAACCAATTCTTAACATGAGAGTTTCAGCGTAACTCAAAGCTCGCTCGCTAAATCCCTTCGGGTGATTTTATTGTTATATAATTAGATCTATGTAAATAATCACATTATGGGGTCTCATATTAATATGCATATTAAATTAAGCAACCACATAGGTACTTAAAGGGTTTTTGAATGCATGATATATCAAATCTGTTTGTATTCTAATACTGAAATCAAAATATATAAAACTTACAATAACCTATACCCATTCTAACAATTACACCAGTTTATACTCGTAAATTATAGCTATAAAGGCTCTTACAAACGACAATTCGAAGCCACACCTGTACCAGTCGCATGTGTGTAATCACCGTAATACCATTTTCTTTTATATAACTTTAGGAAGGATCCACCTTAAATACTCACATACCCTACTTTATGTAATGTGTATCGGCCACCTATATCTGCTTAAATAAATTGTATGATAATATTCTGAACTATCTTTGAAGATACCTTAATTTGAATAAATACCATATTACCATATTATATTTCGTAAAAAAAATGTACCTATTTGTTAACAAAAAATATTTTAAAGCAACTTTTATATTTTAATCAGAAACTATTGTAACTATTTTCTTTTCTTTTATATTGAACCTGTACTTTGAGTAATCTTTATATATATATATATATATATATATATATATATATACATATATATATATATATATATATATCTATATATATGTTTGAATTTATAAAGGTACACATCTATGAATTTATAAAGGTGTATCCTAAGCTGCTGAGGTTGAAAATATAACATTTTAATTTTGGGTGTGAAAATTTTTTATTTTATAAACACTATTAAGTTCGCAATAAAATTAATGATGAATAAATCCTCAGGTTAAGCTAATTAAGAATAAAATATAGATATTTTAGCAAATACTTTGAGATATTAAGTATTTTTTATATATTTCAAATAAATTTTCTGCTAAAAGGTACTTATACACTTTTTAAATGAAACTCTTCTAAATTCAATCTGCGATTCGGCTAAATATTTATACATTTTACATTCCAAACATACAATGCTTTGTAGCAATCATGTCTATTTGTGTCTTATTTTATTATATCATTAGATAAACGAGAAACAACAACAGGAACAGAACAAAACACATAAATATTTACAAAGTTCAGCATAGTGTACAAGGTTAATAATTTTATAGGAATATATTTGTGGTATTATTTTATTCTATTCTAATAAGAAAACATTGGGTTTTAAAATACAATATGACTGTAATAGTTGATATGTCTTACACCTTGAATGCTGTAATAAAAATTAAATATAAAACGAGTCTTCCATTATATTGTAACAATTTAAGATACAGTTGTTAAAATCACCTCAAATAACAATTCTTTAATACATTAACGAATTTATGTATCGTTAAAGATATACAAACGACAAAAGTTTTTAAGATAGTGCTTTGTCGATTTAAAAAAATAAAATTTTACTACCTAAAATATGTATTGAAAATAAAGAATATATGTTAATATAAAGAAGAATATATTTGTATACTAAACACATAATGAAAAATTTACCTTCAACTATGTTCTATGATAAATTTGTAAAAACATTTAAATCTTCGTTTAAAGAAACGTACTATTCAAACGGGCCGAGTAACTAAAAAACTACATACATCATACAACATCAAATAAAGGTATAACTTTTTTCTTTATGATGTATCAAAATATACACAGCTTCTACCAGCACCATAATTAATCATTATGAACCATGAATTTAACAATCTGCATTGGGATTATCCCCTACTTTGCATAATAGGTAAGACGTAACTTACAAACTGAGAATTAATCCCTATTTGAGTCACTGACAGAGCAAAGTTATAATTTTAATCTTGTTATACGACAGGATATGCATACAGTATCTATTATAATTTAGCTACTGCGTTTCGACACTTGTGTAATGGCCGTAATTCCCAAATGCACTATTAATTTATAACGCTTATTTATCAAACACGCTCCAAAGTTACCTCCATTGTACACACTCTATACCTTTATGTCACAAATATCTCTTTAGCTAATAACATTATTTTCTAAATTAGATCTAAATTATATATTAGTTGTGTACGCCAAACATTGCCATTCATGTTTAATTCTGTTTCTATTATAATAATAGCAATTTTCGAAAACTTTAATAAACTACAAATTAAAGCTACAAATTTAAAGTACTAAATTTTGTAAAATAAGTTTGAAAAATGCGGTATTTTAATTTACAAGTTAAACTATTAACCATTATATTGTGTATCTAATTCATTCATTATTTGTGAATTAAATATCAATAATATTCTGTAAACATAACATATACATACATACTTTATTCGTCTGCATTTTTTGCAAGCACAAAAGATAAATAAATGTAAAAATTTCCTTGTAAATATTTTTTCATAATATAATCACTTATTTAAATCCCGTGGTAACGATGTATAAATAAGCTTTTCATCATCCGAGTTTATATTTTTGCAGCGTACGGATTATTAAATTTATCAGAGTTTATTTTTATTTACGGCAAATTAATAGTGTCTTATTTTGCAATTTTTAAATTTATCTCGGATATAATGATAGAAAATAAAGTAAGACATATTTTATCAAAAGAAACTCCTTAAAAAAGTATTACTATACTTGCAATATCTACATTTATTATTGTAAAATAGAATAAAAAAATGTAAAAAAATTTAAATAAATTAGTCAATATTCATTTATATTTCAATAGCAATTTTATAGTATTTCAATAAATAACAGACTTGCAGCCGAAAAAGCGATATGTATGCCGTATCAAGCGATAAGCTTTCTTAAATTTATCTAGTAACTTAGTTATATTGTTTTCATAGGTCCCAACCGGTTTTTATATTTTCCCGTAATAATTGGATAGTTTTCTTTTTGTCATTTCGAAATGTATAATAATAATATCTCAGTCTATTGACGCCAAACCTTTTTTTCGTCTGGTCTGTATTTTGTGCAAGATGCGCAAACAAAACAAACAGGTGCATTGACAAACAGTATGTACCATACACTGATAAGAACAAGAAAATGTTACAATGATCTTGTGAAAGGAAAGATTAAATTATAAAAACGATTTTGTTCCTAATGACATCTAAATTCTATCATCTTTCATTATGTTTATACCTAGATGGTTTTCTTACCATTAACAAGTGTAATTTAAAAAGTTCTAATAAATGAAGTAAATAATATTTTTCCTCTATTTTTCTTTGGTTTTTCTGTCCAATGAAAAAATTCAGTACATTTTAAAGTTTTACCTTAAAAACAGTAGGGCTTAATGCGTCATAATAAATAATAATATAAATGAAAGATCATAAAATAGTTGCCTCCTTTGACAAAGGCTAGTTGTACAAATAGTGTAATATATTGGATCCACGTGAACGTGAAAATATAATAATAATAATATAGTAAATATTTATTTCAAAAAGACGAATGAAGGAACATTCCGCTTTATTGACACTGTGGTTAATTATGTTATATCGAATGAAAGTCTAATTGGTGTTACATCCTCGACTTCATAACGCATGTGGACGTGTAATTAAATATTGTATTTATATTTCTTCATAATATAGTAAAATGTCTTAGCTGGTTATTGTAAAATAATTTTCTTATTTTTCTTACAAAAATGCATAGAGATATTTTATTAAAAATATTAAAAGTTTTGTATTGTGTATAAGGTTGGATCTATTGACCGCTTATTGGGCCTGTTGCACTGAAATTTTATCGCATTATTTATCCCGAAACCCATCAAGCGACTTAATGAATAGTACAAATAACAGTACTCTACCGTTCAATAAGGACTTAAACTAAATAACTTGGTTTCACACAGAAAAGGGATTTGTGATTGAATAGAAATCGAGTGGCGCCATGTTCAGAACAATCAGTTATAATTATACTAATGGCCGCCTTCCTTTAACTCATTATATTGAAGTTTTCCTCTACTAATACGGTCCGCTGGTACTTGACTACTTATTCTTTTGTTTTGTTTTTAGAACCTATTTTACATAGCAATAATAATATAATAATAATATCAAAAAAATTTACTACATTAATTATAATTAAATTATAAACTCATTTATTATAATACTTAAATGGTTAAAGTAAATCTTACGCCTTGAAAATGTTTTGCCTGAAATATCAGTTTTAATTAACTTATCTAACGAATAAATTAAAACTTTATACTTTGCTAGAATAGTCGAGATCGAGATAATCGAGTAAATTGATCTTAATTTGAGTAAATATAATACTTTCATTTATAAAATATAGTTTTTAAATATTTTACAACATTATTTATATAATTAATAATGTCATATCAGTTTTGGCTTTTTAATCACTTTTTTGTTACATTACTATCTTGTTATAAAAGATAACAGGAGAGACTCAGAGTTAGAACTAGAGACTTGAAATATCGTGATAGCATGTACCTAAAGAAAAAAGTGTTTTTGAGTAAATAGGCCTGTTTTCATTTCTTTTAATACGAATGTGCCAATTTATATGCAACAATTTTTTTTAAATTAATTAATTAAATTACCATATCCGAGCGATAATAAAATTTTAAAGAAGAGCAGTTTATACATTATCACTGGTTGCGGAAATGGATGGAATAACTATTATGAATTTTCCGAGATATTGGCCAAGTTTTCTTAAATATTTTTATTTCACTGTAGATATAAATTAATATTTCACTCTATGTAGTATCTTACGAGATACGAGATTAGATATACTATGTCCATAATATCTTGATAAGGTCAAGTAATCCGGAGGAGTTCCGTACATGTAACCCTAAAGGATTTTTTAATATAATATGCATTTTTGTTTAATAACTAAAAAGATCAATTATGCTACATTATGTAATAATGATGTAATGATCTTTACATATAAGTAGGTAATTAACAAAATGAAACTGGTTATGAATCTGTGTTGCTACTCTCTAGTTCATATTTACAAATATAAAGATACAAAACCTGTGCAATACTTCCGTTGTAGTAAAGAAATGTATTGTTATTTTTTTTTTATTGAAAATTATTAATGCTTACCATTTCGATATTTTCAATTCTTCAAGTTCAACTTCACAATAAAGAATTTCAAATAAATTTTGAAGAATGAATTTAATACGTTCTTACATCTTCACTGTATAATTTCCTTTCTACTTATAATTTCCTTTTTGCCTTTTCTGTCCAACATTTTAGCAATTTACGAATAAGTTAATTTATTTCTGGATTAACCTCTATAATCATTGTTTGCATTGACAAAATAAGTAGAACAAATTATTGTTTATAAATCTCTCGTCAATGTTAAAGATCGGTCGGTCACTAACAAAACATTTTGTTTTTATCTCTCTAACACCTTCTGTAGATAAATAGATAACGCAAGCGATTATTTCGCAAAACAAAAAGAAATTTCATTGCTTTCCTGCGTTCGGATTTTTAACAACAATATAGACCGAAATCTTTAAAGCATTTATTTCTTACTAAAGTTACATATTTTGCATTTTATAATTAAAATATGTAACAGTTTTTTGAACTATGTATTTATATTACTATAAATACATATATATATAGGACTGACTTCTTTTATACAAATAAAAAAACATTTAAGATCAGTGCATCATTGTCTTATTATAAACTATGTACTGTGTACGTACATCAACTAGAATCAAGGATACGTATCAGCATTTCTTCGCAATTGTGATATCATTATCTGTCCCGAAACCCAACAAGGGGCCTAATCAAGTAGGAAATTGGTCTCTTATAAGCAAATCAGCCTCTTTTTATGAGATACTTTGGGATTTTGGTAAAAAACTAAGAAGAAATAACAATGGACAAGTATTAAATAAATTAATATAATGATGTGAATATTAGTATATGTACTATCTATATTTGTTTTTCTATATTATAATGATATCACATTGTGGTAAAACTTTCGTAGAAGCCTCTTGTAAGTGTATTAACATTTTGTTATCGATATTTCATTCCGAAACTTAATTATTGTTCATTATTAGACGATTGTTAGATTCGCAGCTCATTTCAATTTTCAAATGTATGTGACCGAAATATACAGTTCTTACGCTAAAATGCCGTGTTTATATAATTTTTGACAATTGAATACATAGATAAAATAACCAAATATTAAGAACCCAGGCTATTATTAATATTTACCAAAAATATTCAGTGCTGAAACTAAAAAACATTAGTATTAGTCATTTAATAATCTATAAAAACTTCTACTATTAGAAACTTCCTTCTACAAACTGCTATATTAGTATTCAATCGACCTACAAGTACCTACTGGAATGCAACTAAGTAACAATTATCTTTAAAAGAAATAACAAAAATAATGTGTATATTATTAGAATAATATCAATCAACAGGCGCATTGCTCAAAGCGACTGTATTATTCATAATGCGGCATCGTTAAGATTATATTAATTTTATTCCTTATTTATTTTAATGTATTAATCAATTTTGAAACTATTATGATTTTAAGTGTGAATAGTTAAATGTCAAACTCAACAAGAAATATATTTAGATGTAATCTGTTAAATCAAGAAAGATGTTATAAAAGATGAGCTGCTTAATATATGTGAATAATAGTTACTATATTATGTATATAAGTGTGTCCGTATATATTTCAAAGGTACATATTGCACAGACATGCACTTATATAACAACATATATTTTTGATATAAAATGAAAGATAAGGTATTTACATAAAATTTCCATTTGATCGAACAGAAATAAATAGACTGGATGAGGCGGCTTCTTAGAAAAAAGTGTTGTATTTCATTCGCTTTCTAGATAGAAAAGAAACCATCGGGTGACTAAATTAAGTAAGGAATGATCATGGCGCCGCTTTTGTTAACATTCATCAATATATGGTGTGAAGAAATGTTTGTATTTTTTACTATATTGTAGATTGTAGACAGCTTAAAATAAAGATAATACTTAATTTAATATTATATATAACATTTTTAAGGAAAACAAACCCTAACATAGCAATCAATAAAGTGTGTTGTGTGCAGTTACTTAACGTTGTGTTACATATATCTTTGATACAACGAGGCAACTCAATTCATAGAGTTTATAAAATTAATAAAAAAGAAACTCAATATAATAAGAAAAAAAAGAAACATAAGTGAAACAGATAAAAGTGAATCAAAACGCTATAAAATTCATAAAGGAAGAAAAAATTAATATAAAGGTGAAAAAAAATTCTCTCGACCTATTGTCAGACTTTTGTTTATAAAGTGTGACAACAATACACAGCGCTGAGGACAGGAATTACATAATGCTGATTGTTACAAAGAGCGGTCAACTCACAAAAGGTAAAGTTAACAAAAGATAAACGAATACAATATGAGCGCCGAAAATGCATTCGCTTTTCTATTTTTATAATCAACAGTGCCTGTGATATATGCGTTTTTGAACTGCTATACCTTTTTTATATTTATAATTAATTAATGTTTGTCAATACCAATAAAACATTGATTTGATTAATTTCACTAATTAATCATGCTTCATACTATACATTTTCTAAATTGTTATTCTAAAATTATGAAAATGTATAAACATTAACCAGATAGTGTTTTGTTTAAATGAAGTTGGTTTTTATTAGTTTTAAATTTCTAAAATACTTCAATGTATTGCTGAAAACTAGTTATATATTTGAGGGTAAGTACCACTACTTTAATAACCAGAGAGAGGAATAAATAAACAGGAATATATTAAGGATCTATGTAATATAACATATAAATAGTATATATATATAGAAAATCCTCCAAAACGAAACTATAATGCATTTCTGTCACAAACGGAAAATACTTTAATTCAATAAAAATCTCAGCTAAGTAAAACTGTTACTGAGAAATATTTTAATTTAATGAATAACAGAGCCAGCGATCATTTATTTCAATTTTAATTAAAAATTGTAAATAACAGCGCTCACTCTATACAGCGTAATCCCTGTTTTCGTTTCATTGCTCAGCCATCTGAGTATTGGACCGCCATTTTTAATTTTTCCTATTCAGTGTTCGTTTTAATAAACATTAAATAATGATAAAATAAATAATCTTAGATTTCATTACGATTTAGCAACTTGTTTTATTTTATTATTTATATTTTATGAAGAGCGACGTCTTTGGTTCTTTGCAAAAAATATTTAAAGACTTACTTTTTGGCACTAAGGATAATTATAAGCTTCATCTGTTACATATTGTGGTTAGAATTAAATAGTATTATGTCCGAGTAAAGTTTAGATATTTTTTGGCTGTAATAATAATTGCTTGGCTACAATAATGTCTAAAATAATGTATGTTTTGTGATTTGTTGGTAGATATGGTGTAACTCCGAAATGAACATATCATTATCTTGAACATAATTACATAAACTTAGTAGAAATTAAAACTTATGAAAAGCCATTAATCCAGTACTTGTGAAAAACACCCTTTTTATTCTTTTTCGTTTGTCAATTATGTTATTTTAAGACTAAACATTTTTATAGTATTTGAATAAATATTGGATAGTTTATAAAAATAATATACTTTAAATGGTATTTGAAACGAAAACTTGTTATGTTGAGTGGAACGGAGCTCAATTTAAAACCGTACTTCTAATAGTTTTACTTCTAATAGTTTATAAGAAAACTAATCAAAATAGCATCCCGTAAGCATAACACTAAAACTATAAATTATTATTAAAATTTTCTTACATTTTTGAGAAACTTGTTTAATAAATAACGATATTTCCAAGTACCTTATACTTTACTTATCCCATACAAAGCAAGATTGAAATAAGATCGGATCCGATTCCGAAACCACTTTGCTCAATCTTCTTGTGCCGTGTCTGTTTCTAAGCAACATATATAGTTTATACTAGTCTCTTTTTCTTCTTAATTCTAACATTTATTTTGACAATAAGAAACATTTTCATGAAAGTTTTACATTAGACGAGATTCAATATTTTGTTTATATTAATTTAATGTATAAAGATATTATAAATGTAATAAAGAAACTATAAAAATTGTATATATTTCAAATAATTAATAACTTTTATTATAATATACGGAAAACTAAAGAACAACCTAAACAAATACCTTAAGGCTAATTATTATTGCAGTTTTAATATATTCTTTAGACAAGTTCATTGAAACTATTCTCAAAGATATAATTTTACTCGAGATAAAATGAATAATTGAACTGAATACAATATTAATTTGAAGCAATATAAGTTGATGATTAAAAATTTAATGATTCAATTTAGTAGTAAAGATTAAATATATTTAAATACGTTTTACATATAATAATTAGTCTAAGTTCCTTCGCAGTGTGTGTTGTGTGACATAAACACTTACATTGTATAAACACTAAATGTGTGAAATTTATATTTGAGAGCTTCAACTATTGTTCCTCTGTCGTATTAATTTATAATACATAAGGCGAATTAATCATTATAGTTTTTCAAGTTATGTATCGATTTACTTCTTTCTTTCTTTGCATAATTATGAAACACAGTAAAAAGCCGTTTTTCACAAAGGAAGTTGCTCTAATTAAGTGTGTCACACTAAGTCGTAGTCAGCGTTATTATATTTGCTTCCTGTGAGTTCGCCGAGTGCTGCTAATCTATTGTCGTTATGAAAGAAATTGAATAATTACCATTTTTATACTGTATTGTTCACAACGAAATTATATCTATATCTGCTTTTATTTTATCTTATATGGATGTTTCAAATCTTCTGGTATGTATAAGGTAGATTTTATTTTAGAAAATAATTAATATAACATTTTTTAAAGTTGAAAGTAATAAAAAAATTATAATCTGAAATTAATTACATTATATTGATACTATTAACTATATTAATTATTCTTTATTATTTGTTTAAGTTATTATGTAATACTTACAAATAAAAGAAATGGTAATCGTTACCAAAATACCAAAGATGACGTATTCCTATTGTTTATTGGTGAATAGTTTAGTGAATAGAGTTTAGAGAATACATTTTTATATTATTTTATAAATAAATTTTTAAATTAATAAAAATCACATTACATCCATTGCTGTTAACTGTAAGGTATTTTTGCGCGCTGTGATGAGAAAGTAGTTTTTTAAGTTCTTGTTTTATAATTGCTTTGTAACAAGTTGATCTGGATTCTCTAAATTTATATTGACAGATATTATTATACACATATAAACCTAATAAGACACACTGTTTAACTGAACTAAGAGATCATATAATTCCGTAACCCAATTGTGATGTTCAAAACCTGACTTGTTTGATGATCGTTCATTAAATGAAACATTCAGGAGAGCACATTGTTCTCTCCAAACACTGGCGCAATAGGATTTGCTATATCCTTATACAGACATGGCCGCCACTCATGTTAATTGCGCATATGTTTGTTAAATAAACAGCCATCGTGAGTGCTACTGAAAAGCATTCAAGCGGCGCAGTGCTCAAAGCTACCTATTACAATTGACTGCCGTCTTCCTTTAACTCGATGAATATCATATAAAAGGTTTTTAAATTACTATAACCTTGACAACAGAGATATATATAAGCTGGTAATAAGACCACTCTTAGCAACTTCCTTAATACCATAATACTTTAGTAAAATTAAGATAGAGATTATAACGTAATACAATTGCTTCTATCTACAACTATAAAAATATTATAAAAAATATTTGTATGTTCCTTTTATGATAATTGCCAGCATAATTAGCATAAATTAAATTTCTTCGACGTAGCTTACCGCTTTGCAAAATTCGTTCGCTCACAGTTACTGTAGATAAGGATCGGGAAAACACACATTAAAGTAATAAATCACCGAAAAGCTGTTTGTACTCTCATTACACAAACCTTCAACATGCACTTTCTTTAGTAAAGTTATACAAGATGTCCTGTACCTAACTTGCCGATACTCTTAATAAACTCTATTTATCTTGCTGATGAAAGGAACACACAAAAAACTTAGGACCCAAATATGACCTTTTAAACCGAGGATGAACCTAAGTACTAGTCGAATAATTTTATCCAAAAACCTTTTAGCCTCGATAAAATATTCAAAAGGTGTCTGTAAAGTTATGGCTCAATAGAGACTGCGATATATTTTGGATTTCAACTTTAATATTCAGCGTATGAAAAACCTCTCGCCAGGTTATTTGAGTATTTAGGACTCTGAATATTTATAACCATAAGGTTATGAGAAGTAAAAGTAGAAATATATAGCAAAAGAGATTTCTATTGCGTTAAAGAGAGTGTAAAGCTTTTAACTTCTTCATAAATATATAGTAATAGTTAACCTTATATTAGTTTTAGATAAATTAGAGAAGTTGAAGACAAATCGTTTCTTTAACAACAACGACGACATAGTAATTTAACACGGCGATAAAACTGTAGATAAAAATTTTTAAACAAATATTTTTATATATTTCTCCTTTACATATATAGTAGATTGTATTTTTATAAGCCGTTTTTCTAATAAGGGATTTGATTGTCAAATATTAGTTATTGAAGTGCACAGTTTTGTTACATTCAAGTGCTACTAGTTGTTTAAGTTGTAATTCCTCGTGACAATTTCATAGTTTTATATTATTTTATTCCGCGCTTGATGATACAGATTAATACAACATTCTATTTTACCTTATGAAATCCTATTACTGTACTCGATTTAGATCCTAACTTCTGGGAGAGAATTGTACTAACACGGTTGAGTTAGTAATTAAACAATTATATAGCATTATTTTATTTCGAAACAAAGAGTCACAAAGGGTAGATTGTCGTTTGATAACGAAAATTGGAATAAAAATATAGAAATATGTTACAATAATTAAATATCAGTGAAGCATTATTAGCTTTTATTATAAATTAGTTTATAATATTTATGTATTTTATAAATACATAATAAATAATTAGGTGTCTGTTGTGACATGTAGTTCTAATCTTAGTTTGTCTTTGTAAACATGTGAAGCTGTTGATGCTTTGTTCTCGAGAGAGATATAGGGAAGGAAGGAACACAAAAAGATGAGAGACAAGTGGTTCCTAATTTACTGAATGAAACGTGACAACAAAAGATACTTCAACCCTGTTCTACCTCTTTTTAGTTAGTATTTAATACTGGATTATAATAGATATATATTCACAATATGTCCTTGTTGAATATTATATATATATATATATATATATATATATATATATAATATAAAAATCTAAAAACTATCAAATAATTATATATATAATAATTTGATAGTTTCTTAGAAAAAAGTATAGTTAGTAAAACAAAAATGGTGGATGGTCAGCATAATGTATTTAGGATCACGGCTGTTGGTCCCATTGTTACTGTTACATCATCCATTCACATTCATATTAGATGCTTTAATCTCCTGAAAAATCCCTGATTTACATCTTTCACTCCTTCCCTGATACAAATTTTATAGTATGGAATAAAAAATATGTATATTGTTGTAGATTCTTATTAGGTAGTATCGTAATTTATGAAATACATATATCAAACTATCTTTTCTATCAATTATCTATAACCGACTTCAAAAATGGAGGAGATTCTCAATTCGATCGTTGTCTTTGTTTAATATAAAATTGTGTGACATATTTTTAGCTCTCATATTTTTTTTTCATTTTACAAAATAACACGTAAAGATCATTTACTCTGTTGACGTTTCCAGAAACTCTCCAATCTTATAATATTAGAATGTATTGTTTTTTTGACGTTTAATTAAATTACTTTTAGAAGCAGTTATTGATTGGTGAATGTGTGTTGTTTTTATTTTATTTTATTATTATTTTGTCTATTTTCCAATTACAACGCCCTGAAAGCTATCAAATAGAAGTTTTTAATTATTAAAGTTTGTTCGAACAACGCCGCATTTTGGTTTGTATACCAATAATATTGAAATAAAATTTTTCATTAAGTATACAATAAAAGTTAAGTTTTTTATGTTACTGTTTTTTAATATTTACTAAAATATCATGAAGAAATACATATATATATATATATATATATATATATATATATATATATATATATATATATATATATATATATCTTTAATATTTGCAAAACATAATTTAAGTTTTCAATTATGAAGTCACAAACAAGGTAACAATTAAAAAAGTACAAGGCGAATACGTTATAGAGGGGGGGGGGGGGGGGATTTTATTGCCATCATTTCAGTAATCAATAAAAGAGTATGAAGTTGGAGTCTGATCATTTTCTTCTAAAAATATTACCGTTGTTGTCATTACATGAATAAGACGGGAAATTCAGGTATTTTCAGGTATTTTTGCCCCTTAAACTTACACCTGAGTCGCAAGTCCCAGGCATTGTTTGCGCTCCTCATCTGTATATTTTTACGCCCAAGTCGTAAAAAGACTCAAAGTTACTGGTAAATTTGCATTTAGAACAGAAGGCTTAAGTCGTGAGTCACGAGTAAGAGCAATATTAGGGGCGACAATACAGTTAGCGTTAGCGTACAAGAAGAATAAAAATGGTCTTAAAAAGAGGACATACATTTCTTTCAAACCAACCGTAAAGAAAATTTTAGTTATATTTACATTTTAAGTGTCTTGATCAATCCCATGGGTCAGCCATAAACGAAAGAGAGGTCTCTGTCGTCTGCTGTTTTAAATAGTTTTTTTTTAACTAATATTACTTATTCCATTATAGTTTAATGATGGATACATAATGTGAAAATGGAAAATATATAAAATATATTATTATATTGATTAACTTAATAGAAATAATAATGTTTAGTAAGTTTAATATCAAAAAGGTTAATTGTTTTTCTTGTTATTCTGCTCACATACTACGATCTGTACTTCTAGTACTACTACTTCGTCTTTTAAAGAATATAAGATGTCGTGGGTCTCATGAATGCCTTTGAATTCATTTATTAGTATTGGTAATAAAAATATCATAAATATATTTATTTGTTTTAATAATATTTCAGTTATTTTATGTTAGATATGGAGTTGTGTAATGAAGTGCGGTGCACTCGAGCAGTCTGCCACAATGCCATGCAAGCTTATTTGTGTTTTATTATAACTATAATTTTATTTATGGACTTAATATTATATTTCACTGTTATAATTTAAGTTACATTGCATGATTTTAATACTAAAATTTAAATTGTGATAGAAAAAAAAAGAGTAAATATTATTGTCTCTAAAATTTATTTCTGAGTTGCTGAGCTACTAAGTCTTAAATATAAACTAACTATGTATGTATGTATGTCTTATCATATTTTAAGCGACATTTCGTATAAAAAGTATAAACGAAACCCCAAGTTCGAACTTTATTGCACTAACAATATAAATCATATATATTTTTACAACATAATATCAATACAGTATTTAAATAAAACGAATAAAGGAAAAACGATACCAGGGCAAGGATTCGCAGTTCCATATAACTCAATAATGAAAACTGCACAATAGCAATGTTCGCTTTGTTAATAACACTTTACACATTAATACATTAGCTATTGAATTGTATTATACTTTTGTTTTGTAAAGGTTGGATAGAATTTATTATTATGAATTATAATTTAATAAAATATCGTTAAGAAAATAGTACATTGTAGTAATTAATATGTTAAGTTAATTTGTAATAATTGAGGGAGTCTCTAAAAAGCACTGATTCGAGTATCCATCATCATCAGTTTCTCTTAATAGTTAATCTAAAAGCAAAACGTTAAGAGCTAAAATAAAGTAGAGATTTTAGAAATTTAGAGAGGTTTTAGGGAATTTGTTATTTTTAATTCCCTTCAATCAGAGAAGAATTTTTCTTAATGTAAGATGTTATTATAAATATGTAACTGTAATCGTTTCGAGATATACTATAGTAGTAATTAAACACAAGTGCAAAGCATAAAAACCTATATAATCTGCGCGTGTGGAGTCACTTGTACATACAGTTTTGCTATTTCCTTTATATGGAAAAAGTGATAAATCCAACGAATCAACCACATTTATAACATTAGCTTATTACATAATTTACAAAATAAGTAATGTATAAAGCTAATACATGTTGTTCTCATTACCTTAATATGTAGATGTTATTTAGTAATTTAAACATAATTTTTAAAATTATTATATCCTTTGATATCACATTTTAGTAGTTACGATTTTTAATAAGTAACTACTTATTAAAAATGTATATAATACAATTTTCGGCCTAAGGTTATTGCAACAATTGCATATTGATGCAATTGTTGTATGCCAATAGTAGTAGAGTAGATTATCAGTCTCATCGTAGTAAGTACAAAGTTCTTCTACTGCTACTTCTTGGTATCCGTAAGCTTGCTTTATATCTTGTTCGTACTTTACACTTAGGACTCGATTCCATTCAATCGATATATTTTTGGTAACATTTGTTTTGTTTTGGTAGGAATGTACACTGTAATTTCATGATATGAATTCTTCTAACTACTAAAATATAACTCAAATGTGATGTCAAAGGACAAAATAATTTTGAAAATTATGTTCATTGAATACCATTCATAACATCATATAATTGCATGTAATAAATCAGGCACTATGAGAGGGGAAGGGGGCAAGATCATCGGGATCATGACCATCCCCCAAAATCGTACATATTAAACAGACCAACCTTGTAAATATTGACAATGTACGAAAATGTCTAAAATTTACAAAATACCTTATAATTTTTTTGGGACAAAATAGACTTCACATTTTTACTATAATCTTCGGTTACGTCCGCAGTTTACAACGTGAACTGTGTCTCGGATGTGACTTGTAATGGGGCACATACACGAAATTACAGTTTTATTTGAATTCTGCAATATAATAAGCAACCCTAAGTTTTATAAGAATACAATAGTTAATTAGATACATATTTCTCTATTGTGGAGATCGAAGCCACCTTCAGCACCACTACACCAATTTAGTATCCAACAGTCTTCAAAGGCATAATTTTCAAAAATAATTTAATATTTACCAATATAATATATATGAAGCACTAGATATGAGATAAAATGAAAAGCAATATCATTTAAAGTGAATTGCCAAAAATGTTGTCTTACATTAACTCTAAAGAGAGAGTAAAACAAATAACTTTATTAAAGCTGTAAAATAAATCTTTTGATTGACTTAAATTTTAATTAATTTTGAGCTACGAAAATATATGGAGGTAAAAGTTGGCGAGCAGAATTTTTATTCACAGTTAATCATTTTTCGCGGTAAAGTATTATTAATTTATATTTTGTTTAATTTTATATTTTCTATCATCTGATATGAATGTTGTTAAATATTTTAATTCTTATTTATTACAATAGAGTTGTTATAATTCACATTAAATTATATTAACTAACTAGGACATGCAAAATGGAATCATGAAATATGAAATGTAATATAATTTAGTCACTGGGTAAGATGACACAGTGAATATTTAATGTATTTGACAGAACAGTTGACTGCTCTATTGATTACTGAATCGACTTCATAATTAATTTCGAAATATTGTTAATGCAAACTTCAGTTGGTACATTTAAAGTAATCGGACTGTATTAAAATATTATATATCTTTATAATGTTTAATTCGTGTCGAATTTTATAAACAGAAATATGTTATTTTAAATTATAACATGTTTTTGTAAGATATTAAACATTACTTTTCAAATATTATTGTAAATAATTGAACATGCTTCAAGTTGGATACGTTTTCGTAGCTTCATATCCTAACTGCTTTTATGTCTATATGTTGTGAGCTGACCGCTCTATGAAATGTTCTCGGCGCAGCATTTGCTCCCCATTCTGCAGTTTAATTATAATTATAATATATATTTCAGAAACAGCTTACAGATTTAAAATTTATTTGAACAATATTAGAATATTTGTATAAATAATATGATTTTAATTACATTTACCATTTGGTTAATAATGTTTGTGCGTTTGAAAGTGAAAAGTTATACATAATTTTTTTACAAAGACATATATTATTTATCAAGAATATAAGAATATATTTGCAAAGCTATTTATTACATACATATATAAAAGGAAGAAGAAATAATTTTTTTAACAAAAGCCAATAGGCCAAAAGTCCAAGTCAAATAAATGTGTCTTAAAATAGTTGTATTTGTTTCCATAAATGTAACAAATTATTGCCTTTGAAATATGAAATGTAATTAACAGAAACTTATAAAAATAAAAGCAAAAGAAAATTTATATTTTTAGATTATACAAGAATTTATTTAAATTATAAATAATATCTCAAAGACCATATTTAATTTAAAAGTCATTAAACTATTCCAATCTTTTCGGAAATGCCAAAATTAATTACAGAATTTGTACACTTTGCCGACCTTCTGTTTAAGATATTGAAAACAGTATTACTGAGAAGTTTAGTTCCTTGTCCGTGATATTTATTTTACAAAATAGCTATTTATAACTTAAAAGCTAGAGATTCCCTGAGGGATATTTTTAAAGAAATTGGTGTTCTTACTTTCACTTCACAATACAGATTTAATAAAATAATATTTATACGATGAAACTTAAATTTTTATATAAGAAATAAAAATAAACTCGTAACACCTAAATTTTGTCTTCAAAAGTTAACAAATTCTTAACAGGCTTGAGTGTACGCACATATTATAAAGTTCTACAAGATATCTTAGACTTTTTACTTACAGTCGCTTCTCAATACATATTTAATAACATATTATTCAAGCGCCGAAACTTACAGACACACGGTAAATATAAAAACTAAAACTCGTAACGCCTACACTTCATCTTCAAAAAGACACAAAAACAAATCTTTCACGGTCTTAAGTGTACGCATACATATATGTATAATAAAGTTGCACAAGGTGTCCAAAGTGTTTTATTAAATAAATCTTATTTATTCAAGAGTTTTTAGTGAATCGAAATGTGTGGTACTTATGTTGTTGACACATTTGCAGGATTGATATTATAATGTATACATCTCATTGTTAAATATCTTTTAAAAGGAGCAACTATTGTATATCTGGCCGGTTCTTCTCAGCAGAGCAGCATTCCGAGGCGCTGGTACCTTATTCACGGACTGACTACCTACTACTACTGACCTTTTAATAATTGATCACTCAAAAGTGGGTGTAAATGTCTACATCAATAAAGTATTATTAATGAAACAGGTAAGAATTGAACTTACTTTAAAGACGACCACTCAAAGCTTTATAAAAAAATCTCTGGAAATTTGGTTGTCAACTGTCAACTGGCAAGTAATCATTGTGAAGTAGTTCATAAACGCGTTCTGCGATTAAAATGCGAAGTCTGTATGGTAGGTTTTAATAACATTGTAAATACATAAAATTATATTTAGGTTACATTGTTGTAACATACAATGTATTATATAGTATTATATAACAGTGGTCTGACATTCACAAATTAAAAGAAAGCGTCTGTATTTTTATATTGTTTAAATTTTGAAATGTATATCTTCAAATTGAAATTTTCGGATAATATCTATGAAACTTTTAAATGGAAAATCTGTTGTAATTTTTTGGTAAGATGTCAAGGACAGCTGCTGCTTTCTCTGCATTAATTTGTATTTTTATTTATTAATTTATACGTACATTTAGTTAATTGATATAATATTTCATTTTCATAATTAAATTAAATTATATTTGCAAATATAAAAGAGTACTATGTTTAAAGGCCCGTTTTTATTACTAATGCGTATATTTCATAAATAAATAAAATATATTATTTATTTGTGTATCTATCCCGTAAATATGGACTATTTATTTATTTATTTTCCACTTTGAATATGAATTCAAAGTGGAAAATGGTATGAACCAGTGATCACTTGTGTACGTCAAATGGAAGTGACGGGAGGGTCTATTTTGATTTCGTATGTATCAAAATAAGCCCTTCTGTAAAGACACTCTCCAACTTAAAATAAAGCATCGAGGGTTCCAAACGCGCCCTGGTCTGAGAAGAACCACACAACATACTCAGCCGGGTTTTTTTATGGTGACCACTATTTCACAAACGTCAATAGTAAGCAAATCATATGTCACGTACTACTTAATGGCTTTAAGATACTATATAATTCTGGATAGTTAGTTTTCTTTAACCAATCTCGGCATGGCGAGGGAATGTGTATTTGTTCTCTATTAAGTGTTTTAATAATATATTAGCAATTAAGTCTAGAATTCCTTAAATGTAATAAAATGTAAAATCGAAACGCTTATTTCTGAGTATGTTTTGATTTTTAGAGGAAGGATATAGTCAGTATATTTATTTATTAAAATAAAATGAATATAAAAAATGAATTTGAGAGCATTTAAAACTTAATGTAAAACTATTATCTTGGAATAAATTATATCTTAAGTTGTCTTAAAAAGTTTTTTATTAAAGAACAGAGTTTTATATTACCTTCAAGACAACATTTTAAGAAACTTTACATGTAGACCCTTAAAATGTAAGGATAATTTACTTTTAACGATGAACTCGAAAGTGTATTAAGTTTAATGAAATATTTCATATACATTTATCGTAAAATTTTCTTTGCAATATTCATAGAAAATTCTTAATAAGTTCTAAATAATTTGGAAGTTTAACACAACTAGACATGACAAGAATGATAATATCTTGACACAGGGCTTTACATTAACAAAATACAGTTTACATTATGTTGTTAAAACTTTATGTAACATTAGTTATTAGCTCATCCTAAAACATCAATTTTTACCTTTTTTAGTTTACCAAAAGCTTAATGTAACAAAAAAAAGTACTTCGAATTATAATTGTGATTTATTTAGTACCGGGTACCGGGCAGTTTATTGTTTATTTGAAGTACTTGTTAACTGTCCGGTAAAATATAATTTTTGCATGAGCTTACTTTGATGATTAAAAAAACATGTTAGTTTATCTCCAAATATAAAACTAAGTTTTGGTATTTCTTTCAGACGGAAAAGTTAATCTATCTATTCTATCTATTATAGAGAATATTGATTTGCTTAAAATAATTTTCAGTATCCTTAATGTGGATACTTTCTACCTTTTTACAAAGAGCAACTATATTGTTACATAAGTGAAATCATTTATTAAATAGCAGACTTATTCATTTCAGGACTTTTTTTAATAACATCATTTTCTTATTTAATCTAAGAATGTTAGACCCAGTAGAGACGGTAAAGACGACGTTACCAATATAAGTAAAACTTATATAAAGAGTTTATTTTCCGTATTGTCCATTACTTAACACAAAACAAAGCTTCTTTCTTTATAACAATAAACGTAACAAGTTAAGGTTATTCAATACATTGCTTCCAATTACATATATAATAAAGGAGAAAATGTACTAGCAATTACATTTCTTATTCCAACGTTGAAGGTCCAATTTGTCTTGTACTTCATACCACGTAACAAACAAGTAAATAAAAGTACTTATTAAGGTCAATTAAGACCTATTACGGATTAGTTTATTAAAATAAACATGTGCTAGTGCTTAAAATTTTAAACCATTATATTCTTTGTTAATTTAGATGTGGGAAATTAAAAATTTATTTATCATAAAATAATATGTAATATTAGTTAGCCTTCTTAGGAAACCTCGTCTTTCTTTTCAGAGTGAATGACCATTATCAATGCTTATAAAATGAAAGCGAAGCCGAATTGTTTTATTTACGTACATACATATGTAAGTTTACGTAATACGTTACTACAAAACTATATAATAAGAGTTAGTCTTGTTCGAATTCCTCATGTTTCATATGAGTGTGAATTATATAACTGAAAGGTAAGACAAATTTCTTTGTTTATTTTAGGACATTACAAAACAACGGTCTCAGTTACATTTAGTCAAGTTACTTTTTGCGAAAGAAATTCTGGAAAACATAGAATGTGTACAGTATGTAGTACAGTAATGTATACAGTAAAATAAGAGTCAAAAAACTTTCAATTATAAATGTGGGAGCTGAAACTTGTATCCCATTATTTTTATGAAACAACATATTAAACGGTCCAAGAAAACAAGTTACGAGATAAAATTAAGGGACATTAGATTTGTTTTAGAAGTTTTCGGACAAAAACTTTGTACGTAAAACACGCTTAAGCACATTATCAACAAACAAGAGATATAAGAGGTCGAAAATTGCTTCGCTTTTTTAGGAGGACGACAATGTTCTGAGAAAAGTTTATTTATTACGCAGTGCTAGCACTGGAGACGATAATAATAATAATTGCCAGCCTTTTAGCTTCATGATAATGAAATATATTTTGTAATTTTTAACAACATGGTATTTATCGATCGACACATAACTACGTAACTACGTAACTTTTAGTAACAAAGTGAAGGCAATTTCAAAATTAGGTTGTAAAAAAAATGTCCATAAGTGTATTAAGTGTTATTGAACGTGTATATAAACAAAATTCAAGGAACGTAAAATATAATATATACACGTTAATATAAGCTCTTTATCGTAAATCTCAAAATTAGAACAATATAGCCGAAAGAAGAATATTCCAAAGAAAGAGATACGTAAAACAGCATTTCCTTGTATAAAAAATGTTTAAAAAATATAATATCCTGATATAGAGAGAATTATAATTAAAGTCCCAGATGTACAATATATCATTAGACACGTTCATGATGCCACTAACAAATACTACTGTATTAAAAAAAATGCTTTGTTACCTGGTTTTTGGTTCGTAATAAATTACAATTATCGTGCAGTTTCATGTTAATTAATGAATTTCTTTTCGGTATTATTTATCATAAAATGACGTACAAATAAATACAGTTTATGGATATTAATTAAGAGCTCAGAATGATAAGATGGTTCATAATGAAATTACATGTAAGAATATACACATTTTTATTAGTACACCTAAATATATTCTACGAGTATTATTTAAAGATACAGATTACAGCTTTTTAATGACATTTATTAACAATCTCAAGGTCGATAGTAGTACTACTATCCCATATATATACTAGTATGCTACTAATCCTCCAATTTAAAGGACGATTTGTAACATTGTTATTATATATCATAATTGAATTCGATCGTGACATAATTACAGTGTTATTCTGTTGCAATTATAAAATTGATACTAAAAGACTACCTATTTTATTTTTGGTAGTTTTAGTTAACAATATTTAAAGTAACTAATTAGTTTATTTAGAAAAAAATAATACTTAAAGTTATAATTATTTTACAACTGTATTTTCCATTTCGTTTTTATTTGCGAAATTTTTATTAGCGCTGTTAACTTGGTGCATTGCTCTAATTTACCCGGCTTAAGCTTGACGAAGAACTATGTAATAACTTGTTTTTTTTTATATTTTAATAACCTTTTGTTTAAAAAATCTTAAAAAATTAAATAACTGTGTTTATTATATTTTTTAACATTTTCTTATGATTATTAACTTATGTGATTCAGACGTGATCCGTGTCTCAATTATATGTGCGACCAGGAGGGCTGCCTTCATCAAAGTGTCTTGAACAATAAACTCCAGCTCTTATATAGGCCATACCTAATAAATAAAAATAAATAAATAAATAAAATAATTCCCGCCGACATATGTAATATATACAAGCTGTCGTATCAAAGATCAATAAAAATACATTAATTTTATTGTTTGTCCTAATGTACTGATTACGATCGTCAGGATAAAATAATTATTAGAGAAATATTTATTATTTGATAAATTGATATAGATATAAAACACTGTTAACATAATAGCGTTCTTTTGTTCTGTTTATTTCAGTTAAATAATTCACGAATACAATCAATCTTTATTATACAATACTATATAATTATGTATACTAAGAACAGTGACATTGTATATCGTTTAATACACAAACATGAACTATAATATTTGTATGTACATACAATACAACGTATACATATGATTTATTCAAATATTTTAATAAATAATACTAGATATGGAACGCAATCTATTTAATGTATGTAGTTTAATGACACAATGCTACTTAGCCTTGCTTCCTCTGGTTGCGAACTCCAGCTCATTATTATAATAGCACAATTTAAAATGGTGACACAAAGGCAGCATTTGTAATTTGAGTTCGAGGAAAAGTGAAACTTCTAATGTTATATATAATTAACAAGGATTGCGATCTAATTCTAATTTTAGAATGTACTGTGTATCTTAACATAACAGTTTAAATAGAGCTATATCTCAAAATAAATAAATAAATATTAATCCCTTATAGAGTGATTAGTTTATTTATAATAAGAATTTGTCTACAAAGTTATCCGTACATATTATATCAGGTCCTTCTAAAAAAAGGTTACATTTTAGTTTTGTAACTATGGTTTCTGAGGATATCACAGCATTATAAAAATAAATTAGAAGAAGCCACGGGCGAGTGGCTAAAGGAACCGAAGATCAACAATAATATAAGAATATAAAAATTCCTATGCGACCTATAAAAAATATTAAAAAACCTTAATAATTAACATTTATCTTTTTATCGTCTTATTGTTTTCTTAATTCTTTCAAATCTATCAATAAAAAAAAATTGGGAAAACATTAAGTAATATATATTTAAAGTTATTTATAGTTAATTTAATCTTGGGAAGAGGTACAGTTGGTGTCAAGCTATTATCATAATTTCTCACCAAAAACTTCCCCTGAGCTTATGCAATGAATATTCAAAAGAAAAGTTAATTGTTGGCTAAGTATGAGCTCTGTCAAATTAGTGCATTGTTGTTTCCATTGCAATTGAGGAAGTTTTATTTTAAAACAGGATAAATGTAAAAACCTTCAAGTATTAAAAACTTCAACGGAAATTAAGAAGAGTATGACAACAATTTTAAAAGAAAGTTCGTAAGTAGTTAAACTTGTTTATTAAAATGAATTAATGGTTATTTAAAACATTATAAAACATTTTTTTATGTTTGCTATTAGGTTGAAAAGTCTTGATGAAATTACATGAATCTCTAACTGAATATTGCTGAATTATATCTACATATTTTTTTATATATTTGTAAACTTTATAATAGAAAAATTAAAAAAAAATTGCACAATAAAAATATTGTATTGTTACAAATATATTGAAACTATATTTACTTTGTAAAAGTACATTTCTTTGAGTAGTAACTATTCATATAAAATACTTTATGCACCAGTTGTCGTTCTAAAATGTACGAACATTAAATACGGTAATCAAAATAATCCAATAAATGTAATAAAGTTATTGTGATTTAATTATCTTTAAATTATAACTTAATATAAGGACATTATTTACGAGTAAATACATAGTGAGAAGAATCTCGTTTGTTATTATTTACAAAATGTTTTTCGTGAACTTTTTAAATTTATTTCACATAATAATATTAATAGATCGACTAATAATATTAATATATAAACAAAAATTTAGAGTATTTTATTTATCCAATAACCAAAAAAGTATAATAACTTATATAGCCTTTCAATTTTGAAGGTAAAATCTTTAAAAATGTTGTAATAATAATTTGTACTTCATGACTGATTGTCTTTATCTTAACATTTGAAATTGAGTCCCTGAAAATCTTTCAATAAATAAGTTTATTTGATTCATCAAGATTGTAAAATTATTAAAGAACATTCATTTAAGTATTTTTAACATATGATATTGAATTATCAGATTACAATATTAATCAGTTTTGGGGTTTTATAGCAGTCGTATCTCATAGTGCAAACACCATTAAGACTGAGGTACTGAATAATTACATACACACAGAAAGTGGTGTTGCTTCTATTTATAGATAGTATTTATTTATAGAAAGAATTAAAACGATAGAATTCATGTTAAGTTAAAGGAAATATGAAAGTCACAATAATATTTGGATTGGATTTGAGGAGACTTTCAAAACTCATTTAAAGTGTATGCAAATTTAGATTAATGCAATTTTAGTCACGATGGAGCGCTTCACGGGACATCAGCGTGCTTTTTGCGTAAAACAAATTTACAAACACAACGATTCCTACGTTACAGTACGACGCCTCTTTAGAGTTGAATACGGATTACAACGTGTAAGTGAGTGTCCAAGTGTTAATTTAATTAAAGCTTGGGTTAAAAAGTTTGAGCGAACGGGATCGACAACGAATATTAAACAAACTGGGCGACCACGTTCAAGAAGAAGCGAAGAGAAAATTCGGGAGGTTGAAATTTCTGTAAGGGACGATCCAGAATCATCTACGCGTAAGCGGTCGGCGGCTCTTGTTATACCAAGAACTAGTCTGCGGCGAATCTTGCATTTGGACCTTAAACTGCACCCATATAAGTTTCAAATTGTACAGGAGATGAAACCAAACGATTACATTCAACGCAAGTTATTTGCTGACACTATACTGGAGCGATTTTCTAGCCTTGAGAATGTATTGTTTACGGACGAGGCCCATTTTCACATTAATGGTCACGTTAATAAACATAATTGTCGATATTGGAGCACGGAAAACCCTCACTATAAACACCAAAAGCCTCTTCATTCACCAAAAACGACAGTGTGGGCTGCCATATCCGCAAAGGGCATAATCGGTCCATACTTCTTTGAAAATAATCAAGGAAATAACGTAACTGTGAACTCAGTGGAATACGTGAAAATGTTGCGAGAGTTTTTGACACCACAGTTGCATGAATTTGAAGGATACAATAGCCGGACTTGGATGCCACAAGATGGAACAACATGCCATACATCAAACGTGACTTTACCGGTGGTCAAAGAAATGTTTCCTAACAAATTGATTTCTCGCGGAGGTGATATCCCATGGCCTCCCAGAAGCCCGGACCTTACACCTTGCGATTTTGTCTTGTGGGGATATCTGAAGAGTCGAGTATACCTTAATAAACCGATGACCATATCCCAATTAAAAGAAAACATCCACGAGGAAATAGCCGCGATTCCTCGCAGCATGTGTCAACGAGTTTTCCAAAGTTTACGTAGTCGATTGCAGGAGTGCTAACGACGAGACGGAGCACATCTCGACGATGTCATTTTTAAAAAATAAATTTTAATAAATGATAATTACGTTAAATAAATCATAAAAAAAATAACGTTTGTACTTTTATTTCTAGACATGTTTCAAAAGTGCAAACATTTTTGGCCCATCCTGTATAAGCTAGAACGCCATATCTTGAAAAACTTTTACATGCTTATGAGTTATAACTTAAGGTAGCGATGTAAACTTTGAATTGATTAAGAGTTTCCCAACTGAAATTATAAATGAAATTTCGACTTTAAATGAAATTGTGTAATTCTAAAAGTATCTCATGTAAATAAGGGGATAAGGAACACTTAATTACAAGTCGTACCGTACACTTTTTAATATATATTAATAGGTGGTGGATCAACTTCACCTACGGCTTCGTATGTGGATTTTTTTTATCTACACGTTGCCCATAGTGTTCCTTATTGCCCTTCACTCCCCGGATAATATATTAGTATAGGTGCCCGCACTCACAATATTTTCAAATTAAGTTTTAAAATACCAATCCTTTTATCAGATTGAATATTATTATATTCTATGCAAAATTATAATTATATATTGGTCCAGAAATTATTCGGTGTAATAAAATGAATGCAGATTTATAGGAAAAAACATCACAATTGTTTATAATTTGAAGAAATCACAGCATCTTTGAGAGTGTAGTCCCAATCAATGCAGGCAGAACATACAGAGAACTGTACGTACAGCACAATACACCATTAACAATTCGCAAATGACGGAACGATGTCGTGTCATGAACTTTAACAAACAGTAAACGCAAATAAAAACTTTTGTCCAGGTTGGGCGGGACTATGAGTATAATTGTAACTGGCTGTCCTTGTTTCAGTCGTTGAAATTTCGTCGACGATGTATTCCTGGTGTCATTGGTCATTCGAAATGAGCAACTATACCCTACAATACGCGTGGATACATACTTGCACAGTTTTCATAACTCATATACTCTTAATGTATGCTATTAATATTAAAGCCATTGTTATTAAGCGAAATCACACGAGGATTATCAATTATTTACACACGCCGATAAAGATGCCAGATATTTAAAATGTTTTTAGTTGTTTTATGAGTGTCTGAGATTAAGTCAAGGCAGCCTAGATACTGGATATTTTCCGATAAAACCGATTATATACTGAATGTTAAATTCATTGAGGCAACAGAGACTTATTCATAGAGATCACAAGACAGATTTTGCTTATGATTTATCATTCAATGCTTATTATAACATAGACTTAAAATAATAAACAACTAATATTTTGGAATTATTCAATGAATATCTATTGAATCGATAAGATTTTTAGCATTTGTTCTTTATCGTATTTATTATATATCTTATCTTCATATTTGAGAAATGTAAATTTACAGCAACCTGCTCTAATATAATATATTTGTAAGATATCGCATATATGTTATGTGCCATATTTATAGATTAAAAATATTGACAGCTAAGATTAAATTATCCGGGGCATACAATATTTCTGGCATCCCATCACACTTCTTTACTACCTTACCATCAAACTGTCCAACTCGGCACACAGGTATGTTTTATTCGAATTAATATTATAGTAAAGGTGGCCTTATTGTTGCAAAAATAAGGTTTATTTTCCGTTTACAGTCATCGTGGACTTTATTTCAATATCAGCTCCATTGATATTATTACCGTGTGTGAGTGACGACTTGCGAACCGAATGACGGCCTCTTTATTGAACTTTCTTAACTGCGATATAATATGAATTATAGTGCTTAAAAAGTTTATATACAAATATATTTATCAATACAATGTAATATGTTTAATATTGAACGGACATAGTCCTTTCTTAATTATTTAGAGTAACAACCAACAAAGGTTTCTCATTAACACTAGTAATATGTTTGATATTTTTTGGTACTAAATTATATTTTAGCCTTGTTCTAAATTTTCTCGGAGTACCTTTTTTACGGTTTATTTTTCTATTATAAGTTATTTTAATTATGGTACTAATCTTATTATAAGTTTGGCCTTATTATGTCTAAATATTATAATAGAAAACAAGATTTAGCTGTCCCTATTCTCGTCGCTGTAGATCATATTCTGAATATTGACGTAAATGTACTGTATGAAATGTAGCAATAATACATACACCTAACGTATAGAGTAAACACCACATTCTTTTCACTGTTAAGTATTAACTTACTGATTGCCCAAACATTTGCATCATACAATTCAAAAACTTAAAATAGAAAATCCTTCTTATGTCCTCCTTAATATAACAACGCCTATTGTGTTTCTTAGTAACATAATTATTATGAACGATGGCTCCCAAACCTCGGTCACCCTTTGAGAAGTTTGCGTATTAATCTTGGGTTCATACAATGAAAACCCTATTTAACTAATTTGTTTGAAAATACAGTTTTGCCAGATAGAACAATCCCACTGCTTAAAAAATATATATACAATTTATTTCTTTACAGCGATTAAGCATTATTGATTTAGAAAAAAACTTATGATGTATTAGGTCCATATCAGGTCACATATAAAATTGGCGTTTTGACGTATTGGCCACTTTAATCACAAATTGCTCCTCTTTAGTTAGGAATTCCAACCTCAAATTTACACAGCTTTTTACATATGTATTTTTATTTAGTTAAAACACATTTTTTACGGTTTTTTTGTTTGAGTCACTTAGTTTACCAAAATATGAAACTTGAAATATCGAGTTATTTACGAGTACGAGTTCTACCGTGGCATCAGTGCTGCGGAAATGGCTCTTAGGGTTAATGATGTATATGGCGGACGTGTCGAAAAAGAAAACACAGTGTAATGCAACGCACTGCAGTGCAATACAAAACAACGTTTTCATTCTGGAAATTTTGACCAGCAAGGCAGGCCCCGTGGACGGCTGGGGACCCAAGTTGATAATGAAGAATTGAAGGCTATTGTTGTAGCGGATCGGTCCCAAACGACGTCCGTGTTAGCAGCAGGCTGCGGTTTTAGTGATAAAACCGTTTTAATACTCTTGGCTACCCCGCAAGGAATATGGCGTGAAACTAAATAAAAAAATAAAATAAATACTCTTGAAGGAAATTGGGAAGAATAAAGAGTTTGAATGGTGGGTACTTCATGAATGCAGTGAAGCAAACCGGTAAACGCGCGTCGACTGCTGCGTTTCATTACTTAACCTTTCAACTATTACTTTATGGTTACCATACCTAACGCCATTTTCATATCTAAGGAACTAATATTTATAAAAGTGAGAGGAATAGAAAGTGATAATACGCTACGATTAAATATTAACAAACTATTTTAAACGAACAAATTTTCAAAATCTATCGTTATAATTTAATTAAATTTGTATATAAAAAAACGTTATATCTAAGTCCGGTTTCCAAAAGTAATTCAAATTTATTTGCTTATATTTTATAATTAATACAAGAATATAATATACTTCAGAATAAATTCAAAATTTTGTACTAATAATTCTGAACTACTTGCGTTACGATAGTAAATCAACGTAGAGTGTGTTTCTATCAAAACACATTTTCATTGATTAACATGTGAAATACTGTGAAAACTATCTTTTGGAAAAAGCCTTAAAGTTTCACAAAAATACGTCCATGTTAACAAATACTTTGGCAAATAATTAAGCAATGTTTCATTTTATTATTCAATCTGGCTTTTACTAAGAGCGTATTCAAACGGCAAGAAAATGTAATATTTAAAACTTTATCAGTCTATAAGAAGGAAAACAAACAAAAATAGGTAATTAAATCAACTTCCAGCTGATCAAGATTTATTATGTTATATATAATTATAACGATATAATAGTGAACTGTTTTCAATTAACATCATTCAGGATAATAAAATTTATATCATAATACTACGGAATATTATTACATAGTTTAGGTATAAAAAAACATTTTGAAACATTGTTCGTATCTGATTTTTGTTGTGACAATGATCAAAGTGTCACAGTACATTTTAAGTTCGTGTTTATTATTATTATTTATTATTATTATTATTATCCTTATCCCTATATTTACCTCATAAATATATTACCATGATTTTAAAAATAGGAAATGAAATATTAATACTGCATCTATGAAATTAAATGACAAACAAATAATACATAACAATCAATCTAGTTATTCAAGTTGATAATATTATTAGTAAACTCTAATAATCTTCTGGACAAAAGTACTCATCATTTGTAATCAGACATGCTCAGATAATAATTTAATATTGGCATTACGCAAAAAATGCTGCTTATTGGAAACGAAGTTTGACAGCTCTGTCAATTTCACTTTATCCGTGTGGTTTTTAGCAATTTATTTTTTTTATATCTAATTAAAGTATCTACAAAAAAGTTAACAATATATAGTTTATGTAGCGATGATTAATATTATAATAGATTTAAATAATACAATCCGTATTATAAAAAGATTCTGAAACATTTAATACAAAATGAAGGCCGCTTTTAGAGACAGTAAAATTTTTTTGTGTAATATAAAATACCGAATTACGCAGATAAAAGCTGAGCGAAGAGCCGCTTATGGCTTTGGGCAGGTGTCTGAAATATCAAATTCATTGCGCAGTAAACAAAAATAATTTTAAAGCTTTTAGTCAGTGCCTCCAATTTATTTATTCTTTCAATTTTTAACACCGTTTGATATCACGGATTATTCATGAAAATATTTTAAGTTGATAACTTTTGAGATGGTTAGGTTTTTCATTTAATAACTAGGATCCGCCAAACTTGCGCGGCGGGTGTTGAGCTGAGCCCCTCTCCTTTCATCTGAATAGCTGCAGGAAATATCGATTTATTAGGACTAATTGTCACCTTTTAGCTCAGCACATTGCTCGCACGCGCAGGGCAGCTCTAATGTATTGTCTATGGCAGGAGTGATTTTTTTTTTGTAACTTTTGAATGGCTGAACATTTTTTCAATCTGCTTTCGCTATAACATCCGCGTTCGGCTCCAACATACATGAGAAAATTTTTAGCTAATTATCGCGTCGTATTCTGGAGACAACTAAACACAAAAAAAGGTCTCCCAAACGGTTCATAGCTTAATTACGCTCAGCACAATTAACAAAATCGCTGATAGAGGAAGCGCTGCTCTTGTATCTGGTGGTGGAATTTACAACTGATGTCAAGCTTTGAAAAATGTTAAAAGGAGAGATGTTGTTGATGTATCTGGGTGAATCTTACGGCTTTTGAAGTCTTGAAAATGTTTGACCGCTCTAATTTGTGCAGAGCAATCCTGCCTCTTTTTCAAATTGTAAAAATTTATAGAATATAAAAAAAATGTGAAACGTCGAGAAATCGATCTAGATTTTTGACATAAGTAAATAAAATTCTTCCACTATAATTATTTTTATAATTAAGTTCATAATTTTACCAATATTTATGCCCAGCAAAATGAACAGAAAATTCTAATATAAGTATATAAACAAATATATTTAGATATTTAATAATATGTTATGTATATTAAATGTAGGCTTCTTTGCATAAAATATTTTATTTTCTATCAAATTCAAAGTTCTAGTAATGACGTAGAAGGTATGTCCCGTATCTAATGTAATAATCTGAAAGTACTGTAACTGGACCGGAAACTAATTAAAACCTTTTATTATATAATTTATACATAAATGGTATAATTCATACATTAATGTATTAATCCTTTAAAACACCTTTTGTTTTATTGCAAGCCGTAATTTTGAATCAGATTATCTGTTATAAGTGAAAGTAGAACTTGTATAACAATTAAAAATAACCGTTGAAGTTATTAGAATTACGAGCAGCAGTCAAACACGTCACTAAAACGTACAAAAGAATGCCCTTGGGAGTGGTCCTGTGCAATATCTATTTATTATATTTTGACGCCTGTCACAATTATTGTAGCAAAGTTATGTTATAATGAATTGCTAAGTTAAAAAGTATATATTGATCTATCAGACATTTTTTGACCATTTAATCAAAATCTACAATCACGAATGTCACCAAAGAACTGCTAAACGAGCGGGACACTTTCTTGAATGCATATGCAAAATTTTAAGGCTCTAGCTCAAATGGCTTAGGAGGAGTAGGCGAACATCGAAACACACTTTTGACCAGTAAGAGCTTCGCTTCGCTCAGCTCAATAAATAATAGTTTTTAGGAATAAAATCACTTATATTGGGATTGAATTATATAATTATCTTAGCAATATCATTGCTTAAATTATTTTAAGTCATTCTTTATACTGCATGAGAGAAAGTGACGTGTTCTTATCATATAGTTTTATGCAAAACTTTTAACAATGTTTATTAATAAATTCACTTTGAATTTTTTCTTAGCCATAACAAATTCAAAGTACGAAGTTTAATTGGTATTGATAAACAAACACGAAAACTTGCGTGACCAGTCCGATTTAATAAACATGAAAATTATTTCTCAACATCAACGCGAATTTAACCATATAGTTATTTTGAATATTGAGTAATGGAAAATAAAAGAGCTCATCGTTTAGGCCCGTAAATTGTACGGTATCCCTTCATCCAGTTTTCATTAATGATATGTCCTAATGTGTTGAGAAAATGTAAGTTGATGATTGCACAAAGATAAATAGAACGTGATAGCCATTCCGAGCATAATTCCTACCCCTGGAAAGGCAGTCAAAACTAATAAATATTTAACGAGATACACTGGCTATGAAAACCCAGAATCATTAGGTTAATATTAATTTACTTCTCCTAAGATTTATATATTTAAAAAGTATTTTATGAATACATAACATATATTAATATGATAGTAGTCATAATTAATTTTAAAGGATGTTCCACACCAACTCAAACCAATGCCTAATATTTCTCCAAGTGGTACTTATTTATAGAAAACAAATTGTAATATATAAATTCTGTGATATAATTTTAATTAATAGGATAAATAAACTTTAAACTTCAATTTCGTGTTCTATGAACAGCGGGAAAGCATTTACAACTTCGGACTGAGATTAAAATCGTTAATTAAACACTAGCTGTTGTCTTAAAAAATTTGTGTAATAATATTTATGATACGTAAATTTAAATAAAGCTAAACCTTTTATATTATTAGTATTTTAAAATATGGCAATATATGATTTTGAGTTATCTACTCTACACAGGTGTAATAAAGACATATTTGTTTAATCCACCGTGAAAAATGTATGATATTACTTATCATTTTACTCAAAGGCAGGGTAAGCCGACTTTGATTTTTCCTAGCAATTTTTCTTACATAATCAGGGTAATGGAACGGTCGGTTCATCTGGCGGTAAGCGGTTACCGTTGTCTAAAGACATCTATAACATATATAACATAAGGGTGTATGAGAATGCTTTAAATTCTCAAATTCACTTTATTTCTGTAATTTATATTATTATAAGAAGATAGAATAAATTATCATAAAAGATGATACTTATTAAATAAAATGGAATTATTTATGCATTTACTGATAAGAATACTATATACTTATATCAATACAATCAACTATTTTTGTATATTTTAAGGTATGAACGCCAGTGATGGCGTTTAGAACCCCATTGTTTGATAAGAACAAATTACTATTGTCAGACATATAGAAATATTTTGTATTATAATCAAAAGAAAAATATTAAGAACCAATTGACTGTTTACAAAAAACCAGAAAACAAAAGTTACAAAAAATCATATCAAAATCATAGAAAAATAAGAAAATTTTACGGTGTACCCTGACTTTCTTATTTTATATTTTGTTGCGAAGAATATTCATAGAATTATCACTAAAACTGCTTCATGTGAATGCAGCAATTTTAGTTATTATAGTTTTTCTTCCATGACATATTCTTCTTTATATCTTCCTTCATTCTTCATCATTCTTCTATAAACATCAGAAGATTGTTTTTGTAATAGGGTTTTTGATTAAATGCTCCGGGAGACAGAGTGGATAAGTATACATATACTTCTGTTTTTATTTTAAATATTAAAGAAAATTTATTAACTAAACAGAAATCAATCAGTGTACACATTATTAGAAATACAAAGTTTTAACTATTGAAAATTAAAATAAATCGAGGATTCATGTTTTTTCAGTAAAAGAAAACTAAAGTTATTTATTGTCTTAAACATTGAAACATTTTTCACATGAACATTGCAATACGAAACGAAAACCGACTCAGGAGCGAATTATCCGTAATCTTATCTTCTCAACAAAGACTTAATCTAACTAAAAGTGATGTTATCTACTAATTGCGGCTTAGGAATACATTTCAGCACTTTGCATTATGATTTCACTCCGCGAAACTTAAACAAGTATTCTTGTAACAAATTATTCTCTTAAAAATATGCGGTTTTTTTATTAACATTTTATATATTATAAATTAAACACACAATTTCCTTATTTAGATATCTAATGTCCGATTGTCCTATGACAATCGGACATTAGATATCTAAATTTGCTACTTGCTTTAAAAATATTATTTTACTAACCTATTGTTTATAAAAATATATTATGTTTCTAATATTCTTTAAATGACACTTAGCAGCACTTCTATTTACAGATACTATTTTATACTATTGGCTATTCTCTCATGCAATATCAAAAGGTTTGATGTTATAATAAAAGTATAATGCCAAGTTATGCCTACGACATTAAACATTACACGAAAGCTACTTAATTCTACTACAGGAATCAAAAATTGGATGCTGTTTAATTGACTGGTCTTGCATATATAACGAACAAAACAGACCCAAAATTAATACTATCAATAGGTCTGCACAATGCTTAATGTTTGAACATCATACGCCTATCTCTGAACTAAAATGAAACATCCACCGATCCAATAATACCAGGAAAGCAATGAATAGAAGAGATTGAATATTTAATAAGTTTAAGAGTAATCATTATCATAAAAACCGACTTTCTTTACGAACTTTACTTCCACATACCGGTACAATGCGATGGTAAAAACAGCTAAATGCCATTATCCTCCTTTTTTTAATAAACGAATGTGATTTTATATTTATAACAACCATTTCGTGTACCCATTTTAATCTATGCATAATACTACCGTTTTCGTTAAAGTCAAACAAACTTAAGTAATATCAAGCAATAAGTCTCAGGTCTGTATGTTCACAAAAAAAAGTCCATAAATGACAATTCTCATGTTGAAAACTAAGTTCAATTCATATCACTGGATGGCTCAGTTCGGTCAATATTGACTTGGGATAGAGCATCTTATAACTAATCTTATAAAAGTGTTTGCTCTCACTATAGAAGGTCTAGTGCTGAAAATTTTTCGCTAGTAAAATAACATTTGCATACAGCCTGCAGGCAATATTTCCGCTGCGGACCGCATTTGAATATTGCTGACAAAATGTTTCTATCACAATGTAGGGGTAGGATGTGAATAATTCTGCTCCAGAATGTTAAGTAGTTTGGAAAATATTTATATTTCATAAAGTTATGAAAATCAAGCACTTTATATAGAAACATGTAACAAAACAATTATTTTGTCACGATCTGTAAGACCTCTGGGGTCAATAGTTTCATTGACCTCACTGGTCCCTTGCGGAACAATCGTAACAGTTGTCAACATAAAATGAGTCAACGTACGAGTATGTGCTCAATGCAGATTAAGCTTATCTGTATCGAAAATTATATAATTTACTTATTTAATATAAAACCTTATAGTTTATTTTTAAGTAGATTTTATTTATCATTAAAGCCATTTTTGCCATGTTTATCTGTTTTTACCTTAAAAATACATAATTATAAATTAAGCTGATATAATTCCTATTTGAAATGACTTAACTTAAGATACAAGTTTAATTTCGTTAAGCTAAAACTAAAGACGGAAAGTTTTGATATACGGCAGTTGCGCATTGTAGTAGTAAAGTTCTCAACCTTCCATTTACTGAATATGGAACAAAAGTCATGTTATTATTATTTCTTTTAAAATATTGTTTAAGTATATCATATTGTTTCTATAAAATTGCATTATCAGCTAAATTTACACTCTTAAATAAAACAATGAGAATAAAATGTATTATATTATATAAGTTTAAAAATAAACTAAGTTTTATAAGGTAAAATCTACACGTTTAATCGGATTTCGTTGAAAAGAGTACATATTGCCTCATAAAATGTTTACTCACTTTTTGAGTCAATAATAGGTAACATGAACTTGTTTTTCATTATATATTAATATGATGTACATAATATATCACAATAATAAATATCGTTATTATTTTTTTATATCAATTTACTTGATGTATGCTATATTATATTAAATTCCTAGCCATCAATGGGCAAGCGAAGATGTCCAGATCGGTACGACATGGGTACCTTCAAAAAAGGCGTTTATTCCTACCTACAAGGCTGGCAACACTCTTGTAAATCCTCGGATGTTGCAAGAGTTCATGGGCGGCGGTGATCACGTCCATCCGTGACCCGCCAGCTTGTTTGCCCTCCTCCTACATAAAAAAAAAAAAAAAAAGTGACGTGATGTATATGTATACACAACAATCTTGTTTGTTAGTACAAGAGGACTGCAGTATGTACGAAGCTTTACATACAGCTATAGCCAGGGATAGGAGATAGCAAGGTCGATGCCCCGCAGATTTACGTCAACCCCCGATAAAAGTATGTTTCTAATGAATCAAAAAAAAAACACATACCTACAACACTATAATGAAGATTCAAATTACTTACAAAATATTGTCGCAATAAACATTTAAACTTCTTTGAAAGTGCCCCATATTAGAATTATGATTTTTTAATATTTAATCAGCTTTGTGCCTATAAGGGTTTATAAATCATTAAAATCATTAATAATAACAATAATTGAAATTACCTAGGGCTAATTATGAAATGATACGTAGATGCCCTTTCGTTAATTGGGAGTCAAAAGGTCACAAAGTAAAATTCCAAAATATGCTACTAAGTAAATTATGTTGCCAACCATACAGAATGTCAAACTAAACCAACGATAACAAAATTACCTTGCTTCAAGTAACCTTTAGAAATTAATGGCATAATGCATTCCTAAATGTCGCAGGCTAATCATGTGTAATTAGATGATAACAAATAATTTAAGTACTTATCTCACTTGATGATCGAGAAACGTATATAAATGAAAATATATGTCCATACATATTTAAATTAGTACAGAAATGAAATGTCTATGTCATAGTATATGTTAATAGCAAGTCCGAGATATGTTGTACCTTTGCATAAATAAAATAATCGTATATTTACTGGATCCAATTGTGAATCCAAAATATCTCAATAAAACAAATCTACGCACAATACATCAATAAATAAAATATATTATTTTTCTCTATCTTAATATATAAAGCACAAAGACACTCACTCACTGACTCATTCATCGCTCTACAGCCCAAACCGTTATACCTAGAAAGCTGAAATTTGGACACAAGACTCATGACATATTGAATAGGTGCAATAAGAATATTGATATTGAAGAATAAGGATTTTGCAAAGGTCCAAACCGTTCCAAAGTTACAGCTAAAAAACTGCAAAGTTTACCCACCGCTCCCTCCTTTCTCCCATTCCATTGCAGTAGAAATTAAAATTATTTGGTCTCTCTCATTAGGGTTCCGTAACTCACATACAGTTTGTGATTATTTTCAATTAACCCACATATAGTTTGCGATTCTTTGTTATTATTTGCCCAGCAAAGCGGGCGGGAATCGGCTAGTAAATAATATACAATAAATTTTAGGGTACAATTAAAACCTTTCTCCGATAAAAAGGAATGTCTCATAAAGCAACGTTACGCGTTACTATGGAAGGAATTTTAATCTTTGACTTTGAGTGCGAGCACACGTAGTATTTTAAATAAAATTTGAAATACCATTAACTTTTTTTATCTATTCTAATTTCAAACAAGATAATAGGAAACATTCCAAAAAAAACTGTGCAAATATATTTTTGCTGTAGCAGAGCGCCAAATTAAAAAAATCTCGTTCCAATAAACGGACACAATCTCGTAAAATAAAATTTATCAACATATTCAATTTCGTTAACAAACATGCAATTTACTCCACAATTAAACTTGAATAGTTATAATATCTGATATCATCTAAAATGCATTCTATCAAATATCAATGATAAGTTGATCTTGTTCACGGGATTCTATTTATTTATACCTTCAGAAAAAGTGGTGATGGTTAATTAGCCGATACACAATAAAACAAATAATAAAATAATAATAATTACTAACGTATATCATTTATTGTTTGTACAATTAAACGTTGTTATTATAAATGTTAAACTTGAGTATGTTAATAAAAAAGTAACTGTTGCAGTCACGTAATAGCTCTTACTATTACGTGAAATAAATAATAAACCTTTTTTTTACGTATATTTGAACGGTTGTAAATAATTACTACTTTTTATGTATGTAAAACTATAACAAAATATTAAACTTCATGTTTTGTTACATAATAAACCTCACGTGATTATTTGACATTAAAATTTCGCAATAATTCACGTTACTAGAAACAGCGTTTTACAAAGTGAACGTTTAGTTTTAATTTATTCAATACTGCACTAAAGTTGGGAACACGTGATTCTAAAAGTTCTATCGGTGTTCAAAACAAAGTTTCCAAGGTACAGTTAATTATACATACGAGTATATAGGATGCACGGATTCACTCAACAATCTCAATCAACGTCTCGGGCGTGTAATCCCGTGCTCTACTTTAATGAAGCGATCACAAACTTTTTGGATTTCTAACAAAACAGCACAGAGTGTTTTAACACGAAATAAAACTGTATTCAGTGGAGAAAAGACGCATTTTGTAAAGTCAATGTGTGACGGTCTGTTTGTTTTTCTAGATCTCCTCGTTAGTCTTCTTAATTTTAAACTAAACTTGCTTTAACTGGAAAATATATTTTATTTATTTTTTGTTTTAAAGGAATATATTTTTATATTTAAATTGATAATAATATTTATATAAGACTTACAAAAAAATATTAAACAATTATAAATGTTTAATAATGGCCTATAACTATTACCACCATGTTACCAACGCCGATAAAAAAGTAACACTTAATAAAATAATTACTTTACAAGTTGATAATGGAAATATTCTTAATTATGATATTATTACAGATGATACATAAGTATCAAAGTAAGAGGCAAAGCAAGCTTCATAGCTAACTGTTATGAACTTCACCATGTTAAAACTAATTACATTTAAAGGTAATTTGATTTGAATTCAAAATGAATAAACTCTGTAAACAAACTTAGTCCTAAACTGAACCCACAGACGAAACACTTTGACATGGAGAAGTGGCGCATTGCAGTAGGAAAGTTGGTTCGTTCGCTTTTCTTTTACTGAATAAAAAACACAAGTCATGTTTTTGCGGCAGTTCGTATTACTTTTTACTTTGGAAATTGGCGTTAATACACTTGTATACACTTGTACACAATACGAATAAATTTGAATAGTTCTTAATATCAATCATTAAATATATGTTCTTAAATTTTGTATAAAGGTTTGTATAATATTGTATAAATATAATATAAGTAACATCGTTGGTATAGTTTAAGTTTCTATGAAATGTTATATCGTTTGATATAAATCAGTAAAGGTAAATTAATTAACATTTGTATGAATCATGTTAGATTTTTGTATTTGTTGTTGTATTTATTGTTACAAATAAAATATCACAAAATAGTTGAATTACAGTAGGAATAGTAGTTGTGTCAAAATTTCATTTTCTCTTGAGATGTTAAGTTTAAAAAAAAGGAACAAATTTTGGGTATGTGAAAAAAATACTTATTATTAATGTTAAAGCTTTTTTATAAGGCAAGAAGAAATGTTATTGAAGCATTAAATCTTTCAAATTCAGAATTTCCATAATTAATGGACCTTATTGTTATTCATAACCCAAAGATCTTCGAGACAATAATTTACCCGGATCTTTTATTACGAAACAGCTTTAATGAAAGGTATTTGAGGGCTCTGAACATCTAATTTGCGATGATATCTTAACAAATACTTTGTTGTGGCGCTGAAATAATGAAAATGAAAGCGGAATAGATATTAACAAAGGAATAACAAATTATTAACTACCGTATGTTTTTCTGTTATAGATTTTATTTCTCGATGTAAATTATTTCTTATTTAGTTTACATATAGGATTTTAATTTTTCAAAAGTTTAACAATATCTAATTAAATAACACAACAAAAGTAGAATTATTAATATTGAATAAAAAGTCACACAACCATCACTTTCTTCAATGAATACAGTCACTTGTTAGTAATACATGAGAAATAAGTAAATACTCAAATAAACTTTCAATATTTTAATTGGTAATACATTGTATCCATGAGTAATATATTTCATAGTTCGTTAACATTATTTTGGTAATAAACTATTTCTTATTATTATGTTCAGTCATCTTTAATAAATAGGTATATTATTATATGATATAATAGTCTGAAGGTACGAATTATATTTATATACATGCACAAACCAAGAAATCTGATAAATAATACCAACTTATAAATTTTAATATTTTTTTTATTTACTAAATTAAATTGTCTTCGGTTTGATAAGTGCGTTTCGTGTTGATTACTCGTAATTCTATAATCGTTCTATCATAAATAATGTGAACTGTACAATGCAGTCATGCCATATTTAAACAGCACGTTGTGTGACGCCGCCCTACCATTAATATAACAATAGCTTCTACACCTAGTAATTGACCTAATTGCTTCATTTGAAATTGAAATATTTCCTACATTTTTTGTTTCGTTTCTTTATTCGTATTGCGAATAAAGAATAAAATACAAACTTATCAAAAAATAAAAAAGGAATAATAACTTTTTTAATAATTATTGTGTACAACTTCAATAAGATGTTAATAAGATTTTTATTAAAAGGCTTGCCTTTTAGGCAAACCTTGTTAATAAAAAATTAGTGTCTAAATGTTTGGATTAAAGAATCAAGAAACTGGCTGTAAATTTATTAACTAAAATCAGCAAACTACTATTAACGCGATCTTAACAAAGTAGAACGATTAACTTGTATCTTTGTTCGATATTGCACTCAAGTTCAGTGTGTTTTGAAAAGTTCTATCGCTGTTTGAATACAAGAAAAATACAGTTAAACTATACAACATAGTCACTAGAGTAATCTAAATCAGCGTCTCGGAATTGTAATTCCAAAGCCCTACTTTAATGAAACAAAAGGAAACTTGTAGATTAATTAGTGAACAGAACAGTTAATGGAAAAAAACTATACGATAGAACTAAACATAATTTTCTAAAGTACTTAGGTATGTCAATTATCCCTTAGCTATTTATATATTTTTGTTTTGACATGTTTATTAATAATTAAAAGTTCTTTACTGACATATAAGTGCTTGTTATCGCAATTATATATCATTGGGTAAATATATTTAAAAACGCTCCATGACATGAAACTATATTGATATTGTCATTAAAATGTCTCACGATATGAAAAATAATGTGTTATAATGAATTGTGATGTAAATATTACTAAGAAATTCTGCAAAAAAGTACAAAGATAAGAATAATGTCCTCAATAATATAATTCTTCTACAATACAATATCATGGATGATGGTTAAGGGAAATCTTCCAATTACATGCTATTAAGAGTTTCTTCTGGATCAATGATATTAATGTAATCTAATATTAATATACATTTTTCAGGATTCTCCTCTATACTGACAATAAAGTATTATGTTCTAATATTGGTACAGTTTTGTGGTTCTGTTCGTACAAAGAGGGTGCCTTAAAAGCTAGAGGAAAATATATAAAATAATTATTATTTATAACTCATTCCTTGTTCCAGTCTTTCGAAATATACAAAGAATACCTCCTTCGTATGCTAAACCTATAAGTCGAGAAGTTTATAAACCTGCTTCAATTTTGTTTCATAGGAGTAGACATTTCGTTAAGTGATTCTTCAAGTTGCATAAATAATGAACAACCAAATACCCCCTGACAATTATACATTACCTAATGTAGAGACAGATGAGTATAATATAGGAACATGACTTGAACGATACTAAGTATGTACTATAAATAATATGAAACATGGGAGTGTTTTGTCTATTTACTTATGTACTAGTTGCTGGCAATGCCCTAGGTAACAATCTAAATTATAAAACAACACTACTTGGCGTGCGAATTGTACTTTACAAATATATTTTTTTTGTCATAATCATCCGTGTGCAAAAAGCAGTGTACAAAATCATGTCTTTGTTTTGTAAAATTAACAATATACTTTTATATCAACGTCAAAGATATCTAAACATTAAAATGACGAGGTTGGTCTTTCTAGTAATAAAGTTACGTTACCATAAGTATTGAAAACAGAAATACATTTTTTTAGGAAAACCTTGGAAGTAGATATTTCAATCCTGTCACACATCATTGCTACAGCACTTTCCGTGCATTCAAATGCAAATTTCAATAAAAGGCTCCTTTGTTGCCAAATTCAATACTCTTTGGGTATCCGTGCAATCTATTTATAATATAATGCTTTTCCAAGGGTAACTGGGGTTACCCATTTTGAATGCAGTTAATAAATTGAAAGAATTCTTGGCACTTTTTAATTTTATCTTTTTTATCACAAATTGTATGAAAATAAAATGCATTTTATTATATCTAAGATTTAAAAGACTATTGAAATACAGGTATATAAAATGTCACTAAACTTGTATTCCAGAAAAAAATCACACGAAATCACGGAACAAAGAACAAACGTTCAAAACCAAAACAATGTTACCAAGCAATATCCTTCATATAAACACGTCTACTATCCAATAAGCTTGTAAGCGGACAAGTCACACAATGAAAAATAAAATTGCATCCACGAGACGCTCGACTCAGTCAATATTGATTCAGTGCAGAGCATCTTGCAACTAATCTTATAAAAGTGTTTTCTCTCACAATGGGGGCTGGCGGTAAAATCTTTTCACAATTCAAATATTATTTGCATAACAGTGATCCTTGCAAGCTCGTTTGCCTTTCTATTACATAAAAAAAAAGTGTATAACTTTACAATACAAATGTATATACAGTTTATTAATTTATAATTATTTTAGTTATATCACTCACTTTAAAATTTCTATTGATCTAAAAAAAAATTGCGTTTAAATTTAAACCTCATAGCTAAAAGACGTAACCATTGAAAGCTGCTTAGTAGGTCAATGCTCTCTCAGAATAGCTCCTTACAAAAATATAGAAATAAGAGGAAGAATAATATGTAATAGTTTATCCCGTACCTTTATAATACTACTTTTTAAACTGGTATGAAGTTTTAAAGTTACGTAGGATATGTTTACTTGGAAGAGGAAATAAAATTGAATGCACAAAATACAAGATAATATTTAGAAGTATGTTTTCACTGGAATGTCAGTAGTTAATTTATTTTAAAATCTTGGTAGCATCCAGTTTTATATTTATCTTTAAAACAAATACAATTTTAAATATGTAACAATGTTGCTATAAAAATATATAATCCAAAATGATAGAATTTTTTTTTCCTATCATTTCAAAAGAAACGTATATGTCTAAAATTTGGGCAGTATATAAAATATCGTTTCAATAAAAGTGGCTTTTTTGAATGGAGAAATTTTCGTGAAACAGTCATAATTTTTGTCAAATAATGGACTGTTAAGTCGAGATAAACGAACCTTATCGTCGCTTATAATAATATATGTAGATTAGAAGATTTTGGTACATCGTTAAAAGTAGATTTTATCAAAAAGTATATATTCTCTTTAGTATATTTTACATTTTAAAACAAACACATTTAAATTAATTTAGGTACTTTTATTATTGAAGGTTTAACCATTAATAAAAGATACATATATTATTATTATTTTTATTCATTACTTATTTTATTACATTATTTACTTTACATCTACAATATTATAATATAATTGAATTTTATATTATTATATAACATTTATAATAAAAATGAAAAAGAAATAGAAGATATGGGAAAAAAATCTGGAATAAGTTAATTAAATTATCATTGAATAAGTTCAAACAAAGAAAGACATTTTATACAAAACTACTTAAATATTATAAATTTATTCTCCTCATGTGCATGTTTTAAATTTACATTTCGCAAGACTTAAGTAAAAATTCGAAAGTTTCAACGTTGGCAGTAGAATAGTTATTCTTCATCCAATAGCCTTCCAAGACAAAGGAGATGCTTTTATTTTGGGATACCTTTTACGAAGAATCTAGACAAAAGCGAAGATATGCACAGAAGAGCATTTTTAAAATACGTAACTGTACTTACAAAAAGAATAAAATATTGCATTTCCTCCACAGGTCATTCTTTGATAATTCGTTGTCATTAAAAAATACTATAATTTTAATGACATTTACCCTTAATGATTTAGTTATAAAATATATGATTCTTATAAAGATTTCTTCATTATTAAAATCCATATCTTCTCCGTGTCTATAAAGGTTGTATAATTGTTTTGTTGTTAGGTAGTGTTGTATCCGATATGTATACAATAATTTATACGGTAGTATGTTTTTATCCCAAAAGTACGCCTGAACTTGATCAGAATCAATGTTCCCGGATCGGGAGTATATTCTGTGATAAATGTCACATTACTCTTTCACAGGACACATGAAAGTACTCTTATGTTCACGAAATGTGTTCTTAAAGATATTATATTATATTAAGAAAACTTTAAAACTGAAAATCAAAAAACTAATAAGATTTCAAGATTTTTCTAATAACGCTTTTCCTTATGATTAATTATACTTCGTAGAGAAATTTTATAATTTACTTCAGAACTTAATGAAAACTTTTCAAATTGCATCTTTCTTTCAATGTGTTGCAATCCTTAGTAATTTATCGTAATTAATTAATTTGTTTCTGGTTATTTAAACCGAAGAAAAAAGCACAAGGAAGATAAGAACTACAAAAAAAATTTAAATAGTAGTTTTATGGCCAGTTAAAGAATCACTAAACACCGATTTATGTGAAAAAATAATGAAAAAAATATCTTTATTAGGACACTTCCTAAATAAAATAAATTGAACAGTTTCTGTGTCTTTATATATTATTATAATTATTAATGTAATTATGATATTAACAGAAATAGTAGCAACAAGATATAAAAATTTAATATCAAGCATATATTTTATAGAAATAAGTAGAGCGTATGGCGATAATAATTTCCACTCACTGCGAGATCCAAAGATGTAGATGTAACTCATAGTTATAAATTTTCGGATACTACCGAAAATAGCTCTGCGGCGAAGCCTGGTGTGGGACGAACAGATGAATTGTTGCTTCGTCGCACCATTAAGAGTTAATGGGGCGATTTAAGAAATATCATCTTCCTGTGAATACAGCCTATTATTCATTTCTATTTGACATCAAACGACACCGACTTCTTACTGCTCAAATAGATTTGAACAATGAATTTAATGAATTATATTAATTATAAGATTATTCATGAACTATTAAATAGAAAAACAATCGTCCTAATTAAATAAGAAATGACTACTTATTATTTATTTTGGGTTTTTGATTTGTCAATGAAAAATAACTTCATTGTCAGAAACAAATATTATTTATGTCAATGGGTAGCAGAGAAATTGAAATTTTCTATTTATCATTTCAAACTGTTGTAATTGTTTATTGAACCACGTTGCATGTATAACGTCCATTACAATACCTAAAACCAAAATAGAGAATAACTGACATCATTAGCCTGATTGCTATTATCGACGAAATTATTATTTCTAAAACTAAACCATATTATATTCCTGTATATTTGTGATTATTAATTAAATATTTCCTATATTCTTATTTGTTATAAAATTGTTAAAAGCGCATTTATTACATTCTCACGAACCGTGGAAACGCTGATTAGACGCAGGTGCATTGTATCACGTTAAAATCCTAGAATGTAATATCTGAAACCTTTGTTTGTTACATTTATTTCTCTGTATTCTTTTAATTATAATTTCATTTTATTATATTCATTCTTGTCTCCAACTTTGAGCAAGGATCACGTAGTTTGTAGTTTAAATATAATGATTAAATTTTAAGTCAATAAATTTGTATTCTTTTGGATCCTCCGGTTGTGATAAACGTAATTACCATAATAATATGACATAATTCCTATCACCTATCGTGTCTTTTATTGATAGGCGAAAAGATCAAACTTAATGGTTTAATAATATATCAGGTACTTGCCCTTTTTATTTACAAACCAGATTATTTTTCTCCAAGGTTCCTAGTCTTTACTATATACCTACTGTAATGGCGAAAGTGACTTACAGATGAATCTTTATACGCTTAGATGGTGTACATTACTCTTGCGGTGGACCAATTTGAAGAGGAGACAAAGACAAAAGACTCACTTTTGAGATTTATGAAGATCGCAAGATCGTGATATGTGTGCTTAATACAGTTGAAGAACTTGACATTCAGTGAACCGTGACTTTAAAATAAGTTTGTAAATACTTTCCTTAAAAGAACATTATTTTATATGCATTCATATTAACATTTAGAAGATAATTGAGCTTATAACCCTAAACTTTATGCTAGGACCTTTCAAGTTATCTTTTAATATGTTAATAAACATAAGCGTATTAAAAACTATTCCTGAGTATTTCTTGTGCAAGGACAAGTTTTGTTTCTTGGCGCTTGCTAGGTCGTAAAGGTTTTGATATAAATATCCAAATGTACTAAATTTGTGAAACATGATCGGAAAGGAAGGTTTTTTTTAATTTCTAATCAGACCTTAAAAAGTTGTCTACGTAATCTTTTTCAGACCATAAAGTTTTACTGTCATTACTGGCTGTGCAAGGTCTTACTTAAAACAAGTGTTGTTAAACTCAGCGGCTATCCGGATGTACAATTTAGCTTTACATATATTTAGTAAATAAGTTAGTGCATTATACACAGAAAAGCGATTCTTCTGCTACGTGAGTTTTCTATCTAGTTCTAAGTTTTCTGATATAACTTTCTAAAGTTTTCCTCTTTTAATATATATTTTCCTTCTATTCTTCTGCTTTAAAATATTATACACGTAAAGTAAATATTTGTTTATAAATTCCATTTCCAAAATGAATAATTATGTTATTATTAACACAAATGCAGATTCACAATGAGTCTCATAAAATAATGGAAAACTTTTTAATTTTTTATAATATATTTTTAAAGCTAAATGGGTTAAGTTTGGTTGGTCGATACTAAAAAAAAAAATGTAACACATTAAATTTTTCCACATTTAGGTCTTGACATGATTAGTTCAGTCCTGCTGCAGTCAGATAACGAAGCGAGTCCACTTGCGTGTAGGTCGGCTTTTAAACATTTTATTATAAAATCGTCTCTAAAACTATCTATGCGTTAAAGGAAGTAACACCTTTTCGTATATTTATTTAAGTCGCAAATTCCTTGACGTTTAAACGAAACAGAGGCAGGCTGTATCTGTGAATACTGCATCTCGCGTACTCAACTCTAGTGGACACGGTGAAGTACCTACTGCACTTGAGTTTTCTATAAAGATTTATTTATATTTGTTAAATTTTTAGGATTAGTTAAGTTTATTAAAACAACTAATATTATTAAAGAATATGTCTCTGGTACACTAAGGTTAAAATACACATGAAGAAAAGTTTTCATAGTATTTGCTAAATATATATATTTTTTTTTCATCTCGCAATGTTATTATACAATCTTTTTTTGTTATTTGTAATTAAAAATAACATATTAAATTCTATATTCTTATTTGATGTTAAGTAAGCGTGTTTGTATGAGGAAGGTTTCCCAATCACTTAATGTGTTCCATTTTTTTCCACTAGCTTCTAACCACTATCTCCAGCAATCGACCACGTGTTGTCGATACGTTCTGTTCGCACGTATTAATACTGGAGACACTTTTTTTTACCTTTTTACGGTTTACCTTATACATTATTAACTCAGTTTGTAAGTAAGGCCCTGTTGCCCAGAAATAGATCATGATATAATCTTAAGATTTACTTTTATAATTACACCTTACACCTTGACATTGACTCCTTAAAACAAAATATCAAACTGGAATGGTAAGAAAAGTTTATACATATTATTTTTGCATTACTTTTGAGCTGAAGTTAAAAAAAAATAAACGATCTTTCAGATGATAAATTTTGTTTCCAATTAATCAATTGCTATTCGCAATGCAATGTAATTCTCCGGAACTCTGTTATTAAGGCAAGATGCTCATTATCCCCATTCAGTAGAAAAAGAAAAGCCAACGAAGAAAGCACTTGTTTGAACTGAAATGAAATTCACAAATCATAGATACCAAGATTGCAGACGGCGCCGTTTGGTGTTCTTCATGCCCCTTGCAAATAAAATGCTTGAACTGGAGTGCAACGGGTTATTTTACGCTCGTTAAACATGGGAATAAAAAATATGCCTTTATTAAAGTGATTTTACTTGTAGTTGCAGACAATGAATGTCTCGCGTATTTCTTTAATAAAGATATAGTATTATTTTTTTTGTTATTAATATTCAAGTAGTTTTTTTTTTGCGAAATTCATGTATTCTTTCTTATATTATTAAATAATAATGTAATTTTTATATTGAGACTTGTAAATTACGACTAAAGGAGTACTCTCATCTAGAAGAAATTGTAGGTATTTGTAACTATAAGTACAGTAAATATATAGTTGTCTTCTAAAAATAATTCGATTATCTGATTTATCGCTTAATATTAATCTGCAAAGAGCGCCCTAAATTTTTGAGTCCCAGATGGGTAGCTTGCCACCTGTCTTCCAATTTTCACGATATACCCAGACTTTCACCTAGGGATTTGCGTTTGAAGAATTTATAGGGACGGTTGTATTTTCTCTTATAAACTAAAGAATTCGAATATTTGCTAATTAGCCTGAAGCCTCAGTTCAGGAATTATACATTTAAGTATCCAAGGAGTATGACTTCGACAGTGGAGATTATATTTATATCGGCGAATATTGTTTGGACATGATCTATGAGATGGGTTGTATCTGCATTTCACACTACAAAATATGTAGAGAGGTAGAATGAGATCGACCATATTTATGCTTAAGCAGAGTTTTGACAGGGCTCTACCTTGCTAAGGTAACGGTAGTAGACAATTTCCCTCATAAACATAGATACTAAGCCGTGGGGAATAAAATGATTTAAAAGTTTATATATGAAGTCCGGCTGTGACATCTGCGTATCCATTAAAACAGCAAGATCGGTAGTGCCATCTCAAAAAGGTAGTGGAAAACCTTTCAGTTGGTGTGCAATTTCTAGATATTGCAAAAAAATTGGAAAAGAAACATTCGAAGGCAAGGAGTACAGGCTTCATTTTCCCAATATTTCTCGGGAAGGAACCAATAACTTCCAGAAATATTTCATTTGTAGAATTGCTTTCATATTCGGAGAATGGGTTGGAGATTGATGGTCGACACTCAACTATGTGAAACTTAGTGATATTATGCCACTGCTTCATGATGTTCTTATATAAAAGTGGGGTATGATGATGCTGACGGAAGTTCTCCAACCGTGCTATTGTCATGCATAATTTTGCCAAATATTTTAAACCATTAGTTTCCTCTTTTGACACCTATGGGTAATATAGTTTGTGATATTCTTACTATACAATTATCCAGGACTATACGATGTTTTTGTAAGTTCATAAGGTTTTAAGGCATAATAAGTTTACCAGCCACTAAGGTTCTATTACCAACACTGCTTCCCTTCGGTTGCGATATTCGGATGTAAATCTGGTCAAAATCCTATAACGAATTCATGAGTTCAATTCCAGAATAGTTTTATTTGTTAGGTCATGTCAATTGTATTTTTACATTATAAAATTTAAAACATGTTCCAACAATATAATTATCACTAACTAAAATTAATTATGATATTAATTTTCCATTCAAACATTTTTAGATTTATAAAATTCTAAAAGCTCATTTACAATGTGTTTAATGTTCTCAATTCTTAGTTACAGTTTTTTCTAGTAGATTTGCGTATTAAATTAAATCAATCCGTATAGGATACTATAAATATATATTAAATCCAAATTAAACTTTGTGTCAATATCATGCACGTTATTTGGAAAGTAAAAGAGTGCAAAGGATATTTGAAAATATATATTAGGTAGTGGCACCGTACGCAGCGGTGACAGGTATTGCGTTTTCTATATGGTTACTTCTAAACAAATTCTATTTACGGCCGACAATGTTGACAGTAACGTTAAAATATGCGTATAAAGTGAGAACGAAACTTTGCATCAACTCCGGAGTTATTTTTCTTTTAAGTTTTCCCGTATTTTACACAAAATAAGGGTTTTAGTAGTAAATATTTACTTCATTGTTTGATAATTTCGTTTATAAAATATAATTTGATGGAGTTGTTATGTAATTATTAATTTATTTCACTTAATAACAAATAGTTTTTATAAGTATTGCTTTGTATTATTACAAATAGTGTTTATAAGTAAATAGATTTTCTTTCTTGGTCATAATGAATAAATGACTACCACTCAAACGTTGTTGTAAATCAAAATCAGTTCAAACGTTTATTCACGTTAAAACATTTTTTGATACTGACAAACTTCATCATACCGAATGAAACATTTTTTATAGATCTACTGCCAAGTAAAAGCTTGCAATGCAAAGGGTATTTGATTTTATTTTGGATTTTTTTATGGGTTCGGATTATAAAAGTATTTCGTTCGTTTTATTTTTCAAATTTTATATTCACGCCATAGAGATTAGATGGGATTTGGTCCCCTATATTTTGTAACGTTTACTCATATATTCGATTCCCCTTTAGAATAGGAAACATGTTAAATAAACTCCATCTATACTCCAGCTCTACTCAGGTATATAAATACTAAATCAAGTAACACCTTTGTGAGCTTTGAAACGGAAAGAAGTTTAAAGAAGATTGCTACAGAGGCAATGTCTTTGAAAGTACTAGGTACTATGTTATATACTTAATGATGTATTTTAAACCTATCGACTTGAAACTCAATTCAGACGACTTAACCGAAACTTATAGAAGGAATTATAAACAAATAACTAATCCGCGTATCGTTACGTCAAACGTTATGTTGTTTTCTTAATAAAACTCAGTCAATACTTTTAAGGCCATCCATTTCTTCAAATGTAATTATTTTATTTAATCATATTCATTGAACATCGAAATGGTAGATGTGTGCATACGATAAGGTCAAACGGTCCACTGACTTTTGTCAAAAGGCGTGAATGGTTACTGCACACCTATATTACAGTAATTAATATACTATAATATCATAGAATAACCAGAGCCAAAGTCATTTATATTAAGAGAAATTTAAAAGTAAAGTAAAGGGAAGGGAAAAGGGGAAAAACACAAAGTTTAAAGTTTCACAACAATATGTTTACAAATAACTTTGGCAAATATTTAAGCAATATTTCATTTTATTATTCAATCTGGCTTATTTTAAGAGCTTATCCAACGACAAGAAAATGTTATACTTAAAAATTGTACGTATGTGAATGATAAAAAGTTATTTAAAACTTTAAAAATATATATATAGTTAATTAAATAAATTTCCAAGTGACCGAAAGTTCTAAATGTTATATATAATTATAATACTATAATAGTGAACTGTTTTAAATTAACGTCGTTCAGGATAAAACAATTTATATCATAATTTTAGGTAATATTTTAATTGTGAGAATGTTCAAAGTGTCATAGTACATTTCAAGTTTGTGTATTATTATTTATTATTATTATTATTTATTATTATTATCCTTATATTTACCTCATAAATATATTACCATAATTTTAAAATTACGAAATGAAATATTAATGTTGCAACTATGAAATTATATGACAAAGAAATAATTACAATCAAAGTAGTTTTAAGTTGATAATATTATTAGTAAACTCTAATAATCTTCTGGATAAAAGTACCCATAATTTGTAATCAGACATGCTCAGTTAATAATTTAATATTGCAATTAATCAAATAAGTTAAGTGCCAAGTTATAAATTTGGATAAAATTTAATAAATAATTTTGTTTCTATTTTTGCTTAATATCGACTGTAAGAAAACATTATGGTTTTCATGAAAGATGTACTCTGAACGTTACCCCTTAAATAGTTTACTACAATGTAATATATCAAAAACAATAGTCACAGCAACGCGTCACCGGGTCTGCTAGTAATTGAATACAATAGGAATAGTAGTTGTGTTGTGTCTTGAGATGTTAAGTTTAAAAGAGCAAGCAAAATTTTGAGTATGTGAAAAGAGTCCGTATTATTAAGGTTGTAAGGTTTTTTTCAAAGTAAGAAGAAATTTTATTAAAGCATTAAATCTTTCAAATTCAGAATTTCCATAATTAATGGACCTTATTGTTATTCATAACCCGAAACTCTTCGAGACAATAATTTACCCGGAGCTTTTATTACGAAACAGCTTTATTGAAAGGTCTCTGAGGGCTGAACATCTAATTGGCGGGGATAACTTAACAAATACTTTGTTGTGGTGCTGAAACAATGAAAATTAAGGCGGAATAGATATAACTAATTTAATAACACAACAAAAGTAGAATTGTTAATAATGAATAAAAAGTCACACAACCATCACTTTCTTCAATGAATACAGCCACATGTTAGTAATACATGAGAAATAAGTAAATACTCAAATAAACTTTCATTATTTCAATTGGTAACACATTGTATCCATGAGTAATATATTTCATCGTTAGTTAACATTCTTTTGGTAATAAATTATTTCTTATTATTATGTCGTAGTCATCCTTAATATAAATAGGTACTTTCTTATATGATTTATTAGTCTGAAGGTACGAATTATATTTATATACATGCACGAATGAAAAAAATCTGTTAAATAATACCAACTTGTAATTTTTGTTTATTTTTTTATTTACTAGATTAAATTGTATTCGGATTGATAATGGCGTTTCATGTTTAATAATATATAATTAATTCAATAACCGTTCTATCATAAATAATGTGAGCTGTACAATGCAGTCATGCCATATTTAAACAGCACGTTGTGTGACGCCGCCTTACCATTAATTTAACAATAGCTTCTACACCTAGTAATTGACCTAATTGCTTCATTTGAAATATGTTCTACATTTCTTTGTTACGTATTTTACATATTTATAAAAAAAAGATTGTCTACAGCTTCAATTGAATGTTAATAATTTTTTTTATTAAAAGGATGGCCTTACCAAATACGCTTTAACAATTATACATTGCGTATTGGAGCGACGGATGAGTATAACATACGAACATGATTTGAACGATACTAAGCATGTACTATAAAACATTGTGCAAAAATCGTATTAATTTAAAAAAATATATTGTTATTATAATAATTGTAAAAATATATATAAAAATTAACAATATACTTTTATATCAACGTATAAGACAACTAAGCGTCAAAATGACGAGGTTGGTCTTTCTAGTAATAAAGTTACGACACCTTTAAGTATTTGATGCAGAAATAAAAATTTTTAGGAAAACCTTGGCAATAGATATTTCATTCTTGTCACACATCATTACTACAGCACTTTCCGCGCATTCAAATGCAAATTTCAATAAAAGGCTCCTTTGTTGTCAAATTCAATACTCTCTGGGTATCCGTGCATTGTATTTATAATATAATGCTTTTCCAAGGGTAACTGAGTTTAATAATTTTGAATGCAGTTAAGAAATTAAAAAGAATTCTTGGCACTTTTTAATTTTATCTCTTTTAAAAAACACACGAAATCACGGCACAAAGAACAAACATATAAAATCAAAACAATGTTACCGAGCAATATCCTTCACATACACTTCCACTATCCAATAAGCTTGTAAGCGGACAAGTCACACAATGAAAAATAAAACTGTATCCACGAGGCGCTCGACTCAGTCAATATTGATTCTGTGCAGAGCATCTTGTAACTAATCTTATAAAAGTGTTTTCTCTCACTATGGGGGCTGGCGGTAAAATCTTTTCACAATTCAAATATTATTTCCATATAAATATTTAAGAAAACACCATTTGTCACATCATCGCTCTTCGAGAGGACTTCTTTCAATGGTTCGCCAAGAATCACTACTTATTTCGATCGTGTACAACGGACAGCCGTTAGGTTAGTTCGTAAAACCGGTGCTTTACAAACGGTTGGACTCTTTGGCATTGCGTAGAGATTTTGCTTCTCTGTGCGTCTTCTACCGCATTTACCACGGGGAGCGTTCCGAAAAGCTAATCGATCAACACCGCACAGCTCATCATTGCCTCCAATACCATCCACGTGTTTTCAATGACATGGCTGAAGACGTACTCCTACCTCCAAGGCTGTTAGCGCTCTTGTGAATCATCGTATGCTGCAAGAGTTCAGGGACATCGGTGATCAAGTATCATCTGTGATCCTTGCAAGCTCGTTTGCCCTTCCCTTACCTAAAAAAAAAGCGTGTAACTTTACAATAGAAATGTATATACAGTTTATTATTATTATTATATAGAGATATATCATTAAATTTAAAATGTCTATTGCTCTAAAAAAATTGCGTTTAAATTTAAACGTCATAGCTAAGACGTAACCATCAAAAACTGCCTTGTAGGTCAGTGCTCTCTTAGAATAGTCACTTACAAAACATATATTATACTTTTATAATACTTCTTTTTAAACTGGTTTAAAGTTATGTAGGATATTAATATATCCTATCCTATATTATATTATATATCCAAGTTAATACTTAGAATTGGAAATAATATTTAATGCATAAAATACAAGATAATGTTTAAAAGTATGTCTTCACTGTGATGTCAGTAGATAATTTATTTTAAAATCTTGGTAGCATCTAGTTTTATATTTATCTTTTAAACAAATATTAATAATAAATTTTAAACATAAAACTGCAATGGTGCTTTGAAAATAACAAGTTTCTTTTCTTTATAATTTCAAAAGAAAGGTATTTTTCTAAAATTTTCAAATAAAGTATACATACCCAAATTTTAAAAACTTTTATAGAAGTAGCTTTTGTAAATGGCGAAATTTTCGTGAAATAGTCATAATTTTTGTCAAATAATGGACTGTCAAGCCGAAATAAACGAACCTTATCGTATCGTATATAATTTACATATATCTTATATATGTAAATTAGAAGCTTTTGGTATATCGTCAGAAGTAGTATTTTTGGTTTTGGTATCTTTATTTAAAGATGATTTACCATTAATAAAAGATATATTATTATTATTTTTATTCATTACTTATTTTATATCTCACATTTTGACATTATTTATTTTATATATGCAATATTATAATATAATACAATTTTATATTATAATATAACATTTATGACAAAAAATTAAAAAGAAATAGAAGATATGGGAGAAAAATTCAGAAATTATGTTAATTAAATTATCATTGAATAAGTTCAAATGAACAAAGACATTGTATATAAAACTACTTAAATATTATAAAGGTATTCTCCTCATGTGCATGTTTTTAAATTTACATTTCTCAAGACTCAAGAAAAAAGTCCAAAGTTTCAACGTTGGAAATAAAATAGCTATTCTTCATCCAATAGCTTTCCAAGACAAAGGAGATGCTTCTATTTTGAGAAAACCTTTAAAGAAAAGTCTAGAGACAAAGGAAGCGCAAATATGCACACGGAAGAGCATTTTTAAAATACGTGACTGTGCGTTCAAAAAGGATAAAATATTGCCTTGCCTCCACAGGTCATTCTTATATTTTTACATATACACATATACATATAAACTCTGATAATGTCCTAAATATATAAAGAGTTAATATTGTAAGATTTAGTAATAAAATATATAAGATTCTTGTTATAATATCTTCATTATTAAAATCCGTATCTTTTCGGTGTCTATAAGGGTTGTATAATATCAGATATGTATACAATAATTTATCCGGTAGTATGTTTTTATCCATAACTACGCCTGAATTTGATCAGAATCAATGTGTCTAGATCGAAAGTATATTCTGAGATAAATGTCACATTACTCTTTCACAGGACATAATAAAGTACTCTTCGGTTCATGAAATGTGTTCTTAAAGATATAATATTTTATCAGGAAAACTTTAATACTGAAATTCAAAAAACTAATAAAATTTCAAGATTTTTCTAATAACGCTCTTCCTTAAGATTAATTGTACTTCGGAGAGAAATTTTATAATTTACTTCAAAACTTCAAGTAAACTTTTCAAATTGCATCTTCCTTTCAATGTTTTCTTATCTGTAGTAATTTATTGTAACTTGTTTTTGCTTATTTAAAACGTAGAAAAAAGGAGATTTAACTATAAAAAATTGTTAAAAGGTAGTTTTATGGCCTGTCAAAGGATTACTAAACACAGATATATGTAAAAAAAAACAAAGAAAAGAATAACAAATACCTTTAAAAGGATTTTTTCTAAATTGAATATTTTGAACAGTTTTTTAAGTATTACTTTTGTGTCTTCATTACATGATGCTATAATGATAAACATATTACACAAATTGAATGAGAAGTATAAAAACATAACTATTATTGTCGTTAATAAAAGTTTATATTAATATAATTATGATATTAACAGCAATAAGATATAAAAATTGAATATCAAGCTTATATTTCATAGAAATAAGTAGAGCGTATGGCGACAATAAATTCCACTTACTGCGAGACCCAAAGATTTAGATGTAACTTATAGTTATAAATTTTCAGAAACTACCGAAAATAGCTCTGCGGCGTAGCGTAGTGTAACCAAACAGATGAAATGTTGCTCCGTCGCGTCGAATTTGAAAAACGTCATCTTCTTGTTAATACAGCCTAATATACATTTCTTTTTGACATTAAACAACACCGGCTTTTTACTGCTCAAATAGATTTGAACATTTTAAATACCTGTAGATTATATATATTTATTTTCAACTCAATTACTGTAAGGACTTCTTGGTCTGTCAAATATTTCATGAATTATATTAATTTTAAGATTATTCATGACCTCTTATATAGTTAAATAACTGGCATCATTAGACTGATTGCTGTTAGCGATGAATTTATTAATTCTAAATCTGAACCATCAAAATGTAAATTGTTAAACATTCCCGTAAACCATAATAATATGATATAATTCTTACCACCTATGGTGTCTATTATTGGTTGCTCGTAAAGAACAAATTTAATGTTTGTATAGTTATATCAGGCATTGGCCCTTTTTATGGTTTGTCAACCAGATCATTTTATTCCAAGGTTCCTACTGTTTACAATATACCTACTGTTATGACGAACGTGACTTGCAGATAAATCTTTATAAGCTTAGATGGTGTACATTACTCTTGCGGTGGACCAATTTGCAAAGGAGACAAAGACAAAAGACTCACTGTTGAGATCTATGAAGATCACAAGATGCTATGCTCAATATAGTTGAAGAACTTGACATTCAGGTTATCGTGACTTTAAAATAAGTTTTTAAATACTTTCCTTAAAATAACATTATTTTATATGCATCTATATTAACATTGAGAAGATAATTCAGCTCATAACCCTAAACTCTATGCTAGGACCTTTTAAGTTATCTATTAATATGTTATTAAACATAAGCGTATTAAAAACTATTCTTGAGTATTTCTTGTGCAAGGACAAGTTTTGTTTTTTGTCGCTTGCTAGGTCGTAAAGGTTGTAATACAAATATCCAAATCTACTAAATTTGTGAAACCTGATCGGTAAGGAAGGTTTTTTAAAATTTCTAATTAGACATAAAGAAGTTGTCTACGTAATCTTTTACAGATCATAAAGGTTTACTGGCATTACTGGGTGTGCAAGGTCTTCCATAAAACAAGTGTTGTTAAACTCAGCGACTATCCAAATGTCCAATTTAGCTTCACGTTGATTCAGTAAATAAGTTAGTGCATTTTCCACAGAAAAACAATTCTTCTGGTACTTGAGTTTTCTATCTAGTTCTAAGTTTTCTGAAATAATTTTCTAAACTTTTCCTTTTTCAATGTAGATATTTTCCTTTTATACTTGGGTTTTTTTGTAATAATGTTATTATAAAGAAACGAATACTACATAAATTTTGTTTTTCATTAAAAATATCAGAGACGAAAGTCAATAAATATTTGTTTATAAATTCCATTTCTATAATGTATAATCACGTTGTAATAAAACAAATGCAGATTTTACAATGAGTATCACGAAATAATGGAAAGCCTTTTTATAATTTATAATATATGTTGAGAGCTAAATGGGTAAAGTTTGGTTGGTCGATATTAAAAATAAAATGTAACATATTAAATGTTTCCACATTTTAGGTCTTCACATGATTAGTTCAGTCCTGCTGCAGTCGGATAACGAAGCGAGTCCACTTGCGTGTAGGTGGACTTTTTAAAATTTTATAATAAAATCGTCTCTAAAATTATCATAGCGTTAACGGATATAACACCTTCTAAAAATATAATAAAGTCGAAAACTCCTTGATATTTAAACGAAACAGAGGCAGACTTTTAAATAAATATTATTTTGTGAATACAGTATCTCCCGTACTCAACTCTAGTGGACACGGTGAAGTACCTACTAGGTATACTTGAGTCTTCTATAAAGATTTTTTAGATTTGTTACATTTTTAGGATTAAATACTGTTTATTAAAACAACTAGTATTATTTAAGCATATGTCTCTGTTATACTAAAGTTAAATTACATAAGAAGAAAAGTTTTCATACTATTTGTTAAATATTTATATTTTTTCTTCATCCCGCAAAATTAATGTACAATTGGTTTATTATTGAGTTTATAAAATATATATTAAATTATTTATTCTTATTTGATTTTAAGTAAGCGTGTTTATAAGAGGAAGGTTTCTCAATCACATAATGTGCTCCATTTTTTTCGCTTTATTTACCTTTTTGCCCCTTTTACTGTTTGCAGTACCTTATAGTTTATTAACTCATATATGAATCAATTTAGGTAAATCTAGCATTATCAATAATAGTAGATAAGAAGATAAGACTAGATAGATATTAAGAATATTAAGATCATGCACATAATTCATAATATAAAAATATTATATATCTACTAAGTTACCTTACAACAAACTATCAATCTGGAATGGTAAGAAATTTTAAATATATTATTTTTGCATTATTTTTGAACTAAAGTAAAAAAAATTGACGTTATTTCAGATGATGAACTTTTTTCCAATTTATCAGTTTCTATTCGCAACGCAGTGTAATTCCCCGGAGTCTTGTTATTAAGGCAAGATGCTCTTTATCCCCATTTAGTAGAAAAACAAAAGCCAACGAATAAAGCACTTGTTTGGACTGAAATGAAATTCATAAGTCACAGATACCAAGATTGCAGACGGCGCCGTTTGGTTTAATGCCCTTGCATATAAAATGCTTGAACTGAAGTGCAGCGGGTTATTTTACGCTCGTTAAACACGGTAATAAAGAATATTCCTTTATTAAAGTGATTTCACTTGTAGTTGTGGATAATGAATGTCCCGTGTATTTTTTTAATAATGACTTTAAGATACACACAGATATATTATCTTTTGTTTTTATTAATATTAATAAAAAAGTTTTTATTAAACATTAAATTTAATTTATATTTTAATATTTTCTATATTGTAAAGTATTAAATGATTTTATGGTACATATAGGTATATGAAACAATCACTAATACTACTAACAATATAACAATAAATTTATCACAAATTAGAACAGACACTTAACAAAAGATGTTTCAAACTATCAAGAAACTTCAATGTATAGATTAATATTCAAGTAGATTAATATTCATTTTTATATTCATAAATTTACATTAGGAAATGTAAATTAGGACTTAGTGAGTATTCTCATCTAAAAGAAGTGGTAGGCATTCGTACGTACAAGTACAGTCAAAATACAGTTGTCACACAGTTTATTTTATTAACTGCGTTTATAATGCTATCTTACATTTAGTATAGCAGGAACGTAAGGGCTATAGATCTGTCTTAGTTGTAAAGCTAAATTAATCTGGTAATACCGCCCTGAATTTTTGACTCCCATATGGGTAGCTTGCCAGCTTTCTTCCAATTTTCATGACATACCTAGACTTTGCTCTAGGGATTTACGTTTGAAGAATCTGTAGAGATGGTTATGCTTTCTCTTTATAACTGAAGAATTCAAATATTTGGTAATTAACTTGGCATTCGTTTCTGCATTTTCCATTAATATAATAGTGACTATTATAAATCGATCTATTATTATTAAAGATTTAAAGATGAATAAATCACAAAAACTTTTGAGTTACTTCATTTATTGGATAATTTTAATTACTAACGCAATTATTGTATTTGCACATTTTAGACAGCAATTTATACATAAAGTATTTTATATGAATATTTAGGAGTACTTACAGATATTTACTTTTTACAAGTTAATATAGTTTCAACTTAATTGGTACAAGTAATCAATATTATTATTATTTTTCTTTTTATTATAATTTTTCTAGTGTAAAGGGTCGAGAAGTTTAGGACTACATTACCATATATGCGGATATAATACAGCATCATTCAGTTGGATATTCGTGTCATTTAAGCAACACTTTTTAACATGATAGCAAAATTTAAAAAATATTTTTAATATTTTAAGAAATCAATTGCTTTCATTTTAAAGGGCAATTAAAATAACTAAATAATATTTTTTGCGAACTCTCGTTTAAAAGTGCTGTAATATCCTTGCTCATTGCCTTTGAAATTTTTAATTTTTGAAGAATTAACTTATCCTGTCTTAAAAGATAAAGCTTCCTCGATTCCAAAGCTAAAAATGCAATGCACTAACTTACTAGAGCTCATACTTAGCCAACAATGAACTTTTCTTTTGAATATTCATTGTATAAACTCAAGCGGAACTTTTTGGTGAGAAATTATGATAATAACTTGACACCAATTGTACTTCTTCCCAAGATTAAATTAACTACAAATAACCGACAACTATTTATATTTAAATGTATATATTTATATGTAACTCTATTATATTTATATTTATTTCTATATATATTTAAATGTAACTCTATTTTGTACCACCGTAATTTTTATTATACGAATTGAAAGAAATAAGAAAAATTAAGACAATAAAATTATTTTTTATTTTTGTAAGAGTCGCTTAGGATTTTTTATATTCTTATAATATTTTTGAGCTTCATTATTTATTACTTTTATATTATTATATGGCATTGTATAATAAAGAACGATTGTATTCGTGAAGTGTTCAAGTGAAATAAACATAAGAATAGAACGCAATTATGTTAATACATATCTATATCAATTTGTCAGTAAATAATGTTTTTGTCTAATATTTATTTTAACCTGATGATTGTAATAAGCAGTTTAGGACATAATAATAAAATTAATGTATTTTATTGATATTTAAAAAAAGGGCCCATACATATATGTTATATATATACTATAGAAATAATTGAAAACTTATAAAATACAAAATAAACAGACACATATCGATATAAAAGCGAGACAAATACGATGAATTAAAAATATTTCAATGATTACACGATGGAGTTTCATCATCTTCCTGCCCTTATCCCACTTTTGGAGTCGCCACAGTCTGTTTTTTTTCTTTCATACTCTCCGGTCACTCGTCATCTCTGTATTCATCACTCCCTACTTCTCCATATCGTCTTTCACGCAATAGATTCATAGTTTCTTCGGACGTCCTAAATCTGTCCATCCCTCCACTACCATACCCAGCATTCTTTTGGTAACATGCCTTTCATCTCTCCTCATAAACTGCCCATACGATGACAGACGGCTACCTCTAATTTTTTCTGTCACTGGCGCTACTCCCTAGCTTCCCCCAATATAATCATTTCTTATTCTATCCCTTCTTATCACTTCACACATCTATCTTAACTTAATTACACGATAGAGTTTAAATTTAAATTATTTTTTTTATCAATATTTAATGTAGTATATAAATACCACACAGTTATAGACGTTTAGGAAACCAACATACCGATGTGTTAGTATTGATACATATATACATACTATTGTTGTTTATACTAAATTAAAATTAAAAATCAATATAAATCTTTCAGAAAAATCTGTTTTTTTTTTATTTATAAGTTCTGTTAATATGTGAATTGATTTTCATCCCTGTTCCCGTCCCTGTCCCTGTCTTATTTTAAAATTTATTATTTGAGTCTTAATATCTAAATGGGTAACCACATTAAAATATAGAATCAAAATATTTTTGGACATTTTTACTCTCATAGTAACTATTTTCAAGCTAGATAGATTTTCATTATTATGAAAATATAGTTCTGAATGTACATATGTTATATTATAATATTAGTAGTTTCCAAATAATATTTAAGTGAATACATCTAACATTTCTTTATAAATACGATTTAGCAACGGTTAAAAGCTTTTAGTGGAATCGCTATATTGCGTGAACGTAGAAGTGAAATGAGTTTGAAAATAGGTAAGTCATTAATGAAGGCTATTTTATAAGAACATAGTTATTTCTGACATTAAATTTGCAACGAAGTATTATTATTTTCAAGTGATTATTATTTTTTCAAGTTTTTAAAAGTGTTATTTTCAAGACTCAAAATATTTTTTTATACTTTAAAAAAATGAAATTAAAATAAATGTTAAACACAAAAACAGACTACATTTTCAATGACTATAATAGATATAACTTTTGAATAGGTAGGTTTCATTAGTAGTGCTTATAAACAATATAATTTTATTGTCTTTTTATACCCAATATAATACTATTATTATTTCTACTACTGCTAGTAGTAGTAATATTATGCTTTATGCTAATTGTAAAAAGATAGTATAACATTAATCGAGCCAACATGATTATAATTGTCTGCCTGCAGTTTTTCTGTTTTTCTTTTATGTTTTCAATTAGTATCATATTTAATGTATATTTATAAGTATAATATGGAAAACTTAAATATTTATCGATTATCAAATTTCTAAGTATATTATTAACACACTCAAATTACATATTGGACGTAGAATAAAATTTTGTTATAAATAACGAAAGGTTAATAAAAAGCCTTTAAAATTCATTTCCTAAATATCCTATTATATCATAGTGATATATTTTTTGTATACATAACTTATTACAAATTAATTGTTCCATTTGAAATTTTATTATAGTAGTTCTAATTCGTGAAGTACGTATTTTAAGTAAAACATATATATAGTCACATGTATATAGTTTAAAAGCCACATAGCATAAACAAATTAATTAAATGATTTCACTTAATTAAAGAACATAAAAAAAAATATCTATATAAAACAGGCCAAAAAGGTTTGAGTTTTACCGATAAAAAATTTACAATTCAATTTGATCCCATAATAAAATTTAAAAAAATATAACTCTGTCAATTCGAGCTGAAAATCGAAGCTTACTGGTTTTTAATAATTAATTCGGTACGTATTTGATGAAACTCTCAATTTTCTCTACAGTTTTTGTATTTTAGATTATATTTATCTGAATACATATATAAGCTTTAAAAAATTAGTAAAATTTTAATTATTTTCACTTCTCTCATTTTTTAAACATAGTGAAGTATTTTATCAAAATGGCAATATTTTTATAGCTTTTGCAATTTGCTTAAGTAGTTTCCACTCCATTGATATATTTCAGCTCCCTATTTTTTTAATACTTGGTTGATTAATTTTTAAAATGGACTACAAATATTTTAACCTTATTAGGAATTTTAATGGTTGCTTATGTAAGCCCTTCAATATATTTTTTGAATAAAATCTGATAAGTATTACTACCATGTTCATAAATAATTTCAAAAATTAATTTGACAAGGTTTAAATGTACCTTAATTTTAATTTCTTAAAAATCTGTGTCATAATAACTCCTTAACAATATATTCTCTATTATCCTAAGTTCCTGTGAGTCATTATCTTAATATTATTTCAAACTAATTTAATCCGACTTGCTAAGATTTAAGACTCACTATTTAAAATTAAAGTTTTAACTTAACTTCTTAAACTAAGTACTTGATTTACTAAAAAAGTTGTTCTACAATTCTATCACTTTTATTGTCTAACAAAATCATATCGTCATTTTAAATTCTGATCATATAATATTATATGTGCTATAGATACTATATACAATATTGTGAAAGTATGCTTAATGTATATAAACTTTATCAATACAGACTTATTAACAAATCCCACGGGTTTAACGATTTTTAAATCAAATTCAATATGCTATGAATACTATTAGTTCAGGTATAAATGAAATGTGTAAAATCTTTGTTTATTCGTGAAGTACCATTTTATATATTATGTAGAAATATATGAATTCACAAAAGTAGTAGCGAATACTATTACACTTTCCTTCTATACGAAATAAAATCATTTCACCCCTTACGCTATTTGGAGAACTTGGAAAATAACATGTAATGTTTCCTTAAAAACATTTCTTTCTATCGAAAACTGCTTTTTGTGTAGTTATATATTACGTATATAATATTAACAATATATTTCGTATGAATAGAGTAATTTGTTAAAGCTTTTCCTTTTGTAATGTGTTCGAGACATGAAATCCTCTAAGTGTATTATCTAGTAAACTTTCTTGAGTATGTTTAACTTTGAAGTAGCACTAATATCATGTTCACTAAGTGTGTTAGTCTATAAACTAATAATATACTACTGTAGTAGGAACATAATGCTAGGGATAGTGCAGTAGCAAGAGCGGTCGTGTTCATATTCGGAACTACAAAGTCATATTTATTGATAAAAATCTATTTTGAATAATTTGTATGGAAATTGTTCAATATTTTAATGACATTTTAATAACATAATGATGATATTTGTCTCATATTACAATAAACTGTCTTACTTTCTAGAAAAATATTATAATATCATATCCACTACTGTGGACCGTTAGTATTATTTTTGGAGTAAGAATTATACGTTTATTGTAACTCAAACTAAACTTCATTAGGAAAAAAAATAATAAAACATAGATTAACAATTTACGCATCTTGTCGGTTTTTTATTTAGATCAAAGAAGCACGAATCACGGATAAATAGATATATATATATGTAATATGTTTTTTTGGGAATATTTGTTAAATAATAACAAAGTGTTGCTGTATAAAACGTAATATTTACACTTATTTATCAATAACAAATTAATATCTTACTTGTAAAAACAAAGAAACGACGTTTAAATTATTGTTTGATTTCCAAATTCACTTTTATAAATGTTCTTTAATTTCCAATACTGTGTCACAAATTTTACGAGTTCTTTGTTTTTGACAGACTTATAATCCTTTTCTTTAGCATAACTACTAGTACCACAGATAATAATATAATAACCGTATAACGTACACACTGCGCCATCTATGTCAACCCATGTGTAAACATAGGTATCAACTAGATAATTTAGAACAGTAAAATAAAGGAAATATTTTCTTTACATATATATATATATATATATATATATATATTTATATAAATTTATATAATTATTGGTGAAATTGTACACGTTTTTAATGCAACCGTAATAAATAACCGCTCTTTTTATTATTAATTATATATTATTGAAGCTACTAAGATATTTTTGTCCATGGACTACATTAATTGACGGGATTGTTTCAAATTATTTTTTTGACTTTTATGGACTTTGAACTCAATAGGCAAAATAATGATAACTCCTAGAACCCTCTAGATTCATAAATATTCATGAGGCTGTTCATAAATATGTGTGTGTTTTTAATTGGTGCTGGCACATTATTAAACGCACTGGCTACATATATAGAAAGCCATCCTCCCATATCGTTTGATCTAAAAGATATAAACGTTCATGTGTGAGGAGGTTTGTGATATGAATATTTATAAATCTAGGTTTTATATAGAATCTGTTTATTGTATAAAATGCTTACAAAATTATTAAAATGCAAAACATACGAGCAAACGAAATGATTATAATTCAAAATATTTTCTGTTTACTTCATTACTGGCTAATCACAGACATCTTGGAAGCAATTTATAATAGATTGGGATCTACCTGTGACCATACAGTAAAATAACGACCATAGAGAGAGACACAGAGAGATAGAAGAAGATGGAAGAAATAAAATATATTCAGTATAAGAACCAATTTCAGTGTTATATAATTATAAAAACACTAAGCAATAGAAAGAAAAATATTAATTTATCGTAGTAATGAAAAGAAACGTAATCACGTAATTTGTAGACCGCTTCTATATTTTATCATTACAAGTCATTGACGTTATAATTACAATTGTAAGGATTATGTAAATTAATTTATTAAATAGAGTATTAATACAAATCATTGACTTTATAATACACTTAAGTTGCAGTAACAAATATCTAAATGAATTTATTTCTTATAAATATAAAAAATAGTAGTATTAATACAAAACAATTATATTTATTAATGCATAGCTGGAAATACTTTAAATACATATCTAAGTGGGCCAAATTTAAATTGAGTTTTCAATAGGCGAGAGTTAAACTTCTATTAAATAGTTCTCATTGTTTTCTGGATTAATACCTTAACTTCGTAAGAATGGAACAAGCATCGCTGGTGGTTACTATTATAACTTATATTGTTACGCGGTGAATTAAATGTACAGATAATTGGATTTTTGTTATTGTTTTTTTACTATGTTGATGCCATATTATACGTATTTCAGTATCGATTTATACCGAAACGGTACATAATCGAAATTTATGTATGATACACATAAAAGTGTTAATTATTAACCATGAATGTTAAATAAATGTCACTAAATATTAACTGCATAAATAATAATGGTTTCGAGTTAAACTCTAATACAAAATTACGAATTAATGATTATTTGATCGTCGCAGATACAAACAACTTTTTTATAGTGAAAAGAGAGATTTTAAATTTAATACTTACATTTTTACTATTGCTACACTAAATTTACATTTTTTTCTATTTTTTAATGTTTCTATTTAAATCTGGCGTTAAATAAAAAAAACATAAATGATTCGTTTTTATAAAAAGTATTCAAAGGCCCAAAAGCAACCATCTAAATAAAACATAATATGGTAAATAATAACACGAAATCTAATTCATGAATATTTACTTATATAATATTTTGTATTGAACAGCAGAAAATTTTAACCTAAAAAGAAGTCCATAAATCGTTTATCGCTAAAGGGCACCCTCTCAATAGAAACAGATGGCGTATCGAGCATAAAGGATATCTCGTGGCGAGAGGCATACTTATATTTACTTTATATTACATTCACACTCACAAATGAAAAGAATAAGGTTTATATAACAAAAGGTGTAAGTAATACTCAATAATAAGTAATACGTAATAAAGTAAAAGCTTTTTTTCAGGCAAAACTAATTATATAAAAACATCACAATTTATTTATTTATTATATAAAATATAATTAATGATTAAAAATCAAATCTCGTTTTTAATACCTTATTAAATATTTATCTATTGATTTATTGAAACGTTATTAAAGAATCACAGAAAGATAAAGTTATGAATCAAATTATATAAATGATATATGTAAAATATAAAAATATAACACATCGGTTCAAGCATTTTTGTTGTTTTAGTGTTACTTCATTTTATGTTGGTAATACTTGATAGTTTTTGTTATGATAAATATCAAGGTATCACGGTAAATACATCTTCCAAGAGTTTGAACAATAAAAAACTATAAACTACTTTCATAGTTAACATTGTACAAGTTAAGGCGCTTAGGGATAGTATTCACATAGAGCATTAATGACATCGTTACACCGGCAACGCGACCCGAGTTAGTCGTTTACTCGATAATAGAAAATATAAATCACAATAAAACTCACACCAGGGCGAAGCCATTGATAATTTATGGATCTGATGTAAACTGTACTTTTCTAGATACAAAATTGTAAAAACACGTACATATTTCAGAAAACTAATTAAGTAATAAAGTCAACAAACTCTGCTCTAAATCCTTTCATCTAGTTTATTTGAAACCTGACTTTAAATATCCATTAAATATACTAAAAATGTATAAAAAAATAATTTTTAAATCTCTGTAAACATTTTAAGCATAATTTTTAGTAATAAACTTTTATAAACAGTACAAGTTAAATATACATTTTTTTATATTATTAATGACAATATAATTTCACCATACATACCATTTGAATGCGTGTCGATCTTCCACTGTGCGTTTTTCAAGAACTTTTCCACGTACCACCACTCGAAGGTGGAACGAACTGTCTTTGGTGGTATTTCCGGATCGATACGACATGGGTTCCTTCAAAAAAGGCATATGCTCCAAGGCCGGCAACGCTCTTGTCAATCCTTGGATGTTGCAAGCTCGATTGCACGCTTCTAACATAAAAAAAATAATAATAAAATTATAAACAGTTAGATAGCAATATTACACTAAAAATTACACTTTATAGTATATTTATTACAATAATTCTGTAAATTTTATATAGGTATTTAAATCTATAATAATAAATGTCATCAAATTAATAAATTAATCCTATTCTTATAAAGTTTTCGGACTATTTATTTTAAATATTTAGCTCCATAACACTTTTCTATAATGAAAGCAAATATTCATATATTGTGACCCCAATAACAATATATACACTTAAACCATTATTTTGTATAATGGTCCGTCTTAAATAATAAATGTCTATTATTAACAATAATAGTCAATTGTTGTCTGAAGTCATTATTGTTAGAAAGTAATACATACATAATAAGTACATTGTAATATAAAAAATAATTCCTCACTAAATGTTTTACGATAGTTTATCAACCTTTGAGTTGTTAAAATTGAATATATTTCTAACATAATTAAATTGAATGTTTGTTGAATTTACAAATCAGATTTTTTTACACTGAACTAATATTATGATCCTCATGCTCATTGGAATAAAAAGCATTTTGTTGTGCATTTTGTTAAAAAGTGACGTGAAAAAAATATAGTAGTATTCGATACCATTTATGATATATAAGTTCAAAGTATAAAAAGTAAAGTCACTTTGCATTTATCCCCAATTTTTGCCAAAGAAATATCATTTGTAAAATCTTTAGTTACATTTTTTAACTACGTGTGATATGTACCATGTTTATTTATCTAACATATAAATAAGTATTTATGAAACTACTTCTTTATGTAAAATAAAACACAAGTATTCTTTCTAGGTTAAAAGTAAACCTATATTAGTTTGCGTGTCACGTGTAATAGTAGACGTGGTGAAAATGAATTGCTTTAAGATGAAGTCACATATAATAGTCGCATAGACCCTTAGGGTGGAAATAATTACATAAATTAGGAAATAATATTATTTGAGTATTACCCAATTGTAAATTAATTAGATAATGCTGTTGTTAATGTTAATGCTAGCCATTACGATGATTAAAAAAATATACTTTTATTATCATACATAAGTGAATGGCGATTAATAACACACACACACACACACATCGACACACATATTTATATATATATATATATATATATATATATATATATATATATATCCATATGTATAAGGATTCGTATAAAATAACATAAAAGGCGTAAAGGAAACGTTTTATTTCCGCCCTATAGATAGTAAACGAGTGCATTTTTCTTTGACTGTCACGAACAGCTCTTGGATCGCTTTAGAGACGAGACTTGCAATTTTTATTTTATGCATTTGATCTTTCGCTTCGATCTCAATCCGAAATGCACGAGGAAATACGATATTGCTGTATTATATAAGCACACTGCAAAATTTTATTCGATGTAGATACTAAAATTATAGTAAAATTATTTTGTTTATTACTGTGATAGTTGAAATACGAATCAATACGTTTATGAAGCTTTTGTCAAAATCATAATATTAGTTTTAATAAATTATATTTATTTTTTTATATCAAGCCTAAATATTTATATAATTTTAAAGTGCACCTAACAGCGTTGATACAAACCTGGTACAGATTGAACTCTGGTATGAAAATATTTTTTCATACTTAATGTATATACAATAATTAATCACATAATACTTTGTACTGTTCATATGAAACGTATACAGTATGTCTGTGTGAATTACAAGTACATCATAGTACACCATTGAATTTAAAAGTCTGGTGGTTATTTTATTTTATATTCATAAAAGATATCTGACACAAAGTAGGTTTTACGGCTTTCCGTTTCTATTAAAAAGGTAGGACTCCATTCATTTGGTTTTAAAAAGCGAGTTCGGACGTCCATTCCGTTATTCAAAGCAAGGTCTGAAACAAAAGAGGAATGCAGGAGATTTAAGGATCCTTCACAAAAATATGATATTCACTATTTATACGTCTGTTGTTAATTTAAGGTGAAATTTTTAACTTTTTTAAAATTTCCGTTTACAAAGCATTTTTGTAGGAAACGAATAAAATATAAATTGTAAGTAAATTGTTCTCAATTTAAATTTATTATTCTTAAACCCAACACTTTTAAATAAAATGAATTAAATTTAATTCTAGAAACATTTAATAAAATTTAGAATTTTTCTTATGTTTTAGTTTCAAATTTAATTTTATATAAAACTACTAATTACGTGCTCTACAAAAAGCGTTTTATAGCTAATTATGTTTCTTATAACGAAATTAAAAATAAAATGAAGTTGCTTTTAGTTAAATTAAAACATCGCGTGCTTTATAAACTTGCTTTATTTTCATAAGTTCTTAATGAGAGAAATAATTTTCACTTTTGACGTGGTAATTAAAAGTTAATTACGTATGCGAAAACCTAACGAAAATAAGTTGTCCATAAATGTTTAAATCATCATAATCCTCCTGTCCTTATCCCACTTTTGAGGTCGGCGCAGTATGTTTTTCTTTCCATACTCTCCTGTTACTCCTCATCTCTGTACACAATCCTTTCCTCTCCATATCGTCTTTCACACAATTCATCCGGCCGGCTTTTCTTCGGCCGTCCTCTACCTGTACATCCCTCCACTACCATACCCAGTACTCTTTTGGTCACATGCCTTTTATCTCTCCTCATAACATCCCCATATCATGACAGACGGCTACCTATAATTTTTTGTCTAAATCTTTAAATGTCTTTATAATTTATTGGGGTATTAGAAAGTTATTCGTGTAATATTTCAATATGATCACTTTGAATCACTTGCAGCTGGTCTTCGAAATATCCTTAATGGAAACGAGATAGCCGCACTGTATGGCGTAAATCCATATAAAACCGCAAAACGATCAAAAATGATTTATAGTGGGCTGGATCTGTAAGCCTCGTACAAAAACAGATTATCGAAATCCTTGTTATTCCATCGCCATCGCATTTCAAAGTTACAAAATAGAGTCGATTTTTGTAATGAAATTGCCCGAAGCAATACGCTGAAAATATTTGTCTCAAACATATTTGTTACATGTTTCCATATCCAACTTTATTCGCACAAATTCTCTGTACTCGGTATAAATGTGGACATTTCATTTTTATACCTGTGTATTACGGTCCCATCTGAAATATCTGTCATAAAAATGTAACACGCAAACACTGTTATGCTCGAAAAAACTTTTCATATCGTCATTTTTATTGACCATTTATTTTATCGATAATAATTTACGAGGCTTTCAGACATTGATTGCATTTTTTAAAACTACCATGGATTGAATTTTATGAACAATATTTTTTCAAATTGTTATTATTCGGTTCAAATAGTTTTGTTATCAAATATTTTATTCTGAGTGGGGTTTGTTATAATTACCAAATATTACATATGTCTTATATGACCAAATATATTGACGTTTTTGAAAGAATGCTCGCAATAAAAAAACCGGCTGGGTTTGGAACCCTCATAGCCTTTTTTTTAGTTGGAGATCGTCTTTACAAAAGGGCTTATTTCTATAAGTATGGTATCAAAATAGACTCCCCTGCCACTTCCATTTAACATACACAAGTGATCACTGGTATTGATTCAAAGTGGAAAAGATATAAATAAATAAATATAAGTGTGAAATAGAATATGTACTTTTTTCTCTTAACTCAACACGTTTCTATATGAGTTATAGATGAATATATTTATTTTCATAAGACATAGCTATACGTGAAAACATAAAATAGAACAAATTGTTATCCTCGCAATAAAACAGTATTAAGTCGTGCCCTACGGCGAGTACCAAATCGCTTTTTTCCATTTTATACAAAAAATGAAAGTAGATATTGCGTTTATTGTGTAACATAAAAGGTTTTTGAACATTTATTAGGTATAAATATATGAAAATTCAAAATAACAAATAATAAATAGCAAAATATTGATCATATTATTATAATAACTTAATTATTATTATAATAATACAAAGTTGTTCCATTAGTTATAAAAGTAAATAACTTTAGGAAGGCTTTAAGAGTAAACACCCTAAAGCTAATATGGGGTGACATAAACTATATTTTGCGACCGCTCTTTGTATTAAATTATTTCCATCTCTGCGCAGCTATAAACAAGTTATTCGGAAACTTTCGTCAACAGCCGAACATAGCCGAATATCTTTATTTGGTTCGACGAAACGATAGCAGCGTAGCGGCTCAGTTGCGTCGTAGTCACTGTAGCGGTTACACGTCTACGTACGCTCTACAAGACTCCGATGTCTTGTTAATTTTATTAAATAGTTACATATTATGTGAATTAATAAATTTTCTGGTGAATAAAAACGTTAAGATCAGTGAATTAAAAAATATTATTTATTGTGGGTTATGTGATTTATGGGATTTTGGTTTCTCTGAGGTAAGTGGAATTATTTATAGAATGTTATAAGTGTTTTTACAAGGAATGATTTCAAATCAAAAGTAAAGAAAAAGGACTATTGTTAATTGTCAAGTTTTTTTTTTCAAGTATGGACGAAAGGGAAACATTTAAATAAAATTTGTTTTCAAGAGGAAAAAGGAAAACGCTACTTATAATTTTATTTACATACGGAAAACAAATATATATTTTAAAGATTTATCGACATTTGATTTATGAGTTTATTAAATATAATATAATATATCTAATGATCACATAATTAAAAAAACTTCCTTGATAGGAGTCCAACATAAAAATCGGTATAAAATTGTGTTATAAGATGAAGGTCTCAAAAATATATATAAAATAACTTTCATATTTCTTCAGAATACCTGATATATTAAATTCCTTATTAAAATGGTAAAGTGTGCAGATATCTATTTTTACATATACTTTACAAAAATAACCAAAATGACATATGTTATTCTACCTAGTGTAAATTTTATTTTCTGTATAAGAATTACGAGTCTAAAAACCTACTTCTCATGTGCTTACCAAAAAATCGTTGTGTATGAGACACATTAATTGTTTTAGACCTTCAATAGATCGTAGTAAAAAATTCATTTATTCTGTCTTTCAGTTTATCAATTTTTTTTTACTTCCTTAAGAAAAAATAACAGCATTATTCGATAGTAAATATTTTTTTAAATTTATAAAATCGACATGCCAGTAAGATCTCCCCAATTTTTTTTAAATGTAGTTACAGAAGTACTTTACAAAAATAACCAAAATTACAGATATTATTCTACCAAGTATAAATTTTATTTTCTGTATAAGAATAACGATTCTAAAAACCTATTTCTTATGTGCTTACCACAAAATTTTTCGTTGTGTATGAGACATTTATTATTTTATACCTACATACATTAAATCGTCTTTAAAAATGAATTTCATTTATCCTGTCTTTCAGTTTGTTAAAGTTTATTTTATTTTAGTGGGAAAAAAAATCAGCATCATTCGGTAGTAAATATTTAAAAAATATATAAAATCAACATGCCAGTAAGGTTTCCACTAAAAAATACAAATTGAAAAAAAATTATCTAACAAATATATAATTTAACAAAATAAATGAGAAAAAAATATTAATCCTAACATAACCTAACAATACTTAAGCAGAAATAGATATTGTCTAAATTATTATAATATAAGTCAATGTGGTGGTATTTTTATAAATATCATAAGATCTAACGCATACACTTTTATTTGTATAAGTGGTTATAAATATTAGGTACCCATTATTTAGATGAATTTTCATGATCCTTTTAAGTGTAATATTTCAAATCAACAAAAGCAGTTTAGATAATCAAGTACAGGTGCCTTTGAATTATATAGTATTAAGCTCGTTTCATATAATTAATCACTTGTCTCTCTAATAGTCGTTAACGAGGGAGTGAATGTAGGGTTGACAACAATTAATATTATTCATGTGAATATAATAGAATTTTTAACAGTTTTCGACAACCATTGTTTCGTGCTACTTTAATACATATTACACACAATACATTATAAATACAAATTATATTAAATACTTCCTTTCGCCACTGATGGTAACTATCGATTTGTGGGCGTTATTTGCATTACAAAAAACCCTTATAGAGGGGAGTATTAATTCCAGCCGTCGCACGTGACGTAGGGGCTGGGAGCGTCTGCACTCTCCGCAAATTATAATAGTTACTTTGCTATATGAATACATGAGTCATTAACAAAGAAAATCCCCATCGCTTATCAACTGTATAATCAATGTAAATTTAAGGGTTTCATTCTATTCTATTGTATTAGGTAATAATCTATTATTTTTATTGAAATAACATTTACTTATAAGAATATATAAGATTTTAATATCTAAACACTTTCAAATAAATAATTTGAAGCTATTAAAATATAATTGAACTACGTATTTGATATAAAAATAAATAATATATCTAAATGCCACATTATATACTAATAAATTTTACTGAGTTAATTAAAATTTTTTGAATAACTATATATTTTTAAAAGTATCTCGAACCTAAAATCAAGACCTTATTAATATTTTAAACTTTACATACTTATTTTATATAAAACATTATTTTATCAATAACCTCAAAAAGCTATTTAAATATTTACTTTTTTGATTGGAAAATTCTATTAATTTGATTTCAAAAATCACTTTTAATTCAGAGTTTTATTTTAAATTAATTGAATAACTTTCTTCGGAAAATCGTGTCCGTGATTTCTAAGAAAAGGGAATGCGTTTAATAAGTTTTTGAGATTGAGAAAGATAATTGCAAAAGTTTAATTATTAACGTTAAGTAAGACATCGCTACTTACGCTTTAATACAAGAGAGGAAACTTTATTAATATAACTGATATCCACATGTTTTAGTTTATGTGTCGGAATAGAGACGACAAATAGTAACTATAATTAAAACACAAATAAATGAAATATTATATATTACGAAAATACATAAAAAAAGCTTAGTTTTTAGCTAAAAAAGTTAGTTTTTAATAAAAGAATAATACTATTATAAAAAATCTATAAAAATCAATAAAACACAAAAAACTATTACCTAAAAATATATCTGCTTTTTGAATCATTTAACCTATTATAGAAAAATCATGACTATGAATAAAAAAATTAAATAAAGTTTTTTTTTATCAGTAAAAAGTACAAGAGCCTATTTCAAATATTTCTAACGTATGTTAATTCAATAAAACATATACCAACATATAGTTTCTTATGTAAAATTTTGTTGTATAAATACAACATTTTATATATTATTTAGAGTTCAAATTAAGAGATACATATATATATATATATTTTATGATATTAAATACAATAAATGTAAAGGTGAATACACGTACTAATGAAGCATGTCTGGTCTCTAATGCAATAAGAGTAAATTCTAAACTAAACAACTGGAAATTCCAATTTTCCCCTGTTAAGTGGAAACGTGATTGTGCAGTCGCAGTTAATTTTGCTAGCGCTTTGTATTGTTTCGTTAGTACAACATTTGTGAAATATTCCATTTAACACTGGAACCTTACTAAGTAAATATCTAAATATTATTATTTGAGAGAATATATTACAAACTTTTCGTAGTAGTGTAGATATCGTAAGTACTTTACATCGTAGTTTATTATATAGTTATTATTATTTTTTTTAAATATGACACTTCTTTTAGACAATAGTCTTTTCTTTATCACTATTATATTTGAAATCTAAAATAATAACAGAATATTTATTATAATTTATACTTGATAGCATTTTATTTTGTTTTTAACAATTTAGCAGACTAGTGCGACTTATTACAATAGCCGTCAAAAGTAGATATTCAAATGCCCAAAAATTTTTTTAACTGTTCAAGAATAATTTGAGCGATTATTTTCGTATTTTAATTAGACAGTTCTTTTTTTTTCTTTTTTTTCTTTTTTTCTTTTGCTCATTAGACAGTTCTTTTTTTTCGTACAAATTTTACTTAGAATCTAAAGTGATTTCGCTGCCAGTTATTATTTTTAACATATTTATTCGATACCATATGTTTATCATTATTAGTTATATGTTATTTATTTAGAGATATGATTATTTTATCCAACTATATTATACAATAAATATTATGTAAACATATAATTTAATAAAAATAAGAGTGAATTTGCTTTTAGAAGGATGAACAATAAATTTTTATCCAGCTTTGCACATAAATCAAAGTGTTGAAAACTTTAATAATAAAAATGTGTGTAATGCAGTGGTCATTTATCTCGAAACGCCAGCGCCACGTGTCCGGGTCTGTCAAGTTAAGTTATGAATTATGGTCATTACGTCTGGACACAGCTTCATTGTGTGACCGGTTGGATGTAGATAAATCAAACAGAGTTTTAATGAAAAGATTAACAGTAAATTGTTGATAATTGTTATTGTATAAATCTTTTTTACAACATTTATAAAGTTTTGAGATGTTATATAAAACATTTAGTAAACAATTGAACAAATATTTTATATATATAATTATACATATATGTTTTAGAAATTAAACATTTCAATTTCCTTTTTATTAAATACATAAAATAAGTAAATTTTAATTTTATTTATTGTCAACTATTTAGTGATGGTAAACATGTTTGAAATAATTTTCCTATTATACAAACTGGAATATACTTGAGTTAAGTAACATTTCACTAACTGGAGGACATTGTTGCTATCTCGGATGTCAAACTGTCTGGTCGTCGTAGTTAGTAACTGGAATGTTAGATAACTTAATATTTATTTACCTTGCGATTTATAATATTATTAACACATTTCGAGATATGTGTGTAACATAATACTATAAATACAGATAATGTGTTTTACAAAAATAAGTTCTTTAAATAGATTAACAACATTAATGTTTAATTATTATTACAGAATGAATAGTGCGCCATGAAATAAGCTTATAAGAAACAGATATGATAAAAAATATGAATTGCAAAACCATGTGTGTGCTGTTAACGGCACTTGCACAAGTAATTAGTGCGAGAGTGGTGTGTCCAAGTCACCCCAACTGTGAATGTGGGGGCACGTTCGCTATTGAACTCAATTGCAATATTGATGGTAAGTGCACTTAGACTTCAGTTCAGAGTATAACCATGAGATCATGTATTGATGAGAATTTTTTTTCAGGACGGAAAGTAATAATAAACTTACTTCCCAATACGTATTTGAACATAAAATGTGATAATGTAACAGACCTGGATTATAACAAGCTACCAAAATTTTATCATGAGATGGATATATTTAAATCAGTCAGCTTTAAAGACTGTCCGCTTCCTGAGAAGTCATTTCAAGAAGTATTAATGCAGATGGGAATAGAACAAACAATGTCACTTATATTTCAAAATTCCAAAACATCTGGATATTTTAATAGAAGACATTTTACAGGATTACAAAATTTAACGAAATTACTTCTATCAGTTAATGGTATAACATATTTGCCGGATAATCTATTCACGGATATAAATAAATTAACCTGGCTTAATATACGTTGCAATAATATGAATTTATCCGAAGAATTATTCAAACCTCTAGAGAAATTAGAAACTTTGGAGATCAGTCATAATCATTTAACAAATATGTCTTCAAATCTATTTACTCATCTCTCTTTATTAAGAAAGCTGTCTTTGTGGCAGAGCAATATAACTTTGTTTTCTAAAGATTTTTTTATGGGCGTTGATGTTTTAGAAGAATTAGACCTAAGTTCTAATGGACTTAATGAACTGCCAGTGTCAATTTTTAAACCATTAAGAAAATTAAAAAAATTAACATTGTTTTCAAACAAATTTTCAACCTTGCCCCAAAATCTTTTCTCAAGTAACGGAAAGTTGGAAACTGTGATAATTCTTAATAACGATGTGAAAATGAAAAAGCTACCGATCAACTTGTTTGGAAATCTACCGAATCTTAAACAAATATATATTCAAAGAAGTGGAATAGAATCCATACCTTCTAGTGTTTTTATTAATTCACCTGGAATTACTAACATATCTTTAGCATACAATGACATAGAAATACTTCACGAGGCAACATTTAACGATCAAATTAATCTTCTTGAGTTGGATTTAAGCCACAACAAAATAAAAAATTTAGCAACAACAATTTTTTCATCATTAGTAAGACTTGAAAGTTTGAATCTATGTTATAACTCTATTGAAGAAATAAATGGGTGAGTTGGTTTTAAACGACCATGTTAAATATTGAATTCAAATTTTAACTTATACTTAATTATTTTCAGCTCCACTTTTTCATCATTATTAAGCCTCATATATCTGAACATGGAACATAATAATCTTAGAACTATATCGTCGTATCTTTTTACTCATAATAAACAAAGAATGATCATCTCACTGGCACATAACCAACTCGATTTTGAAAATAAGGAATCTCAAAAATATGATGAAGGTTCACAGGATTCTCCGTTTGCATACACGTATAATTTGAATGTACTAAATTTGAGCTACAATCATTTTAAAATGGTATACAAAGATTGGTGGACTAACGGACATGATTATTTGGATTTGAGTTTTAATTCCATACAAAATATTTGGGTAGGTTAAAATAAAAGTAATAATTTATTATTAATTTATCTTGTTCCTAATGTACTTTATTTCCAGGAACAACCCGGGTACCTTATGGAGTGTAAAGAACGAACATTTGAAATAATAAAAAGGCCTATGAAAGAAATATCGTTAACAAATAATCCAATATTATGTAGGTGTCTAAACTTTCACATGATTGATTATCTTCAAGAAAAAATAGGAGTCAAGGTAAGTGGTGAATAATTAAAAAATATTTTTTTATTGTTTATTATTTATTGGATAATATAACATTTAAAATCGTAATAAAATATTAAACACTTTGTTTCACGGACACCACTGGTTACGTTTAATGGAAAAAAAATATGAAAATTATTATGTCTACTTCATTTCTTTTTTAAACATCTATCTATCTTTAAATAATTAGATATTTTAACAAGTGATTTGAATTCTCTTTTTATTTTCAGATTGTAAACAATCCTTTGATTCGTTGTTCTTTCTGGACTAAAGTAGGATGTTACAAGAAATACATACTTATATTGACCTTGTTCACATGTTCCCTAACTCTAGCTACAATAGGTGTATTAATTTGCATTACTTTTAATGAACATCTACCTGACAAGATAAAACACAAGATTCTTTACTACCTAAAACCTTCGGTTCTCGCAAATCCTAATAAAAGCATAACTGTTAAGTATTCAGAATGCGATGAAGAATTTGTTCTTAAGGAAATTATACCAGAGATAAAATTGCATAAGAAAATTGAAGTACGCCCGCAACCCATTAACGGAGCAATTGATGAGGATTTTAATTATTTTTTGAATATTTTCGATGTGCCTCAAATGGTTTTGGTCGTATTTACACCTAATTACTTAATGACTGCATATAGAAAAATTAATATTAAGAAAATAAGAGAAGCAATGATGAAATCACCGAACACTGTATACTTATTTACTGACATTGGTACAGAAAATTCTATTTATGCATATTTGAAAGAACAAAGAGATCTCCGAACAAGTGTTTTATGGAGCGACCCAAATATTTGGAATAAGCTGAATGCCGAACTCTCACATGGGTTGTATAAAATCAAAATGAAATTGACTCCATTTGAACAAAAACTACAGTCACTAAACGATAAGGAAAGATTAATAAAAGAAATGACAGATAATGATCCCACAAATACATTTATTTTCAGTCAGGTCTAGTTTGTCGTTTATTTTGTGTTAGTGAGGCAAAGACTGAATTCTTCGCTACTATCTGAATTAATCACACATTCCGTAGTGTCAGATCACAATATACTTTTGGTACAATATAGATGATTTGTAAAAATGTGTTAAAGTTAGGATTAAAATATAATAATTAATGTATAAAATTTTTACGAAAACGTATTTAATATTATAAAAAGTTTTATTTAAAATATCAATGCATCCTAGGAAATTATTTTTACCATTTCTCATTTATTGTGTATAGATCTTCAACACATTTATCAGGAAAAAGGTGTTGCTATAAAAATGTAATCAATGTTTAACTATTATTTCTACATGTGTATATATTGTAAAGGTATATTAATTACGTTTGACGGAAATTGTGTACTGTTAATGAGTTGTAAGCTTCTGCTTTAATAAAATATATACTTTATCAACATAAACAGTTTTTCTTTACTTATCCTAAATTGCTGATTATAATATTATATTGCATAACTTGCCGGCAGCTTCATCTGCTCGTCTCTTCTCTCCAAACTCAATTAATAATTGCTTATCCGTAAATTATTTTACAAATCCATATATTCTAAGATTGCTTATTATTATATATTTTAACAATTTATTAAGTTTATCCTTAATAATGAGAAGTTTTTTCTGCAGTGGAAAGCACTCCTATAAGTTGAATTAGATTTTCAGTTAATACATAACGCAATTTGTCTTGTTGTTTTGTTACATTGTAATTATGGTCAAAATTAGTTTGTTGTATGTCATGAAAATGAAAAAAAAAACAGATATTAAGTAGGTTATAAAGTATAACCATACAAAAATCTCAAAATGGTTTCCTTGTTTTTAATAATAATCGTAATACTATTACAAATCTTGGCATATACTCAAATCAGATATTTCTTTAGATTGCTAATATTAAACAACTTAATAAGAAAACATTTGTTACAAAATGTCTAGGGCGAATGAATTATAGTGCTGATATTATCTTTTGATTCCTTTCAAAGTTATGTCAGAAGGTTCCCTTCTTCATTCCAGTATTAAATGTATCTGAGTTAGCTATTTAAAGTTAAAATAGTATTATGACTTTACATATTTTATGTGACGATCTCATCCATAAATAAAATATATTTATTAAAAATGTAACTAGCAAAGGTTGAATGTGGAACCGAGGGAAGTAGTTGAATCCACAGTTTTTCTTAGCGTCACTATAGATACTATATTTCAATAGGGTACTAGGCTGGATTGACTAACAAACTTAGTTCTGCAGCATATGATATGGAAATAATAAAATCCCTTACCTTAGTGTCGTATGGTATCCTACTTTGGGATAACGCCGCTGTTATAAATACCATTTTTGTTTTACAAAAGAGAGCTATCCGTACAATTTACAATGCTAGGGATCGGGAAATATTATAATATACCCACGGTAGCAGGTCAGTATATTTTTGAAATTTAAAAAAAATATATATATAAGAATAATTTAATAAGGATAAGATAAGATAATGAGAATAATTTTATTAAGCACAGTTATATACATCATATAAACAACAGGAACAAACACAAGCTCGCTTTTGCTTGTTACTTGTTTTAAGGAAGTGAGTAATTTTTTTATGGTGTAATATATACACTTTTTCAACAAGTTTCCAGAAAACGTTCAGATTTTAACCTTTAACAAATTTAAAAAACTTGTAAATGAACATTTGTGTGCTTAAGGATACTACAGTATTACCGAATAACAAGAAAAAGATGTACCTGGGTATGAGGCGTCGCTTCGAAGCTACTTCAAGATTTATTATAAATGTTATTTAGGTCTTAAGTATGGCTTAAAAAAAAGACGAGCCTGCTAAATTTCTGTCGCCAGCTTTTCTCAGGTCAAGGGCAAATAACTCTCCGGCTAGCAGTAGCTTTGGCGACGAAAAACAGCTTTGAGTATATAATATCGAAATATTTCTAGACTGATGTTGTGAAATAATTAATAGTAAGAACTCCTAGTAGAGGTACCATGATTGCTAATAGTTTATGATACAAGTCAAATGATTTATGATAAAGTAAAATGTTGGTAACCAAACGTATAGTTTAAAATCAACTTTTCAGCAAATATGTATATATATATATATATATATATATATATATATAACAACGTAAATGTAACCGTCATGTATGCTTCATATCGCTCTCTAAATATATAAGTGCATTTAACTGAAATACAAAGAGTCAAGACAAACAAAAAACTATCATAGCAAAATATATTTTGGTCACACAGGCTCGATTTAGACAGTGATTGATAGCTACAGAGCCTGAATGTCAAAAAAATGTTACCAGTGACACGCGTGGCAGAATCCTATTACTATTGTATGTGTTCGGAATATATAAAATGAATATTCGAATAATAATTTACTAAATTGAAAATGATTGTATGGCTTACAACAAAAACAATAAATCCAACTTGTTTTGATGTTTGATGATATAAATAATAAAATTGTAGGTGCAATTATGTAACCTAGAAGTGGTACAACATAAAATATATTATCGACGTAAGAATTCTTTTCTTAATTAAACTATTAAAACTAAAACTACGAGTAAAACAAAATTGGAATATAAACTTACAAAGTACAAATTGCTGTCTATAGATATTATGCAAAACCTCGACTAACATTAATGATAGGAACCTTTCTGTATTACTAATATTATAAAGAAGAAAGATTTGTATGTGTGTGTGTGTGTGTGTTTGTGTGTGTATTTAAACAAGGTGTGTTATGGATCTGTTGTGATTAATGTAAGTGGTTGTGTAAGTGGTTAATTCAATTACAATACAATCGAAATCGAAAGATAACATTAATATATAATAGATTATATAAATATTATATGAATTATATGAATAGGTACAATTATTTAAGAAGTTTATGTAAAATTTTCCAATTTGATTATAAACAATACGCGGCATTGCGAAACCTTTCGCTTTAGTTGGTTATTTTAACCTGTTCATAAAATACTGCTCAATTATTCTCATTCAAATAGATATCCGTATAAACTATTATATTACTACAAAAACGAATATATAATAATATTTTACACCTTTAAATATTCTATACCTATGAATCTTCTAAAGATTATTAAGGGTAGCGATCACTAATGTTAACTGCATTACTAATACTAAAGTAAGCAAGATGTCCTCTAGAGAAAGTATTACGGTCGAGTGTTTCACGATATATCCACTTCACTTTACATCTATTATCAAAACCACAAACAAATACATTGAAAAACATATATTACATGAGTAGACTTTCAGTGATCTGGAACATTATCACGGACAATTTTTTAAATCGTCATCATAAATTTAATATTTCTAAAATTATTTTAGATTTTACTTTCAAGGTATGTCGATTAGTAAGTAGAATAATAAATACTCAGTGATTCGATATATCATTGGTAGGTTAATGATTACGTTAAGTTATTATGATGCTAATGCTTGTGAAGATATCCTCTGGTATGGAAGCTGACAGCCCACACACGGCTTCTAAATGGTCTCTCGAAATAAAATATATTTAGATGCATTCGTAATTGCAACAGTTTTGTAATTGTTTTGTGAAACAAACGTCCGTTTTCCATTAGTTTATCACGTGAGTATAGTTACTTTAAATGATACTCCTCCCACTCCGTCTTTTGAGGCTGCGGTCATATTCCCATAAAGGTAGTTTTATTCCATTACTGTGTAAAATATCGTGTAACTTAAATTTTCATCTGTTTTAAATTTTTCACTATTGTTGTCATCACTAGAGATATCTGGATGATTATAAATAAAATTCCATTGTGGCGATTTTCTTTCACAAACTAAACTAAACTAAACTTTTTAAAACTAAAAATATCGAACCAACTTTCTTTATTGGTATTTTCGGATCGATACGATATGGATACCCTAAAAATAGGCGAATACTGTCATCTTCAAGGTCGGCAATGCTCTTGCGATTCCCCGGATGTTGTAAAAGCTCGTGGGTGGCAGTGATCATTTGTTTTCAAACTTTCGCACGCCCATTTGACCTTCTCTTATATAAAAAAAGCCAGTCCCGAGCCGTATATGAAATGCAGTCTACAATTAGACTTTTAACCTTAAAAACTTTGTCTCTTATCTTATACATATACAGTACTCTCAACGTCAATATAATATTCAAAATTCAATATAATAAATATGACTCAATTGATACTACGCGGGATATCCACTTTAATATTCAACCAATGAAAAATTTCCAGTCATAAAATGCTGGCCCATATGAGTATTAAGAGGCATCGTACTTGAATATTGATGTTTATAACAGACGTGTAGACGTTGATACTTATATTAGTAAATGAGAAACACAATATATTATTAAATTTAATCTTTGAAATATATAATAAACTGCATATGTTTTCATTTAACCAAATAGAAAAAACAAAAACGCAAGCTAAGTTACTGAATTTTGATTTAGATTCCATTTCATCCATAAACAAACATTAGAAATGCTGTCTAAAATCTAGAATGAAGAATAGACAATTAAATTAATTACCAATAAAATAGTAATCATTTTCTTCGTTGTTGAGGATAATTTCCATTAATAGAATAAAAAAAAACTAAATCAAACTAAGCATAATATATTGTTCATACAATCTAATAACACAACGTAAAATCTCTATCGTCAATATAAAGAATGGTCAGTTCGAGGTTATCAGTAAAAGGATTGGAAAATTCGAACCCGTCTATCCCGGCTGCCTCTGCGAAACGTGACTTGTATTGTAACATATTTTGTGTTTACTGTGTTGTACTTATACAATGTACAAATATACTGTTCATAACGTTACGTATAATAAAATTGTAAGCTAAGTGTTAAATCGCATACACCAAATAGATAGGATGATTTTTGTCAAAAGCCATCTTTGTATCCTCGGAATAGTCATTATTATAATAAACTGTTTTTTATTATCGTCATTTCAATTGGTAATACTCTGAGGAATTGTTTGATATGCCACTAGCTTTAAGTTTTTACTATGGTACTCACATCGAAGAAAAATAAAACCTGTGAAGGATACACATACATCATTGCAGGACTGTATGTAAGTCGAAGTCATTCCAAACAAGCGTGGGCTACAAGCAACATAGTATTGGTGGTATTATTTTCATTAAAGCTACAATAGGGTTTTAGTATAGAAGTTTAGAGGTTGTCTTAAAATCCGCGTCACAACAACATGACGGTCCACCGTCTGATTGTTTGCTTCTTAAAACATAAAACAAAAATCTAATCAAAAAAGAGACAAAATGTTAATTTATATTGTAAAACTGCAACTGTAGCTTAGTATATAATATTGTTCAAATTCGTATAACAATAAATATTTTCTTGTTAAGGCTAAGTGTCCTATTACAAACAAAGAAAATGCAATGAAACATTAATACTGAAACACAAGGTTTAAAATAAATTAATTCACAGCATTATAGCTTTGTTGAGCTTTAAATGTAAATACGTCCGTGGATTTGGAAGCCAACAACTTTATTTGCTAGCGTATCGTAGAATAACTCCATCGAGCACCAACAGATGGCGCTGGCTTCCTAAAACCGCCAGAATACCATTATTTCCGACAAATATCTTATTATGCATAAGCTTCCATAATTATGTAAATCGAAATTATTAACTTTTTTATAAAGCACTAATTTTATAAATGCAATCTTATATAAAATAATAAATAAATCTATTCTTTTTTTGAATTAAAATATACGTTTCAAAATCTACTGTGAAAAAGAAATACATGACATTCACTTCGTTCCACTATTTAAAATCCGAACTCCACTATTTTTTCAATTATTTTAGCCAACCTCCATATCTGATTTTTTATTAACGGATCATGCAAAAAGTAGAACAAGTAAATAAAAGGTTTTTTCATAGATGGAATTTTTATTGCTGATATAAGTTCCGTTGGGTGCATATTGACAGCTAACGTCCCTCATTTATATAATATGAAGTAGAAAGCAATTATTGCAAATAAAATTACTATAGTAATATAGATAAGTGTACAAACAGAAATGGAATGATTTAAAACCATTTAGTTAACAAAACTTTGATGATGAACACCACACTCACATGATGAAACTCATTGAACTCTGCGATAATTCAGTTAGTTTCATCGGACAGTGATTTATCTCATATCCACATCAAACAGTTTACTGATATATGTTCTAATTGTGCACGGATGATGCGATAAAATATAATAAATACTAATAAAGCTTTGAGATGTTAACGATAAACAAAATTATACTCATTTGTACATATTAATGTATCTATAAGGAGATGGTGCTAATTAATACTTGTAAAGATTCAGTACCGTTTCATTCAATTTTCCCTCTTTTCTAACAGGATGATTGAAATGATTTGAAAGTATTTTCAACACTTGTAATCAGTAGTCTATAACTACGTTACCCAAAAAACTAATTCAAAAGCAACTGGAATAATTAGTTAATTTTTATATTTATCTATTCGAAAAATCTAGCTACAATTTTTTTCACTAAAATCATGTCTCATATGAATATATGGCAATATAACCTGATTTAAATAAAAACTCCCAACTGTTATCTTATAAATTAATATTCGACATTAGTATCTTAAATTTACGTCACCTAACTCACTGTAACTTTGATATTTAACCTACTTATCTATATTAAATTATTTTATTAAACTGTCCACTTTTACAATGTATTATTTATTGTTATAATGTTAAATAATATAAATTTAACATCTGTTATAATTCATATAATGTCAATACTCCCATCGCTCTGAGATTCAGAACTATATCGTAACCAACAAAATTGTTATTTTACTGTGTAGAAAATATTATTTGTACGTAAAATAATACGTTTTATTATTAATAAAACATGCTTTTAATTCAAATTATAGAATTACTCACTACAAATGAATTGTCTTTTCTGGAATCAATTGGTTATGGTTATTGTAGGGCTTAAACTGAAGGGCTCTTCCCGGGGAGCATGTCTTCACGTTAACATAACATGACATGGGTTCGTTGTTCAAGCCTTAGGGATGTAATAGGATAGAATTAATGCAATTTAATTTTTCTTTGGAAATTTCGTATTCACTTTGTTATTGAACATTTTATATGTAAGGTTATTTAATTATTATAATGTAATGTAAATTACATGGGTTTACATTCAGGAACTAATATATTTAATATGTTTTGAAAAAAGTCACAAAATACAATTACTTCATTTAATTTTAAACAAAATCAAGTGATTTAAACCGAATACAAAACGTTTCAAATAACATGATTTAGAATATTCGCATTATGTGTATGTCTCTTAAAATGTATGTCTTAAACAAGGAATAGCAACCTGGAGAACTCTTACTGATACAAAAGCAGCATCCCGGTCACGAAAAGGTTCTAAATCGCTTTGTGACGACAAGAAAAATATGTCCTTACGACATCCATATTACTACGTCATATGGAAGTTAAGATAAAGAATATCTGATAGAAAATATAAGAATATAATGTGTAGTAAAAATGTGGTACATATATAAAAACATTTTATATATTTTACTCTTGATACCAATTTTTTAACAACATAAAAATATATATATTATTTAAATTAATAGTTACTCTCGCTATATAATACAGTATCATATTTAGCATGTTATTATAAATGACTACCAAATGAATATTTATATCTATTTTACTTAAAATATTGTGATAAAATTAAATAAGAAACTTATACGGCAATATTTACATTAGTTCTCGTAAGCGGATTCATTTTAATCCGTATGTGTTGGTGCATTATAGAGATCTTTAATAGAATATTTCTTTATTGTCAGATATAATATTTTATGAGGGATGTGTTTTTTTTCCATCTCCATCCCCTAACTTATAAATATTTATACTTATGAGTTATACAATTTAACGGATACATTAAGAATATGGGGAAGGATACATTACTAATTGTCCATAAATATATCAATTAATGGTATATAACCTTTTGTTGCCGGAAGGCAAAGTAGTTTCTTAACACCGTCTAAATCAAATTAACATATATTTTACCTTTGCAAAAGATTGCTCCTCTGCACGTTAAATTTACTACATTCTACAAGTAAATGCTAAACATCTTCGGTCTTACCACAATTATCACAGTTGGCAGAGTTAAATGTTATTTAAAATGTAAATTTGTTTGGGAGATAGTGCCCCGAAAGTAATCTATGAGCTGTTATTATAAATTTCCTGTTGAAATTATTTTTACTAAACCACAGATATATCTATAAATGTATCACCGCTTCACTTAATAAATTATTTTTAAAGGAATCTATGGCCAGGATAAATACACACACATTCATATATTTGAACCAAATTAACAGAACAAAAAAATAATTCCCACAGTGACGTAAATGTATAAAACGTGTACTAAAGGACTAAGGGTTATATTTTTTTATTTTAAAACCACTTGTATCACGCTGAATGTGGACTTTTTTGTATATTTAACAAAATTTATTACTCATCGTTATTGTAAAAAAAATATTATTCGAATTATTAACACGGAAAATGATTATTTTCTTAATTTTGGGTCAATGACGCAATAATATTTCATTAGTGTCATTAGTTTTTCATTTATAATATAACAGATATCAAATTAATAGTTTTATAATATTAAAAAAACAGAGGATAATAGAATTAAATGGATCACAATATAAGAATAATCAATAAATATATTTTAAAATGTTTGTCTTTCACAATAGTAAAAGTACATTAGAACGTATTTTATCAGTTTCCACGACATTAAACAACGAGTCTCTGAAACCGTGCGTGATATCACAACCCTCAGCTGAGTGAACTATTCAAATCACAGCTATCAAGGTTACATTTATTTATCTTTAAAACAAAATAGAACAAGTGTTTTTCTGTTATTAAAAAATATTCAGAGATTTGAGTTTTTTTAAAGGCCTTTATAGATCTGCTTTCTTAATTGATTTAAAATAAATATTTTTTGATATAAGAATTAAGTAAACGAATAATTAACAAGGATAAACTGCAATGTGTGTCAACACAAATTAGAGTTTCCTGTCGCTGTGGATGTTATAACATTTACTGTTTTAATTTAGTTTTATAACTTCAAACATAAAAACAATTCAAACAAAAACAAATTGTTGTTAATGAGACATTTCTTTCAATTTAAGTAATTATGCTTTTAAATAATACTAAATGTGATACCGATGAAAACAAAGCAGATATGATTTACTGGATTTAGTTTATATATAGTAACGCATATATTTGTAAAATTGCTTCTGCTAATTTATGCTGAAAATATGGTATGACAAAGAACATTTTCAATTACTATATATTTACCATTATCTCATCGTGTTTGAGATTCATGATGTTCAATGTTTATCTGAAATAAATTTAAGACACCAAAATAAAATTATCAAGACAAAGAAAAAACTATCATAGTAAAATATATTTTTGTCAAATGGCTCGATTTAGACAGTGATTGATAGCTACAGAGCCTGGATATCAAAAAAATGTTACCAGTGACACGCGTGGCTGAATCCTATTATTATTGTAATGTGTTCGGAATATGTAAAATAAATATTTGAGTAACATTTTACTATATCGAAAATGATTGTATGGTTTTAAACAAAAACAATCAATCCCACTGTCCCTGTTGCTGAAATTGATGAATTTTGAATATAATAATATCATATGATATTTTTATAGACATATGTAATCGATCATATCTATTGTATTATATAACTTGATTGTTCACATATTATTATAGTTCTTATTTGTCGCAGAACCACAAACAAATATATTGTAAAACAAAAAAACACACATTACATAACTAGACTTTCATTGATTAATGTTCAAGGACTGACATTTTTTTTTAAGTTTTACCGTTATTGTAAGGTATAATTATTATTATTAAATTTATTTTATTTTTCCACTGTTGCGGTCATCACTAAGTATATCAGGATAATGAATAAAATTTCAGCGTAACGTTCTGCTACTGTGCGCTTTTAAGGACCTTTCTTCCATATATTACTAAGATGTCGAACGAACTTTGTCCAGCGGTATTTTCGGATCGATAGGACATGCATACCTTATAAATAGGCCAATACTCCCATCGCCAAGGCTGGCAAAGCTCTTGCAATTCCACGAATGTTGCAAGAGTTTGTAGATGGCAGTGATCCCTTGTCTTCAAAGATTCGCAAAATTGGCTGACTTGACCTCCTCTTATATAAAAATGTAGACTAATGACTTACTAACCTTAAAAACTTAGTCTGTTATCTTGTACATACAGTAGCTCTCAACGTCAATAGAATATTCAAAATTCGATTGTAAAAATATGACTCAATTAGTGTTACGATACGCGCGGGATTTCCACTTTAATAAAAACCAATGAAAAATATCCCGTCATAAAATGCTGGCCCATATGAATATTTAGAAACATCGTATTTAAATATTGATGTTTATAACAGGTATGAATATATGTTAAGATATAAAAAGATAAACTCATGAAACTATAACTAGTAACACTATATATTATTAAATTAAATGATTTAAATATATTATAATAAATTACACATGTTTTCATTTAACAAAATTGAAAAAACAAAAATGTAAGCTAAGTGACTGCATTTTGATAAAGACTTCATCATTTCATCCATAAACATACATAAGAGATGCTGTCTAAAAATCTAGAATGAAGAAAAGTTAAATCAATTACCAATAAGTTAGTAAACATGTTTTTCATTGTTAAGGATAATCCATTAATAGACCAAAAAAAAAACTAAATGAAACTAAGCATAATATATTGTTCATACTATGTAATAATACAACGCAAAATCTCTATCGTCAATATATAGAATGGTCAGTTCGAGACTATCAGTAAGAGGATTGGATAATTCGAACCCGTCTATCCCGGCTGCTCCTGCGAGACGTGACATGTGTTGTAAAACATATTGTGTGTACTGTGTTGTACTTATACAATATACATATACGTAGTTCATAACGTTACGTATAATAAAATTGTAAGCTAAATGTTAAATCGTGTACACGAAGTGGATTTATTGTTAGAGCTCTATATGGAAGTCAATAAACTGCTCAAATTTTATCATCAATTCAAATGGGAATACTCTGAGGAATTGTTGATATGGTACTAGCTTTAAATTTTTACTACAGTATTAATAAAACCTGTGGAAGATACACAGGTATAATTGTAGGACTGTATGTTAGTCGAAATCATTCCAAACAAGCATGGGCAAGTTAGTATTGGTTGTATTATTCTCTTCTCTTCTCAAACACAAAACAAACACTTAACAATCTAATCAAAACGGATACAAAATGTAAAAGGATAGTTTTATGACATAAAATATAATTCTATAACATTATTGCTGAAACACAAGGCTTAAAATTATTTGAGTTATTCACAGCCTTATAGCTTTGTTGAGCTTTAAATGTAAATAAGTCCATATATTTGGAAGCCAACAACACTATTTGCTAGCGTATCGTAGAGTAACTCCATCGAGCACCAACAGATTGCGCTGGCGTTCCAAAACCGTCAGAATACCATTATTTCCGACACATATAAATAGTTTTATATTATCTTTTTATGAATAAGCTTCGATAATTATATAAATAAAATTATAATTTTTTTATTCCATCTTATAAGAAATTATAAATAAAACTATTTTTTTTTATTAAAGTTTACGTTTAAAAATCTACTGTGAAAAATCAAAACATGACATCCATTTCGTTCCACTATTTAAAATCCGAACTCCACTATTTTTTTATTTATTTCCGCCAACCTCCATGTCTGAATTTTTGTTATAGGATCACGCAAATAGTAGAACAGGTAAATAAAACGACGATTTTCATAGATGGAATTTTTATTGCTGATATAAGTTCCGTTTCATGTCTATGTTTACTGCTAACGTCCGTCATTTAAGTACCTAATGTGAAGTAGAAAACAATTATTGCAATTAAAATTACTATAGTATTATAGTTGAGTGAACGAACAGAAATAAAATGATTTAACCCATTTAGTTAATAAAATTTTGATGATGAACGTCATACACGTTACTATGAAACTCATTGAACTCTGCGATAATTCAGTTAGTTTCATCGGACAGTGATTTATTTCATATCCACATCAAACAGTTTACTAATATATGTTTTAGTTAGGCAAAGATGATGCGATAAAATATGATAAGTACCCACAAAGCTTTGATATGTTAACGATAAATAAAATAGTACTTACTTGTTGCCATATATCGATAAGGAAATGATACAAATTAATACTTGTAAAGATTTAGTACCGTTTCATTCCATTTTACTTTGACAGATGATTGAAAGAATTTGAAAGAATTTTCAACACTTGTGATAAGTTGTCTAACACGCAAGAAGAAAAATATAACTCGAATAACATTACATTTATCCATTTGAGATATCTAGCTACTATCTTTTGTCATTAAATGTGTATATGGCAATATAACCAGATTTAAATGAAAACTTCCAACAGTTACCTTATAAATTAATATTCGACATTAGTATCCCAAATGTACGTCTCCCAACTCACTGTAACTTTGAGATTTAACCTACTAATCTATATTAAATATTCGAAAAGACCACTTTTATAATTTATTTTTATTGTTTATAAATTGAGCATCTGTAATCGTTTACATAATGGTAACGCTTCCATCGCTCTGAAAGTCGGAACTGTAACCAGCAAAATTGAATAGTGTTATTTTACAGTGCGATAAAAAAATATTAATAATACGTTTTATATCTGTTAATAAAACATGTCTTTAATTAAAATTATAGAATTGCTTACTAAAAATGAAAAGTCTTTTCTAGATTAAATTAGTTGTGATTATTGTAGGTCCTTAAGTGAAGGGCTCTTCCCAGGGTTTCCCTTCTTATGTTAACATAACATGACATGGGTCCGTCGTTCAAGCCTTAGGGATGTAATAGGATAATTAATACAATTTATTTGTTCTTCGGGACTTTCGTGTTGATTTTGTTATAGAACATTTTATATATAAGGTTATTTAATTATTATAATATAATGTGAATTATATAGGTTTACATTCAGGTACTAATATCTGCCTACCCTTATCCCATTTTGGGGTCGGCACAGTATGTTTTTTCCTTACATACTCTCCTGTTACTCGTCATCTCTGTATACACTCCCTTCTTCTCCATATCCTCTTTCACGCAATCCATCCATCTTTTCTTCGGCCGTCCTCTACCTGTTCATCCCTCCAGTACTGGACCAGACTCCAGACTGGTAACGGTACTCCGTCGAACAAAATAGGAACAAAACTGGAGACACCGCCGAAATCGCAGAACATGTGCTCTGTTTTAGTTCTGCTCACTTCCAGGCTGACACTCTTCAGCTTTTGTTGCCATTTTACCAGTCTACTCTGCATCTCAATTCCATCCTCGCTGACAAGAACAATATCATCAGCAAAAAGCATGCACGAGGCTGCCTCTTCCTCTATGTCCAATGTCAGAGAATTAATTATTAACAAGAAGAGGTAGGGACCCAAAGCCGACCCTTGATGCAAACCCACTGCCACATTGAACTTGTCGGTGTTTTCAGCGGCCGACCGGACTTGTGTACTAGATCAACTGTACATTGCACGAACCAACTCAACATACTTCCCAGGTATACCCTTCTCTTTCAAAGCCCACCATATCACATTACGGGGAACCCGGTCGTATGCCTTCTCGAGATCACCATGATCACGAACACCATGTGCAAGTTCTTGTGGGCTCGTCTGTATTTCTCACACAACTGACGAAGAGCGAATACAGCATCCGTCGTACCCCGACCAGGCATAAAACCGAACTGGTTCTCCGGAACATCACTCTCGTCTCGCATCCTTTTCTCTATCACTTTCTCCCACACTTTCATACTATGTGACACGAGCTTTATACCCCGATAACTGTTGCAGTACCTTTATTTTTCAGGTAGTAATATATTTCGAACAAAATTAACGGACCAAAGACATAATCCTCGCAGTAATGGAAACGTATTATACGTTTACTGGAGGACTAAGTGTTATGTTTTTTTTATTTTAAAGTCAGTTATTTTACGATAAACCTAACCTTATTTAATCTTTTCAACAAAATTTATTGTTTATTGTTATATCTTTAATTTAAATATTAGAAATATTCAAACTGATATTTTTTTAATTTTGGGGCAATGGAGCAATAATGTTTTATTATAAAGTTATTAGTTTTTTGTTTATAATAATAGATATCAAATTTTGAGTTTCATAATATTAAAAAACAGAGGATAATAAAAATAAATGAATCACAATATAAGGATAACCAATAAATATATTTCAAAATGTTTGTCTTTCACAATAGTAAAGTACATAAGAACGTAATTTATCAGTTTCCAAAACATTAAACAACGAGTCTCCGAACCCGTGCGTGGTATCACAACCCTCAGCTGTGTGAACTATTCTAATCATAGCTACTATCGTTACATTTATTTATTTGTGAAAGTAAACAGAAGAACTCATCATACATCATCATCTTCCTGCCCTTATCCCATTTTGGGGTCGGCACAGTATGTTTCTTTGTTCCCGGGCTAGCTTCTCGCGTGGCACCGGTATTACCATACTGCTTTAAAGATTTGGCTTAATTTTACGGCCGGCCGCCTGCCTGACGCCAACCCTCCTTGGGAAAAGTAATTAAATTAAATTACAAAAAAAAATATACAATATAAATAACATAACAATTACAAAAAATTAAATAACAGTAACAACAATAATAAATTAAATAACAGAAGAACTATTTTTCTATTATAAAAAAGTATTGAGATATTTGAAACTACTTTAAAAATACATTTACAGATCTGCTCTCTTTATTGCTATGATAATAATTAAGTGAATGAATAATTACAATAATAAACTTTTTTGAAGATATCTCTAATCTGTTTCTCTATCGTTGTGTACAAACGTGAGGTTTTGTGCGTCTTCTATAGTATATACATCGGCGACTGTTTTGTAGAACTCTTTGATCTGAATTTTATTATCACACAGCATATCATCACCAGCAATTCCATCCCTACCACCTGGATATGTGGCGATTCGTAACTGTACCTTTTCAGGAACCTTTCTTCCACATACCACTAAAATGTCGAATGAACTTTTTTATCGGTATTATCGGATCGATACGACATGGGTACCTTAAAAATAGGCCAATAATCCCATCTCCGACGCTGGTAACGCTCTTGCTATTCCTCCGAAGATGAGAGAGTTCATGGGTGGTAGTGATCATTTGTCTTCAAAGATTCGAAAAATTCGCTCACTTGACCTTCTCTTAAATAAAAATGTTATCTAATGACTTACTAACCTTAAAAACTTTGTCCGTTATCCTATATATATACAATAGCACTCAACGGCAATAGAATATTCAAAATTCGATAGTGGAAATATGACTCAATTGGTACTACGATACCCGCGGGATTCCACTTTAATATACAACCAATGAAAAATATCCCTTCATAAAATGTTGGCCCATTTGAGTATTTAGAGGCATCGTATTTAAATATTGATGTTTATAATAGGTACATGTAGATGTTGAGACTTAAATTATTAAATGAAAAACACTATATATATTAAATTTAATAATTGAAATATATTATAATAAATCGTGCATGATTTCATTTAATAAAATAGAAAAAACAAAGTGACTGGGTTTTGTTGTAAACTTCATTTCATCCATAAAAATACATAAAAAATACTGTCTAAAAGTCTAGAATGAAGAAAAGACAAATCAATCAATTACCAATAAATTAGTAAACATATTCGTTGTTAAGGATAATTTCCATTAATGAAAAAAAAAAAAAAAGTGAGAATAATATATTATTCATACTATGTAATAACAAAACGTAAAATCTCTATCGTCAATATAAAGAATGGTTAGTTCGAGGCTATCAGTAAGAAGATTGGACAATTCGAACCCGTCTATCCCGGCTGCTCCTGCGAGACGTGACTTGTATTGTAATACATATTGTGTTTACTGTGTTGTACTTATACAATATACATATACACAGTTCATTACGTTACGTATTATAAATTTGTAGGCTATATGGTAAATCGTATAGACGAATCCATTTCTTGAAAAAAAACATCTAATCCATACATGATTTTTTTTAAAGCCTTCTGTATCTCTGACTAGTAATTGTAAATTAAAAGTATTTTCAGAGCTCTGCGTGGATACAATAAACTGCTTAAAATTGATCATTAATTCAAATGGGAATACTCTGAGGAATTGTTGATATGGTACTAGCTTTAAAATATTACCACAGTAACCACATCGAATATAAATAAAATCAGTGGAAGATACACATGTATAATTGTGGGACTGTATGTTAGTTGAAATCATTCCAAACAAGACGTTAGACGTTGTCTTAATGTCCGCGTCACAACAACATGACGGTCCACCCTCTGATTGTTTGCTTCTTAAAACATAAAACAAAAATCTAATAAAAAAAAGAGACAAAATGTAAATTTATATTGTAAAACTGCAAGATAGTTTTATAATATTGTTTAAATTCGTATAAATATAAATTTATATTGTAAAACTGCAACTGTAACATAGATAGTATTATAATATTTTTCAAATTCGTATAACAATAAATATTTGCTTCCAATAAATTATAAAATAAATTATAGAAAAAATATTTCTAAATTAAAAGTAACATGTAAAATTTGAAAGGGAATATGTGACGATATTGAAGTAATATACGTATAATGTATAATAATTTACAGCATTATAGCTTTGTTGAGCTTTAAATGTATATAAGTCCATAGATTTGGAAGCCAACAACACTTTGCTAGCGTATCGTAGCGTAACTCCATCGAGCACCAACAGATGGCGCTGGCATCCCAAAACCGTCAGAATACCATTATGTCCGATATGCATAAACAGTTTCATATTATCTTTTTATGAATAATGCTATAATGAAGCTTCGATAATTATGTAGATAAAATTATTAAATTTTATATAAACCACTGATTTTATAAATGCAATCGTTTATCTTATATAAAATTATAAATAAAACTATTCTTTTTTGAATTAGAATTTACGTTTAAAAATCTATTGTGAAAAAGAAAAACATGACATTCATTTCCTTCCACTATTTAAAAATGCGAACTCAAGTATTTTTTATTTATTTTTGCCAACCTCCATGTCTGAATTTTTGTTAATGGGTCACGCAAATAGTAGAATAAGTAAATAAAACGGTTTTTTCATAGATGGAATTTTCATTTGTGATATAAGTTCCGTTGGGTGTATATTGACAGCCGTCTATCTTTTATATAATATGAAGTAGAAAACCATCATTGCAATTAAAATTACAATAATAATATACATGAGTATACGAACAGAAATGAAAATAATTTAACCCATTTAATTAACAAAATTTTGATGATGAACATCACACTCACATTACTATGAAACTCATTGAACTCTGCGATAATTCAGTTAGTTTCATCGGACAGTGATTTATCTTATATCCACATCAAACAGTTTACTGATATATGTTTAGCAATGCACAGATGGTACGATGGTACGATGGTACGAAAAAATATAACTAGGGGCGCCAACAGACCCTCAATTTTATCGCGAAATCTTGGGTGCCGTTTGCCTACCGAGCGAAACGAACCCAGTGTAATGACTCATCGTTTCCCATTGACTTCAATGACATTTTGCAATTATTTTTTTAAACCTTCTCCTAATGTCTCTTTGATTAAAAATTTCATAATTTTCTGTCACGTAGTTTTGAGCTTATTCGTGACAAAGAATGTGAAAAAGTCTCCAGAAGAACGCTCAACTTGCTTCCTTAATAAATACTAATATAGCTTTGAGAAGTTAATGATAAATAAAATAGTACTTGTTTGTTAATATAAATCCATAAGGAATAGTAGAAATTAATATTTGTAAAGATTCAGTACCGTTTCAGTCCTTTTTACCTCGTTTCTAGCAGGATGATTTAAATGATTTGAAAGAATTTTCAACACTTGTGATAAGTCGTCTATCAGACCAGAAGAAAAAAAAATTAACTCAATTAACATTATATTTACCTATTCGAGAAATATAGCTACTTTATTTTGTCACTAAATTCAAACATCTCATATGAGTATGGCAATATAACCTGATTTTAAAGAAAACTTCCGACTGTTATCTTATAAATTAATATTCGATATTAGTATCCCAAGTGTACGTCACCCAACTCACTGTAACTTTGAGATTTAATCTTCTTAGTTATATTAAATTATTTTATTAAATTGTCCATTTTTACTATTTATTTTTTATTGTTTATAAATTGAACATCTGTAATAATTTATATAATGTTAATACTCCATCGCTCTGAGAGTCAGAACTATATCGTAACCAACAAAATTATTATTTTACTATGTAGAAAATATTATTTGTACGTAAAATAATACGTTTTATTATTAATAAAACATGCTTTTAATTCGAATTATAGAATTACTTACTACAAATGAAATGTCTTATCTGGAATAAACTAGTTATGATTATTGTAGGTCCTAAAGTGAAGGGCTCTTCCCAGGGAGCATGTCTATACGTTAACATAACATGACATGGGTCATTCTAGCCTTAGGGATGTAATAGGATAATTAATTCAATTTATTTGTTCTTTGGGAATTTCGTGTTGACTTTGTTATTGAACATTTTATATATAAGGTTATTTTATTATTATAATATAATGTGAATTACATGGGTTTACATTCATATAGTAATACATTTAATATTTTTTGAAAAAGTCACAAAATATAATTCATATTATCTATAACTATCTATTTTCTGATTGAAGAATAAAATGAACGAATAATTAATAAGGATATACTGCAGTGTGTCAACACTAATTTAACAGTTTCCTGTCGCTGTGGATGTTAAAATATTTACTGTTTTGATTTAGTTTTATTACCTCAAACATAAAAACAATTCACTTCAATTTCTGTTGTATTAATATTATAAAGAAAAAAGATTTGTATGTATATATGTGTGTGTGTGTGTGTGTGTGTGTGTGTGTGTGTGTATGCGTGTATTTAAACAAGCTGTGTTATGGATGTGTTGGTCAAGTGGTTAATTAATTCAATTACAATCGAAACGAATGATAACATTAATATATAATTGATCATATAAATATATATTATTACATAAATAGGTACAATTATTTAAAAAAGGAGTTTATGTAAAATTTTACAATTTTATTACAAAAAATATGCGGCATTGCGAAACCTTTCGCTTTAGTTGGGTATTTTAACTTGTTCATAAAATACTGCTCATTTATTCTCATTTAAATAGATATCCGTATAAACTATTATATTACTACAAAACCGAAAATATATAAAAAAATGTTCAATCTTTAAACATATGATTCTTCTAAAAATTATTAACGGTAGCGATCAATAATGTTAACTGCATTACTAATACTACAGTAAGCAAGATGTCCTCTAGAGAAAGTATTAGGGTCGAGTGTTTCAAGATATATCCACTTCACTTTGATCTCTACATTTGTGATGATGACGGCAAGTTGTGAAAAATATTTTTAAGTAAATAAAGTATTACTGAAATACAATTTCATAAATACCTCTTTCAGATTTCAGTCTATTTGAAAACTATTTAAGAATAAATTATACTTGTATCTAAATGAGTTTGTCAGAATAAAGAGATATTACTACTTTCATAGTTACATACTGAGGAGAAATATTATAAGTATTGAATTGTATTGTATAAGCTGCAGCTGAATTTGATACATTTTAAATATAATAATATATACATATGCTATTTTATACATATATATATAGTAATATCTATTATCAAACCACAAACAAATACATTGAAAAACATATATTACATAAGTAGACATTCATTGATAATGTTCCAGTCCTGACATTTTTGTAAGCCATCATAAAGTTAATATTTCTAAAATTATTTTAGGTTTTACTTTAAAGGTATATCGATTAGTAAGTAGAATAATAAATACTCAGTGTCCGATATATCATTGATAAGTTAATGATTAAGTTAAGTTATTATGATGCTCATGCTTGTGAAGATATCCTCTGGTATGGAAGCTGACAGCCCATGCTCAGCATCTAAATGGTCTCTTCAAATAATATATATTTAGATGCAGTCGTAATTGCAACAGTTTTGTTATTGTTTTGTAAATAAAATAACAAACGTCTGTTCTCCATAAGTTTATCAGGTGAGTAGTAAGACGAACCTCCTAAATTTTTTCCTATAGTGACTTTAAATGATACTCCTCCCACTCCGTCTTTTGAGGCTGTAGTCATATTCCCATAAAGGTAGTTTTATGCTATTACTATGTAAAATATCGTGTAACTTTTCACTACTGCTGTCATCACTAGAGCTATCTGGATGATTATAAACAAAATTCCATTGTGGCGATCTGCTACTGTTATTTTAAAATAAATTGCGCATGTTTTCATTTAACTAGATAGAAAAAACAATGTGACTGGGTTTTGATGCAGACTTTATTTCATCCATAAACCTACATTAGAAATATTGTCTAAAAATAGAAATAAGATATAAAATAGAATGAAGTATAGACAAATCAAATACCAATAAATTAGCAAAAATGTTCTTCGTTGTTGAGGATAATCCATTAATAAAAAAAAAGTTAAATCAAAGTACAAGTCAATAAACTGCTTAAATTTTATCATCAATTCAAATGGGAATACTCTGAGGAATTGTTGATATGGTACTAGCTTTAAATTTTTACTACAATAGCCACATCGAATATAAATAAAACCTGTGAAAGATACACATGTATAATTGTGGGACTGTATGTTAGTCGAAATCATTCCAAACAAGCGTGGGCAAGATAGTATTGGTTGTATTATTTTTATTAAAACTACAATATGGTTTTATTATCAAAGTTTAGAGGTTGTCTTAATATCTGCGTCACAACAACATGACGGTCCACCGTCTGATTGTTTACTTCTTAAACATAAAACAAAAATCTAATTAAAAAAGAGACAAAATGAAAATGTATATTGTAAAACTGCAACTGTAGCATAGATAGTTTTATAATATTGTTTAAATTCGTATAACAATAAATATTTTCTTCTAATAAATAATAGAAAAAATATTTCTAAAATAAATGTAACTTGTAATTTTAAATTTAAAAGTGAATATATCACGATATTGAAGTAATATTCGTCTAAGGTATAATAATTGTCAACGGGTTGATGAAGAATACGACAGTTTCTTTTATAATTCACATATTTGATTAATAATATAGAAAAGGATATTGAAAACTGACACAGTTTACGTTCTCGTGTATATATTTTAATAATATGTAATACTTGGAACTGATGATAACGCAAACTTTAAAGTCAAATTGTAAGGATCATATTAATATGAGGAACTGTTTATATTTAATATAAAAGATTTGTTAAGGCTAAGTGTCTTGTTACAAACAAAGAAAATGCAATAAAACATTATTGCTAAAATACAAGGCTTAAAATAATTTGAGTTATTCACAGCATTATTTATAGCTTTGTTGAGCTTTAAACGTCCGTAGATTTGGAAGCCAACAACACCATTTGTTAGCGTATCGTAGCGTAACTCCATCAAGCACCAACAGATGGCTACGCTAGCGTTTCAAAACCGCCAGAATACCATTATTTCCGACACATATAAATAGTTTTATATTATCTTTTTATAAGTAAGTTACCATAGTAATGTAAATTGAAATTATTTTATAAATCACTAATTTGTAAAATGCAGTCTCATATAAAATTATAAATAAAAGTATTCTTTTTTAAATTAGAATTTACGTTTAAAAATCTACTGTGAAAAAGAAGAACATGACATCCAATTCGTTCCACTATTTAAAATCCGAACTTCAGTATTTTTTATTTATTTTTTCCAACCTCCATGTCCGAATTTTTGTTAACGGATCACGCAAATAGTAGAACAAGTAAATAAAACGGTTTTTTCATAGATGGAATTTTTATAGCTGATATAAGTTCCGTTCCGCGCCTATATTGACAGCTAACGTCCGTTATTTATATAATATGAAGTAGAAAACCTTTGTTGCAATTAAACTTACTATAATAATATAGATGAGTACGAACAGAAATGGAATGTTTTTTAACCATTTAGTTAACCAAATTTTTATGATGAACATCAATCACACTCACGTTGAACTCTGCGATAATTTAGTTAGTTTCATTGGACAGTTTTGTATCATATAGTGTGATAAAGAACATTTTCAATTACTATATATTTATCATTATCTCATCGTGTTTGAGATTCATGATCTCCAATGTTTAACTGAAATAGTTTAAGACACCTAAATAAAATTATCAAGACAAAGAAAAAACTATCATAGCAAAATATATTTTTGTCACACAGACTCGATTTGACAGTGATTGATAGCTACAAAGCCTAGATGTCAAAAAAATGTTACCAGTGACACGCGTGGCAGAATACTATTATTATTGTCCGTGTTCGGAATTTGTAAAATAAATATTCGAATAACAATTTACTACATCGGAAATGATTCTATGGTTTTCAATAAAAATAATCAATCCCACATATTTTTGTAGTTTGATTTTTAGTTGGTTATTTCAACCAGTTCATAAAATATTGCTCAATTTTTCTCAATCAAATAGAGTATATATAGCCGTCTAAATTATTGTATTATAAGAAAAACTAATATATAATAATATGTTAAACCTTTAAATATATTAATCTTCTAAAGATTATTAACGGTAGTGATCAATAATATTAACTGAATTACTAATACCATAGTAAGCTTGCTTATTTACTTACTTGCTTACTTATTTAGAAGACATCTTGATGTCCTATAGCATTGAAGTATTAGGGTCGAGTGTTTCAAGATATATCCACTTCACATTGATCTCTACATATGTGATGATGATGACAAAAGTTGAGAAAAATATTTTTTAGTAAATCAAATTAAAAAATCCACAAATATCTCTTTCAGATTTCAGTATAATTGAATATTACTTAAAAATAAATTATACTTGTTTTTAAATTAGTGTCAGTTTGAAGAGATATTAATACTTTCATAATAACATACTGAGGAAAAATATAATAAGTATTGGAATATACTACAATTGAATATGATAAATTTTAAATATAATAATATATAACATACGATATTTTTATAGATATATATATAGTCGTTCATATCTATTGTTCACAAATTATCATAATTATTATTTGTCGCAAAACCACAAACGAATACATTGAAAAACATATCTTACATAAGTAGACTTTCTTTGATAAGAATCCAGGACTAAAATCTTTTTTTAAATTTTCATCAAAAAGTTATTATTTCCAAAATTATTTTAAGATTTATGTTATCGCCAGTACTTTCGGAGGGTATTTGTAACATTCTCGATACTTGATGCGTGAAGTTTGCCATGATTAATTGGTAAAGGAGGGTAGCACCGCTATTACGAAACTTGCCTCTAGACGGTATATAAGTCACTCGCTGGTCAGTTGAGCTCATTCGTATCGTGGAACTGCTAGTATCAAGAAGTGAAGTCGCTAGTGATTAGTGAATAGCGACTATAGTGGTTAATAGATTATACCGCGGGAAGTAGTCTTCTAATATCAGAAGTGGTTGTGAAACATTGCCCACCGCCATGCCTCAGCGAAAAAGGAAAACCCATAGACAATCTCGAAGAGCATCAACATGAAGTTCAAATACCGATTCAGTACCTCGACAAGTAGCAGCTCTGATGAGTATCACAAACGAAATAAATACGTCATAAATCACCTCACAGGCTGATTGGTTACTTTCCGTACAACTACAAGATCCAAGCATTTGTAGTATTCGAGATATCTTACAATCAGGAGAGGCCGAGGCAAACTTTTGGGGAATAAAATTTACAGACGAACAGAATATGGTAGACGCTGGCTCGTGTCTAGACAATGTATATGATATGCAAGGAGCAGAACAAAGTACCAGGCCATATAATAGCACAACATGTATTGAAAACATGAAACCATGGATACAACCAGTGGAGATAATGATAGAAATAATAACAACAAGGATAGAAATAATGATTTGTAATCCAGATGTTATCAAAGGTTGATTAAAGGACGTCAATATGGTGGTGCAGTAGATATCCGTTGTGAACACTACTGTACCGGTAATGTGGTGAAACACGTTTAGAGTGGCCTCAGGCATCTCTATTCTAAACCATGATTTACAAGTGACTTAAGACCTTCCGAAATAATGATTTGTAATCCGGATGTTATCAAAGATTGATTAAAGATTGTCAATATGGTGCTGCAGTAGATATCCGTTGTGAACACTACTGTACCGGTAATGTGGTGATACACGTTTAGAGTGGCCTCAGGCATCTCTATTCTAAACCATGGTTCTGCAGTAGATATCCGTTGTGAACACTACTGTACCGGTAATGTGGTGATAAACGTTTCGAGTGGCCTCAGGCATCTCTATTCTAAACCATGGTTCTGCAGTAGATATCCGTTGTGAACACTACTATATTGGTAATGTGGTGAATGTCTAATGTATTTGCTTCGAACATAGGATGTCAATATGGTGCTGCAGAAGTGACTTAAGACCTTCCAAGGTTTAATGATCTTAATTACCGCACAGACATATAGAGACATCTTATGACACATATTATTTTTATACATTCTCTCTGAATCCAATTTTAACATTTGGAAAAGAATAATTGTTATATAATCGTGAATTATTTACTAAGTGTTATTATTAATTATTACAGTTCTCAGCAATAACATCAGACTAAGACGTAATTCGAGGGCGAATACGTTGCAGGAAGGCCGGATGTTATCGCCAGTACTTTCGGAGGGTATTTGTAACATTCTCGATACTTGATGCGTGAAGTTTGCCATGATTAATTGGTAAAGAGGGTAGCACCGCTATTACGAAACTTGCCTCTAGACGGTATATAAGTCACTCGCTGGTCAGTTGAGCTCATTCGTATCGTGGAACTGCTAGTATCAAGAAGTGAAGTCGCTAGTGATTAGTGAATAGCGACTATAGTGGTTAATAGATTATACCGCGGGAAGTAGTCTTCTAATATTTACTCTTATGGTGATGATATATTAATTAGTAGGAAGAATAATAAATACTCAGTGATTCGATATATATAAATTAACGAAGTTATTATGATGCTCATGCTGGTGAAGATATTCTCTGGTATGAAAGCTGACAGCCCACATGCAGCATTTAAATGATTTCTCCAAATAATATATATTTAGATGCAGTCATAGTTGCGACAATTTTGTAATTTTTTGGTGATAACATTACAAGAGTCCGTTTTCCATTACTGCATCAATTCCTTAAATTACTTAAATAATAGTCCTCCACTCTAAATTTTTTGTTTTATTCCATTATTGTGTAATATATCGTCTAACTTTGACTTTTCTTCTGTTTTAAATTTTTCACTATTGCCGTCATCATTTGAGTTATCCGGATATTATATCATAAATAAAATTCCATTGTGGCGATCTTCTTTTTTCAAGGATCTTTCTTCCACATACCACTAAAATATCGAAGGAACTTTCTTCATCGGTAGTTTTGAATCGATAGCACATGAAAATTTTAATAATAACCGAATAGTCAAATCTCTAAGGCCGGTAACGCTCTTGCTATTCCCCGGATGTTTCAAGAGCATTTGTCTTCAAAGATTCGCACGCTCATTTGACCTCCTATTAAAAAAAAAATTCCCGAGCCGTATATAAAATGCAGTCTAATGACTACAATTAGACTTTATAATCTTTAAAACTTTGTCTGTTATCTTATACATACAGTAGCTATCAACGTCAATAGAATATTCAAAATTCGGTTGTGGAACTATGACTCAATTGATGTTACGATACGCGCGGGATTTCCACTTTAATATCCAACCAATAAAAAATATCCCGTCATAAAATGCTGGCTCATATGACTATTTAGAGGCATCGTGTTTGAATATTTATGTTTATAACAGACGTGTAGATGTTGAGACTTATATTATTAAATGAGAAACACTATATATTATAAAATTTCAATATTGAAATATATTAAAATAAATTGCGCATGTTTTCATTTAACAAAATAGAAATAGAAATAGAAATTGGGTTTTGATGTAGACTTTATTTCATCCATAAAAATACATAAAAATTACTGTCTTAAAATCTAGAATGAAGAATAGACAAATAAATCAATTACCAATAAATAAGTAAACATGTTCTTCGTTGTTGAGGATAAACCAATTATAGAAAAAATAAGCTAAATCAAAGTAAGCATAATATATTATTCATACTATGTAATAACAAAACGTAAAATCTCTATCGTCAATATTAAGAATGGTCAGTTCGAGGCTATCAGTAATAGGATTGGATAATTCGAACCCGTCTATCAAGGCTGCTCCTGCGAGATCTGACTTGTGTTGTAATACATATTGTGTTTACTGCGTTGTACTTATACATTATACATATACACAGTTCATAACGTTACGTATAAGAAATTTGTAGGCTATATGTTAAATCGTAAACAGAAACGGATTCGCCGTTTCTTAAAAAAAACATCTAATCCATAGATGATTTTTTTAAAAGTATCTCTGAATAGAAATTGTAAATTAAAAGTATTATCAGAGCTCTACGTGGATACAATAAACTGCTTAAATTTTATCATCAATTCAACTGGGAATACTCTGAAGAATTGTTGATATGGTAATAACTTTAAATTTTTACTACAGTAACCACAACGAATATAAATAAAACCTGTTGAAGATACATATGCATAATTGTAGGGCTGTATGTTAGTCGAAATCATTTCAAAAGCGTGGGCAAGATAGTATTGGTTGTATTATTTTCAATAGAGCTACAATATGATTTTATTGTCGATGTTTAGAGGATGGCTTAATGTCCGCGTCACAACATCATGTCATAGATAGTATGATTGTTTGCTTCTCAAACATAAAATAACAATCTAATCAAAACGAGTTTTTAAATTATTTGAGTTATTCACATCATTATAGCTTTTTGGAGATTTAAATGTAAATAAGTCCACAGATTTCTAAGCCAACAACACTTTGCTAGCGTATCGTAGCGTTACTCAATCGAGCACCAACAGATGGCGCTGGCACTCCAAAACCGCCAGAATATCACTACACTATCCGAAATATATCAATAGTTTTATATTATCTTTTTAAGAATAAGCTTCTATAATTATGTAAATAAAATTATTAAATTTTTTATAAACCACTAATTTTATAAATGCAATCTTATATACAATTATAAATAAAACAATTTTTTTTTAATTAAAGTTTACGTTTAAAAAATCTACTGTGAAAAACAAAAACATGACATCCATTTCGTTTAACTATTTAAAATCCGAACCCCAGTATTTTTTTATTTATTTTTGCCAACCTCCATGTCTGAATTTTTGTTAACGGATCATGCAAATAGTAGAACAAGTAAATAAAACGGTTTTTTCATAGATGAAATTTTTATTGCTGATAAAATTCCATTTCGTGTCTGTATTGACAGTCGTCCATCATTTATATAATATGAAGTAGAAAACAATTATTGCAATTAAAATTTCTATATTAATATAGACGAGTGTACGAACAGAAATGGAATGATTTTAACCCATTATTTAACTAAATTTTGATGATGAACATCAATCACACTCACATTACTATGAAACTCATTGAACTATGCGATAATTCAGTTAGTTTCATCGGACAGCGATTTATCTCATATCTCATATTTTACTGATTTATTTTCTAGTTATGCACGGATGATGCGATAAAATATAATAAATACGAACAAAGCTTTGAGATGTTAACGATAAACAAAATTGTACTTATTTGTTATAAAGAGATACAGGATGGTTGAAATGATTTCAAAGTATTTTCAACACTTGTAATCAGTAGTCTATAACAACATAACCCAAAAAACTGGAACAATTAGTTAATTTTTATATTTATTTATTCGAAAAATCTAGCTACAAATTTTGTCACTAAAATCATGTCTCGTATGAGTATATTGCAATATAACCTGATTTAAATGAAAACTCCCGCCTATTATCTTATAAATTATTATTCGACATTAGTATTCTAAATTTACGTCAGCCAACTCACTGTAACTTTGATATTTAACCTACTTATCTATATTAAATTATTTTATTAAACTGTCCACTTTTACAATTTATTATTTATTGTTTAAATAATATAAATTTAACATCTGTTATAATTTATATAATGTCAATACTCCCATCGCTCTGAGGGTCAGAACTATATCTTAACCAACAAAATTGTTATTTTACTATGTAGAAAATATTATTCGTACGTATAATAATACGTTTTATTATTAATAAAACATGCTTTTAATTCAAATTATAGAATTACTTACTACAAATTAAACGTATTTTCTAGAATAAATTAGTTATGGTTATTGTAGGTCCTAAAGTGAAGGTTCTTCCCAGGGAGCATGTCTTTACGTTAACATAACGTGACATGGGTCTGTCGTTCAAGTCTTAGGGATGTAATAGGATAATTAATGCAATTTATTTTTTTATTTTTTTTTTGGGAATTTCGTGTTGTTTTTATTAGTTAATCTCTTATATATGACATTATTTAATCAATATAATATACATAATATGCATTACATAAGTTCACATTCAGGTAGTAATATATTTAATACGTTTTGAAAAGTCACAAAATACAATTACTTCATTTAATATTAAACATAACCAAGTTATGCAAACCAAATATAAATCAGTTCAAATAATTTGATTTATAATATTTGCATTATGTGTATTTTTCTTAAAATAAATGTCTTAAACAAGGAAAAGCATTCCTGGAGAGCTCTCACTGATACGAAAGCAGCATCCCGGTCACGAAGAGGTTTTAAATCGATTTATGACGACAAGAAAAATATGTCCTTACGACATCCATATTACGACGTCATATGTAAGTAAAGATAAAGAATATCTGCAACACCATGTGTAGTATAAATGTGGTACATACATACAAACATTTTATACATTATACTATTAATACCGTTCAACAATTGACAACACAACTTTTTTTTGTCAACCTAATAGTTACTCTCGCTATATAATATAATATCATATTTAGAACATTGTTATAAATGACGACGAAATGACTATTTATATCTATCTTAGTTAAAATATCGTAATCAAATTAAATAAGAAAGTTATACGGCAATAAATTGCAATTTTTTGAACTTGATTTATTTAATTTACATTTGTTCTCTTAATCGGATTCATTTTAATCCGTATATGTTGGTGCATTATAGAGATCTTTAAAATAATATTTCTGTATTATCAGATATATTTTATGAAGGATGTGTTTTTTTTCCATCTCCATTCTCCATCGTAGCCTAATTTATAAATATATACACTTATGAGTTATAAAATTTAACGAATACATTAAGAATATGGGGAAGGATACATTACTAATTATCCATAAATATAATAATTAATGATAAATAACCATCTGTTGCCGGAAGGCAAAGTAGTTTCGTAACACCGTCTAAATCAAATTTACTTATATTGTACCTCTGCAAAAGATTGCTCCTCTGCACGTTAAATTTACTACATTCTACAAGTAAATGCTAAACATTTTCGGTCTTACCACAATTATCACAGTTGGCAGAGTTAACTGTTTTCATTAAAAATGCAAATTTATTTCAGAGATAGTGTCCCGAACGTAATCTATGAGCTGTTATTATAAATTTTCTGCTGAAACTATTTTTACTAAACGGCAGATATATCTATAAATTTATCACCGCTTAACTTAATATATTGTTTTCTATTTATAAACGAATCTATTGTTAGGATAAATACATACAAATTCATATATTTGAATAAAATTAATAGTCCAAAGAAATAATCCCCACAGTAATGTAAACGTATAGTAAGTTCACTAAAGGACTAAGTGTTATAATTTTTTAATCTTAGCCACTTCTTCACGATTAACATAAACTATTATATATTTTTAACAAAATTTATTACTTATTCTTGTATCTTTAATGTAAATTTATTAAAATTATTAAAATGAATACTGATTAATTTCTTAATTTTAGGACAATGAAGCAATCATATTTTATTAGTGTCATTAGTTTTTCATTTATATTATAACACATATCATTTTTGGAGTTCCATAATATTAACAAAACAGAGGACAATAAAAGTATATGGATCACAATATAAGGATAGCCACTAAATATATTTTAAAATGTTTGTCTTTCACAATTTTAAAAGTACATAAGAACGTATTTTATCATAGTTTCCGCGACATTAAAGGAAGAGTCTCTGAAACCACGCGTGATATCACATCCCTCAGTTGAGTGATTTATTCAAATCTCAGCTATAATCGTTACATTTATTAATCTTTGAAACAAAACAGAACAAGTGTTTTTCTGTTATTAAAAAATAATCATAGATTTGAGACTATTTTAAAAAGGCCTTTATAGATCTGCTTTCTTCATAGATTTAAAATAAATATTTTTTGATATAAGAATTAAGTGAACGAATAATTAACAAGGATACACTGCAACGTGTGTCAAGACAAATTAGAGTTTCCTGTCGCTGTGGATGTTATAACATTTACTGTTTTAATTTAGTTTTATAACTTCAAACATAAAAACAATTCAAACAAAAACAAATTGTTGTTAATGAGACATTTCTTTCAATTTAAGTAATTATGCTTTTAAATAATACTAAATGTGATACCGATGAAAACAAAGCAGATATGATTTACTGGATTTAGTTTATATATAGTAACGCATATATTTGTAAAATTGCTTCTGCTAATTTATGCTGAAAATATGGTATGACAAAGAACATTTTCAATTATTATATATTTACCATTATCTCATCGTGTTTGAGATTCATGATGTTCAATGTTTATCTGAAATAAATTTAAGACACCAAAATAAAATTATCAAGACAAAGAAAAAACTATCATAGTAAAATATATTTTTGTCAAATGGCTCGATTTAGACAGTGATTGATAGCTACAGAGCCTGGATATCAAAAAAATGTTACCAGTGACACGCGTGGCTGAATCCTATTATTATTGTAATGTGTTCGGAATATGTAAAATGAATATTTGAGTAACATTTTACTATATCGAAAATGATTGTATGGTTTTAAACAAAAACAATCAATCCCACTGTCCCTGTTGCTGAAATTGATGAATTTTGAATATAATAATATCATATGATATTTTTATAGACATATGTAATCGATCATATCTATTGTATTATATAACTTGATTGTTCACATATTATTATAGTTCTTATTTGTCGCAGAACCACAAACAAATATATTGTAAGACAAAAAAACACACATTACATAACTAGACTTTCATTGATTAATGTTCAAGGACTGACATTTTTTTTAAAGTTTTACCGTTATTGTAAGGTATAATTATTATTATTAAATTTATTTTATTTTTCCACTGTTGCGGTCATCACTAAGTATATCAGGATAATGAATAAAATTTCAGCGTAACGTTCTGCTACTGTGCGCTTTTAAGGACCTTTCTTCCATATATTACTAAGATGTCGAATGAACTTTGTCCAGCGGTATTTTCGGATCGATAGGACATGCATACCTTATAAATAGGCCAATACTCCCATCGCCAAGGCCGGCAAAGCTCTTGCAATTCCACGAATGTTGCAAGAGTTTGTAGATGGCAGTGATCCCTTGTCTTCAAAGATTCGCAAAATTGGCTGACTTGACCTCCTCTTATATAAAAATGTAGACTAATGACTTACTAACCTTAAAAACTTAGTCTGTTATCTTGTACATACAGTAGCTCTCAACGTCAATAGAATATTCAAAATTCGATTGTAAAAATATGACTCAATTAGTGTTACGATACGCGCGGGATTTCCACTTTAATAAAAACCAATGAAAAATATCCCGTCATAAAATGCTGGCCCATATGAATATTTAGAGACATCGTATTTAAATATTGATGTTTATAACAGGTATGAATATATGTTAAGATATAAAAAGATAAACTCATGAAACTATAACTAGTAACACTATATATTATTAAATTAAATGATTTAAATATATTATAATAAATTACACATGTTTTCATTTAACAAAATTGAAAAAACAAAAATGTAAGCTAAGTGACTGCATTTTGATAAAGACTTCATCATTTCATCCATAAACATACATAAGAGATGCTGTCTAAAAATCTAGAATGAAGAAAAGTTAAATCAATTACCAATAAGTTAGTAAACATGTTTTTCATTCATAGACCAAAAAAAAAACTAAATGAAACTAAGCATAATATATTGTTCATACTATGTAATACTACAACGCAAAATCTCTATCGTCAATATATAGAATGGTCAGTTCGAGACTATCAGTAAGAGGATTGGATAATTCGAACCCGTCTATCCCGGCTGCTCCTGCGAGACGTGACATGTGTTGTAAAACATATTGTGTGTACTGTGTTGTACTTATACAATATACATATACGTAGTTCATAACGTTACGTATAATAAAATTGTAAGCTAAATGTTAAATCGTGTACACGAAGTGGATTTATTGTTAGAGCTCTATATGGAAGTCAATAAACTGCTCAAATTTTATCATCAATTCAAATGGGAATACTCTGAGGAATTGTTGATATGGTACTAGCTTTAAATTTTTACTACAGTATTAATAAAACCTGTGGAAGATACACAGGTATAATTGTAGGACTGTATGTTAGTCGAAATCATTCCAAACAAGCATGGGCAAGTTAGTATTGGTTGTATTATTCTCTTCTCTTCTCAAACACAAAACAAACACTTAACAATCTAATCAAAACGGATACAAAATGTAAAAGGATAGTTTTATGACATAAAATATAATTCTATAACATTATTGCTGAAACACAAGGTTTAAAATTATTTGAGTTATTCACAGCCTTATAGCTTTGTTGAGCTTTAAATGTAAATAAGTCCATAGATTTGGAAGCCAACAACACTATTTGCTAGCGTATCGTAGAGTAACTCCATCGAGCACCAACAGATTGCGCTGGCGTTCCAAAATCGTCAGAATACCATTATTTCCGACACATATAAATAGTTTTATATTATCTTTTTATGAATAAGCTTCGATAATTATGTAAATAAAATTATAATTTTTTTATTCCATCTTATAAGAAATTATAAATAAAACTATTTTTTTTTATTAAAGTTTACGTTTAAAAATCTACTGTGAAAAATCAAAACATGACATCCATTTCGTTCCACTATTTAAAATCCGAACTCCACTATTTTTTTATTTATTTCCGCCAACCTCCATGTCTGAATTTTTGTTATAGGATCACGCAAATAGTAGAACAGGTAAATAAAACGACGATTTTCATAGATGGAATTTTTATTGCTGATATAAGTTCCGTTTCATGTCTATGTTTACTGCTAACGTCCGTCATTTAAGTACCTAATGTGAAGTAGAAAACAATTATTGCAATTAAAATTACTATAGTATTATAGTTGAGTGAACGAACAGAAATAAAATGATTTAACCCATTTAGTTAATAAAATTTTGATGATGAACATCATACACGTTACTATGAAACTCATTGAACTCTGCGATAATTCAGTTAGTTTCATCGGACATAGTCGCCCTCGCCTTCTTCGCCTACCTCTGCCCTAATGATTATGTTTATAGCATCTCAACCCCACCAACCCTCCGGTTATAAAGGTTGAGCCGCTATAGATGTGGTCCAGGTTTACCCCGGTCACATGGATCCTTGTTACGGCAGATCTGACCCCCGAAGTCATCCGACAACGGCACTATTAAGCCTAGTAAGCTCGCAAGGCTATCGGTCATAGACAAGTCCAATCGCGACCACCCTGCTGCCTTTTCTCCATGAAAGGTTCCGGAGCTGTACGGCTCGCTCACTTCCCGTGTGATTTCTCACACTAGCAATAACTTGCTGAGATCGTTAGAGAGGCCAACTACCAGTTTCCTAGCTGGTGCCGGAGCTGTACGGCTCGCTCACTTCCCGTGCGATTTCTCACACTAGCAATAACTTGCTGAGATCGTCAGAGAGGCTAACTACCAGTTTCCTTGCTGGTGCCGGAGCTGTAGGGCTCGCTCACTTCCCGACAAGCGATCGGGCCGCAAGTCTACCCTATACTACAGTCGGGTGACCGGATAGATGCTAGCTCATCCATCTAACCTCTAAGCAGGAGGCTACCCGAACTGCAGGGACCCCCGAAGGGATCTCTGCTTATGGACCGTTCCAAGCCCCGAAGTAAAAGACCGCAGCAGCCCTTCGCCTTAGGCTGGTCAATTACCTCTCGCTGCGCACGAGATCCGACGAGCCCCCGACAACTGTGGGAACCCAGACGAACAGCGCCGAACCTCTGCAGCTAACCACATTACCACTACGAATCCAACACCAAAACCGGTAACCCGGCAGTTTACACGCGCGAGCGCATGCGTCGCTGCCGGAGGGCTTAGGTACCGGGGTCCCGTAGTACCCTGATCTTAGCAGCTGACCCGTAGTTCAGCTGCAAACTATCTACCGCCGGGTATCTCAGTAGATAGGGTCCCTATAGGGCAGAGGTAGGCGAAGAAGGCGAGGGCGACTAGTTTCATCGGACAGTGATTTATTTCATATCCACATCAAACAGTTTACTAATATATGTTTTAGTTAGGCACAGATGATGCGATAAAATATGATAAGTACCCACAAAGCTTTGATATGTTAACGATAAATAAAATAGTACTTACTTGTTGCCATATATCGATAAGGAAATGATACAAATTAATACTTGTAAAGATTTAGTACCGTTTCATTCCATTTTACTTTGACAGATGATTGAAAGGATTTGAAAGAATTTTCAACACTAGTGATAAGTTGTCTAACACGCAAGAAGAAAAAAAAATAACTCGAATAACATTACATTTATCCATTTGAGATATCTAGCTACTATCTTTTGTCATTAAATGTGTATATGGCAATATAACCAGATTTAAATGAAAACTTCCAACAGTTACCTTATAAATTAATATTCGACATTAGTATCCCAAATGTACGTCTCCCAACTCACTGTAACTTTGAGATTTAACCTACTAATCTATATTAAATATTCGAAAAGACCACTTTTATAATTTATTTTTATTGTTTATAAATTGAGCATCTGTAATCGTTTACATAATGGTAACGCTTCCATCGCTCTGAAAGTCGGAACTGTAACCAGCAAAATTGAATAGTGTTATTTTACAGTGCGATAAAAAAATATTAATAATACGTTTTATATCTGTTAATAAAACATGTCTTTAATTAAAATTATAGAATTGCTTACTAAAAATGAAAAGTCTTTTCTAGATTAAATTAGTTGTGATTATTGTAGGTCCTTAAGTGAAGGGCTCTTCCCAGGGTTTCCCTTCTTATGTTAACATAACATGACATGGGTCCATCGTTCAAGCCTTAGGGATGTAATAGGATAATTAATACAATTTATTTGTTCTTCGGGACTTTCGTGTTGATTTTGTTATAGAACATTTTATATATAAGGTTATTTAATTATTATAATATAATGTGAATTATATAGGTTTACATTCAGGTACTAATATCTGCCTGCCCTTATCCCATTTTGGGGTCGGCACAGTATGTTTTTTCCTTACATACTCTCCTGTTACTCGTCATCTCTGTATACACTCCCTTCTTCTCCATATCCTCTTTCACGCAATCCATCCATCTTTTCTTCGGCCGTCCTCTACCTGTTCATCCCTCCAGTACCATACTTAGCACTCTTTTGGTCACGTGCCTTTCATCCCTCCTCATAACATGCCCATACTATGACAGACGGCTACCTCTAATTTTTTCTGTCACTGGCGCTACTCCTAAGCTTCCCCTAATATACTCATTTCTTATTCTATCACTTTTTGTCACCCCACACATCCATCTTAACATTCGCATCTCCGTTACATGCAAAGGTTTTTCATCCATCACCTTCATCGCCCAGCACTCAGATCCATACATAACGACAGGTCTTATGATGTTTTTATAAATTCTCCCCTTTAGTTTAAGGGGAATTCGGGCATCACATGTCGTCCCAGTGACTTGTCGCCATTTCATCCATCCTGTGTTGATTCTGTGCTTTACGTCCCGGTCAATATTGCCATCGCTTTGAATCAGAGAACCAAGATAGCGAAACTCTGAGCCGACTGGTAACGGTACTCCGACGAACAAAATAGGAACAAAACTGGAGACACCGCCGAAATCGCAGAACATGTGCTCTGTTTTAGTTCTGCTCACTTCCAGGCTGACACTCTTCAGCTTCTGTTGCCATTTTACCAGTCTACTCTGCATCTCAATTCCATCCTCGCTGACAAGAACAATATCATCAACAGAAGCATGCACCAGGGTGCCTCTTCCTCTATGTCCAATGTCAGAGCATTTATTATTAACAAGAAGAGGTAGGGACTCAGAGCCGACACTTGATGCAAACCCACTGCCACATTGAACTTGTCGGTGTTTTCAGCGGCCGACCGGACTTGTGTACTAGATCGACTGTACATTGCACGAACCAACTCAACATACTTCCCAGGTATACCCTTCTCTTTCAAAGCCCACCATATCACATTACGGGGAACCCGGTCGTATGCCTTCTCGAGATCACCATGATCACGAACACCATGTGCAAGTTCTTGTGGGCTCGTCTGTATTTCTCACACAACTGACGAAGAGCGAATACAGCATCCGTCGTACCCCGACCAGGCATAAAACCGAACTGGTTCTCCGGCACATCACTCTCGTCTCGCATCCTTTTCTCTATCACTTTCTCCCACACTTTCATACTATGTGACACAAGCTTTATACCCCGATAACTGTTGCAGTACCTTTATTTTTCAGGTAGTAATATATTTCGAACAAAATTAACGGACCAAAGACATAATCCTCGCAGTAATGGAAACGTATTATACGTTTACTAGAGGACTAAGTGTTATGTTTTTTTTATTTTAAAGTCAGTTATTTTACGATAAACCTAACCTTATTTAATCTTTTCAACAAAATTTATTGTTTATTGTTATATCTTTAATTTAAATATTATATCTTTAATTTAAATCGTCTCTGGCTACCCCGCAAGGGATATGGCGTGAAGGTGAATGAATGAATAAATATTAGAAATATTCAAACTGATATTTTTTTAATTTTGGGGCAATGGAGCAATAATGTTTTATTACAAAGTTATTAGTTTTTTGTTTATAATAATAGATATCAAATTTTGAGTTTCATAATATTAAAAAACAGAGGATAATAAAAATAAATGAATCACAATATAAGGATAACCAATAAATATATTTCAAAATGTTTGTCTTTCACAATAGTAAAGTACATAAGAACGTAATTTATCAGTTTCCAAAACATTAAACAACGAGTCTCCGAACCCGTGCGTGGTATCACAACCCTCAGCTGTGTGAACTATTCTAATCATAGCTACTATCGTTACATTTATTTATTTGTGAAAGTAAACAGAAGAACTCATCATACATCATCATCTTCCTGCCCTTATCCCATTTTGGGGTCGGCACAGTATGTTTCTTTGTTCCCGGGCTAGCTTCTCGCGTGGCACCGGTATTACCATACTGCTTTAAAGATTTGGCTTAATTTTACGGCCGGCCGCCTGCCTGACGCCAACCCTCCTTGGGAAATGTAATTAAATTAAATTACAAAAAAAAATATACAATATAAATAACATAACAATTACAAAAAATTAAATAACAGTAACAACAATAATAAATTAAATAACAGAAGAACTATTTTTCTATTATAAAAAAGTATTGAGATATTTGAAACTACTTTAAAAATACATTTACAGATCTGCTTTCTTTATTGCTATAAAATATTTTTGCGATAATAATTAAGTGAATGAATAATTACAATAATAAACTTTTTTGAAGATATCTCTAATCTGTTTCTCTATCGTTGTGTACAAACGTGAGGTTTTGTGCGTCTTCTATAGTATATACATCGGCGACTGTTTTGTAGAACTCTTTGATCTGAATTTTATTATCACACAGCATATCATCACCAGCAATTCCATCCCTACCACCTGGATATGTGGCGATTCGTAACTGTACCTTTTCAGGAAACTTTCCTCCACATACCACTAAAATGTCGAATGAACTTTTTTATCGGTATTATCGGATCGATACGACATGGGTACCTTAAAAATAGGCCAATAATCCCATCTCCGACGCTGGTAACGCTCTTGCTATTCCTCCGAAGATGAGAGAGTTCATGGGTGGTAGTGATCATTTGTCTTCAAAGATTCGAAAAATTCGCTCACTTGACCTTCTCTTAAATAAAAATGTTATCTAATGACTTACTAACCTTAAAAACTTTGTCCGTTATCCTATATATATACAATAGCACTCAACGGCAATAGAATATTCAAAATTCGATAGTGGAAATATGACTCAATTGGTACTACGATACCCGCGGGATTCCACTTTAATATACAACCAATGAAAAATATCCCTTCATAAAATGTTGGCCCATTTGAGTATTTAGAGGCATCGTATTTAAATATTGATGTTTATAATAGGTACATGTAGATGTTGAGACTTAAATTATTAAATGAAAAACACTATATATATATTAAATTTAATAATTGAAATATATTATAATAAATCGTGCATGATTTCATTTAATAAAATAGAAAAAACAAAGTGACTGGGTTTTGTTGTAAACTTCATTTCATCCATAAAAATACATAAAAAATACTGTCTAAAAGTCTAGAATGAAGAAAAGACAAATCAATCAATTACCAATAAATTAGTAAACATATTCGTTGTTAAGGATAATTTCCATTAATGAAAAAAAAAAAAAAAGTAAGAATAATATATTATTCATACTATGTAATAACAAAACGTAAAATCTCTATCGTCAATATAAAGAATGGTTGGTTCGAGGCTATCAGTAAGAAGATTGGACAATTCGAACCCGTCTATCCCGGCTGCTCCTGCGAGACGTGACTTGTGTTGTAATACATATTGTGTTTACTGTGTTGTACTTATACAATATACATATACACAGTTCATAACGTTACGTATTATAAATTTGTAGGCTATATGGTAAATCGTATAGACGAATCCATTTCTTGAAAAAAAACATCTAATCCATACATGATTTTTTTTAAAGCCTTCTGTATCTCTGACTAGTAATTGTAAATTAAAAGTATTTTCAGAGCTCTGCGTGGATACAATAAACTGCTTAAAATTTATCATTAATTCAAATGGGAATACTCTGAGGAATTGTTGATATGGTACTAGCTTTAAAATATTACCACAGTAACCACATCGAATATAAATAAAATCAGTGGAAGATACACATGTATAATTGTGGGACTGTATGTTAGTTGAAATCATTCCAAACAAGCGTGGGCAAGATAGTATTGGTGGTATTATTTTCATTAAATCTACAATATTGTTTTATTATCGAAGTTTAGACGTTGTCTTAATGTCCGCGTCACAACAACATGACGGTCCACCCTCTGATTGTTTGCTTCTTAAAACATAAAACAAAAATCTAATAAAAAAAAGAGACAAAATGTAAATTTATATTGTAAAACTGCAAGATAGTTTTATAATATTGTTTAAATTCGTATAAATATAAATTTATATTGTAAGACTGCAACTGTAACATAGATAGTATTATAATATTTTTCAAATTCGTATAACAATAAATATTTGCTTCCAATAAATTATAAAATAAATTATAGAAAAAATATTTCTAAATTAAAAGTAACATGTAAAATTTGAAAGGGAATATGTGACGATATTGAAGTAATATACGTATAATGTATAATAATTTACAGCATTATAGCTTTGTTGAGCTTTAAATGTATATAAGTCCATAAATTTGGAAGCCAACAACACTTTGCTAGCGTATCGTAGCGTAACTCCATCGAGCACCAACCGATGGCGCTGGCATCCCAAAACCGTCAGAATACCATTATGTCCGATATGCATAAACAGTTTCATATTATCTTTTTATGAATAAGCTTCTATAATTATGTAGATAAAATTATTAAATTTTATATAAACCACTGATTTTATAAATGCAATCGTTTATCTTATATAAAATTATAAATAAAACTATTCTTTTTTGAATTAGAATTTACGTTTAAAAATCTATTGTGAAAAAGAAAAACATGACATTCATTTCCTTCCACTATTTAAAAATGCGAACTCAAGTATTTTTTATTTATTTTTGCCAACCTCCATGTCTGAATTTTTGTTAATGGGTCACGCAAATAGTAGAATAAGTAAATAAAACGGTTTTTTCATAGATGGAATTTTCATTTGTGATATAAGTTCCGTTGGGTGTATATTGACAGCCGTCTATCTTTTATATAATATGAAGTAGAAAACCATCATTGCAATTAAAATTACAATAATAATATACATGAGTATACGAACAGAAATGAAAATAATTTAACCCATTTAATTAACAAAATTTTGATGATGAACATCACACTCACATTACTATGAAACTCATTGAACTCTGCGATAATTCAGTTAGTTTCATCGGACAGTGATTTATCTTATATCCACATCAAACAGTTTACTGATATATGTTTAGCAATGCACAGATGGTACGATGGTACGATGGTACGATAAAATATAACTAGGGGCGCCAACAGACCCTCAATTTTATCGCGAAATCTTGGGTGCCGTTTGCCTACCGAGCGAAACGAACCCAGTGTAATGACTCATCGTTTCCCATTGACTTCAATGACATTTTGCAATTATTTTTTTAAACCTTCTCCTAATGTCTCTTTGATTAAAAATTTCATAATTTTCTGTCACGTAGTTTTGAGCTTATTCGTGACAAAGAATGTGAAAAAGTCTCCAGAAGAACGCTCAACTTGCTTCCTTAATAAATACTAATATAGCTGTGAGAAGTTAATGATAAATAAAATAGTACTTGTTTGTTAATATAAATCCATAAGGAATAGTAGAAATTAATATTTGTAAAGATTCAGTACCGTTTCAGTCCTTTTTACCTCGTTTCTAGCCGGATGATTTAAATGATTTGAAAGAATTTTCAACACTTGTGATAAGTCGTCTATCAGACCAGAAGAAAAAAAAATTAACTCAATTAACATTATATTTACCTATTCGAGAAATATAGCTACTTTATTTTGTCACTAAATTCAAACATCTCATATGAGTATGGCAATATAACCTGATTTTAAAGAAAACTTCCGACTGTTATCTTATAAATTAATATTCGATATTAGTATCCCAAGTGTACGTCACCCAACTCACTGCAACTTTAATATTTAACCTACTTATGTATATTAAATTATTTTATTAAATTTTCCATTTTTACTATTTATTTTTTATTGTTTATAAATTGAACATCTGTAATAATTTATATAATGTTAATACTCCATCGCTCTGAGAGTCAGAACTATATCGTAACCAACAAAATTATTATTTTACTATGTAGAAAATATTACTTGTACGTAAAATAATACGTTTTATTATTAATAAAACATGCTTTTAATTCGAATTATAGAATTACTTACTACAAATGAAATGTCTTATCTGGAATAAACTAGTTATGATTATTGTAGGTCCTAAAGTGAAGGGCTCTTCCCAGGGAGCATGTCTATACGTTAACATAACATGACATGGGTCGTTCTAGCCTTAGGGATGTAATAGGATAATTAATTCAATTTATTTGTTCTTTGGGAATTTCGTGTTGACTTTGTTATTGAACATTTTATATATAAGGTTATTTTATTATTATAATATAATGTGAATTACATGGGTTTACATTCATATAGTAATACATTTAATATTTTTTGAAAAAGTCACAAAATATAATTCATATTATCTATAACTATCTATTTTCTGATTGAAGAATAAAATGAACGAATAATTAATAAGGATATACTGCAGTGTGTCAACACTAATTTAACAGTTTCCTGTCGCTGTGGATGTTAAAATATTTAAAGTTTTAATTTAGTTTTATTACCTCAAACATAAAAACAATTCACTTCAATTTCTGTAGTACTAATATTATAAAGAAGATAGATTTGTATGCATGTGTGTGTGTGTGTGTGTGTGTGTGTGTGCGTGTGTGCGTGTGTGCGTGTGTGCGTGTGTGCGTGTGTGCGTGTGTGCGTGTGTGTGTGTGTGTGTGTGTGTGTGTGTGTGTGTGTGTTTATGCGTGCATATAAACAAGCTGTGTTATGGATGTGTTGGTCAAGTGGTTAATTAATTCAATTGCAATCGAAACGAATGATAACATTAATATATAATTGATCATATAAATATATAATATAATAGATACAATTATTTAAAAAAGGAGTTTATGTAAAATTTTACAATTTTATTTTAAACAATATGCGGCATTGCGAAACCTTTCGCTTTAGTTGGGTATTTTAACTTGTTCATAAAATACTGCTCAATTATTCTCATTAAAATAGATATCCGTATAAACTATTATATTACTATAAAAACGAATATATAGTAAAATATCAAATCTTTAAATATATTAATCTTCTAAAGATTATTAACGGTAGCGATCAATAATGTTAACTGCATTACTAATACTACAGTAAGCAAGATGTCCTCTAGAGAAAGTATTAGGGTCGAGTGTTTCAAGATATATCCATTTCACTTTGATCTCTACATTTGTGATGACGATGGCAAGAATTGAGGAAAAAACTTTTAAGTAAATTTAAAGTTACTGGAATATAATTCCATAAATATATCTTTATGATTTCAGTATATTTGAAAACTATTTAAGAATAAATTATACTTGTATCTAAATGAGTTTGTCAGAATAAAGAGATATTACTACTTTCATAGTAACATACTGAAGAGAAATATTATAAGTATTGAATTGTATTGTATAAGCTGCAGCTGAATTTGATAAATTTTAAATATAATAATTTATACACGTGCTATTTTATATATATATATATATATATATATATATATATATATATATATATATATATATATATCTATTATCAAAACCACAAACAAATACATTGAAAAACATATATTACATAAGTAGACATTCATTGATAATGTTACAGTACTGACATTTTTTCAAGTCGTCATCATAGAGTTAATATTTCTAAAATTATTTTAGGTTTTACTTTCAAGATATATCGATGAGTAAGTAGAATAATAAATACTCAGTGATTCTATATATCATTGGTGGGTTAATCATTAAGTTAAGTTATTATGATGCTCATGCTTGTGAAGATATCCTCTGGTATGGAAGCTGACAGCCCACATACGGCATCTAAATGGTCTCTTCAAATAATATATATTTAGATGCAGTCGTAATTGCAACTGTTTTGTAATTTTTTGAATGAAATATCAAACGTCCGTTTTCCATTAGTTTATCAGGTGAGTAGTAAGACGAACCTCCAAAATTTTTTCCTTTAGTTACTTTAAATGATAATCCTCCCACTCCGTCTTTTGAGGCTGCAGTAATTTTCTCATAAAGGTAGTTTTATTCCATTACTATGTAAAATATCGCGTAATTTTTCACTATTGCTGTCATCACTAGAGATATCTGGATAGTTATAAACAAAATTCCATTGTGGCGATCTGCTACTGTGCGCTTTTCAAGGATCTTTCTTCCACACACCACTAAAACTAAAAATATAGAATGAACTTTCTTCATTGATATTTTCGGATCGATACAACATGGATACCCTAAAAATAGGTGAATACCCTCATCTTCAAGGTCGGCAACGCTCTTGCGTTTCCCCGGATGTTGCAAGATCTTGTGGGTGGCAGTGATCATTTGTCTTCAAAGATTAGTAAACTCATTTGAAACCTTAGAAACTTTGTCTGTAAACTTATACATATACAGTAGCTCTCAACTTCAATAGAATATTCAAAATTCGACTGTGAAAACATGACTCAATTGGTGTTACGATACCCGCGGGAATTCCACTTTAATATTCAACCAATGAAAAATATCTCGTCATAAAATGCTGGCCCATATGAATATTTAGAGACATTGTATTTAAATATTGATGTTTAAAACAGGTATGTTGAATGAATGAATATATGTTGAGATAAAGAAAGATAAACTCATGAAACTATAACTATCAACACTATATATTATTAAATTAAATGATTTAAATATATTATAATAAATTACACATGTTTTCATTTAACAAAATTGAAAAAACAAAAATGTAAGCTAAGTGACTGCATTTTGATATAGACTTCATTATTTCATCCATAAACATACATAAGAGATGCTGTCTAAAAATCTAGAATGAAGAAAAGTTAAATCAATTACCAATAAATTAGTAAACATGTTTTTCATTGTGAAGGATAATCCATTAATAGACCAAAAAAAAAACTAAATGAAACTAAGAATAATATATTGTTCATACTATGTAATAATACAACGCAAAATCTCTATCGTCAATATATAGAATGGTCAGTTCGAGACTATCAGTAAGAGGGTTGGATAATAAGAACCCGTCTATCCCAGCTGCTTCTGCGAGTCGTAACTTGTGTTGTAACACACATTGTATTTACTGTGTTGTACTTATACAATATACATATACACAGTTCATAATATTACGTATGACAAAATTGTAAGCTAAATGTTAAATCGTATACACTAAATGGATGAGATGATTTTTTTCGAAAGCCATCTTTGTATCTTCGGAATAGTAATTATTATAATAAACAGTTTTTTATTATCGTCGGTTCAATTGGTAATACTCTGAGGAATTGTTTGTTACGCCACTTGCTTTAAGTTCTTACTATGGTACTCACATCTAAGACAAATAAAACCTGTGAAGAATACACATATATCATTGTAGGACTGTACGTAAATCGAAGTCATTCCAAACAAACGTGGGCTACAAGGGACATAGTATTGGTGGTATTATTTTCATTAAAGCTACAATATGGTTCTATTATCGAAGTTTAGAAGTTGTCATTATTTTCGCGTCACAACAACATGTAATGAATCGTATGATTGTTTGCTTTTTAAGACATAAAACAAAATTCTTATAAAAAAGGATACAATATATAAATATATATTTTATGTCATGCAACAACTGCAAAGATAGTTTAATAATACGTTTCAAATTCATATAACAATAAATATTTTCTTGTAATAAATAATAGAAAAAATATTTCCAAAATAAATGTAACATATAAAATAAAATTTAAAAGGGATATTACGATATTGAAGTTATATACGTATAATATATAATAATTGTCAACGGGTTGTTGAAGAATATGACAGCTTCTTTTATAATTTAGATATTTGATTAATAATATAAAAAAGGATATTGAAGACGGTCACAGTTTACGTTCTCATATACATATTTTAATAATATATAATATTTGGAACTGCTAATAACACAAGGTTTAAAATAATTTGAGTTATTCACAGTATTGTAGCTTTGTTGAGCTTTAAATGTAAATACGGCCGTAGATTTAAAAGCCAACAACACCATTTGTTATCATATCGTAGCGCAACTCCATCGAGCACCAACAGATGGCGCTGGCATTCCAAAACCGTCAGAATACCATTATTGCCGACATATATTACATAAGCTTCTATAATTATGTAAATCGAAATTATTAAATTTTATATAAACCACTAATTTTATAAATGCAATCTTACATAAAATTATAAATAAAACTATTCTTTTTTAACTAGAATTGACGTTTAAAAATCTACTGTGAAAAAGAAAAACATGACATCCATTTCGTTCCACTATTTAAAATCCGAACTCCAGTATTTTTTTTATTTATTTTATCCAACTTTCATGTCTAAATTTTTGTTAACGGATCACGCAAATAGTAGAACAAGTAAATAAAACGGTTTTTTCATAGATAGAATTTTTATTGCTGATGTAAGTTCCGTTCCGCGCCTATATTGACAGCTAACGTCCGTTATTTATATAATATGAAGTAGAAAACCTTTGTTGCAATTAAACTTACTATAATAATATAGATGAGTACGAACAGAAATGGAATGTTTTTTAACCATTTAGTTAACCAAATTTTTATGATGAACATCACACTCTCGTTACTATGAAACTCATTGAACTCTGCGATAATTCAGTTAGTTTCATCGGACAGTTTTGTATCATATAGTATGATAAAGAACATTTTAAATTACTATATATTTATCATTTTCTCATCGTGTTTGAGATTCATGATCTCCAATGTTTAACTGAAATAATTTAAGACACCTAAATAAAATTATCAAGACAAATAAAAAACTATCATAGCAAAATATATTTTTGTTACACAGACTCGATTTAGACAGTGATTGATAGTAGTAGTATAGTGATAGCTACAGAGCCTAGATTTAAAAAAAATATGACCAGTGACACGCGTGACAGAATCCTGTTACTATTGTATGTGTTCTGAATATGTAAAATGAATATTCGAATAACAATTTACTATATCTTAAATAATTGTACGGTTCACAACAAAAACAATAAATCCAACATGTTTTGTTGTTTAATAATATTATTAATAAAATTGTAGGTGCAATTATGTAATCTAGAAGTGGTACAACATAAAATATATTATTCACGTAAGAATACTTTTCTTAATCAAACGATTAAAACTAAAACTAAAACAAAATTGGAATATAAACTTAAAAAGTACAAATTGCTGTCTATAGAAATTATGCAAAACCTTGACTAACATTAATGATAGGAACCTTTCTGTATTACTAATATTATAAAGAGGAAAGATTTATCACACACATACAAATCTTTATGTGTGTACGTGTGTTATGGATGAGTTGGTCAAGTGGTTAATTCAATTACAATAGAATCGAATGATAACATTAATTAATATATAATTGATTTTATAAATAAATAATATTACATAAATAGGGACAATTATTTAAAAAAGGAGTTTTTGTGCAATTTTGTGATTTGATTATAAACAATACGCGGCATTGCGAAACCTTTCGCTTTAGTTGGTTATTTTAACCTCTTCATAAAATACTGCTTCATTATTCTCATTCAAATAGATATCCGTATAAACTATTACATTAGCATAAAAACGAATATATAGTAATATGTTAAATCTTCAAATATATTAATCTTCTAAAGATTATTAACGGCAGCGATCAATAATGTTAACTGTATTACTAATACTACAGTAAGCAAGATGTCCTAGAGAAAGTATTAGGGTCGAGTGTTTCAAGATATATCCACTTCACTTTAATCTCTATATTTCTGATGATGACGGCAAAAGTCGAGAAAAATATTTTTTAAGTAAATTAAATAAAATATTACTGACATACAAATCCATAAATATCTCTTTCATATTTCAGTATAATAGAAAACAATTTAAAAATAAATTATACTTGTATTTAAATGAGTTTGTCAGATTAAAGAGATATTACTACTTTCATAGTTACATAGTTAGTTACTGAGGAAAAATGTAATAAGTATTGAAATAAGCTGCATCTGAATTGGATGAATTTTAAATGTTTAATATATGATATTTTTATAGATATACTCGTATATAGTGGATCATATGTATTGTATTATATAACTTGATTGTTCATAAATTATCACTATTATTATTTGTCGGAAAACCACAAACATATATTACATAAGTAGACTTTAATTGATTAATGTTCCATGACTGACATTTTATAAATCGTCATCATAAAGATGCGAAGGTTTATTGATTAGTAAGTAGAATAATAAATAATCAGTGATTCCATATAGCATTGATAAGTTAATCAAGTTATTATGTTGCTTATGTTTTTTGAGCATATTCTCTGTTATGAAAGCTGACAGCCCACACACAGCATTGAAATGATCTTTTCAAAAAATTTATATTTAGACAGTCATAGTTGCGACAGTTTTGAAATTGTTTTGTGAATAAAATTACAAAAGTTTGTTTTCCATTAGTGGATCAGGTGAGTAGGCAGACAAACCTCCTAAATTTTTTCCTATAGTTACTTTATATGATAATCCTCCCACTCCGTCTCTTGAGGCTGCAGTCATATTCCCATAAAGGTAGTTTTATTCCAGTACTATGTAAAATATCGTGTAACTTTTCACTATTGCTGTCATCACTAGAGATATCTGGATGATTATAAATAAAATTCCATTGTGGCGATCTGCTACTGTGCGCTTTTAAATCTTTTTACCACATACCACAAAAACTACAAATATCGAACGAACTTTCTTCATTGGTATTTTCGGATCGAAACGACATGGATAGCTTAAAAATAGGCGAATACTGTCATCTTCAAGGTCGGCAACGCGATTCCCCGAATGTTGCAAGAGCCCTTGGGTGGCAGTGATCATTTGTCTTCAAACTTTCGCACGCTCATTTGACCTTCTCTGATATAAAAAAAAGCCAGTCCTGAGCCGTTTATGAAATGTATTCTAATGACTTACTAACCTTAAAAACTTTGTATTTTATCTTATACATATACAGTAGCTCTCAACGTCAATAAAATATTCAAAATTCGACTGGGAAAGTATGCTCAATTGGTGCTACGGTACCCGCAGGATTTCCACCTTAATATTCAACCAATGAAAAATTTCCAGTCATAAAATGCTGGCCCATATAAGTATTTAGAGGCATCGTATTTGAATATTGATGTTTATAACAGACCTGTAGACGTTGATACTTATATTAGCAAATGAGAAACACAATATATATATTATTAAATTTAATAATTGAAATATATAATAAATTGCACATGTTTTCATTTAACCAAATAGAAAAAACAAAAACGCAAGCTAAATTACTGAATTTTGTTGTAGATTCCATTTCATCCATAAACATACATAAGAACTGCTGTCTAAAATCTAGAATGTAGAATAGACAAATAAATCAATTACCAATAAAATAGTAAACATTTTCTTCGTTGTTGAGGATAATTTCCAATAATAGAATAAAAAAAAAGTAAATCAAACTAAGCATAATATATTATTCATACTACATAGTATAACAAAACGTAAAATCTCTATCGTCAATATAAATAATGGTGAGTTCGAGGCTATCAGTAATAGGATTGGACAATTCGAACCCGTCTATCCCGGCTGCTCCTGCGAGACGTGACTTGAGTTGTAACACATATTGTGTTTACTGTGACAACACAGTAGCTTTGAAAAAGTCATCTAATCCATTTCGTGTATACAATTTACATTTAACTTACAATTTTATTAGACGTAACATTCTGAACTGTATATATGTTTATTGTATAAGTTATAGTTGTACAAACTTAAACGTAACATAAGGAATTGTTTGATAAGGCAGCTTTAAGTTTTTAGTACAGTACTTGAAGATAATTAAAAAGTGTGGAAGATACACATGTATAATTGTAAGACTGCATGTTAGTCGAAATCATTCCAAACAAGCATGTTCAATATAATACTGGTGGTATTATTTTCATTAAAGCTACAATATGGTTTAATTATCGATATTTAGAGGTTGTCTTAATATCTGCGTCACAACAACATGACGGTCCACCGTCTGATTGTTTGCTTCTTAAACATAAAACAAAAATCTAATAAAAAAAGAGACAGAATGTAAATTTATAATGTAAAACTGCAACTGTAACATAGATAGTTTTATAATATTGTTAAAATTCATATAAATATAAATATTTGCTTCCAATAAATTATAAAATAAATTATAGAAAAAATATTTCCAAATTAAAAGTAACATGTAAAATTTAAAAGGGA